>FR990112.1:14840000-16040000 GCA_905404275.2 Hedya salicella | reverse complement strand
AATTTCTGGCAGCTTAGAATTCCTGGATATCTACAAAATAACTGAAAATGGTAATATGAACCCAAAGGGTAAATGGTTAATAATGCAACCGGGGGACTGACGGCGGTTGAAACCATCGAAGAATCACCTTTATACAGATTTTGGCACAAAAATGGTCGCATAACACCGACTTCGGCAGTTAAACAATAACCTTACCACCAAATATAAAAAAAGTTTCAACGAAGTAATATTCCGGACGCATTCTCTCACGAATTTCAAAAATACTCGCCCTAGGTGGCAAAGTATCCACTTATTTATATTCTACTGGGACGATTCTCGTATAAATTGACGATCACTATAACTAACTTACATTCGGTGCCAATCACGCCACGTTATCGTTGCTAAAGTCCAGACTGCGGAATATAGACCTCAAAATATGATTTGCTTGGTTCTTCGTAGTCTTATACTACGTGATATACCATGCTAAGTCTGCATATAAATAACTAGCAACCCTACCATAAGCGTCACAAAACAATGCCACAGAATGAGAACAATATAGTGTTGCCAATTATTCTACATAGACTTTACTTTGTCACTCTAAAATTAAATTAAATTTGTAAGAGGGTAGATCATATCTGATTCTGATTCTAGGTGTTTAATATACTCTACCCTATTTCGTATGTTTTTTTTATTCAGTAATAGATTTTCAGAGTCGGCTACGACGTGTCATAGAAATAAAAAAGTAATCTAAGTCTCGCTTAGACTCCAAACCTATCTCAGTATAACCACTTTAGTCCACCACTCATATCAGTCCACTGTTAAACATTTGTTTTATTCAACATACCAAGCTCTGTCGATTTCCAGATTAGACTTAGCGGGCTAGCATTAGGGTAACCAAGCTTCCCGGCTAGGATTATACCTTCTAGAATTTCGATGGCCGAATATTACATTTTCAGAACAATTCATATTTTGCGCCACCATGACAATGTTCAAAATTCATTTCAACATAGAACTCTGTAATATTGGATCAGCGATTCATTAGCGATATCAAGCCGATACTGCCGTCGTCAAGCGACTCACCCGTCTCCTTTACACTGTACCGAATAGAAAGAAATAGGCAGCCTCTGTCGTAGAAAGAGTCGCGAGTCACAATCGTGCTGGAACTGGGGTTCAGTATTGGGGTCGTCCCCATAGATGGAGCCAGCTCAAACCCAATGTACACCTCCTACTTTAAAGTCGAGAACCGTCCCTGGGGCAGTAACTAAGCACCGGGAGCTAGAACAGGTCCATATCGTCATTGCACATGACCTCTAAGAAGTCGTCGTCGTCGTAGTCGTGCAGCGGGCGAGGGGCTCGGGGCTCGGGCTCGGGCTCGGGCTCGGGCGGGGACGAGGCGGGCGCGTCGGCGGGCTCGGGCGGCGCGTCGGTGTCGCTGGAGCACTCGCGCGCGTCCGTGGCGGGCGACGGCGGCGGGTTGGAGCCGTGCTCCGGCGCCGCCGCCGCCTCGCCGCGGGACAGGAGCGTGGGCAGCTCGGATTCTGAAACAATACGATTAGGGACTTAGACAAAGCATTGGTTCAATTGAAATGATGGACAAATGGTTTTTAAAATATCTTTTTAGTCGGTGTTGTTCATCTATTAGAATTTTATTCTAGACACATTCTAGATTTACTAATTATTTTAATTTTTAAAATGATGATTTTATCAATAATAAGTAAGTATTATATTTAAGTTAAATGATCTGATTAGGTTTTTCTGGGTTTCCCTAATCCTTGCAACAAATGTTGGATCATATTGTATGTTTCCCAGCAAAGACTTCTCTCATTGTAACTGACAATTCGAAAGTGCTTGTATCTAAGCCTACTTGAATAAAGGATATTTTGATTTGATTTGATTTGATTTGATATACTATTCCTCATCCTCGCGTCGATTTCCTCATTACTGAGGGTCGTGATTTCCCCGTTACTGGGTCATTATGCTCCGGACCGTGTTTCGCCACCTAGATCTGTCCTTGGCTTCATGGAGTGCGTTGTGTAGCTTGGTGTCCAATGATGAGTGGATTTGGTCAGACCAGCTCACCGGTGACCGGCCCCTTGGACGCTTCCCATCGACCTTTCCAGTCACCATGAGTTGTTTCAAATTATTTCCATCATTCCTAAAAATATGGCCGCAAAATTTCGTTACTCTTCGCAAGCACATAGTGAACAGACGAGTTTCTACATGAAGTTCGCGAAGAATGGACTCGTTTGTGCGAAATGCTGTCCATGGAATCTGCAACATTCTCCTCCAGCACCACATCTCAAAGGCGTCGACACGATTTCAGTCCGCTTTCTTCAGTGTCCAAGTTTCAGCCCCGTAACTGAATATGGAAAAAACGAGGGTATTGACCAGCTTGACCTTAGTTTTTCGTGCGATGTTTCAATCCTTCCATGTTTTCTGAAGCTGAGTCATCGCAGCCTTGGACATCCCTATCCGTCTTCTTATTTCCTTTTCACACGAGCCGGAGTCGCTCATGTCACAAGTAAATGAAGTCTTTCACCGTTTCGAGGCCAAGAAAATCTATACTATTAAAAAGTTTTAAAAATTAAATCAATACTAATCCATAGTAATATAATAAATGTGAAAGTGTGTCTGTCTGTCTGTCTGTTACCATCACGCTTAAACCACCGAACCGATTGGAATTAAATTTGGTATGGAGATAGTTTGAGGCCAGGGGAAGGAAATAGGCTACTTTTTATAAACGCGATAAACGAATTTAAAGCGGACGAAGTCGCGGGCAGAAGGTAGTTATTAATATTTTCAAAAAATGATTGTAACGTACTATTTGGAAATAATCGGTATTTGTTGTTGCGGCTTCATCACGCCAAATCGGCTTAACGGATTTCAACTATTTTTGTAAGAAAAACTTATTCCTTCCAAAGTGTGTTGTATTGTATATACGAAAAATACCTATCCATCTACCATGAAACAATAAAGAAATAAAATTAACTATTCTGTTCCGCGACGGAACATGCCGCTCACCTTAAAAGCACGTAGTGTCTTTTAACAGAACATGCGAAAGCTTACCAACTATATTGAAACATTTGAAACTAAACCTAACTTACATTAAGAGTCGTAACGATCTTTTGTAAACTATTCTAAGGGTAAGGGACATACCTTAACAACGGGTCGTTTGTATAACGTGTCCCCACTTTTTAAGGTTACGACGCGAATGACATGGTCGGAGCCCGGGTGGACGGCGTGAATACGCGCTAGTTTCCACTGTAGCGGCGGTAAGTGGTCATCGTAGACCACAACAATAGTGCCTTCACGGAGAGTGGGGCCGCGATCTTGAAGCCACTTTGTACTTTGCTGAAGGTGATGAAGATATTCGCGACTCCATCTATTCCAGAAATGCTGGACAGCTTGCTGTATCCAGCGCCAGCGAGTAAGACGATTAGGATTTTCGTCTGTCAATGAAACATCTGGTAGGGCCGTTAAAGGCTCTCCGATCAAAAAATGGGCGGGTGTGAGCGGAAGTGGATCATTGGAATCCGAACTCAGTACGCACAGCGGGCGAGAATTCAAAACCGCTTCGATTTGACATGTGATCGTATGCATTTCGTCATAAGTTTGCGTCCGAGTACCTACTACGCGGTATAAGTGGGTTTTGAAACTTTTGACAGCCGCTTCGAATAATCCACCGAAATGACTAGCATAAGGTGGCTGAAAATGCCAAGTCAATCCTTGTTTTAAGGTTTGTTGGTTGAGCGCGCTCATTACCGAGTCGTTGCGCAGGAACGTGTACAATTCCTTCAAATAAGTATTGCAACCAACAAAGTTACGTCCACAATCTGTGTAAATGTCCGTACAATATCCGCGGCGGGACGTAAAACGTCGCAACGCAGCTAAAAAACCTTCTGTCGAAAGTTCGGAAACGAGCTCGAAATGTACGGCTTTAACGCTCATACATACGAAAACCGCAACATAACATTTTATTATTTTTGCATTGCGCACCTTGTTTGCGCGGACGTAGAATGGACCACAGAAATCGCATGATGTTTTAACGAAAACACGCGCTGGTCTTAAGCGGACGGCGGGCAGCGCGCCCATCCTAGGCTGCACGCGCGTCGGGCGTGCACGGAAACACGGGATGCAGCGATGTATGCGCAAACGGATTATATCTCTGCCCGATATGACCCAATATCTCTGTAAGAGGGCATTTTGCACACACTGCGGCCCGGCATGCAATTCTTTTATGTGAGCATCGTCTATGATAAGATAAGTAAGCGGATGTCGTTTAGGTAAAATCAATTGATGTTTTGATTCATACGGTAAAAATGATTTATGAATGCGTCCTCCGACGCGCATGACACCGTCGTTATCTAAAATTGTCGAGAGACGCCGTAAGCGCAAGGAAGGTAATTTATTTGCCGAAATCAGTTTAATATCTTCCTCGAAAACCTTTTGTTGCGTAATCAATATGAGTCGATTTAATGCAAAACGATACTCTGGTACGGTGACGTAATCCGGGAATGTTAGTGATTGTTTTCTACATTTGTTATAGAAACGAAATATTAATGCCGTGATGCGAACTAATTAGCCTAGCGATGAAAATCGCGTAATAAAAGTGTCCTCGTCCGGGGATGGAGGCGATGACGACACACAGGCACAACTTTTGTTTACAGATTCGGTATTATTGCGTTTTTCCTCTGACGTGTTTACTACCGGGTTTTGTATAGGCCAGGAGTCTCGACCTTGTTGGAGCCATGGAGGACCATGGAACCACAAGTCGCTTTGTACCAGTGCGGCGGGCAGGAGACCGCGTGACGCCGGGTCGGCGCTGTTCTCAGCCGACGGAACGTGACGCCAGCAGCTCGCCGGGACACGGGACAAAATCTCGCTGGTGCGGTTAGAGACGAACGTTTTCCATTCGTGCGGAGGTGACTGAAGCCACGCTAGCACAATGGAGCTGTCCGTCCACGCGTATACTTGATCGGGACGAATGCGATCGCCGTAAATATTCCTTACTCTTTCTATCAATTTTGACAGTATAACACATCCCATTAATTCTAATCTTGGGATCGTAAGACACACACGTAGACACACGCGTGTCTTTCCCATGACGAGGTAGGTTTGTACCTTACCGGTATTTCCTGTAATACGTATGTAAACGCAAGCTCCATATGCAATTTGGCTTGCGTCCGCACACCCGTGGATTTCGATAGACTCGTAGTCATTAGTGTTAAATATGTGACGCGGAAACGATATTTGTGATAAGAGCGGTAACTCGTTTACGAAGTTCGTCCATGAGTTGACTATATCGATAGGGGGTTCTGAATCCCATCGGACCTTAGCTAACCACAATAATTGAATTAAGTGTTTAGCGAATAACGTGGCGGGCGAGAGGACCCCGAGTGGATCATAAATTTTCGCAATTTCCGATAGAATAGCCCGCTTTGTACAAACCTTCGAAGTACTTTGTACTTTGAAACTGAATGCATCGGACCGTGGATTCCATTGAATTCCAAGGACCTTGACCCCTTGGTCACTTTCCATTTCGGCGAAGTGAACATTTTCACGCCGCTCACCATGAGCATCTGGCGGTTGCACGGCAGCGAGGATCGCCGGCGAGTTGCTTTGCCATTTGCGTAGCTCAAAACCGGCTGTGGCGCAAATACCTATCAGTTCCTGCTGCAGAGCGAGCGCTTCGGCGGTTGTATCTCCGCCGGTAACTACGTCGTCGACAAAAACGTCATGTAGCAGTACGGGTGAAGCGAGCGGGAACTGCTCAGCTTCGTCTTGAGCTAGTTGCTTCATTGTTCGCAAGGCTAAAAAGGGGGCGCTGCTGACGCCGAAAGAGACTGTTCGAAGTCTGTAATCACGCAGAGGCTCCTCAGGTGATTGGCGCCAAAGGATGCGCTGAAAATCCCTATCCCTTTCACGAACAAGTATATTACGATACATCTGTTTGATGTCGGAGCAGAATGCAATTTTATGCTTTCGGAACTTAAGCAAAACGTCAACGATGTCTAAGTGTAACTTAGGACCCGTCAACAGAATGTCATTTAACGCGTAACCGTTTGTCGTACGACATCCAGCGTCGTAGACAACCCGAGTACGTGTCGTCTCGCTTGAAGTTTTGACCACCGCATGATGTGGTATGTAGTAACTCGCGCCAGCGGGAGGGTTATCGTCCGCGAGCTCCATGTGGTTGAGATCCACGTACTCTTGGAGACACGCGTGGTAATCAGCTTTTAGCTGGGGGTTACGTTCTAGACGGTATTCCAACTTATGGAATCGAGCTAGAGCAATTTTCCGAGATTCACCGAGGGGCGGTGCATCGGGCTTGAAAGGTAGTGCGACCATGTATCGCCCTGTCTCATCGCGCGTATGCGTCGTTTGGAAAAAGGATTCGTATAGCTGCTCTTCGGGAGTGTAACTCCGCAACTCTGGAACTGACTCTAGCTCCCAGAACCTTTGTAGGTTGTCGTTGTCGAACGACGTAAAACACGCTTGAAGTGGAGTCGCAACACTAGCAGTAAAGTTCAATTTACCGCATAGCAAATAACCGAACGAACTGTTTACCGCGGTGGGTGTTCCCGGTTCACCCCTAACAATGCCATCCAGCAAAATATCTGCGAGAATATCCCCACCGAGTATCATGTCAACAGGTTGTGGTTTATGAAATTCAGGATCCGCTAATGCTAGCCCCTGTAAATGAGGCCAGTCAGCGAGTGGTGCTAGTGGTACACTAGGCATTTGACGGGTTAACTTCGATAAAATACTAGCCTCGATCGGAATCATTGGCTGTTGTTTGCCCCTAGGCGCAATTGAGCACTTAAAAGTACCCCTTGGTTCAAGCGGTAGATCGCTGATACCTATTAATGGTTCACTATAGCGACATCGCGGTAGATTTAACCGTTGCATACATTCTTCTGTAATAAGTGCCGCTTGAGAACCGCTGTCGACCATACAGCGAATAGTAGCCCTCTTATTTCCTTCCAGATAAATATCAACTAAAGCCGTTGACAATAAAACTGTGCGCGCGCGAATACCTAAACTTTTTTCGCTGCGAACTCCGTTAACCGCTGAAGGATTATGAACTGTCCCGCTTGGGCCGCACTGCTCCGCAGGAGCGAGCGCAACGGCCGCTACTTCCGCAACTTCGCTTATAACGGCTAACGAATTGTTTGTTTCTAAATGAATTAATGTATGGTGCATCTTATTACAGTTTCGACACTTAAAATTCAACTTACAATTCCTTAAGTCGTGTCCAGGACACAGACAGTTATAACAAACATTATTTGTTTTTACGAATGCAAATCGATCCCGCGCGGATAAATCTAGGAATTCTAAACATCTACTCAAACCATGCGTGCCTTTGCACTTCAAGCAAGATCGGATCTTATTCGTATTATCATACGATCGACTTTGGCCGGTAGCCGTAGTCGCTGCAAGAACCCGTTTAGGCGTAAATTGACCTATATTTGTATTGGTATGACTTCTACTATTTAGGGAAGTGTTTTTAATGGACTGTGTATTCGAAACCGTGATTATTTGTTCCGCCGAAAGTTCGCGTTCTAAGAACGTAATTAATGTATTTACTTTAGGTATTTCGCTGGGGTTGGTTAAAGAACGTTCAAATTCTTTCCTCGTACTGACGGGAATTTTACGTAATAATAAATTCAACAACATGAAGTCCCATTCTTTAACGGGAAAGTTCATAACTTCGAGCGCCTTGATGTTTTCGTGATAAACATTCAATAGATTTCGCATGGCAACAGCTGATCGAGTAGAACAAGTTTCAATGTCAAGCAATTTGTCCAGATGTTGTGATGCAATTATGCGTTTGTTGTCATATCGTGACTTTAGAATATCGAGTGCAACTGAATAGTTGTCTTCCGTTATGGGAAGTGATTTAATCAAATTATGTGGCTCATTTTTAACCGAAAGAAGCAAATACCTAAACTTCTCCACGTCCGTGTAGGCATTGTTGCTGTGAACTAGCGATTGAAATAAATCGAAAAATGCGGGCCAACCCGTTGGTTCGCCGTGGTATTCCGGGAGCGAAAGTTTAGGTAAATTACGACGTTCATTGATAATCGTATCTTGGGAGGAAGGTGCGCGACTCGCGCGCCGCCGTTCAACATCGGACTCCTTTAAGTTATTTAAATGTGCAACTATAGCATAATACAACTCATTGAAATCGTTACGAATCTTAATATTCGCTTCTTTATTGAAGTTTTGCGATTTGATTAAAGTCTTTTCGATCTTGGTTTGAATTTTGGTAAATTTTCGCTGATGTACCGTTAAGTCGGTTGTTCGAGAACGGAACTGTTGGATATTTGTCGCTGCGAATTGCAAAGTACGTTTTAATTCGTCGAGTATTAGATCTCGTTCAAAGATGTCTTGTGTAATACACGACGTATCAATCTCGGCATTGCCGTCACTAGGGTTTGGTGGAGCCATTTTGCGTAACAAAGATGGCCGAAATGACAACGCGAAATTGAACTATGAATTTAGCTATAATGCACTAAAAATGGGTACGAAGACGAAGGTAAAGAAAGATCCGGATCGAACGGATCAAAAAAACTATGTAGGGGCAGTAATCTGAGAGGCAACTTACTTGTAAATCCAGAGGCAAATCCACGTGTGAGGTACTGGAGTTTTGAAGAGAATCACCGCTCAAACGGACACCCACATTTCTCCAATAGGCGCTGGTAAAGATCTATTCACTTGTTGTGTTTTAGAGAGGTTGCAGCGACGGATAATAGCAAAAAGTAATTATTTCTGCACAATCGCGGCGGGCGGTGCGTGCGCCGTTCCGATTCAACAGTAACAGTCAAATCCAGATGGCGCTGTAAGCGCGTCGGAAAATGCGTTGAGATTCAGCTAGCAAGATTGCCAACTCAAAAATACTGCCACAAGAAAAACTTATTCCTTCCAAAGTGTGTTGTCTTGTATATACGAAAAATACCTATCCATCTACCATGAAACAATAAAGAGATAAAATTAACTATTCTGTTCCGCGACGGAACAAACGAAATACAGTAAAAATAAGTTTTGTATGAAAAACTTAAATTCGCTGTGTTTTTTTTACTTTGGTATCTGAAGCTACATAAACTAATTACAGGTCTGCATATACCCTAACTTATTCTACGTACAATGTTTCAGAGCAAACTAGCTATTCGTTTTAAAATGAGAGCGTAACTACGTTTGTTGGAGAACCGAGCTTGCTGCGGACTCTTAATTAGGTGCGTCTTAGCCTTCTGATGATTTTCCTTACACGTGCTGAAATTTTGATTAACCTAGACTTGGACTAACCTGTGAGGCTCTGTTTCAGTTGTTCCATGACCTTCTGGCGACTCTTGGCTCGCGCTCGCTTGATGCGCCTCGCTGTCTCCTTCCGATCCTCATTGAAGATCTGGTTGATCATCTCCTGGGAGACCTCGTCATCTCGCTTCAGGAGGAAGAAGTAGACACCACCGGGGGTCCGTCGTCTAGTCCCGTTCTAGACAAAATAAGGAGTATTTTTATGAGTATCCTCAGCGTATTTTTATGAGTATCCTCCAAAGTAGTTTATAAATAACTAGCTTCTGCCCGCTACTTCGTCCGCCTTAAATTCGTTTATCGCGAATAAGGGACTTTTTCCGGGATAAAAAGTAGCCTATGTCCTTCCCCGGGACTCAAACTATCTCCATACCAAATAGATTTCATCCAAATAGGTTCAGCGGTTTAAGCGTGAAGAGGTAACAGACAGACAGACAGACAGACACACTTTCGCATTTATAATATTAGTATGGATAAGAAGAGTACCCGACATAGCTCGCAGGATTGGAAGATTGAAATGGCAATGGCAGACGACCGGCTTGGCTCAGGCGTAACGTTGCCTGCAAAGCTGAAGGTCCTGGGTTCAAATCCCGGTAAGGGCAAATATTTGTTTCTTTGTTTTGGATGTTTTCTGTGTACGTACAGTACATCTATTACTATTATAAAGTTGTAAAAATGAAATGTCTGTACATTGAAAATATTTTCAAAAAAAAATTTGTTACGGACTTTTTGGAGCTCACTAAAAAGCAAAATTTTTTTTTGGATTTTTGTATGTTTGTATGTGTCGTTGTGGCTTCATCACGCAAAACCGGCTAATCCGATTTCAACTATTTTTGGCACACTGGTAGCCGGGTATCTCCAGATGGTTATAGGATACTTTTTAACCGACTACGCTGAAGAAAAAGAGGGGTTATGACTTTTTCTCCTCCGCGAACGAAGTTGCGGGCGCCTTCTAGTAAGTAAATATTTATCTATTAAATTCGATGTTAATTTACCATACGCACAAAGCTATTTGCATTTCATCATTTCTAATGCGAACCGCTAAGGAATGGAACTCGCTCCAGTCATATGTATTTCCGGAAAAAATAATTTTGGTCTCTTCAAGTCAAGGCAAGAGTGAATAGGCTGTTACTGAACTAGCGAGCTACATATACTGGAGCAATCGCTTGTCAGTTTATGAATAGAACAAATGTTGCCCTGGAGAGTGGATGGCCATTGGGGCAGTAAAGTCCTGGACTTTCAACCACGCATAAGAAAGAGCAGCGTAGGAGGGCCTCCGACTAGGTGGACAGATGATCTCGTGCGGATTGCGGGGAATCGGTGAAACTATAGACCTAGGTTCAGCAGTAGATGTGGGTGGCTGATAGATAGACAATTATTTATCTCGCTACAAAATACTACTCTCATTTAAATAATGCATGGTGTTATCTAACCATCAAGTAACGTAATTTTAAGTAAGCAGATGATAGTCTTATTATATTATTAGTGAACATAATGACACATCTTTAGTATACACTAGAAGGCGCCCGTAACTTCGTCCGCGGAGGAAGAAATCTTAACCCTCTTTTTTTCTAGTCGGATTAAAAGTATCCTATAACCATCTGGAGATACCCAGGTACCCACATAACAATATTTGAATCCGTATTTCGTATCAATTTCGCGTGATGAAGTCACAACGACACATACAAAAAAAAATAGTTCAGTGACCTCCAAGTAGTCCGTTACAAATCATTTTTTTGAAAATATCTTCAATGTACAGACATTTCATTTTAACAACTTTATAATAGTTATGAATGCACAGTTACAGAAAGGTAAAATGTAAAAAAAAAAGTTATTACCATGACCAGCATGCCACCGTCAGCCTCGACCCTTTGCGTTTCCTTGTATATCTCTACAGCTTTGCTTGCACCTAAAACTTGCACAATCCTACCTGAAAATGAAACAAATAATAAGTTAATTAAAAAGGAACAATAACAATTTTATCTGAGCAAAATGTCCGGTCCATATCTTAAGACTAAGGGTATGGGCTGAGGGGCCTAGACAATAAGTGGCACGCACGTGTTTTTTGCCAAGGTAGGCAATTAAAATATTTTGATCACGTAGGTAGGCAGATTTTCTGTGCCTATATGGACCCATCTATACTATTATTAAGTTGTAAAAATGAAATGTCTGTACATTAAAGATATTTTCAATAAAATCATTGAATGGAACTATATGAAAGTCACTGAATTTTTTTATAGTTTGAAATTTTTTGTATGTTTGTAAAAATACTTTTTGATTTAGTGCCCTCCAAATGGCTTGCTACAATATATTTTTTAAAAATATCTTCAATGTACAGAAATTTCATTTTTACAACTTTATAATAGTATAGATAGACTAGAAAGAGCCCGTTCGTTCGCGGAGGAGAAAGTCATTACCCCTCTTATTTCTTCACCGTAGTCGGGTAAAAAGTATCCTATAACCATCTATGGTTGGATACCCAGCTACTATTGTACCAAAAAATAATTGAACTCCGCTTAGCTGATTTGGCGTGATGAAGGCACAACAACATATACAAAATAAATACATTAAAAAAAACGATTTAGTGACCGCCAAATAGTCAGTTTTTTTTAAATATCTTCATTGGACAGACATTTCATTTTTACAACTTTATAATAGTATAGATTAATGTTGTTGTGTCCAAGGATACTAGCTAAAAAATATTGGTATACCAAATTACACAGACTAAATAAAATTTGCTAAACTTTGTTAGTAGATGCCAGCTCATAAAATAAAATTGTTTGCATAATTCAACTTTGGACATCCTCTGTTTTTAGGGTTCCGTATAACTCAAAAGAAAAAAAACGGAACACTTATAGGATCACTTTGTTGTCCGTCTGTCTGTTTGTTAAGACCCTTTTTCTCAAGAACATGTGGAGGTATGGAGTTGAAATTAACATCAAATAGTTGCTTACGGTCCCTTGAAGCTGTAAAAAAATTAAGCTTCTAAATCAACGCAATCCAAAGATACAGTCATTAAAAAAGGTGTTTCCATACAAATTGCCGTCCCTGGAAAACATATGGGGTACTTCCAGTTGTTCTAGAAACTTAAAATTTGAACTTTTTACCTTATAGCACAACTCACTAAGTAAATCTGTAAACCTTATTTTTTATGTCTGTCTAGGTCAGTGACCACTATAAAATTACCTCACACCGCGTACATTTTGCTTAGCGGTAGGCTCTGCTAACACTGGATATTCATTGTTACGGCCTCGAGTCCGACTCACATTTGGTTTTTTGATACTTATTCATTCTAGTTTTTTTCAAGATTATTATAACAGGATATAAGCCTTACCTACTAACTCCTGCTTTTCTTCTTGTAGCTTTTCAGAAATTTCCAAAGCAATTACTTCTATAGGATCCTCAGACGTAGCTACCAAATCATCTAGTATCCTCGGCTGCTGCTTACTACTGTGATCTTGATGTGTCGTCCTTTTCCCAAGCCTCAGTTTCACATTACATCTCTCTGAGTGTTTTCGTTTCTTTGATGTGTTCTCGTCGTCAACCAAATTATTACTTGTAAAAACATTCTTAGATATATAGCTATCATCTAATCTATACTTAATAGTATAATCATAAGATTCAACGCCATATCTGCTTTTCTTTGTCACATCACAGCTGACCATGTCTTCTGTTAACAAGTCTTCCTGTAATGATAGAAAACTATAATTTATGAAAAATATTCATTGTGTTTCAAAGGTTTTTTTTTTTTATGGCATAGGGGGCAAACGAGCAGACGGGTCGCCTGATGGTAAGCGATCACCGTCGCCCATAGACACTTGCATCACCAGAGGAGTCACAAGTGCGTTGCCGGCCTTTCAGGTGGGAGTACGCTCTTTTCTTGAAGGTTTGAAGATCGCATCGGTCCGGAAATACTGCTTGCGGCAATTTATTCCACAGTTCAGTCGTGCGAGGCAGGAAATTTCTAGAAAAACGCACAGTTGTGGACTGCCAACCATCTAAGTGGTGAGGATGGAAATATCGTCGCGTAGGACGATGGCGGAAAGATGCAGCTGGGATCAACCCGAACAATTCCTCGGAACACTCTCCGTTATACAAGCGATAAAAAATGCATAGCGAGGCTACATCTCTACGCATTGCCAAGGAGTCAAGCTGATCTGAAATACGCTGGCAACCGACGATACGAGTCGCTCTCCGTTGAATGCGGTCTAGAGGGAGAAGCTGTTACTGTGGAGCCCCAGTCCACAGATGAGAACAGTATTCCATGTGCGGGCGGACCTGTGCCTTGTAAAGCTGTAGGAGGTGGGCCGGAGTAAAATACTGTCTCGATCTGTTGAGCACGCCGAGCTTCTTAGAGGCTAATTTGGCCTTACCCTCTAGATAGCCGCGGAACTGAACTTCACTCGATATATCGACGCCAAGGATTCCGATACAGTTAGGGGAGTATTCTCAAAACGAGGTGATGCAACAAACGCAGACTTTTTAGCGGTGAAAGCGCAAACCTGTGTCTTTGTAGGGTTAAAACGGACTAAATTAAGTCGACCTCATTCTGAAACTTCTTTTGGGGAAGATTCAACTTCAGACGCAAGTTTGTTACGGCTCTCGATGACGTTAGCCCGAGAAATATTGGCGCAGCCAGTGTAGGAGGCATCACCCGTGCTATCATCCGCATAACAGTGAATGCCACAAATTTGCAGCATATCGTTGATATGCAGAAGGAACAGCGTGGGCGATAACACACAGCCTTGAGGGACACCAGCATTCACAGACATGGATTCAGAGCACGCACCGTCAACTACGACCTTTATGCATCTGTCTGCTAGAAAGCTACTGACCCATTCGCATAATTTCTCGGGAAGCCCATAAGATGGAAGCTTCGAAAGAAGTGCTTTGTGCCAAACCCGATCAAAAGCCTTCGCCATGTCCAAGCTAACCGCCAATGCTTCGCCCTTAGTCTCGATCGCCTGCGCCGGACGATGTGTCAGGTAAACCAGAAATATCGCTAACATCTAAACGTAAAATTACTTTAAATGAGTAATTTCTTTTATTTAAATAATTACTGAGATTCAAGATTCAGCCATCTAGCAAGTCTCTTAAGATGTCGGTCGAGACTCTTCGCTATAAGACCGTTTATCGAAACAGAGTTGAATCCTTCAGCACAGTGCTAAATGGATTCATGGCTAGGCAGAACCACAATGGACTCAAGCTGCCACCTTGAAAACTATCCCTATTGATAAGGGTCAAGGGGTAGTCTGCAGACCAGGGGAGGCATCTTGGTCGCCTGGTAGACGAAAAACTGTGGTCCACTGTCTCAATCATGCGCTTAAGAAGAATTTTAGAACGGCTTCGACTTTTTACAGCTCCAAGATCCTCTTAAGCCATGTATGAGGCACCGAGTCGTAAGCCTTCTTGTAGTCAATCTAAGTGCCAGAGAGTCTTGCTGAACTTGTTAACAAATGGTTGTGTCAATGAGAAGCTTTTTAGTACCAGGACCCAACCCTACATCCATTTTGAGAGAAGGTCAAAACGTTGTTTGCTAAAATGTATATGTTATGCAAAATAGATGTAAGGAGCTTGTACAGCGTAGGCAAGCACATGTGATAGGTTGATAGTTTTTAGTTTCCGAGGTACTACCGGACTTGTAGAGCAGGAAAATAACACCAGTTGTTATGAAAGATGGTAGAGAACCAAGCTCAAGGGCTTGTTGGAATTGTGTTGCACAGCCGTTCATTTTGGTTTTGAAATCAATTGATCCAAAAGTTGTGCAGCCTGTCTGGCTCAGGACGTTACTAGTACCATACAAGCCACACAACTCACGTCATCGTGGCTGATTGTAACAGCCCCCATGGCCTACATGGGCTCACACTTGCGCTTGACAACAATGATCCACAGGCCCTCTGTGTGCTTCAGTGGCAGCAACCAGATACAAAGCCAGAAATTAATCATGGCA
The DNA here is from genome assembly GCA_905404275.2 of Hedya salicella. Taxonomy (NCBI): domain Eukaryota; kingdom Metazoa; phylum Arthropoda; class Insecta; order Lepidoptera; family Tortricidae; genus Hedya; species Hedya salicella. The sequence continues at coordinate 16,024,759 of FR990112.1, read as the reverse complement.
GTAGGATCTTGCAGTCGTCCATCAGTCATGTAGGTCGGTTCTCTCCCACTTTTGGTAAACCTTCCTTTGATCGTTCTGAAAGTGGCAAATCTGCTGAAATCAATGCACACGTTTTCTGAAGTGGCGAATACGGCTTACCCGTGCATAGAATTTCGTCGCGACACAAACCATTTAATCACAGATACTACATAGCGCATGATGCAAGGGTGGTTGTTACCCCCCCGCTGCAGCAGATTAGCTGTGCAATGAGAGTCCTGAACGCCTTTTGATCCATACTTGCTAAGTGGGGCAACACCTGGTGGTCTGTGGTGCTTGGACAGCATCCGGGAACTTGACACAAGCAACGCTGCACAACACTACGGCTCCGTGGTACATGATCAAGTAGGTACTGGCTAGATCTTCACTAACCTGCAGATACAGGCCTAGCAAAGTCTTCAGGGCTCCCAATAGCACTTATTAATAATGAAATTATTCTATAAGTAGGCCGCAAGGGCACTTTTACAAGTCTGATTTTACGGCGTTTCCCAAGAGGAGACAACTGAGGTGAAGAAAGCCGAAACAAACTCAACAGTCAGTCATTTTTTCGAAATAAGTGTTATATCTATTACAATATTTGTACTTAGCCTATCCTAAATATATGTTTTGAGTATAAACTCAATGCGTAGTTCTTCAAGAAAACATATCAAAACATATAAAAGTAAAATAAAATATATACATAGAATACAAAAAAGCAAAATAATGCTTTTTTGTTATTTAGAACAACTTACATACGTTTGATATGCCACCTTATAAGAACTGTGTCCCGGTAAAAGTAAATTATTAGGTTTAAGTTTATTTTTATTATTATTATATGTAATTCAGCCAGATTCATTATATTAATGTTCAATAACAGGAAATGCTGTACAACTCTCAATTGAATTCAATTGAGAGAGATTTAGTGATAACAGAAAAAGTACATAGCAAGTAATTTAATATTTTGACCACAGAGACTCTCTACATCTCCGTTTAACTTAGTATAAGCTTTTATATATGTATATACAGTGTGTCTGGTCAACGATGTCGGAGCTTTTAAGGTTGTGTAGTACAATCAATTTAATCGATAAATCACCACATGTTTTTTTATAGATTGTGAATGTTTTTCTGTTTATTGTAAAATCAGACATGTATAAGGACCATTGAGGTCAACTTGCAAAATTTAGATTATAATATTAGTGAAAATGCACGTATACATAAAATATTAAATCACTCGGTCAAAACGTGGCAAAACACAGATTAACGGGTGAATCAACTTTTTAAACCCACACTTTTGACGTCTCTGGCATTGCCAACGATGTCTCTGGAGTTACCAAGGAATCTTGCTTCTAATATAATATCTCCCTGTTTATTAGGTTTAACAGACGGGACATTCAACGATTTAACATACACCATAAATTTAAAGAAAGGGAAAACCATTATTTAAAGGTATTATTTTACAACGCAGTTTAAAAGTTGTGGACAGATTTGTGTGGGTCACCAAATTTGATTCACCCTAATATCTCTTGCATGAGTAGTAACTTAAGTAACAGTGATAGTTATTCAGCTGCTTCCGAGCGCTTTCTAATAATAAGTCAAGCCATTTAACTATATATTCAGGTCAGGTTACCTGTAATGCTTTACACCAGACATTATATTTGTCCTTTTTTTCCGGATGCGACGGCTGCGGGCGCTTCGGCCTTAGCTTTGTGCGCTTCGGGCGCCGTTTCGGCTCGTCTGACTCTGACCCCGAAGACTCTTGTGGCGACCCCTCATCGCTCAGCTCATCCTGTATCTGCATGTTCACTAGTGACGGCGGGTTGAAAGTCTCCGGCCGCTCCAGCGGTATGTAAGTGCCTTCTTCCACATCCGAATCCTCCAACTACAACAAGAAACGAAAAAATAGGACGCGTAAAATTAACCAAACGTCAAAGTAAAAAGTACTACGTTTCAATCTGTAAATTACACTTGGTATACTTGTAAATTATGTTTACGGTAATTTTGAGGATTAAGCACGATATAATTTCAACCATTTATACATTTTAAACAGTAAATAATGAGGAAATACGCGGGGACGTGCTAGCAAAAAATATACGTAAAAGAAAGGTTCTAACCTCTCCTTCTTCACGTTCATTAGACACTTCGACATCCAGTTCGCCTTCGGTTGTCGACATCATGATCCGGAGGAGATAATAAGCGGGGATAACAAAAGTACATTAAAGTATTTTAACAAAATACAACAATTCCGCCTTTTAGCACTTATTACTGCTGTCATTGATTATAGACAAGATAGACGTGTGTGCAAATGTCATGTTTCAAGTAATGGTGTTTACGAAGAACGGTTATACCATTGCCTATATATAAAAAGTATTTTACAAATAATTAGTTAATGTCATAATTCCAGATATGTATTTTTTCAGCATTTTTGATACGAAGACCATCTTTTATTATAGTTGCATTATTAAAATTATTTTAAAAGGATTTGGTGCTTATAATCATCGTACGATGCACTAAGACATCGTTTTATCAATTGGCTTAAACGCTCACGTCTTGTAAATGGCTGATGATTACATTGGACCGACGAAAAAAAAAAAGAAAAAGAAATGTCATGTTCTCCCTAACCTAAAACTTCATACATTCGTAATCCCAAAGAGAATATAAACACTACGTTATACGTAATCCTATTAAAATTGTATAAGTTAAAATGTCTCTGTTAATAAATACTTTATTAAGAAAACCTATACTAAATACTTTGAGATTCCATTTTCCATGCCGGATGATCCAGTTGACACAAGGTAATCATTTATTCTTTACGTGAAATATTTATTTTAAATAGGCTGTGTTGAATTTGAAGTATTTTTCTTAATAAATGCGTATATTTACTATATTTCTGTATATAACATATTTTTTATTTTCCCAGTTCAACAATTGTACGCGCCTGCGGTCTTGGGAATCGATGGCTATCTGAACTCAAGGAAAAAAGTCAAGGAACAGTTTGCAAACTTTGATGATAAGTTCAGGACAAAAATGACTGAATTTGTTGAAGACTCGAAGAACTTGATTTTCACAGAAGATCTAAAAAACATGGTGCACATTGCTGAGCCTTCAGATTTGGAATTATGTCTTAAAATGATTAAAAAGTGAGTTATAAGCAGCATGTTTTATTTTTATAAAAACAATTGATTATTGAAGATTATCTTATAATAAAATTATACTTAATTCATATTCCCATACTATGTAATATTTGTGTCTTAGTTGTATTATTAGTAAAAAAATTTTTTTTACAATTATTATTTAATCTTCGATCATAAGTTAATTTGATAATTTTATCATTTCAGATTTAACACACAAACTTCAGAGTACCGTTTTGGTTCTTTTGTGTTTGGGCCTGTAGTGATGAGGATGTTTCACTTTTTGGACGCACCCAATGAGGCTTTGCAGGTAAGTAGCTTTTGCATATAACAAACTTGTTTATTTTTACATTTCTGTCCCAGCGGCAATCGGTTATACAAGCTATGTGTCTAGCAACACTATGATTTATGTTGATAGCCTTGACTTTACTTATGCTATATTATAATACATTAACGCTTTATTGCACACCTCATAAAACAGAGTATAGAAAACAATATGGATCTATATCGGAATCCATAATGTCATTTGTCCCAATGTATCGTTTGTCATAACACATTTTTTTACGAAACTGTTAACTTTTCAGGATTGTTATAAAACAAACCTAACCTTACCTATATGAAGATCTTTTAAAAAATCCTGAAACAACTATGGTTTCTGAAAAAAATGTGTTATGACAATTGATACATTAGGACAAACAATATAAGGGATTCCGAAGAAGACCCAAACAATACATTCAGGAAGACATAAACAACAGGTGGTCTTATCTCTAAACAGAGATCTCTTCCAGACAGCCTTCGGGTAGTGGGTAGTGTTGAAAATAAAGAAACTGTTTATAAGTAGGTTGTGCAAAGCCGTTAGGAATTGAAGTAATGCTCATATATATTACGTACATACTACATACATATATGTATATATATACATATAACTATATAATAAGTTCAATAACTGTACTAATATTATTTACACACATATATATTTATTTATTTAGATCAGTGTTTTTGATACTTTTTGGTGTCATGGCCCTTAATGACCATCGAAATTCCTTTGCAACCCCCAAAACCCCATTTTTGTATGATTAAACTTAAAATTCCGACAGCAAGCATGTTTTGACAAATTAGTCAAAATGAAACAAGCTCATTCATCACACTCAATTAATAAAATATAAATAAATACAATTTTATTTATATTTTTAGTCGTAAAATAAATAAATGTACATGTCTAAGAATGATTGCTATTACTCAAAGTGTGGGGCTTTTTGAAAAAACACTGATTTATATTTGTATGTGTATGCTACTTTACCTTTTCATGTCTTTGTGCATATTAACTTGTTGGTTTGTCTGTCTTCATTGATGTTTATTCTTCTCTCTTATTTGCTCTAAGGTTAACTGGAAGAGATTCCTTAGTGGTATAAGTTCGCCTTTGTACAAATATATTACTTTGCCGTCTTTGTTTTATTGTTTTTATGTACAATAAAGTGTTTGCAAACATATTAATATTATTCAGCCATAAAGTCAGAAGGACCAATAAAACAAGTGAAGGTGTTATGGAAGGGACAGATAATAGTCTTTGAGATGCTCTTTAAAGATCGAGAGGGAATTAGCTTGTCTTAATTCTACAGGCAAAGGGTACCACAACCAAACAGACTAAAAAGTGGACAAATCATTGTTTTGTTTAGCAATTTGTTCACTTTTGTAATATAATGAGGGCGTTCTAAAATGGTAATATCACCAGTTTGCGCCACCGTGACGTAAGATCTAATTGACAAGTGGTGTCAAAATCTTGTGCTGTGATTGGTGGGTGTTGACACTTTTTGTCAGTTAGACCTTACGTCATGGTGGCGCCAACTGGTGATGTTTCCATTTTAGAAAACCCTCATTGTAAATGGCACTCTAGTGAACTAAAGTGTATGTGTCTACTTTCAGTGTTTTGAGGACCCTGCCAACGTGAATTTCTTTGACCAACTAGTCACATACCAAGTGCTATTGGACCTCCTTTACAGTCATCAGATGTATGACGAAATGTACAGGGTGTTTGAAAAAGTAAAAGACAAACAGATCAACATGACGAAATATCCGAAATATCCAGTTGTTCTGATTCTGGCTGCATGCTATAAACAGGTATGTTATTTAATATTTTCTTCTGTTTCCGCGATTATTACTCATTGAAATAAAACAATTTAACGGATTATATCGCGTATATTATCTCATTTTACTTCCCGACGAGGGGAGGTGTCCTCCCGTGACCATGGAAAGCTGGAAAGCTTCCGAAACGTCGGGAACTAAAATGAGATAATATACGCGATAAAATCCGTTAAATTGTTTTATTTCAATGAGGTATGTTATTTGTATAGAGTTAAGTTAAATATAAATGGTTGATATAGGTGCTATTAGTTGCCATATTAAAATCTGCTTACCAAAATTTGAATGCTATCTATTTCTAAGGAATGGAATAATGCTATTAGCACGAACGCACCTTGATATTATATCACAGCTAAGTTGTGCTAGAGTAGTACTGGCACGGAAATATACTAACTTAATAAATATACTAACTTAATAATTATACTAACTTAATAATTATACTAACTTAATAATTATACTAACTTCAATCATTAAGGATAAAATAAATCTGACCCACTTACAATGGAAGCGAGACTCCAACCCACAACCTCTTTTCTTATGCAGTAGTTAGCTTCCAATTGAGTTATCGCAGCATCATCCTTCATGATTTGTCACCGCTAGCGGCCTCTGTATTTTTCTGTTCAATAACAATAATTACTATGTATGTTTCAGAATTCACCACAAAGCATGGAGTATGCATCAAAGCTATGGACAGAGATGAACAAAACTGGCTCTGTACCGCTCAGGAGGGCGTGTACATTCTTTGCCGGTAATGTAGCTTGTATTAATCCATATCTTATACATTATATATTGAGTGAAAATCGATTTTCACTCACTTTTTAACTAAAAAGGGTAATTTGTATGTAAAATAAGATGTCCAAATCCAAATTTAATAATAACAATACTCACACTACACATACAGTTTGAGATATTTTTAGGATGAGAGAGATAGAAATGGATGGACATAAATAAGTTAAAAATTAATTTCAAGACAAAGCCTATGTCTAAATTGAAATTATGATCGCCAACAAATAGAGTTAATAGACTCAACAGTATTCTTGGGTATAATTTATTAAAAAGAGAATAAAAAATAATTGAAATCTGTTTACCCGTTTTGGCGTGATGAAGCCACACCGACACATACAAATATGTATACAAAAAATTCAAAAAAATATTTTACGATTCAGTGGACCTTCAAATAGTCAGCATCTCTTTTTTTTTCATTTCTTCAATGTACAGACATCTCATTTTTACAACTTTATAATGGTATAGATGTCACATTTTCGACTTACGTTACATTTATTGAGTGCCCCTCTAGAAATATTTATTTTTGTTATTTAACTACCAAACCAAGCAGTGGCTTATACAAGACACATATACTCCAAATTTCATCAATATACATCTTGTAGTTTTTGAGTAAACTGCCTGTGACATACGGATGGAACGGATTGACGGACATGACGAAACTATTAGGGTTCCGCTTTTGCCATTTTGGCTACGGAACCCTAAAAACACCTAGGAAAGAAAAAGCACACACTGACAATTTATCATTTAAAGTGAACTGACATTTTTCATACATTTTGGCAGAGTCAATGCGTCCATATGCCATATGGACGCATTGACGTGGTTTAGGGCGCAAAGTTGTGTATAGTGTAGTCAATAGGGAATATGCATGTTTTTTTATGCTTTATTAAAAGCTTATTCATGTAATAAACAGCCGAAAAAAAATATTTAATATAAACATAACCAAGATATAAGCCATTAAACATTTCATTCTATCTCTTTCTAGGAAAACAGAATTTAATATGGAGTTTATATGGCCGTATATGGCTATATGACGTAAAAGTACTGTCAAGGAATTTGATTTGTGTACCCTTTCGTACCTTGTCATAGTGACATTGATATGGAATCTATCGGTTTTCATATTGATTTTGACTGTGAAGGTACGAAATGGTATACAAATCAAATTCCTTGACTGTACATGTCAGACCTCTGTCAAATAGCTGTCTTATTAGTAGTTTAAAATGCCTATATCATGCGTACTTTTGAAATCGTCTTTAAGGTGTTTTGATATTCTGTTAATAAAAGCGATAAAAAAAATCACGCATGATGTACACTATTGATCCATCGACGCTCCGACCCGACTCATCAAATACCATTTCTTTCATTTTTAATACGCCTTAGGGAGGCCTGCAGCGCCATCTACATTAAAGTTCTGTGACTTTTTATTTCTTTTTGTTTTCGCTTTAATTTACATTTCGATTTCGTTAGCAGACGTTTCTGCTTTAATAAAATTCCATCATCCATGTACCCTAATCTATCTATATTTGATCTGTTTACCTCAATAAATAAAGTAAAATCTTGCTTTTAGCGTTGGCACTGAAACAAGGCGCCCCGCATATAGCCCTGGAATCAGTATCAAATCAGAAGCCACATTACGTCACGATCAGGAACATTAAGGTGAGTTATTGACACTTTATCTGGAAATTTGCTTAAGAGCTGTTTACTTCTGTGTTGTAAGTCTACTGCTGTACTAGACCTTTAGACTTACAGGGTGTCCCAAGAAGTAGTGATATACTGAAGGACCTAGAGGACCTAGAGGGCTATCTAAATCACCCCCATGTATGTTCCGCGATTTTTCGTATTTTCGGAGTTATGACTTTTTTTTTAATTCTTCACCTATCGCCGAGTACGATGAGATTTTTATTTATGGTGACGTGAATTATTACGGTAGATGCTTGATTTTTTTTGTGTGCTAAGCTGATAGATAGGCCAATTCAGTATGGTAACATTTACCATCGTTAGATCTTTGAATGGAATAAAAAAAAAATTAAATGCCAAGAATGATAAAATTACCCAATATGTTCACAACTTCAAGGGGCTTTAAAAAGATAAAATCACATAAAAAAAAATACCGTTTGGCTTTTAAAAATTTGCTCTATCTATCAGGTAGCTACTCTGAAAATTTAATTTTATTATTCATAAGGCTTCAATCAAAAAATTGAAATCTAAATGTTAAAGTTGATAAAGCAATATTTTTTTTAAAATCAAATTCATAATTAGCAGTAATACCAGATATAAATATAGTTAAACCAGATAATAATAATAAAATTTTTAATATAAATAAATCCAATAATAAATTATTAAATCGAATTAATAAATAAATACCAGCAGTAACTAAAGTTGAAATTCACGTCACCATAAATAAAAATCTCATCGTACTCGGCGATAGGTGAAGAATTAAAAAAAAAGTCATAACTCCGAAAATACGAAAATTCGCGGAACATACATGGGGGTGATTTAGATAGCCCTCTAGGTCCTCTACGTCCCAGCTTCAGTATATCACTACTTCTTGGGACACTCTGTATAAGATATCAAAGAGAACGAAAATAATTGTATTTGAACTGAACTAAAAAAATATGACTACTTACCTTCAGGAAGTACCTATACAAACTAACCACTTCCTATTTCGCCATCTTAAAAAAAACGGCTAAAGGTGCGTTCACACTTGTATCATTTGCTTGTATCCGATCACCGTCGCGTGGCATGACTGCGTATCGCGCTGCTTGGACGCTCACTATCGGCATTCCGTATCATTTGCGCCGGCGCGTGAAGAAACGCGTCCACACTAAGCCGTAGCGTATCACCGTATCGTATCACGCTAGCAGCTGTATCGTTTCACCGCTTCGATCATTTTGGCATTTAGCTGATCATCATTTTTCGCGCGATCGTTCTTATGTACAGTTGCGTTGTGTTCCGCGTAAAAATGTCGCCCTCTGCGATCGCACATCAAATTTCGAGCGATCGGACCGGCCCAACGTCCAAACGCGTGATCGTGGCACGCGATCATACCACGCGACGAAGATCTGATACGGGCAAATTAGGAGCATGTTGAACCACGCTCAGTGTAGGGTTCCGTAACCGTTACTACAAAGAAATGTAATACAGATGAAAAAATACGATGTGAAAAATTGGCACTTACGTCCTTATGCTGAGAAGCGCAATTTGTCGCCAATAACTCAATAACCGTTCGTATCCGTTCATTCTGAAAATAAGATAAATAAAAACATTGGGCCACTGATGCCTGAAATAAATGACTTCAATTTGAATTTATTTTCCCAGGCCGTTGCTTTAGCACGCATGGGCCGAGTGGACGACACTATACCCATACTACGGGCAGTTTTAGAAATAGACTCGCCGCAGCAGAAGGATAAGCACACGTTCTTCGAGGAAACTGTGAGTACTATCTACTATGTAATACCTACTTGAACACTATAAACAATATAAACATATTACGTAAACAGAAGCGAAATAGGCCAGGGTAATTCCGGGGTTTATCCCGAATGGCTACCACTATTGCTAGGGTTCCGTACCAAATGTTGGAGGGTAAGCTGTTCAAGTGTAAATTAAAGAAATGGTTAATTGACACAGTTTTTAATGATGTTTTTCCAATATGCTTCGAAAAATGTGTGTTGTAATTATAATTGTAATTAGTCTTGAATGCCAATATGCCATATTATTATTATTGTATGCTCGCTAAGGGCAGCTGTTACGAATCAATCAATCTATCAATATATTATTTATTCAAGTAGGCCTAGTTACAAGCACTTTCGAAATGTCAGTTATATGAGAGTGAATGTTTGCTGGGAGAAACACAATATGATCCAACATTTGCTGCAAGGATTAGGGAAACCCAGAAAAACCTAATCAGATCATTTAACTTAAGTATAATATTATTGATAAAATAATCATTTTAAAAATTAAAATAATCAATAAGATAAATCCCAAAAGCATTGTCAATAAAAAATAAATAATCTAGAATGTGTCTAGAATAAAATTCAAAATGTCAGAGTATATAAAACAATTAAGATTAAAATAATAATAATACGTTAGGTATTCGTTAAAATAATTATTCATATACCTACATGACGCTATAATTTACATAAATCCCACGCGGCTTCATCATTCATGTAGTCTTGTGTGCTATAATAAGCTTTAGAAAATAATTTTCGTTTCACAATATTTTTGAATTTACCAATAGACAACTCACTTATGCTGCTAGGAAGTTTATTATAAAATCTCACACAGTTACCCATGAATGATCTCCTTATTTTATGGAGCAGGCACTGCGAGCTTATGCTTATTTCTAGTATTAATATTATGTATATCACAGTTCCTCTTAAAGTGGGTAATATTTTTATGTACACACATAATATTCTCATAAATGTATTGACAATGCACTGTCATTATATTAATGTCCTTAAACTTATCTCTAAGCGAGTCTCTATGGTTCATTTTATATATCGCACGAACAGCCCGCTTCTGCAGAACAAATATAGTATTAATGTCGGAAGCACTGCCCCATAGTAAGATGCCATACGACATAATACTGTGGAAATAACTGAAATACACTAATCGAGCCGTTATCACGTCTGTTAATTGACGAATCGTACTTACTGCAAAAGCTGCAGAACGCAGTCTATTCGAGAGATTAGCAATATGGGGACCCCATTGGAGCTTAAAATCTAATGTTATAGCGAGAAAGACTACTATTAAGTAGTTCCAGTTCCTCACCTTTAACCATAACGCTTGCTTGCTCGTGTTTTACGTTACTCGTGACAAACTTAACACATTTAGTCTTTTTCTCATTCAACAATAAATTATTTACATTAAACCAATTTACTCCTTCACAGATAGCATTGTTTACGTCATTGTAGGATCGTTGATTTCGTACGACTTTGAAAATTAGAGACGTATCATCTGCAAACAAAACTATCTCATGGTGGGTCTTTACGAGGTGTGGCAAGTCGTTTATATAGATAAGGAACAGGAAAGGTCCCAATATTGATCCCTGCGGCACACCCATAGAGACTAATGAAAATCATATGTTACCATCCTCTATGAACAATTAAAAAAAAAAGGAACCGTTGTGGTGCGACACTGTCTGCCTTTCTGTCTGTCTGACCGAGTTATTATTAGGACACCATATCTCGAAAACTAATGATGCTATCTATTTGAAATTTGAAATAGTTATAAACATTATCAGCCTAAATGTATTGCTAAGGAAACATTTTTTTTTGTTTCTAAAAAAAAACGACCAATTCCGGGGGTTAATTATGCAGTAAACTATTTATTGTAGACATCAAAGCGACAGCTACCACTCACTAAAGTCATTCTTTTTTGGAAAAATAATCGTTACCATTTTATTAAACGGGATAATTTACAAAGCGAAGCGCAAGTTAATCAACTTTTATATACAAAATCGACAAAACTAGTTTTTTTTAGTTGAATTTGACTTGGGTTGTATAATATTTTTCTACCATCTCAGGAATGCGTGGTTAAAATATTTCGGATTTCTCGCGGGTGTTGATTGACCCAGAAGACATATTTGTACACAGTGGCGTGGCGACCATATAAGCCAGTTCCCACCTGGTTGCCCAAGGAAAGGCTTATTATTTACCACCTTTTTCTTTAAATATGAGTCAATGAATACGTTTCGGCTTCCCTGGTAATTTTCGTGACGCCACGCCTCTATTGTGCAGTAATGCTACTGCTGGCTCTCCGGGTGTCATAAACATCCAAAAAGAACTTCCTAGACAGTGAATTTATGACATAGGTCTTACCCTCCCCCCCCATCTTTTTTCCAGATATCAGTTGTAAAGGAGGCTGTGGAAAAAAGCGATAACAACGACGTAAAGAAAGAATTTGATGATATTCACAAAGCGCTGGCAGATCGGAATCTAATAGATTCCAAACAGGTATGTGTCGACCGGTTTAGCTCAGCGGCAGTGACGCTGCCAGCGACTCTGACGGTCCTGGGTTCAAATCCCGGTAGGGGCAAATATTTGTGTGATCAGCATAAATCTTTGTCCCTGAGTCTTGAATGCTTTCTATGTATATAAGTTAATATATCTAAGAGATATATCGTCGTCTAGTATTCATAAAACAAGCCTTATTGATCTTATCGTGAGACTAGTTCGATTTGTGTAAAATCGGGATGTCCCAAAAAAAAATTGACCTCGATTTTACATTTTCATGTCTCGATTTCAAAACCTTGTATCTCGGTTAAGGATAGTACCGAGATACGCGATTTTGACGATTACAAAACGCCTAAATAATGACGTCACAGAAAACTTTGGTTAGGAATTGCAACAAATGTACTCATCCGAATGGAAAACGGACAATTACAAGCGGTTTATTAAACCTATTCCTCTAAATGGTTTTTGAATTGCCATACCTTTGAAAAAACTGTTACATCCCAATTGTCTCCTATTTATTTATTTATGTGTCACAAATCATAGTAAAATGATTATAACACACAAATAGTTGTATTTTTAGTAGTGAAGAATTTGAGTTTAGTACTCACTAGTATTAAAAATCCAATATGTTACAACGGTTATAACACATATAAATAAATAAACATTTCGACTTTACATTATATCGGGAGATGATTTTACACGGATCGTCTGAGTCCAAACTAAACAATGCTTGCACTATGACGATTATTATTCTTATTCATACTCGGGTACTCTTGACGGACGATAGTAGGGATTATGACTTTTAATTATTAGTTCATCATTTAGGTTAGTAAAACTTATTGAAGACGTATTTTTTACGTAATCACTAAATAATGTCGATACATTGAGTCTAAATGTCGCGTGACATCACGCCTAGGTACAGTTTATACTTATATTACGACGTCACGAGCCCCGACTCTTAACGACAATTTTAGACGTGATAACGTCTTATAAATCGATGAACGCCGGCTGCACGCACGAAAAAGTGTCACGTTCCGCTCATTGTCATGAGCCGAGCGATTTGTCACGAGCCGAGCGTTCGGCTTGTGACACATCTATCTCTCTTCCACGTTATCACGTAAAATTATCGTCCGTAAACCGACTTTACAGACAACCAATTTTTTTAAATAGGCTTGTGTTCTAAAAAAAAATAATTAATCCGCCAGTTAGATTATCAGAAAATATTGGACACGTATTTTTTCTTTTGTCAATTAAACAAAAAATGATGATGATATAAGCCCGTTAAAGTTCCCCGTGACGTCACGCCGTGCGAAAAACGGTCGCACGGCGTCATGCGCCCCCACTCCCAAACTTTGACGCGCTTTATCTTTGTCTGTTTTATTTGATTGACATAAGAATAAATACGCGTCCAATATTTTTTGATAATCTATCTGACGGCCTATTAGAATGATATTTTTTTTACACAGGAAACTACACTATTTTAAAATGGCAAAAATATGTGTCCGAATTTCTTTTGTTATTATAACTGACACATACTAAATAGAATTTTGATTTTATCACCCTCATCGACCGTCATGTTTATTATGCCTAATTTCGGAAAAAATACTCGTTTGTGTATTTTAAAGATATCGTTATACTTCCACAAAATCAATTTTCAATTTCGAAGCGCGAACGTAAAACATTTGAACGGTGGTTCAAAAAAATGTTGTAGTTTTTTTCCCGCTTTCCCGCAGAAGACTGCAAATGTTATTTAAAAATACGTGTATTCCAGACGCTGGACATGCTCCTTAATGCTGAGATCACAATGGCGAAGAAACCCGAGGTCCCAGGTTCCGGCATGCCCAGCCAGTTTCAAAAGAGGATGCCTTTCGGAACCCGCCAGAGGAGGCTGAGCTAATGGTGCTCTATTGCAAACATTCAGTACTGTAGATTTTATATACTACTTCATGTTCCAAGTACAAATATATCTAAGGCAGTGGTTCACAAACTATTTGGCGAGAGAACCCTTTTGTAAAGCGAAATCTTTGACGGACCCCTGAAATAATCAAAAGCTCCTTTCCATGGCAATACCTATCATTGAATTTACCTAATCACCGCACTATATGTAAATTCAATTAAACGATGCAATTTAAAAGACTCATTTTACACTAATTAATGACTATCATATAACATTTATTTTTGTCTGAAACGTTATTTATCTTTAGTATTTTTTCAATGGTGATCTATATTTGTGCGGAACCCTAGGCCTCAGCACACTTGACTATTGCTGGATAAGGAATACAAATGATATAAATTTAAAATCATCTTTCTTGGCCTAAAGCAATTACTATTGTCCGTGCGCAAGCCATTTTCCTTCATTGTGCACTAAAACCGTTATTACTTACTTTCAAGTGGATGCTACTTACTGTAAACACTTGTCACAACTAAGGGCAACTTTATATGTAAGGCAAGGCAATTTTTGTCACAAATCTATGTCTAAACTATTACTCGGCAAAGGCCTTCTTCCAGGCCAGTTCTTTACGAAGGAGTCCAAGTCGTCCCGCCTTTGTCGAGGTCTACCGCGTCTCCATTTTGAATGTATCTCCGAGCTACATCGACTTTCTGGGTTTGCAAGCGCAGCTTGGTGTTCCAGATACGATGCATTAGCTTAACATCTACAGGTGCGTCCATATTTGTATCATTTGCCCGATCAGATCTTCGTCGCGTGGCATGATCGCGGGTCACGATCACGCGTTTGAACGTTGCGCCGATCCGATCGCTCGAAATCCATGTTGCTACGCGTATCGCACACTCGGATCGGACAAGCGCGGCGTGATCGCCACGCCGACAGTGAGCGTCCAAGCAGCGCGATATGCCGTCATGCCACGCGACGATGATCGGATACGAGCAAATGATACAAGGTGTGGACGCACCTTAACATGCTCCGCTCCATAGTTCGCTGGCGAACCTTGAGTTTGGACTTCGGAGCTTCTGTCAAAAACCAAGTCTGAGCCCCGTAGGTGAGAACTGGAAGTATGCACATGTCCAAGAGCCTTAATTTAAGTGACATTGGTAAGTCACCCTTCATTAAGTGTTCCATGGACCAATAGCTCTTCCAGGCGTTTTCAGATAGTCTTTCAAACTCTTTCTCTTGTCGCGCCTGGAAACAGACTAATTGCCTCAAGTAAAATTATTCATGGACATATGCAACAATAAGATCTTAGTTGCCTTATCGGGATCACTCATTCATTAAAAAATACATCGGAATATCTTTTTCCATCGCGTAAAAACGGTTGGATAGGTTATAACAAGGGGTTCTTCTTCAAGAGGGAAGTGAATAGGTTCTTAAAGGATCGGCAACACGCACGTAATGCCCCAGGCGGTGCAAGCGCTCATAGGCTGCGATGACTGCTTAACATCAGGCAGGCCGTACGCTTGTTTGCCACCTTAGTAGTATAAAAAAAGAAACAATTTTTGATACAGTGTTAGTAGTACACCTAAGATATTGTGTACTTTTTACCTTACCACGCCTAAGAAAAAAAGAGGGTTATGCTTTTTCCGGCAGCCATGAATGAAGTGGCGACCACCTTCTAAAAATATTAAACTCTACAGTACTCTATGTTTGCGATTATTTAGCATATAATTTGTAGATAGTATATTTAATTTATAGTATTCACAAAATAAATTTCAAAGCATTTTATAATGTCTTGCTGTGTTTGTAAAATTAGTTGTGCATTTACATGAACCTTGTCAAAATAGTGCAAAAGAAGTGAGCGAAGTGTAAAATGATATTTGAGTACGCTGATAAAATTTAGTAAAAAAAACAAATAAAATTGTGAAAAATTATGAAATGTTTTTATATTCCCCATATCATTAAGTTTCCCAGAGGAAAAATTAAAAGTCTAGTCACGTAGGTCAAGTTTTGATGATGACTTATCGATCAATTTTTTAATTTTTTTTATTGTGCGTAAATTTCGTTTTATTGAGGAAAATGTGGAAAAAATACCATCCCCCCTTTATCTCCGATGTTTACCAAGCGCAAAATCTGGAATTATGTAATTTAATATTGAATATTACAGAGATATTATAACTGTTGATTATTTAAGCAGTGGACTGTATTTTATTTCATTTTTTGGGGTTTTAAATTTACAACAACGAAACGATAATATATATGGAGGAAGTAAGCGTGTGCTTATACAACGAATAGGCCTTGGGTTAGTCAAAAGGACATACCTTGCTCAGAGCTGTGCCGAAGCCGCAGCCTTTCAGGTGTACAGGACCTCAGGACCACGCCGAGCTGCCAGACTTACCTTTGTAGCCTAAGGTTACCTGCCACCCGAATACACGGAGCCGCCACAGTTATCCCCTTGACTTCTCAAGGCACTAAATAATAATTATTCAACACGAAAATTGCGCAACAGTACTTCCCGCGCGATCACTTGGAGGGACGTTCAACCAACTTTTTCTAAATTCGAGAAAGCAACTGTCATAGGCGAAAATGTTGCCAGACTAAAATTAACATTATAACGCGAAAACGGAACAATAACCATATATCTGTCCGTCTTACTTTTTTCTTAATCACCAAAAATCATTTATGAATAACCCGGTTCGGTTAGGTTTGCCCCTCATTTGTATGTGACGCCATAGATACCAGAGGCAAACTTAACTCAAGCGGCAAGTTAAGTCTGAATAAGTGACTGTTTGTACGGAACCCTCGGTGCGCGAGTCAGAGCCGCATTGGACCGGTTTTTTTTTATTACAGACATCCATGTAAGAAGACGTCGTCCACATTTTCTCTGGCCTGTTTTATAGTTGAGCACTTTTTTGGTCATGAGGTCTGAGGATATATATGTAGCCACCGTAGTTGTGCCTCTATAACTTATCCTGTATGTGCCTCTAATGTAATGGTTAGGCATTTTCTCCAAAAGAGTTACTCCGCCAGACCACCTAAGTATTTTCATCGCAGGGACGTGTAGTTCGTCAGACTGCTGTTTCTTGAAAGGCCAGTATTACGCGCCATATGTCATGGCGGGTCTAACTGCGGTAAAATACTTAAAACTTCCAATGGTTTTGAGTCTAGTGCTTTAAAGGCATATAACATGTTGGGCGTTATTCTAGGCAAAATTGCAGTGCATATGTGTTCAGTTATCTCTCTATTAATCCTTAGTCTGGCTTTTTAAAGTTTAGTCATGTTTCTTCGTCCGTCCGTCCGTATGTCACAGGCATATTACTCAAAATCTATGTGTAGTCTAGTATATGTGTTTTGTATCAGCTCCTACTTAGTTTCGTTGTTAAATAACAAAAATAAATATTTCTAGGGTAGGCACTCCATACATGTAACAGAAGCTGAAAATCAGTTCAGTCATTGGTCTAAAAATATCTACTCTACTGACGGGTAATAGATTTTAGTGAAAATATTTTTAACGCACTAATCGTGTATATCTTTTTGTAGCTGACTGTACCACGGGATTTTTTTTTCGTGGTACTATTAGTAGGACATGTCCAGTGGCGTAGCTAGGCGTAGGCGAAGCGGGCTCTCGCCCACGGCCTCGCACTTATTGGGGCCTCTATCGAAGCCCCCTTGTGGATGATGAACATTCTCTTGAAAGAAAAAGAGCGTCGCTGGTGCGACTGAGCCCACTGACCATGGCATGGGTAAGTAGCATTGCCTGCGGTTCAACTGTTGGTAGTACCACGGGCATTTGCAGTGATTTTGTATTCAAAGAAAACACAAACAAAGTTATAATGTGCCTAATTTTCATAATGCCAATAAAAAAAATATATATAAATAAATAAATTACTACTTATATCATGTATGTAACATACAAAGTATCATGATTGTTGAACGATGGGACTCTCAATTTGAATTTCGAGCTAAGAAGTCATACCTTCTGTTGGTTATTAGATTTATTCCAATATTCACTCCACAAACTCCGGTGGGATTTTAAACAAAAGAAAACTACATGACCCCTCGTAATGCTCACAAGTCCAATTAATATTCGTACAAAGTATGACGTTAAATCAGCGTGAAGTATTTCCATTACCATTAAAGGAAGCAGTGTAGAAAGCCCGGAAGTGATAAAACTACCAGAAGCAAGAAAAAACTTGCAACATAATTCTCTACGCGTGGCTTTTTGAGCCTTTGGTGCCATGAGCAAATCATAAACCACTTTAAAATATAGACCAAAACTTACCAACAAAATCATTATATTTATCACATAGTGGGACAGCACTAAAATACTCGTTTTAAACCACAAGTCAATAGCGTACACAAGCAATATTTCAACACATGGCAGTACCCAGCAGAATGTATTCACTTTCAAGTATTTCCTGCTCATGGTGATGTTGGACACTTTGGCGATTTCCATGTAGAACATGATATTGGTGATCAGCAACCAGCGTGTCATTATGGTTCTGTTGATCAGAGTTATCAGTACCAATGCTGTGGTACGAGTAGGGTGTTCACGACGATAAATATAACAAAATCCTATCATGTAGATGTCACTGGCCAAAGCGACGTTTAGGAACACGTAATGCTGCACCTGTCTCCACTTCGGCAGTAGACGCCAGGACACGGCTCCAAAGGTAAGGGTGATGACTGAGAGTGATACGTTGAAGATGCGAAGAGTCATGGTGATCGATTCAAACATTGGATGCAGCTCCACAAATCTTCGTGTTATGTTTCCATCAAATAGATTCCCAAATGTTGGTCGCATTGAGGTATCCATGTCTTGTTTCCAGGTATTATTCTTGGCACTCAAAATTGCTCTAGCCGTAGATTTTATATTGATAGTGCTTCATTCATTACCCACTGGAGTACAGTTTTTATATTTGCACTTTTTGTAATCGGGGTACAGGATACGATGGAGAATGTTTGCAGAAGTCACCAAAGTATTTTCAAGATGAACTACGGCCTTCATAAAGTAAGATGAAGTCTTTAAAGACGAGTCTTATTACCATTATGATTAGGTACATATCACTTTATACTGGTTACAGACAGATCTATGTAGACGTGGTTGAATAAAATGCTGTTTATTTACTTGTCTGTAATACGTGTGTGTTGTTTTCTAATATGGAATGTAACTAATAAATTGTTCTTATTGTGTTGGGGAAAATATACATGGTATTTTCAGAAAATATTGGACACATATTCTTTCTTTTGTCAATGAACCAAAAATTTATGAAGATTTAGCCCGTTAAGGTTACCCGTCACGTCACGCCGTGCGATCGTTTTTCGCACCCCCACTCCCAAACTTTGACGCGTATCGCGTATAAAGCGTTATCTTTGTAAGGCTATAACAGTCTTTTTAGGACGTTATTCACCGGGTCGCTCACCTTTGGCATGAAACTCGAAAAACCTCAGGGCGCCTTATTATACAACTGGTTTTGGTATTGAATAATAGATGCTAGTTTTATGGGAGAAAGTCTTTTATTTTCTAAGTCCACGTAGTACACTTCCCGCAACACAGCACTTCGTTAAATTAAGGAAAAAAACACTGACCTTCCAGGTTCATATATATACTACACAAACGTTACATAGTCCGCTGATGCCTCCAGGAAGCCGTCCTCTGACGCGCATGGGATACGTGGAAACCAGATCAGCGCCACATGCAGCTTTGAGGCTCTCTCTTCCCGGTTGGTTATGCCATATCAAAGTGGTACTATGCCGTAGGACCCAGTTTATGGGATAATTAAGTAGTGTACTGTTAGTGGACTTCCTCCATTTTAAGGTGAGTGTAGTTCACACCACTCTTTTTCTATTCTACATTGTGCTCTTTAACCTTCTCGAACTTTCATTACTTTGAGTTGGGGACAAATTGGCAGCCATCACATGACCGCACAGGTTCGTTGCAAGAATCAAAAAGAACGAGTCATTGCCCTAGCGCCGCAATGAATTCTAGGTGGACAAATTCGGAACTAACTCGCAGACTCGGCAAGCAACCACATAAATCAAAACGCTGTAGAGCTTGGTGGTTCCTAACCTTTCCCAGAGATGGCGCTACGATGTAGACGTTAATGTTTTGATTCTATATTTTTTTTTTATTTACTTAATACTATTGCTTAAAATTCCAATTTGCATAATTTCTGTCTCTCTCTGTCTGTCTGTCCGACTATTAAAGCGCCATATCTCAAAAACTACTTATGCTAACTATTTAAAATTTGGAATATTTATAAACATCTTCAGCCCACATGTATTGCATAGGAAATATTTAAAAATATTTTTTTTTTCTAATAAAACGACGAATATGAGGGGGTTTAAATTAAAGGTCTGGCTACTGGGTCAAATGGGGTATCATATGAAAGGGCTTAACCTGCACATTTTTGAACAATTTTTTTGTTGTGTTTAGTTTTAGTTTTATTAAGGAAAATGTGAAAAAAAAACACCATTCTCCCCCTTTATCTCTGAAGTTTACTAATCGAAAATATTGAAATTTTATCAATTTGTATTAATAAACATAAATATTACACGAAAATTATAGCCATGTCTCTAACTAGCTAATTTGTTTTTTATTCGCAAGAAACCTATTTCAGCAACCCGTTTGCGTTAAGTTTGCACCTGATTTGTATTCAACGCTTTAGATATCAGGTGCAAACTTAACTCAATCGGTATCGGGTAATAAAGTTATGGTAAGTAAAAATTTGTACGGAACCCTCGGTGCGAGAGCCCAACTCGTACTTGGCCGGTTTCTATTTCACTGTATTTATCACATTTAATTTCAGAATTAAGTAGTATTTTTTCATTAGAGCGAAATTATTTAGTACCTACATAATATTACGTATTTGTTTGCTGGTCCTTACTTTAAGAAACCGAAGATGCCACTTTGTCATTGACTTACCTTGTTGACATAAATTCTAGGAGATTAAAAATAAAACTGTTACAGCCAATCCAAAGATGTTAACATTATGCATAAAAAAATTGCCTTTTTATTCTCCTACATGACTAAACTTGACAATGTACAATCTAATTTAAACAAAAAAATAATTGATATTTATAGTAGTCTCCTTTGCGGTGGGGTCCTCTCCAAAACGTTTCCATATTTTGCATTATCTCTCGCATCCAACAAGGACCACATCTCTAGTTGAAAATGCTTTTTCTTCTTTTCTATCTTGCTAACCATATTGTTAAGCGTTACGTCCTTCTATAATTGTTCATCCTATATATGTGCTCTGCCCAATCCCATTTGAGTAGTCCCTTTCTTTGCCTTATTTTTGTTATATATTATAGTATATTTTTCTTGCCTCTCTAATGTTCATCGTTGCTAACCTTAAGGTGCGTCCACATTTGTATCATTTGCCCGTATTAGATCATCGTCGCGTGGCATGATCGCGTGTCACGATCACGCGTTGGGACGTTGCACCGATCCGATCGCTCGAAATCCATTTGCTACGCGTATCACGCACTTATATCGGAAGAGTGCGGCATGATCGGCGCGCCGACAGTAAGCGTCCAAGCAGCGCGATACGCAGTCATGCCACGGCACGGTGATCGGATACGAGCAAATGATACAAGTGTGGACGCACCTTTATCTGATAGTTTAAATCCGAGCATGCTCCCTTCCATTTTCCGTTGGCAGATATCAATTCTTTCTTCGTTTTATGTTCTCTGTGACCACTTTTGGCAATGATAGTCAGGCAGTACAGCTACTTCGTAGTGTTCTTTCTTTATGGTAGTGTTGACAATATTATGTTTATAATATTTTCTTCTATTTCCGCGATTATTACTTATTGAAATAAAACAATTTAACGGATTATATCGCGTATATTATCTCATACAATGAGGTAGCCTGGGAGTTTTTCTTTGCAGGGTTACTTTTCTCCTCAGTACGCCTCATTTGTGAAATGTTGATTGGTAAATTATTAAAATAAAATAATTAAGCCCTTCTGGCACATGTGTAACTGTCTTTACAGCTTAGGCCCATGTGGCATGTATGTACACCTTTAATTGTTTTTTCAAAAATGGGTAGTTTGCACAAATTGTAACTTTGACAGAGGAAAATATATCTTTTCACAGTCCACCCGTGACCATGGAAAGCTGAAAAGCTTCCGAAACGTCGGGAAGTAAAATGAGATGATATACGCGATATAATCCGTTAAATTGTTTTATTTCAATATTATGTTTCATTTTTTCTCTCAATCCCCTGTATTTCCTCCAGGCAATCATTATACATAACCACGTATTAAATAAAATGTGAATATTGTGATAACTAGCTAATATTATAACAACATAAACTACACCTTTTCATTGATTAATATAATCTGGTGTCGACTTTTCTTCAATCCAAGGGTTTACATGCGGCGCGTGGAAACTGCACTCGATATGACCTTTTTTCCAAGTAGCAACGTTGCCGACTGTGGCATCGTGGAACACGATGTTGTTGGCGCTGTCGAAAACAAATTTGTCTATGGAGCCTGTCTTGTAAGCGGCGTAAGCCTCAAGTTCATCGGAATCATTTAGTTTGTATATAACTTTTTCATCAGCAAGGTAAACATTTCCGTGTTTATCCTTTGAAAGAACGTATTTTTTTTTAGCAACTAACGTAATAGTATCATTTTTGAGTGTCCACACATGGTCACTAGCTACATAATAAAATAAGTCATCATTTATTACGAACAAATCAGTAACGATAGTGTTTTGCATTGCACTGAAATAATTGAATACGTTATTTTCGATGGATTTGATACCTTTGCAATGTCTAGTTGTATTAAAAATTGTCGTGGTAAAATAACAAATTCATATCTCTATAGAACTTATTATAATACGCAATTTTAGCGGCGCTACTTCCATACTCATATTTTTAAGTGTTGCCATTGAAATCGGCTGTATACAAATCGTGCGTGTCCTGGTCCACAGTCATTCCTGATGTATGCATTTGTTGGATTTGTTTAATTCTCAGCTCATCTAGAAATAAAGCGATGTTGGAATTGGAATTGAGTTGTACGTAAAGAATGTTGTTGGTGTGGTCTATGGCGAGCTGATCAGTGATATTGAACCCTTCGATCAGAGTTTTCCTTGAATGGCACCAGTAGTCTATGCACGCCTCGCAGTCGGCTTCTGCGCTCGCCACAAGCGATCCTATTGCAACGCATAGCATTAACAGGATCATTTTGAATTCTGAAATCAAAATATAAAATATTCAGTCAATTGTTAAGAGTGCGGCTACAAAATTACAGAAACATCTTTTTTGGGAGTCGGTTAAAAAATCAACCTCTGTTATAGGTAAAGAGTGCTGTCCTTGGAAATATTTTTAACTAGCAAACTAAGTAGCGGCTTATATCTAATACATTTGAAACATGAAATGAAATCGTTTAATTCAGGAAATATGCCCCATAGTATAGATGTATGTCATACATCTATACTATTATAAAGTTGTAAAAATGATCTATCTGTACATTGAAGATTAAAAAAAAACATTGTAAGGGACTATTTGGAGGTATCTACGAAAAAAATTTTTTTTTTATGTTTGTAGATGTGTCGGTGCGGCTTCATCACGCAAAATCGGCTAAGCAGATTTCAACTATTTTTGGTACACGGGTAGCTGGGTATCTACAGATGGTAATAGATACTTTTTACCCGACTACGCAGAAGAAAAAAGAGGGGTTATGACTTTTTCTCCTCCGCGAACGAAGTTGTGGGCGCCTTGTACAGTCAAGGAATTTTATTAATATACCATTTCGTACCTTGTCACAGTCAAAATCAATATGATAGCCTATAGAGATTCCACATCAATGTCACTATGACAAGGTATAAAAGGGTACACAAATTAAATTCCTTGACCGTACTTCTTTCACTAAAAGTTAAATATCTTGGAGATGAGTGCTCCGATTTTCATTAAACAAAGCTAAGAACACTCAGGATACAATTGTGAGTGAGTTTAGTAAAACGTCCCACTTTGTCGATTCTAGTTACTGATTTACGGGCAGCTTAGTGAAATATGGCAAAACCTACTGAAAATCGACTTTCAATGGAAACTGATAGAACATACTGTAATGAACCTATGATTTTGATGTCGACCCATAAATGTCTAATTCAAGCACCTTTTTAAGGCCTCAAAAGTTTAGTGCCCAGCGTCCTACTTTGTCGAATACCTAAAAAAATCGTCGCTATCATATTTGTGCCTGTTTTTGGGAAAAAATTCTACTTTGAAGTTATAGAGTGGTTACTATCAAATGATTTGGTATACTTTAAGGATTTCAAATTAGTCAAAAACATGTATGTAACCGTAGTAGTTTGAATGTTACGGAGGCTTGAACATAAAAACGGAACGAAAATATGTCAATCCTGAATATGGGTTTATTTTCTATATTTATAACATGACACGCAGATTCATCATTAAAGTTGTATTTATAAATGTATTCTCATGCTAAAAAAGACGGAAATAATTCTATGGATCCCTTTAGTTTGTTATTATGTGAAAAAGTTAATAAAAATGAATTTAAAAGTACAGCATAAAAAAATACAAATAAAAAATAGTAGATTAGTTGACAAGGCTAAAATTAGTAATTATGACACGAAGTGATTACTTGGACGAGCTCACGAAGTGAGCGAGGACAAATATATCTGAGTGTCATATAATCCCATACAAATTTCTATGATGACATACTCCTGATGAATAATTAAAAACAAACAAACCAACCTGATCAGATTGGTCAAACTTCCTGCTAGAATTGCTCAAACTGTACTTTTAGGTTTCACGAAATATACAATTTTAATGTTGTCTTTTTTATTTTCTCGCAGTCGAAGTGAAAAGCAGGTGTTTAACACGTGGCTAAAAGCCATTATGACACTCAGACATATTTGTACTCGCGCACTTCGTGAGCTCGTCCAAATAATCACCTCGTGTCATAATGGCTCATTTTAGCCCCTTGTCAAACAATCTACTATTATTATTATTTAATCGTATGGCACAAGGTTTTATTTAAGACGGATACACAATTTACAGGTCGAAAAACATTACACCTATGTTTTAAAAGCTGATTTTATACTTGTAGTATTTTTTTAGCGTAGGTCCATACGAACGAAACCAAACCGTCAAAGTGGGACACTAAACTTGAGTCGGAAATAAATTCCGTTCAAATTCCGTAAAAAAGATCAAACAAAAGACATTAGTATCAATGACTATTAGATTAACAATAACAAACCTTCATCTCATACATAAAATGGAATGAATATACCAAACACATGCATTTCACTGAACAAGCACTAAAGTTTAGTAAATCGACAAAGTGGGACGCTACCTATAGAAAATAACTAAACTTTATGCATAAAAAGTACTTAGAATTTGATATTAATAGTTTTTATGCTGGATAAGTGTGTTTTTTAAGTAATCTTATGTTATATATTAAAATACACATGTCATTTGTATTTTTTTATGCTTTACTTTTCAATTATTTTTTTATGATTTTTTTGACATAATAACTAACTAAAGAGATCCATAGAATTATTTCTGTCTCTTTTAGCATGAGAATACATGAATAAATAAAACTTTAATGATAACACTGCGTGTCGTGTTATAAATATAGAAAATAAACCCATATTCAGGATTGACATATTTTCGTTCTGTTTGTATGTTCAAGCCTCCGTAACATTCAAACTACTGAGGTTACATACATGATTTTGACTAATTTGAAATTCTTAAAATATGCCAATTCATTAGATACTAACCACTCCATAACTTCAAAGTACAAGTGCGTTTTTTGCCGTCCCAAACTTTAACCAACGTTTTCTCAATTGTCGCTTTTTCACTTTTGCAAGTTTGAAGAATTCTTAAAAAATAACTATAGCACCTACAGACATATCTTTCACCAAAAGATAGCGTATGACCTGTAGTATTAGGAACTACTCATAACTCCATATCGACAGAGTGGGACATTGTCCCAAAAACAGTAATCAGATATTTTCTTCTGTTTCCGCGATTATTACTCATTGAAATAAAACAATTTAACGGATTGTATCCCGTGTATAGCGTGGAAAGCTTCCGAAACGTCGGGAACTAAAATGAGATAATACGAGTATACGCGATATAATCCGTTAAATTGTTTTATTTCAATGAGTAATCAGATAATTATCTATGACACAAAAAAACCGCACTCAAATTGGGCCATCCGTATGGGCGCTATGATGCCACAGACAGATACACAGATACACAGAGTCACAGACACGTTAAACTTATAACACCCCTTTTTTTTGTCGGGGGTTAAAAAGAAAGTTCGCAGTACCCGAAACGTGAGACTTCGAGGCCTATTATATAAGGAACACAACGTCAATATTTGATTGCATGTCTGAGAAAAAAGTGTTTAGTAATGGTAATGTTTGTACTCACGTTGCGCCAGCGAAGGAGATAAGACACTGCTCGAACACGATAGCGGGAAGAGTCTGGATCTACTCTGACACTTGTCGGCTATTTAAGCCAAAACACTATCTCCGGGATTCCCCTTATTGAGCAGGTCAACAAAAACCCGGCAAGGGCAAGTCGGATACACGCACAATGTTTGTAGATATGTACACTCTTCCGATATAATAAGAATGTGATACGCGTAGCAAATGGATTTCGAGCGATCCGATCGGCGCAACGTCAAAACGCGTGATCGTGACACGCGATCATGCCACGCAACGCTGATCTGATACGGGCAAATGATACAGATGTGGACGCACCTTAAATAGTTCAAATTTCACGGGAATCAAGGTGTCTAACTAAATGTATGCTATAAACGGTCGTATCTATAAAAATCCAGTGTTAGCAGAGCCCTGCTCCTAAGCAAAATGTACGCTTCTTTAGGGTTATTTCATATTGGCTACAGACAGACTTAAAAATATAAGATTTTCAGACTTTTTAGGGTTCTGTAGCCAAAATGGCAAAACCGAACCCTTATTGTTTTGTCATGTCCATTTGTCCGTCAGAATGTCACAGACATTTTACTCAAAAACTACAAGATGTACATTGATGAAATTTGGAGTATAGGTGTCTGGTGTAAGCCGCGCTACTTAGCCTAAAAGTTAAATAATAAAATAAAATAAATCTAATCCATGCATGTAACCGAACCAAAAAAAAGAAAATCAGTAAATATCATTGTGTGGCACATATATCGACAGAGTTCTTAAAAACATTATGAGGTCTCAAAAAATGATTTTCATTTAGTGGACATTTTCTGAAATAACCGCCCCTAAAGTAGCATATATTGTGTCCCCCTCCTCTATTTTCTAAACCATATGTCCAAAAAATATGGATAAAATTACAAAGATGAAAACGAATGAATACTTTCAACAAAAAATGTTTTCAACATGACCGGATATACCGTTTTTGAGTTTTTGGCGAAAAATAGCACTTCACAACAGAAGGACGTAAGTGCCGTGGAGATACGCTCTTTTGCTAGAGCACTTTTTCATATAGCATTTTTTTTGTTTGATTGACAAACGAAAAAACACGTGTCTGGTATTTTTTGATAATCTACTGACGGAATATTTTATTTGCCGCCAAAATATGCAATTTTTCCTGTACATACCTACCAAATGATTAAATAAAAGATGGAAAAAATTTACTTCAATAAGCTCTTATTAGTATCAAACAAATCTAATTTTGCCTACAATGAATGAATAAAACTCTCTTTCTGGTTATTCCCTTATGACTGAGATTAGTGGTAAACATCGTGTTGTTTATGGGTCTATATCGAGTTGAATAACATTTTTAATCCTATTAAGTATTTTGCTGCATAACAACTTTACGCCGACTAACGCGTAGCGTACAGTTTGTCGGGCATATTTTTAGCCGAAATTGCTCTGCATAATATTGACCCTCCTAAATATTATTAATCCTAACACTTGTTGTTTCTAATATTATTAAACTGTTGATACTAAAAATGTTTTGTCAGAATACAAACCTAACCTAACCTACAGTTTTCGGTTTTTGACTCATTTTGACGATCCGCTCGCTTCGCTCGCTCCGCTATACATGGTCACAATACAAACCTAACCTAACCTACAGTTTTCGGTTTTGACTCATTTTGACACTCCGCTATACATGGTCACAATACAAACCTAACCTAACATACAGTTTTCTGTTTTTGACCCATTTTGACGCTTCGTTCGCTCCGCTATACATGCAGGTCACGATACAAACCTAACCTACAGTTTTCGGTTTTTGTCCCATTTTGACACTCCGCTCGCTCCGCTGTACATGGTCACACTTTTACATTTGGCACACCTTTAGTCACCACAGTTTAAATGGTGTAATTGTAGCCATGTTAATGATCGGCAAAATAATTCTTAAGACAATGAATAGTTCGAATATAAAATTTTAGTCACTTAGATTTTCGGGCTTTTAATATTACGATAATTATACGTCAGGATATTTAAAATGCATGCGATACAATGAGTATGCTAAACATATGATATGCCATTCAGTGTTATGCCACAAATTCTCGGCCAAAATATTTTAGGATTATCATCATTAGGCGACTCGAAGGGCACCCGTTGATTATACTTGGAGTGGATGCTTTACCTCAACCTGGTTCTGTCAATTATGTCCCTAAATTAAAAAATAAGTAATCTAAATAAGACATCTACAGTCCAAGTAACTCAAAGGTGAAAAAACTATGTTAGCACAGCCCCTCCTTCATTAATCAATCGTTATCACTGCACTTGTAGCTTCAGAAAGCGAAGACTTCCTGTCCCAAACAATGCACCTTAAACTCTTTGGCGCTTACGTTAATCCACATTATGTTTCTATATAAATATTCCCAAGAAAGTTTTAACCGCGAAATCGTTCATTGTTTATACAGTGTAATTACCAGTGGGCACGCAAAGCCACGTAGATAATATAAGAATTACATTTGTAAGTTCAGGCGCGTTTTAGCTAACAGAATCTTTAAGTTTAACTAAACGGAATATGGTTGTGTTTAGTAAAGTATATAGTGTGAAATACGAGCTTGGGAACATTCCACTCGGAAAGGCATTTAATCTGTGTTCTAACTCCTAACTAGGGCTCGACTGGGTCGTGTGGAAATACAGATGATTTTATTGACATTAGGATTTCCCGTGGTTTTTTTTTTAATCTTACACAAATCGACCTAGTCCCATATACATAATATATAGATAAATTATGATACTTAAATACATAAAAAACAACCAAGACCCAGGAACAAATATTCGTGCTCATCACGCAAACACTTACCCTGGCCGGGATTCGAACCCGGGACCTCCAGTTTCGTAGGCCGTTGGGCGACCCACTGAGCCAGACGTGTCATCTTTGATCGATAATCCAAGTCAACTAAATCAAAATTAAATTGCTTCATCCTTTTAGGATCTACGATGCCACAGACAGACACACAGACACTTACGTAAAGTATAACACCCCTCGTTTGTCGTCGGGGTTTAAAAAGTAGCTTATGTCACTTTAAAAGAAATCGTGTCAACGTGGTTTCGATGCTCTTTCTTACTACAGTAAAACCACTGATCGCTATATATTACCACTGGACTGGCTGCTGTCAATTTCGCCATTTTGACGCTGTGGGCACTGGTAGGCAGATTAGAGCAGCCCATTGAACTAAAATTAGTGATTTTTGCAAGTGAAAATCTGTTACTAATATATCAATCGTTTGTAGGTATTAGGTACATCTAAGTTTGTGTCTGTGGGTGGGGGTGAATACAGTACTATTATATGATCTTTGATAGTGCTAGATTGTTTCAGGAAAACAACAATTAAAAATACACTTAGTTCAAATGGCTACGCTTTTGCCAAAAAGAGATAAAATGTACTTAATTATTGTTCCGTTTTCGCGTTATAATATTAATTTTAGTCTGGCAACATTTTCGCCTATGACAGTTGCTTTCTCGAATTTTAAAAAAAGTTGGTTGAACGTCTCTACAAGTGATCGCGCGGGAAGTACTGTCACGCAATTTTCGTGTTGAAAGAATTTATTTAGTGCCTTGAGAAGTCAAGGGCATACTGCGGCGGCTCCGTGTATTCGGGTGACAGGTAACCTTAGGCTACAAAGGTAAGTCTGGCAGCTCGGCGTGGTCCTGAGGTCCTGTACACCTGAAAAGCTGCGGTTTCGGCACAGCTCTGAGCAAGGTATGTCCTTTTGACTAACCCAAGGCCTATTCGTTGTATAAGCACACGTGTACTTCCTCCATATATATTATCGTTTCGTTGTTGTAAATTTAAAACCCCAAAAAATTAAATAAAATACAGTCCACTGCTTAAATAATCAACAATTATCATTTTGATGCGTTTTGTCAGTCATAAATCATAACGGTCATAAATGGTTTCATATGCGGTTAGAGGTTAATAATAATACTTTAAGGATAATTTATAAGTTAGATTTACATTATAATGGACAGTCAAGACACGAAACATTTTCGTGATTAAGTCTAATCTATAATCTACACAATTCCGTATTTATATTAAAACGAAAACAGACTAGGGAGTGCACGTAATTATAAAGTCTATTGGATAGATCTAATGAAAGGCATACGATCAATAATAAAACAAGAATAATTTTGAAAACACAAGAAGTTGAAGAAGCAGTGCAACTTTCTTCATATTTATTAATTGCAACTAATGAACATAAACTAACAAAATCTATAACACGAGTGCTAAGAAAGTGTTAGCAAGATATGGAGACCACAGTGTGACCGACATTTGGAACTCTATTTGATGGAAACATAACACGAAGATTTGTGGAGCTGCATCCAATGTTTGAATCGATCACCATGACTCTTCGCATCTTCAACGTATCGCTCTCAGTCATCACCCTCACCTTCGGAGCCGTGTCCTGGCGTCTACTGCCGAAGTGGAGACAGATGCAGCATTACGTATTCTTAAACGTCGCTTTGGCCAGTGACATCTACATGATAGGATTCTGTTACATGTATCGTCGTGGGTGGATCTCTTACTCGTACAGCAGCAGTAGTACTAATAACTCTGATCAACAGAACCATAATGACACGCTGGCTACTGATCACAACACAACCAACATGTTCTACATGGAAATCGTCAAGGTGTTCAACATCACGATGAGCAGGAAATACTTGAAAGTGAAAACGTTCTGCTGAGTATTGCCGTGTGTCGAAATATTATTTCTTTATGCTATAGACGCGTGCCTTAAAACTGATTATTTACTATGTGTTAAACATTATAACTTTATTATTAAGTGTTGGATTATATTTCAAAGTGGTTTATGATTTATTGATGGCACCAATGACCCAAAAATGACGAATGAATTGGCTAACTTTCTTCTAACTGTTCCATCATCAAAGTCAAAGTATTATACAAATTCTTTTACATTCCGGGCTACTGTGTTGTGGAACTCTCTTCCACTCGATTTAAGGCAAGCGAAGTCATTGCCTATTTTTAAAACTAATTTAAAGGATCATTATTTATCTCTCCCATAATTTCTATTTTTAATTATGCTTCTGGTTTTCTAATCACCTTGATGTCAACTGTATCATAGTTTTCTTTCTTACTTTGTACATATATATTTATAGTAGTATGTATGTTTAGTATTTGTATATGTATAATATGTATGTTTGTTTTTATTTATTTTTGTATTATATGTAATCTTATCTCACCACCTACTCATTTCTAGCTATTTTATGTCATTTCCGCTACCCAAAGGTTGTTTGGAAGAGGTCGCTCTTTAGCGATAAGACCGCCTATTGGCTACCTATTTTATGTTAAGGCTCTATTGTACTGTTTCTGTTGTTGGTGTGCAATAAAGAACTGTTGTTGTTATATATTAAGGAACATAAAACATAACATGTCTGATTTCCAAATATAATTCACATCATTTAAATAACTTCATTTTGACATTTCAATTTAAGAATAATAATAATTATCTAATTCAATAAAACCTATCAGTACAGAACATTAAAAAAATATCAACAGTAATTTTATTAAATATACCTATAAAAGACACCAGTTAATGATCGTTTTTTAATTATTCCTTAATTGAATAGAATGTCTTCTTTTAACCACTGATACAATTTAGTTTTAAATGTGTTCCATTTTAAATCCTTGAGTAACTTATTGAATTGGAAAACAGTTTTTGCGATATAAGCCTGTTTTTGTTTTTGTATACTGCAACCTATTTGGATATCTCGTTTTAAAGTTACATAATTTGATGTTTATACTACATAAAGTAGTGTGCATGAGTTTTGACGAAAACACAATTTTCAAAAATGTACAAAGACGGTACTGTGGAGAGGTTTAGTTTCTTAAACAATGGCTTACAAGATGTGATGTGACTGTGACGCCATCAGTGGCGTGGCGTCCATATAAGCCAATTCCCACCGGGTTGCCCAAGGAAAATAATTCACTTACTTACTCATATTTAAAGAAAATATGAGTAAGAAAATTATTTTATTACAAGGGAAGCCGAAGCGTGGCTTCCCTTGTAATTTTCCTCACGCCACGCCTCTGGACCAGCTTACAAAATTTCACAAGAATCGGTTCAGAAGTGTGACTTGTTGGGGAGAACAGACGGACATCCGCCGGACAGCCAAACATCCGAAGGCATTTTTGCCCAAGCTGTTAGGGAGTCGCTACGCTCGATTATAATTATGACAAACAATAAAACAATTCACAAGTAATATATTTTTAAAATCCATCAGTTGCTTGCGTTATACAATGACATTACAGAAGAGCCATTCACGACCACATTCCCTGCCATTTTCCGTAGCGCAGCCTGATGCATTCCACTTGTTCAATATAAATACATATAGAACTTTGCACCATTATAGCAAATGCACATTACGCATTCTCATTTACGTTCAGCATACGAGAAGAGAGTTTAAACCTCACGTATGATTAGAAAAACCTTCTCACGGAGGCTTAAGATTCGTATTTGCAATCACTACAGCTGTATGTAGAGTGATATATGACGTTGCATTACTAAGCTGTGTACGAGTATTTCACTGTTCATGTACAGAAGAACTTAACTGACGATTTTTTTTTATTTAGAAACGACATTTTGTATCCATATAAAATTGCATGAAAGTAATAACAATAGCAATATTGTTCGCCCCGAGATGAGTGCTTAAGTTCGAGATCGTTCTCGAGTATTCGAGTTGTGATCACAGCACGTTATATTTCCATTAAGATATTTACAGTGGAATACATAAGTAAGACGAATGTTCATTGTTTACTGAAACGAGGAATTCGAATTAAGAACATTCGTAGTCGTATAAGGGTTGAAACAGGCGGGCTGCATTTCAATATGTAGCCCCCATAAAATAAAGGTGTTATAATGACTTGTGTATTTGTGTATGCCTGTGACATGTTAGCTCCTAAACGGATGGACCGATAGACATTGAGTTTTTTTTTTATACAAAAGGTGACTTCGTCAAGAGTTCTTATAGTTAGATATTGTTTAAGAAAATCAGTCCAGGCGTTTGCAAATTATCAGCTTTTTTCTAGCTATTTATTGCCCGTACGCATTTATTGCGTGGCTGACAATAGGTAATGTTTCGAGTGATGTTATATCTCACTGCGATGTTACTATTCCGATCACCAATGCGGGCTGGTATGATGTCGCACGCTGAGTGAGAGTGAGACAATAGTACATTACTGCAGACGCCGGGAAAGAAGGGCTTGCCGGGTGAGTAGGTATAGTGATACGAAGCCGGCAAGCACTTTTCACGGCCAGAGGCATGTATAGTGCTTTTCTCAAACATATGCAATGAAATAAAAAAAATACACCGCTCAAAAAACTACACGACAAAAGTTTTTTTAAATTTTCCCCTCAATCCCACCATAATGTTTTTTTTTACAGAAGTCGTTCGTATTTCGCGTGTGTAGTGTTCGAGTAGACCCTATTAGGGCCGTTATACACAACCTGATAATAAGAATCTTAATTTCTGTAATAAATAAAATGAATGCAGCGGATTTTAAATATTGTCTATGGTCTCTAGTGACTTACACATAGAAAATATTTTAAATTTATTCATCAACAAATGAACCATACAGATTTGTGTTTTTAATATCAGTTCGTGTGTAATAGGCATTAACGCGGATATTTTTGGTCCGATAACCATTAAGCCATTAGAAAAAAAAATATAATTCAGCTGTTTAGCCTGTTCATGAACACAGACGCCATGTCAAACATTAAAAAAAAAAAATATTACTTCCCGGCCTAGGCCTTCAATTTTGTATGAAATTCCTTTACAGTTCTCTCAAGTTGTTCTGCCCAAAACGTGATACTTTGAAGCCTGTTTTACCGCATGTAATGACGACATTTCATGTTTGAGAAAAAGACATTTCTAATGGAGCCGCGATTGGTCGCCGCCCAGCGTCAGTGTAATATCCTATCGAGTGATGTTAGGTGCCATGCTTGTTTCTTCCGAGTGATGTATGATATGGCATCACGCAATCACGAAATAGTGATAAAAAATGATTGCTCTGTCAGAGATTCCATTTATTATACTCGGAATTACACTGAGAAATGAAACTCATTAAGTATTTTTTTAGAAAATATTATTTGGTCTAAATCGGTGCCAAGTTTTAATCTAAAAAAAAATGAATCGCTCTCAAGCCCACAAAAAGCCATTGCCACAGTAAACATTAATTTGTTAAAGTAACGTCTTCGTTTGTTCTTGTTACAAATCTGTTAGCGAGAAGGATTTTCACAAAAATGGAGGCGAATGCAGCGAAAGTAAACAATTCGCGTTTGTCTTAGTTTAAGAAGAAAAGTGGATAATAAAATATTAAATTCTTACGCGAATTCGTAGTATTCAAGCTACAAATTCGCGTATTTAATATTTCTGAATCCTTCTGAAGGAAAATCTCTCAACTTATTGTGTTTTCTGAAGGCGTCAGGCAGTCTACTGTATTCAGTTGGATATTTATAGTAACATTATTTACAAATACGAAGCTATCTGACATTTTTACGGGGCTGAAATGCACACATTTATAAATCTCTACACATTCATATATCTATCTAAGGCTATCGTTTTAGTGTGTCTACTCGATGTGAATCGGTTGACGAAAGCAGTGCTGGGTATTGATTCAGTAAACTACGAGTAGCTCGTCTTTCTTGAAATTATCCGTTTGACAAAATCATCTAATAGGTCATGTTTCAGTTTTTTTTTTAGAATCATTAATGATCCGTTATTAACAGTCTGCGTGGCGTATTAAGTAGGGCTCTTGATGTCCGTGCTACACGCCGAACCGTAGCCCTGGTGGCACTAAGGTCCCAAATTACACGAACACGTCATGATATGTTCCCGTGTCTGCGTTAGTGTCCGGATCCGGCTCCGCTCGGGGATTGAATATTCGTCGGACCGACCCGCCCAGGCCAGTTGGAGTTAAAACAGATAAGGACTATTATTGAATGACTCATTGTTACTAGATTAAATGCAAGAACACAGACACTGAAATATAAAGCACGAGTTTCACGATAACACGAAAACCGGGTGCACGAACGCGAGCCGTAGTATTAAGGCAGCAATAAATTTAATTAAATACAGCATAAATCTTGTAAACAGCCTGCACAACGTTAGCAAATGTCTCCCTGTTCATGGTCGCGAACCCCGCAGCGGTGAGGTGCAGCGGCCGCTGGGAAAGACACAGTATCAGCAACACGGCCCTCGCCTGTTTTGCCTCCATAATCTCCCAGCCACTGAAGTATATGGCCTGCGACATCTCCGACGCCGCAGATATCATCAGCTCCCCACCGAAGCAATATATCGTCAAAGGCATTATCCCGGTCACTCCCGTCAGAATTGTGTTGCTAAAATCCCAGTAGTACATCGTCTGTAACGTTGTCACTAACACAATGATCATAAACAGAAATTGCGCTCCAAAAATAGCTTGATACAGCTCCCGTATTTTCCCGTGAAACTTGATAAGGAACTGGTGATGTCTGATGCAAAAAGCTAGCTTTTCGTTTATAAGTTTTCTCAAATCTTCCCTGGAATTTTCTGGCTTTTCCTCTTCGTTGCACAGTGTCTTGACATCTTTAAAAGTCTCGGTGATCGCGTAGAAATGTCCAAGCTCATGAGCGACGAGTGTGACGAACAGGACGATGTAGCCAGTCTGATTGACGGCGGAGAATGCCGTGGCCAGGCATGTTATAACGAATGTGGTTTCGTAGAACGGGGTTTCGTATTTCGGAGAAAGCCCTGGGGAAAGAAATAGACTTATAAGCGGCAAGGATCTTTATTCGAGCATTTGTTTCTAGCCACTTTCGTGGACCCCTTAGTGTCAAAATGCCTGTAGATTTTAATGTGATTTTAAAAAAAATCGGACTCTTCAACAAATAGCTCAAAACGGTAAAAGAATACTTAGGTACTCTTTATTGCACATCAAAAGAAAATAACATGAGACACTTACATCTAAAACAGTCTGAGAAATGGTACCCAACAGGCTGTCTTATCGGTAAGAAGTGATCTCATCAGAAAACTTTAAAGTAGTAGTAGATGGTAGAAGAATCTACTGACATTTCGTCAAAAATGTGTCCAGGAGGCAGTTGAAATGGTCGAATAATGACCAGAGATTCACACAGGATCAGAATGCAATGTAAAAATACGAGTTAAAAGGGAAATAGGTCGAAAAATATAGAGGTTTCACGTAAGCAACTGCTCAAATAAATTGTGACAGGAAAAAATATCAGAAACGCAACTGAAGTTAGGATGATAAACCCCAATATAGGATGGAGAGGGTGTCATGACACGCCTCCCCCCCATCCCTTGACACCGCCACTGGAAGTTATATAAATGATTGTATAATTTCAACAATATTCCGTAACGAATTATTACTTAGTAATTTTCGTCACTACTTTGAAAAAACTTGTATTTGAAACAAACCTCGGGAATAAGGCAGTAAATGGATACTGGCGTCATGTAGAGTAACAATGTTTTTCGTTGGACCAAAATGAGATGCGATTTTTTTTCAAAGACGTTACTCCAAAATGCTGATAAGTCATACCTATACATATAAATGCCACTGACAATAGCATCATTTTATCACATGTCCTTACCAAGGTATGAACGAAAGTGTTCTAATTCTAAACCCATGGAATTTAAGAAAGAGTCAGGGGTGTTTTGGAATAGACGCGTAGTACATTTCAACGCGTAGTATATTTCAATGTACAGTAGCGGCAAGAAATCAATCATACTCGTATTCATGTTTTTTTTTTGTATTTTCATATGTAAGCTTAAATTACAAATAAAAGTGATTTAAATTGACTTTAAAACCGTATATTTTAGTAGCGTGATAGAAAATTCATTTTACACAATTTTATCTAAAATTGCTTAAAAGTAACCGAAACTCAAAATACAGATAAGTCAATCAAATAAAATCAATCAAATCAAGAAAATCATAGTGGTTTATTAACAATGACAAATAACACAACAATTACTGTTTCTTGACTGAAAATTATAAAATTGGTTTAGTAGTTCAACATTTTGCATCAAGAATAGCTTGGCATTGTTGGGGAAGAGATTGCATCAACTATGCGAGGAAAGTTCTTGGGTAGCGTTCCCATTCTCCCTTTAATTGTTCAAACCCTTCATTGATATTAGCTAGCTGCTTTCCTTGTATTCTCACAACCCAGCTCGTTCCATATATGGTCATTCCAAAGCCCTTACTCTACGTTTTTTAACCCACTGCTATACAAAATTAAGTAGACGAATGTTTCGGGCCGATATCGTGCTGAAACCTTAACGCCTGCCAAAATTCCGGCGTGCCCAGGGATGAAAAACGTCATGGAATATTTCTTTCTCTAAACTTTCTTTGTCATGATGCCGTTGATTCAATGTAATGGACCAAATCTCACTTGTTCTGAAACAGCTCCGTATCATAAAGGCATCGCACCCTTGTATATGACTATGGGGAGCTGGTATTTGGAGTCATAGCGATTGTCTGGACGTCGAAAGTCGGTAACTTCATTTGTTCCAAATAATAAAAACTTGGATTTGCCACTCCAGATTATCTTTTCCCACATATCTGCAGTCCAAGAAAGATGTTTCACAACGGCCTACGAAGCTGGCGGTCCCGGGTTCGAATCCCGGCCAGGGCAAGTGTTTGTGTGATGAGCATGTTTGTTGTGTCTTGGATGTTTTCTATGTATTTAAGAATGATAACGTATCTACAAGTATATTATGTGTATAGTCGCCTGGTATATAGTACAAGCTTTGCTTAGTTTGGGGCTAGGTCGATTAGTGTAAGGTTGACCCTGATATTAATTTATTATTTTACTAGCTTCTGCCAGCGACTTCGTCCGCCTTAAATACGTTTATCGCGGATAAAGGTATTTTTCCGGGATAAAAAGTAGCCTATGTCCTTCCCCGGGACTCAAACTATCTCCATACCAAATTTCGTCCATATCAGTTCAGCGGTTTAAGCGTGACAGACAGACAGGCAGGCAAACAGACACACTTTTGCATTTATAATATTAGTATGGATTCTATCTGTCCGATTTTTCTTGCAAATCAGTGGTTTTTGAGCGGGCGAAGT
Organism: Hedya salicella; assembly: GCA_905404275.2. Classification (NCBI taxonomy): domain Eukaryota; kingdom Metazoa; phylum Arthropoda; class Insecta; order Lepidoptera; family Tortricidae; genus Hedya; species Hedya salicella. The sequence goes on along the minus strand of FR990112.1, from coordinate 15,986,311 downwards.
GCACGTAGTCCATTATCTATCAAACGATTTCTAACATTGCGTATATGGATACACAAACTGAATTTCCACTCGATATCTCTCGCATAACGTCTCTCGCCGTGAATCGCGTATTTTCTCTTGCTAATCGCAAAATGTTGCGGTCAACCAAGCGTGAAGTGCATCTTGCAAGTTCACCAAGTCTGTTTGGCTTTTTAACATATCCGTGAACCTTTTCGCGTTTTTAAATAGTAATAGTAGTCGTAAAGCCCGGCCAGGAAAATAAAAAACTTCGCCATATTGCGGAAAAATATTGGAACTAATTTCTTCAACGGGCAATAGTAACTTTACAAAAATCCTTAAAGGCATCTGTCAATTGCTGTCAAAGTGAGGCGTTGATTGTGCGTGGTCAATTTCCGGGATATTGTGAGTTATTTGTGCGTTAAAGTGGCAAAAACTATTAAAAGTCTCGTAAGAAAAGTGATTTATAATATCACGAAGTATTTGACGGATAGAAAGTCTGAAGGATTAGAATCTATTCCTCGAAATAACATCTCCGACCTTGTTGTCAACATGACTGGTAGTTACATCATTCGGTATTTTTTTAAAATGTTTTCATGACCATGGATTCAATGTCCTTCAGTCGATCATACCGTATGTATACTTAGTGTTGCTATAATTATTGCTAATTTAACGCCCCCAGAGCAGGTATTTTATATTCCTGGTCGGGCTGTAAAATTATGTCATTGAAATAAGTATTGATTGTAACTGTTAGCGATTTATGGAATAGTTATGATTGATCAATAAACTCATCAAGAATCTTGAACTAAATGTTAATGTAATCATTACTGGCAACACCGTGGTAGTCTGTCATTGAATCGCCTCCCTGAGGGGTTACTCCGAAACTCAAAAATTTAAGTTAGTAACGTGTTATCCCTCTCGCTCTCATGTTATGCTGTGTTTGAGTGAGCGGGATGGCGCCATACGAAATTCGTTTTTAGGATTTCGGAGTAGCCCCTCTGATTGGTTAAAGTTTACTGAACCAAATAGAGACGACTTTATGTAGTGTTTAAAATGGCGGGAACTAGTTGAGCTAACGGGAGGTCAGACTGTCAGCGATATTCGAGTGTTAAGGGTGCTACAGTAAGAGGATATACTAACATTTTGACGACCGGTTTGGCTCAGTGGGAGTAACGTTGCCTGCGAAGAAGAGGTCCTGGGTTCAAATTCCGGTAAGGGCAAATATTTGTGTGATGAGCAATAAATATTTGTTCCCGAATCTTGGATGTTTTCTATGTATGTAAATAATATATCTATTAAATATATCGTCATCTAGTACCCATAACACAAGCCTTATTGAGCTTAACATGGGACTAGTTCGATTTGTGTAAAATTGTCCCGTAATATTTATTTATTTATTTATTCGGATTGTTCAAGGTGAGATGTGCTTATTACAAATCCTTTATGTAAAATCAGTTGTGTTGTTATAAATATATTTAAACATGAGTTGGACTACTCCTTTCATAACATTCAGCTTAGGAGTAGAGACTTAGTTCCCGATCTTGCCACATTTAACCGTTTCGAGCGGCTACCATAGAGTGTTCCAGTCCTTAAAAAACCTGAATTTAAACTATAAACCATTTTTTTTATTAGGAATAAACGAATTCAGTTTATTTTGCGTGAATTATTTCTTGACACCCATTTTGAAAGCCATGAAGGAAAGCTTATAGTTAGACACTCCCATTTCATTTTCTGAAAGTACCCCTATTCAGGAAATAAAAGGGGTGGTGTAAAATTATAAGCTGCCCTAGCTGTGTAGTGTAAAACTATAACTAAGTTTAAGATTCTGTTCCTACGAGATTTTACCATATCGGCACTGATTATTCTTTTAAATATTATCACAAAATATAGTACGAAACTCAATTTCTAATCATCTTATACATTACTAGAAGGCGACTTCGTTCGCGAAGGAGAAAAAGTCATAACCCGTTTTTTTTTCTTTAGCATAGTCGGGTGAAAACTATCCTCTATAATCATCGGGAGATACCCAGCTACTTGACTTGAAATCAGTTTAGCCGATTTAGCGTGATGAAGCCACAACGACACATACAAACATTTTATTTTTATAATACAACTTTATAATAGTATAGATTATATACTTCAAGTGACGGACGCTGCATTCCAAGAAAAACGAAATTGAATCAGACTTTCTTTTTATTGAATAGGCATGAAAATCGGTTAAGAACAAGTCATTAATATGCAACCTTTTTTGTTTAGTTTTCAACAATTTCAGTTCTTGGATTCATGTTATGATTTTTTAAATATTTTCTTCTGTTTCCGCGATTATTACTTATTGAAATAAAACAATTTAACGGATTATAACGCGTATATTATCTCATTTTAGTTCCCGACGTTTCGAAAGCTTTCCAGCTTTCCAAATCTTTTGGAAAATATACGCGATATAATCCGTTAAATTGTTTTATTTCAATATGATTTTATTTTACAAATAATATAGGTACAATATGATATAACTATTGCCACTACTGCATAGCAGTTAACTTGCTGCATACTGTCAAATTAAATAAAACAATGACATTTCATTTTATAACAGGTTTGTAAATAACAACAACAGTATATAATAACCTTGGAAGTAAGGTTTTTTGTCACTACTTTAAAATTCATCACTCTTAATATTCTAAATACAGCATTATTTTTTTAGGGTTCCCTACCCAAAGGGTAAAACGGGACCCTATTACCTTAGTAATGAATCATAGATAGACAGACAGACAGATAGACGGTCAGCGGAGTCTTAACTCCGCTGTCCGTCTATCTGTCTGTCTGTCTATCTGACCGTCTGTCACTTTGTGTATCTCATGAACCGTGATAGCTAGAGAGTTGAAATGTTCACAGATGATGTATTTCTGTTGCCGTTATAACAACAAATACTAAAAACAGTATAATTTTATGTCAGTCTGTCTATGTCAGTAACCAATATAAAATGGTCGAACACCGGATACATTTTGCTTGGGAGGCTCTGCTAACACTGGATTTTCATAGATACGGCCGTTTGAAGCGTATATTTTGTATGGAACCCTCGGAGCGCGAGTCCGTCTCGCTCTTCGCCGGTTTTATTAATATATAATCTTCTTTCTATATATCAGTCTTTATATATTCGGATCTTTGACTATTAGGTGCTTAGTAAGAAACACGGCTTCAGAGTGTGACATAGTCAGTGTCGTCTGCAACGTGCATCCCTACTATTGACAATATAAATGACAATGAAAGTGAGGGCAGTCCGGTGCCTTCACCGCCCGCGCCTGCGCCTGCTGTACATAGCCGGGCTGTCAGAGCCTAGGCGCGCAGTGCGAGGTGGGCCGCGTCGTTGTCCTCTCGTCGCTCATCACTAAAGTCCTCGTAATGGAACATGTCGAGCAGTATATCGACTTTTACGACGCGAGTCGCGTCATCGACCGCTGATGAAATCTTAATATATCTGAGTCTGACTGTAGTGTTCTAGTTAAAATTTTAAATAGTTATCACAATGGGTAGCAGTTTAATTTTATAAATTAGATATCTACTCGAATAACAATATGTTACATTAGGTTATATACAAGGACCATTAAAACAAGAGGACTGACCATCTCTATACAAAAAGCTGTTCCCCGATATGTACCACGGATAAGATTTTTTTTTACAATACCTATTCAACTTTACAAGCGTGACACAGTATTTAAATGTTACGATTTATTTATTATAAGCTATTTGCGAACTAATTGTAACAACTAGGTATGTTTCTTTATTAACACGATGCAAAGTATGGCAACTGTCAGCCCTCTTGTTTTAATGGTTCTTGGTCTTAACATGTTATACTTTACTATAGTAATATTTACAGATCTATGCTACATTATCTTAAGCACAAAGGTACATTAAGGGTAATTTAACGAAAATAGCTTGACAAAAAAATATCACTTTCATCGTTCCAGTGATCCTTATTTTTTACATATCGATTCAAAACTCGAATTCATCAAATGCAAATCCAACAAAACAATGCACCATCCGTAGAATTAATGTTTTCTTTATTGCGTTTCGATATGTATTCGGCCCAGAATTCCCTATGCGTCTTTAAAGAACAAAAAGCCACGAGTCCCGCAGTAACTGCCAAGACGCTTAATATCAAAACATTTAAATATGACAAGTAATCAGCGTGGGTTACCTCCATTAAAATAGTAGGGAATATTGAAGAAAGCCCCGAACTTATAAAACCTAGAGTAGCCAGAAAGATCTTCGCAAATATTTCTCTACGCGACCCAGTACCTGTTTTTGTAAGTAAATCGTAAATAACTTTGAAATATAACGCAAACCCGATTAGTAAAAGACCGGCATTTATCGTATAGTGGAATTGCAGTAAGATTTTAGTTTTGAATAAAAAGTCAATAGCATATGCTAAAGACATTTCAACGCAAGGCAGTATCCAAGACAGGATATTCATTTTTAAGTATATCCTGGTTGTTGTGATCTTGAACACTTCAACGACTTCCATATAGAAGATAATAGTAGCGATCAGCGCCCAATGTGTCAACATCGTCCTGGTGATCACAAAGACGAGGACACTTGCAGTGCTAGGGCTCTCGAGATGTAAATGCCAATAAAGTCCTATCGAGTTAGCATTGGCAGCCACAGTGACATTTAGAATGACATAGTGATGGATTTGCCTCCATTTCGGCAATGTAATCCAAGATACAACACCGAAACTGAGGTTTATGGCAGATAGTGATAAATTAAAGAAGAAAAAAGCTATCGTTATTTTGTATAACACTGGATGCAGCTCTAATAATCTTTGTGCTATTTCTCCGTCAAATAAAGTCCCGAATGTTCGTGAAACTGAGATGTTCATGGTCATGTTCTATTGCTTAGTTCTCCTTTCAGCACTTTAAAACCGTCACAGTTTTTACACAGTCTCTATTGATATGTTCTTTATGTCTTTAATCCGTTACTTCACTTGTTTTAAATCATTTCACTTTCTTTTTAATCACTTCTCAATTGTAAATACAAAGTATAGGTACCTTTACTGAAAACTATTAAGGTGCGTCCACACTTGTATCATTTGCTCGTATCCGATCACCGTGCCGTGGCATGACTGCGTATCGCGCTGCTTGGACGCTTACTGTCGGCGCGCCGATCATGCCGCACTCTTCCGATATAAGTGTGTGATACGCGTAGCAAATGGATTTCGAGCGATCGGATCGGCGCAACGTCCAAACGCGTGATCGTGACACGCGATCATGCCACGCGAAGATGATCTGATACGGGCAAATGATACAAATGTGGACGCACCTTTAAGTATTTTTTCGGATAGGTAAAACGTGTGTATCTTTAAACATGTAATGCTCAAATGCAACGGATTCTCCTTTTATTTACTAATTATATAAATTATTTACGGATATTGATAATACTGAGTAACGTAATATTAAAATGTAGGTACCAAGGACGTAGCTAAGGGTAAAGGATCCAATACTCAAGAGGTTTTCATCCAAATTTCAACCTTTTGTCCAGCAATGACGTTCTAATTTTAAAAAATAAAACTTTATGTGGATTGGATATATTTTCCTTAACTACGTCGCAATGTTTAGTAATAATTGAATGACTAATAAACGAACATTGCATTAGTAGAAGCACTAAATTTAAATATTTATAGGAATTTATAATAACAGTAAAAGAAAGAGTAAAACATAATTTAGGCAAATCTAAAGTAACCATTATTTTCATTACATTTACGTCAAAGATTGGTAATGTACCTACAGATTTTTAAGTGAAACGAACTAATTATTTACTTTCCATTTGCGGGCATTTTTTCAGGCCAAGACAAAAAAGCTGCAATCTTTCTGAAAAAGAAATAGCTTAGTGAAGTTAGATTTTCAAAGGACAGGAAAATAACTTCTATACTATTATACAGTTGTAAAAATGAAATGTCTGTATATTGAAGAGATTATCAAAAAAATAAGTGATACGGACTAATTAAAGAGGTCACTGAATGGATATTTTTTGTATGTGTCGTTGTGGCTTCATCACGTCAAAATGGTTAACGGATTTAATTTTTTTTCGTACATGGGTATAGTTGGGCATCCACAGATATAGGATACTTTTTAACCGACTATGCTAAAGTAAAAAAACCAGCCAAGTGCGAGGCGGACTCGCGCACCGAGGGTTCGGTACAAAATATATGCTACAAATGGCCGTATCTATAAAATCCAGTGTTAGCAGAGCCCTACTCATAAGCAAAATGTACGCGGTGCTCGATCATTTTATATTGGTTCCGGATATAGACAGACATAAAGTTATACTGTTTTTAGTATTTGTTTTTAAGGCGGCAACAGAAATACATCATCTGTGAAAACTGTCTAGCTATCACGGTTCATGAGATACAGCCTGGTGTCAGACAGACAGACAGACAGACGGGCAGCGAAGTCTTAGTAATAGTCCCGTTTTACCCTTTGGGTACGGAACCCTAAAAAGAGGGTTATATGACTTTTTTCTCCACCGCGAACGAAGTTGCGGCCACCTTTTAGTTTATAATAAGTTTCCCTATTGCTCATACATCCAATTGTTGGAAGCGATACATAATAGCTATGTGATTAATCCCAAAATATAAATTGTCACTGAATATAGTTCAGAGTTTCATAGAAAATAACTTCAACTACGCCCGACATGTTCCATACAACTCACATTTTGGCTTTGATTTTTGAACTTGTCGAAAGAAAGCAGAATGTGGCACCTTATGTTTCACTATTTTCTGGATTCCGTAGCCAAAATAGCATAAACGGAACTCTTATGTTTCGTGATGTCCGTCCGTATGTCACAGGCATTTTACTCAAAAACTATAAGATGTATATTGATAAAATTTAGAGTATATTCGTAGAGATGTCTTGTATAAGCCGCTACTTATTTTGGTTGTTAAAAAACAAAACAAATATTTTTTATTGCACATGTCGTCATCGTAACGAAAAAGTAGGACTACGTACAAAAACAAATAAAATAGAACCCATGAAAAACATAACTAGTCATCACTTAATTTTAAACAACGTAAATTCATTTATTGTATTATTTATATTGAATTAGTATTTAGAATTTTTAGTTCCTAACATTAACTAGTAGATATCTTTTAATGTTTGTAAATTATCGCTGTAAACTATTTTAATCATCGCTAAATTTTTGCACGCCATCTTATGGTATGAACAAGTAATGGGATTGTCTTATGATATAACATCAATTGAAACCTTTGTTTATGCAAATAAATAATTATGATTTGATTTTGATTTGATTAGTAGAGAAAAAACAAGTCTCGCAACTCCGGTCTTCTACCGTAAAAAGTTGTGAGATCCATATGTAATACCATGTCGGTTTATTTATTCAGTCCCTGCTTAAGGGTCCTTCTTTCTTAAGTTATTACGTAATTAGCTAACCTAACAACATCTTATAGTGACCATATCAATATTAAAAATCTTTTATGTTTTAAATAAATAAATTGACTTGGCTATCGTATGAAAACACAATGTATCTCACAAGTAATACATATTATATTAAATTTAGTGCGATGGCGAAGACATCCTGTTTATTTAAATCAAAAAGATTTTTAATATTGAGATGGGCACTATTAGATGTTGTTAGGTTAGCTAATTAATTATTATTATTATATGCATGCGTGCGATTTGAAAAATTGCATAAGATTTCGCAATTTTGAAATTATATTTTAATATAGTGATTTGGTCGTCAGGAGAGTGATCCGCTCCTGCGATTTCGACACTCATTAGATGTTGTTTGGACAGCGATCGTGCCTTCTTCAACTGTCAACACAAATGCTTAATCCGAAGCATTAGGTTTGTCAAAGCGAGAACTCTTCGACTCTGATAAGATATTCTGTTTGATCAAGCGCTTTACGGCCGCATAAGGAATTGGAAACGGCTTTGAAAAACTTTCCTCTATTACAAACTGGAATGCTTCCGAATTTTTAACAAATACTGATTTTCAAACGGTTATTAGAGTACGTGCAATAACACTCTCAGGCACTCTCACATATTCAAGTAATTCTTAATTCCAAAGTACCAAGTATATCCTACACAAGGAGAGGAGGCCGGATATACTTGATGAGGAGGAGGTGGCAGGCTGTGCGTACTTTCCTTGAATGAAAAGCTACCTGAAACTGCGATTTCACTTTAATGAGGTGAGGTTTTTACCAGGTGGGTTTGACCTGGGTGGTCTCGGCTATCGGGTATCCACTCCGTAGCAGACTTAAAAACCTTTAGTATCTTAACATCACCTACCATAAGTTTCTCCAGGAGTGGTTGGCAAGTATCTCTCGTTTCCCAAGGCGGTTAAGAACAGAGGAACTAGCAGGTATACGATGTGTATTGCGCCTTGGTTGAGGATGACAAGCCAGGAGACTCCTCGGGCCCCGTGGAGTGTTTGTAGCATCCTGGTTCGAGCTGAGCTTTCAGGCAGAGCGGCGAGACCATCGTTGCTCATCTTCATTATACTACTGAGGCGGTTTCTGAAATAAAAGGTATTAATCAGCGCGAGTTGCTCACATTGAGTTTCAAAGCTTACTAAGACTGTTTCTTCTTCCTTGTATATATTCCTGATTACTGATGTGCAAATTGCGGAAACTTTCTAAAATGCTTAAAAAAAGTCTAGTGTTTACTTACATGTTTGTAAGACCTTTTTTAAGCATTTTTTAGTATATAAAAGGTGTTAAGTCTAGAGTTAACTTACCTGTTGAAAATACTTTTTTTAAGATTTTTGGAAAGTTTCCGCATTTTGCACATCAGTAGACCTGATTACCTACATTAAATGGATGACAAAACCAAATGACAGTTTCTCTGGATCTGTGTATCCACCATCTATCACCTAAGCATTAGACTCTTTATTAAGAATTGATAAACTGAAGTGGCAGTGGCACATTGCTCATAGAATTAATTCATAGCCGATGAGGTCATCGAGTTTTCGAATGGTAACCATGCAGGTATAGATGCTGGGTTGCATAGGTGAAGAGACGAACTGGTCGCGAAAATTTATTGAATACATTCGCATAAGATCGGCTAAGGTGGGGCGCTTGGCGATGGGCCTATATCCAGAAATGGATAGCTGATAGTGAAGATCCATCATCAAAGTTCTTAATTCTCTATCTGGCGAGATAGGAACAAATTCTAAGTATATGAAATAGAAACTTACCTAGAAGCCCACATAAAAACAAACTTAGACAGCGGCACGCAGGTGGAACTGATGCAGTTGATAGCTTTGAAGGTGTCCACTTTGTTCGGGAACACCGCGATCAGGTACATGCATTGGCTGAACTGCCCTGTGTACAAAAACGACCCGGCAAAAAGTATCGTCGCAAGAACAGATACTGGTGACCAACCTGTAAAAAAATATTTTTTGTTTCTAGAGATCGATCGAGATGTGATTATAGCCAATAGGCCGTATATCATCTTCAATAGAAGATGATATGTCTGTAATTAGTTTATATGGCTCCCATTTATCAAATAAACGAAATACAGCAAAAACTAATTTAGTATCAAAAACTTAAATTCGCTGTATTTTTTTACTATTGGTATCTGAAGCTACATAAACTAACTACAGACCTGGATGTACCTTAACTTATTCTAAGTACAAAGTTTCAGAGCAAATTAGGTGGTCGTTTTAAAATGAGAGCGTCACTACGTTTGTATGGAGAACCGTGCTTGCCGGGGACTCCTAAAGTGCAATAATTAGTCATGCTTTACTTTATTACCTGTATTTTCAAATATTGAATTCAGTATTTAATGCGGAATAATGTATTTTTACCGCTATCAAATACCCTATTAAAATTGAGTCATTGGTCACGTCAGAATGAGCACCAGTAGGTATAATGAGACCGAGGTTGCTGCTCTTCGTTCTTACTCACCTTTCGCATTGAAAACCTCAAATGAAAACAAAGGAAAAACACGGACATACACTTGTTAAAATTTCGTCATTGTTGCTTTCGAGAAAAATACACAGAGCTCGGACGGGTCATCGCAAAAACTAATACGGAAATAGAACAAAATGCAGTAGAGTCGTCATATGTGTAGTGCATGACAACAAAACGGGGCTTAATCGCGTATTATGATTTATTTAAACGTCGAAGAATACCAACGAAAGGTAATTAAACAAATCATATTTATACGCGATTAAGCCCCGTTTTGTTGTGTTGTGATAATGAGTGAAGATCGTGTAAGTTTCAATCAATGTATGATTATAGTTATTAACCATGGGACGTTCTTTAATTGTATGTTAGTTAGTGTTAGTATTTGAGTTACTTGACAACTAAAATTAGTACAACTTTTCCTAATTATTATAAGTGTAGTGAAATTAAAATCGGTCATATCCAATGAACTATTCTGAACAGTCTTACGATGAAGATGTCTATTATGTACATTAATATAACTTAAAAATATGATGTATGTAATAATACTCTATTACATCTTCTTCTATTTTCGAGTTGCAATTGTTCTGCGATTACCTATTCGAGCGGTTAACATCAGAATTACATTTAATAATTTTACGATTGGATTAATTTGTAGTCATCGAGTTTTGGACATTACACATAAGATTTGGAATAAAGGATTAGAACCCGGACGGATAGTGATAAACAGATATCAAATGTTATTTTTCAATATTATTATTTTAACTTTAGAAATAAGCCCATAATTCCACTATTTTAGATGTAAAAATAGGATATCAGAGTAAAAATAGGAACCAAGTTTCAAATTGCAAAAAATTCCAAAAGTTCCAAGTTTGGCATTGGTTTGTCAACGGTCAAATTAATGCTATTAAAATTATTTAATACATTCCGAGCTAAACTTAAGAAGGTCACCCGATTACGTGGGCAACAAGGTTTATCTTACCTTGCCGGGTTGTAGGTAGAGGGGAGGCCTAATCTTCGATGGCTCAACCATAATTAATAAGGACCTAAACATCTGCGGCATTCTGCGGGTTAAACTACGACGATGTCTGAAATAGAGCGAAGTGGAAGCAAAAATGCAGGAAACCGGATCCTGTCTCCGGGCGGGACAAACGCTAGGAAGATGATGATGATGACATTCTGAGCTCAACTTGGCTATATATATAGATATATATATATATATATTTATTTATTTATATATATATATATATATATGTATATATATACAAGATTTCCTCGTATAAATAATGATGTACCATACTCACTGAGATCTCTGTCCCCAAAAACGTCGCGAATCCCGACGAACTTCTGGACTCCGCTAACTATCTTCTTAGCTGATTCGATCGGGTTGTCATCGAGTGTCGACAGTTTTGACTTATACCGTTCAATGAATTTCATCATATTTGCACTTGTAAAGCCTATGCACACCGGGTTTTAAAAACGCGCGCCGACAGCGCGTTTTTTTCTCCACGGAGCAACATACTGACTCGCGTGCGTATCGCGTTTGTATTGTTACTCACGCGTGTCGACAGCGCCTTTAAAAAACTCAGTGTGTATAGGCCCTAAAACTCGACTGCATACAATTCGAATTTCAAAAAAACGTTTCTTTTCCTAGTGAACCTCTACGCCTTTAGAGGAAAATGTGTTTAGTTATTCACAAGGCCAAGCTGATATGGCTTTTAAACCTGACTGTCATGGTAAAACGATACTGAAGGTACAACGATGTTTGCACGTTCCGTGATTAATCAACTTTTATCGAATGGACTCAGTAAGCCATAAAAAGCAAATGACAATCGATATCCCATCAAACGTTCCATTCCATATAACTTTTTTCTTTCAAACGTTCGAAATCCAAATATTTAAAAATGGCCAGAAGTGTAAGTTTTGGTTAGATGAGACGTATGAATGATTACACGTTTTCAGCAGTTACGCGAGTTTTGTGCAGCCGGGCTAGCATGCGACTACTCTTGTCGCACGACATATCGTCACATGTCTCTCTCGCACTATACAATAAAGAAAGAGATCGATAATATTTGTCACGCGACTGATAAACTCAATGCAAAACGAACTGGCGACCGAGATCATAATGCTACCTCGTTCTAACTTGTGTGGTCTTTGCAAGTGTGAAAGAGATAGCATTATGATCTCAGTCACCAGTTCATTTTGCGCTGAGTATAATCGTTGCTGTGCTAAATGTGCGGGCATAATGAATATGCTAGTGCTATGACGTAACTCCATTAAACTGTGAACGTGTGAGGCAGCCCGTGCGCTTGGATGCTGACTGCATTTTTTTTAAACGAATTTTATGGCCTTAGTGACTGCAATGTCTACCAGATGAAAAATTCAAAAGCCCGGAGAAAAGGCCTGATTTCTATTGAAAAATCCTGAAATTTTGTTGCAGTTTGATAATTTTCTCTTGTAGGAAGATTATTTTTAGTTTCTTTAAGTTTCTATTAAAAATATCTTTAAAATGTATACTGTATTTTATTGAAAATTCGAAAAATCCTCAGATTTCTGAGATTTTGCAAAATCCGGACGCAATCCTGAGAAGAGTCCGAAAAACCTGAAATCTCAGGACAAATCCGGAGATATGGTAACCCTATCTACGTCAGGCCTCAACTGCACTCAACTCGCACGTCCGCTGTTGGTTAAGTCAAGTTGGCAAGCCATATACAACATGTAAATCCACAGATGGTTTTAGAATACTTTTTACTTCACTACGCTGTCAAATAAAGAGGGGTTATGACTTTTTCTCTTCCACGCACAAAGTTACTAGAAGGCGCCCACCTTCTAGTCTATACTATTATAAAATTTTAGAAATAAAATGTGTTCATTGAAGATATTTAAAAAAAAAATGATTGTTATGGACTATTTGGAGGTACTTAAAATGAAAAATATTTTCTTGAATTTCATGTATGTTTGAATGTGTCGTTGTGGCTTCATCACGCAAAATCGGCTAAACGGATATCAACTATTTTTGGTACACGGGTAGCTGGGTATCTCCAGATGGTTATAGGATACTTTTTGCCCGACTACGCTGAAGAAAAAAAGAGGGGTTATGACTTTTTGCGAACGAAATTACGGGCGTCTTCTATAATCAATATATCTATGGTAGTTACTTGCAACGCTTACTTCCAGTAAGTGACTGGTGTTTTCTACATTTGAGTATGGCATAAATGAATACACAAGTAATTTAAGGTAGTTGACGTAATGGTATAATTGCTATAAAATAATTGAAGATATTTAAAGGTGTTTATATTTTCACTATTTCTCGGCAATTTTATTAATTCCACTTTTCTGTTAGGGCAGTTCTTTTTTTAGGGCAACCTCCTCATATGTTTCTTGTAAATCGAGTGTCATTATGTTTCTCCTACAACATGAAATAAAATAGATATTTTGACGATTTCGTAGTTCTTTGAAAGTCATCGAGGAAATATTGAGCGTTAAATATTATTTTTGATACACTTCCTCCAGCTACTAAACATTACTTCAGTATACTATCATCTAAGGCATTGATAATAACATAATGTAATAGACAGGGACGTTAGCAAAAATAAGTAGAAATCATTCATTCTCAAGTTATAGGCGACTTAAGTGCTTATTGCTATTAGCGTTCTGCCTTACAGGCCCGGTCGGGCCCTGATAAATCGCTTTCGGATGCCTGCACTAAATTTTAGTATGATGTAGTAACAGATGATAGGGCACTTGATACGACATGATGGGTTCTTTAAAAACATTATAGAAGGAAAAGTTGAAGGGAAGAGAGGAAGAGGAAGACCCAGGCGCACCTATTTTGCACAAGTAAAGGAAAAAGTAAACGTCAGGTCATACCAAGAAGTCAAGTCTCTGGCTGAAGACAGAGAGAAGTGGCAGTTACTCCACCGACAAGAGCGTAGCTCTTATATGAAATGATGATGATGATGATGTAGTAACACGCAACATGCAGCGTGTTTTCCGGTCCTTAAAACTGCCATGAGACAATCTCAGCTAATGACATCTTCAAAATTGCTGGCGCGTCGTTTGGATAAGTGTGACTTATGAAATAAATAAATAAATATTACAAGACAATTTTCACACAAATTGAATTAGTCCCATGGTAAGCTCAATAAGGCTTGTGTTATGAGAGACGACGATATATTTAAGAGATAAATTTACTTATACACATAAAAAACATCCAAGACTCAGCCACAGTTTAACAATATTCATACACTTGCGCAACGAATGTACTTGCACAGAGCGGGCCGCGGACGCCAACTCGCCTAGTTGGCGTTTCTAAACTTTCAGGGCAGGCGCGTACATGGTTTTGAGTGAGCGGTGAATGATTTTGTTTTATTGCAACGGCATAGAAACCGATTTTTTTGGTAGTTTGCATCGCGTTGCGGGTAAAGCACATTTTTTTTTTGTTATTATACATAAATATATTGTACAGTTTTTATAGCAAGTTACGTATCTGTTCACAAAAAAATATTTATGAGTCGGTGGGTATGGAATTATTTTATGAAACAGCATTTTAAGCGCGATTTCGAAACTTTAGTGTCGTTTGTTCATACGGGCCTAAGTTCGGTTATGCTTTAACTTTGTAGGTACCTACCCGCGTCAGGTTTAGTCATTGAACCTTTACCGAGCGATATTTAGGTAGTTAGTTATTCATTAATGAAACACTGTATAATTATAATGTATATCAGTGTGAATGATTTTTTATTTTTTGTTCTAGACAATGTCATTCTTATCTTTTAATGTAACACCTCATAGTTTGTATTTATTAATGATTAGAAGGTGCCTGCAACTACGTTCGCTTAGACGGGTAAAAAGTATCCTACAACTATAGTGGATGCCCAGCCCAGCTATCCATGTACTAAAAATAGTTGAAATCCGTGTATCTGCTTTGATGTAATGAAGCGGCAACGACACACACATTTATGCTCAATTTGTTCATACGCATACGAATAAATTTACTTAGTTAAATTTCATGATAGGAAATTTAAAACGTCTAAAAATAAAACATTGTGAAAATATATCTGGCTGTGCAACATCTGTAAATAAATACTAGCTATGAAGAGTGCGCGACATACACTGCCACGCGCACACTTCTTACCTGCCCCCGCTGCCTTTCCCCCCGTCCACAGGCCATAGAAATGTCACAAACCGTGCCGGGCTATAATCAATAATCATAAAACTAAAATAAAAACCCTCAGTAATAGCGTTAAATAATACAATCCAAAACAAAAGTGCTAATTGAAGAATACAAATTTAAAAGCCGAGCAGAAAGAAATTACAGTAAATTGCGCCTAATACGCGTCGTTTACTCCAGTTTACGAGGTTTGCTTGTGTCAGATGATGTTTAAGTCTATTTAACTGCAATTGAAGTGAGACTGGCTAATTTGATCGCAGTTGGATGTAAATTTACACGCACAGGACATAGCGAATGGCGCAGTAGGTATATTTAATTTTCACCTTTGCAGTGGAGGCCCTTCAGCAGCACTTTTTAGTCAAATAAAAAAAAACGTCTCAAAAGTATAGCAGACCATAGAGCCGGCTCATTCCTCGGCCAAGGGATCAGCATTGCCATCCAGCGGTGAAATGTAGCAGGCCTTAAGGGCACCCTACCACAGGACAGCGACCTTAGAGAGGCCATAGGTTATTTAGTATATTATTGATGTGCAAATTGCGGAAACTTTCCAAAATGCTTAAAAAAGGTTTTAAGTCTAATGTTGTTTATAAGACCTTTTTTAGTATATAAAAGGTCATAAGTCTAGTGTTAATTTATATGTTTAAAAAACCTTTTTTTTGCACATCAGTATAGTATATCCTCAGCAGCCCAATTTAGAATACCGCAACAGTCGTTTAAATAGGTGTGAACCAACTACAAAATTCGTTGATCTCTATCACATCGTGTTCCTTGTGAAAAGCGAGAGATACTTAGAAACAGAACAGACTTTCTAGTCTGTTCTGTTTGTAAGTACCTATCTTTCGCTTTTCAGATTTCATATTGTAGAAGTTGGTTGATTATAAGTTGTTCCGTAGCTTGACTCTATGTTATCGTCATTCATTCAAAAACTTAAATGCAAAGGGAACCTCTTTAAAATCGTTAATACAATCCAAAAGCGAAGTGATGAAACATGTTAAAATAAAGCAATAAGGTAGTTTCCTGGGTAAAAAAGTATTATTCTAATTAGTACGTCAGTTAAATTATAAAAAAAATATTGGACACGTATTTTTTCTTTGTCAATCACACAATACAAAGATAAAGCGCGTCAAAGTTTGGGACTAGGGGCGCATGATTTCACGCCGTGCGAAAAACGGCCTCATAGGAAACTTTAACGGGCTGTATCTTCATCATTTTTAGTTTAATTGACAAAAGAAAAAATACGTGCCGAATATTTTCTGATAATGTAACTGATGGACTTATTATATTTCTTAGGACACAAGCATAATTATACTTAGTCAATCGCGCGTAACACGCGTCGTCAAGTCCAGTTTAACGAGGTTTGTTTGTATAATTCTTATTTTTTGGCGCCACACTTTGTCAGAGTGGTCGTGGTCGTCACGTCAAGGTTTCTGGCCTGCTTTACGATACGACACCACTCGACTCGACTGCCACTTCTTGTGCATTCGTGCGGGGTATAGTCGGCAGCGTGCCTGACTTGGTCCGTCCACTACAGCCGTGTTTTACCGCGTGGTCTAGTGCCATCCACTTTACCCTGCACTACTAGGCGTTCTATGGAGTCACCATCGCGATACATCTCCAAAGAAAGTGGGAATGTGGGCTTGTATAATTGAAAATAGTCTCTGTTTGATACCTACCTCTCGAAGAATGGTTTCTTTGGTTCGGCATTCCATCCAAGATAAACCGAGCATTCTTCTCCAACAACAAATCTCAAGAGCATTGATCTTTTTAGGGTTCCGTAGCCAAAATGGCAATGACATGTTCGCAGACAATAATAGATCTGCAGTCTGAAAACATGTCATTGACAAATCAAACCGTACAATTAAGTTTAATAATCACTGTATCCTTGCCAAAGAGAAGATATTTTCTCAGAATCTTACGCGAGGCTATTGAGATTCAAAAGCATCCTAATTTTAATAGAGAAGATAGGTTGTCGCTACCACCAGCTTCATGTAATACATCTCATCGAGGAGCAAGAAGCAGCTGCGAAACCTTAATTTCCGAACAGTGTAAAAATATGTTATGTGTTCAAAAGTAGTTTATTACAGTTTTTGTTTTTAAAATAAAATAATTAGGAACGAGATAGTCGGGGAGTTTTTGCAGCGTTTCTTTCTCCTCAGTAAGCCTCATTTTGTGAAAAGTTGCTGGTAGTTTATTCTTAAAAAAAATAATGAAGCCCTTCTGACACATGTGTAACTAACAGTCTTTACACATTAGGCCCATCGTTACCTATTATCGTACGTTACATTTTATTTTAACCAATGTATCCATGTTTGTACTGAAATTTAGTTAACGAGTTCACAGCTAGCTGAGACTGAAAGTTTTATGGCACATATTTCAGATTACACGCTCTGAAGATATTGGCCATCTCTCAACTTCCTTCACAGACTTACGAATTCTGAAAACTGTTTTATTTAGCGAAATATGAAATATTCTTTCGTATCTATTTTACCATTACACGCCGGATGTTTTCGATAAATGTTTTGGAGGAAAGATCAGTCGTATAAGATTTCTATGAGAAGTTGGAACTTATGTCACATTTAAGTGTATATTGTATATCTACTCTGTAGATTCTATTGAGAGATCGGGACTAGTTGAAATAGCATTACGTTTCGCAAAACTTACTTAGCGAGCTGAAAATGTCACAATTTTGTTTGTATGCAAATAACGCGGTTTACGGCGATGCAATGTCAATTCGCATACAGTCTGGATCGAGCACAAATATGTACTCGCCGGTAAATTAAAACGCTACAACTTGGATAAACGGTCAATGAGATATCATGCACAGGTACTCACCAGACATCAGCATTCGGGAGGTGGTACGAGCGGTTCATTTCTTCTTCCTTCAGGATACGGGCCGGCCGGCCAGATGGTATAGGTAAACAGGTCACGATTAATGTCCCACACGCGACCGCGGTAGTAGAAATTAAAGGGGAGTAGTATTTGAACACCAAATATGGATTTTCGGTACTGTATATCAGTCGGCGCGAGCGTGCGCGAGCGTTCTCGGTGTTATACAGAACTGCCGTTCAGTCGATGGCGGCGCCACCGTCTACGTAGATTTGTACCGCGCATGCGCGCCAGTTGACTCGGGCGCTCTCATTGGTCCGATATTCAGAATTGCAACATTTGAGACAGCGTTTTAACATTGCATCGTTTGAATTAATAAGGTGCGCTAATAGTTAAAGAATTGTAGAAAACCAAGACGTTGAAAACGGAACATTCCGCCCACCAAAATACCAATGGGATTTTCCCAAAATTAGAAAAGAAACGTTATTTAACTATGAATATGCTACGGCTTACGATACTAATCTTAAAGCTAAGCTACGGTTTTAATAAAGATATTTATTCGGATGGTAGAGGACACAATTTAACCAGAGGCCTCTTAACTAGGTGATCTCTAGCTGTTTTTACGGTAGCCACCCGAACCACTCCATCAGGCCCAGGATGTAAGGAAACTACGCGTCCTAATGCCCATTGGAGAGGAGGTCGATTATCATCTTTGATAAGTACGATAGAGTTTATGTTTAACGGTGTTGAATCTTTGGTCCATTTTGCCCGCTGAGTTAACGCGTGCAGGTATTCATGTTTCCAGCGTCTCCAAAACTGCTGTTGGAATGATTGGATTAGCTGCCATCGGTTTAGACGATGAATTTTAACGTCACTGTAGTCCGGATCTGGGACCGCTGTCAGAGGTTCCAGCGTAAGGAAATGTCCGGGTGTGAGAACGCTTAAGTCGTTAGGGTCAGAGCTTAATGGACACAAAGGCCTTGAGTTTAAGATCGATTCGATCTGGGTAAAGAGGGTAGTAAGCTCTTCAAACGTTAGAGTCTGATCGCCAACAATTCGGTATAAATGACTTTTCGCTGCTTTTACTTGGATTTCCCACGCGCCTCCGAAATGTGGAGCGGACGGGGGGTTACGTTTAAAAGCAATTCGTTCTGCGTTCGAGGCTTGTTCCATACATGAAGCCAGTTGTGAAGCTGCACCGACGAAATTTGTGCCGCAATCAGAACGGATAATGTTGCAGCGACCGCGACGGGAGATGAAACGACGCAAAGCAGCGATGAAACCGTCAGTCGATAAGGTAGACACTACCTCCAGATGCACAGCTTTGGTACTTAGACAGACGAACAAACAAAGGTAAGCTTTATCGATTTTCGCACCGCGATGGCGACCGAGCTTGATTCGAAAGGGCCCAGCGAAATCCACGCCGACGTCAGAATATGGCTTTGCTTGGTTAACACGGAAGGCAGGAAGGTCACTCATGAATGGTTGCAATGGTTGCGGACGGAGACGATAACACCGTATGCATCTTGAAAGGTGGTGTCGGATGGCACGCTTTGCCGCAAGTATCCAGAATTGCTGTAAGATCAGGTAATGAGTGGTGTTCAGTCCAGGATGAAGATTCTTCCGATGAATGGAGTCGATTACTGCTGTCGTGAGCACACATTTCCTGGGCAACAATGCCGGATGCCTGCGTTCGAATTCAAGACCAGAGCGTGCGAGCCGACCGCCCACCCTGAGTATACCCTGGTCATCCAGGAATGGATTTAGCTTGCGAAGACTTCGTGGCAACTGTTTTCGCGACTTCAGCTTCGATATGACATCAAAGAAGTGGCGATTCTGAAAATGTTTGACGATACTTAGGAGCGAACGATGTTGCTCGACCTCTGTAATGAAAAGACTTTCCGGCTGCGGAACGGTACCACCACGTGCGTTGTTACTAAACCTACGGATGTAAGCTAGGATACGACAAATTTTATCCAGGGATGAACACTTCTCGAACAGCTGATCGATTATCGGAACTTGCTTCGCGGTGTCGACTTGATCAGTGACGAGAGTGCTATGACGCTGCTCGGAAAGTACGACGTTATCATTGGTCTGACATTTAGATATGTCTTTTGGCCACTCAGACCGTGGTTGATACAGCCACTCTGGTCCCGCCCACCATAGCGCGTTATTTAATAACTCCGCTGGCAGTTGACCACGTGAGCAAGTATCTGCGGGATTTGTGCCGGAAGGAACATGCCTCCAGCATTCGGTAGGAACGATATCTTGGATATGGCTGACACGGTTTGCGACGAAAGTTACCCAACGAGAAGAAGGGGACCGCAGCCAAGATAAAGTGACGGTGGAATCACTCCAGAGATAGGTTTCATTCACAGGAATCCGTAACGTCTCTTTGACAAATTTAACGAGGTCTGCTAACAGAACTGCAGCACACAATTCTAATCGTGGCAGTGATTGCCTTTTCAAAGGCGCAATTCGAGCTCTTGCACAGACGAGGAAGATGCGAATGGAACCGTCAGACTCGGTGACACGTAGAAAAATAACGGCGCCGTACGCAAGTTCAGAGCTGTCACAAAACCCGTGCAGTTCATACGAGCGAGCGCCCGCAATAACGAACTTACGTGGAACCTTAAGTTCCTTGACCTGTGGGAGTTGTTGAGAGAGATTGTTCCATTGAGATACAATTTCCGATGGAGGAGTTTCATCCCACGAAACGCCGAGGATCCAAAGCTTTTGAATTAAGCATTTGGCTTTGATTGTCAAAGGAGACAGGAAACCCAAAGGGTCAAAAATTCTGGCTACCTCGCTCAGAATCGTTCGTTTGGTACACGGTTGGTTTGACGGTTGGACGTTAAAAACGAATGAATCTGTGGTAGGCTCCCATTTGAGGCCCAGAACTTTGATGGTTGTGTCTTCGGCTTCGGTAAAAGTGATAGCTCCCGAGAGACACGCTTCTGAGGGTAGATCACTCAGAAGTTCCGGTCGATTGCTCACCCATTTACGCAGCTCAAAACAGCCGCGATCGAAAAGAGCGATAACTTGCGATTTGATGTCACGGGCATCCTCCAGCGATGAACTTCCGGTTACGATATCATCGATATAAATGTCGGAAGTTAAAACGGTTTTGGCCTTGGGGTAATTATGACCCTCGTCGTTGGCCAGTTGCTGGATGGTTCGACATGCCAAAAACGGCGATGAAGAAACCCCGTAGGTTACGGTATTCAAGACGTATTCTTGGAGAGGCTCATCGGGGTGAGCTCGCCAGAGAATACGCTGGTAATCACGGTGATGAGGAGCTACATTGATTTGGCGGTACATTTGGCGCACGTCCGCCATAAAGACGATTTCGTGCTCACGGTAATGAAGAAGGATCTCCACGATGTTGGATTGCAACTTCGGGCCTGTAAGTTGCGAGTCGTTGAGCGATTGGGAGTTCGCGTCCTTAGCTGAGGCGTCAAAGACCACACGGAGCTTCGTAGTGACGCTGTCGGGGCGTAGAACGCAATGATGCGGTATATAGTACCTGCCTTGACCCATGTGCTTAACAGGCACCAGAGTCATGTGACCACTTTCGATGTAGTCAGTCATGAAATCGGTATATTGTTGTTTTAACGATGGATCACGAGACAATCGCCTCTCAATGGCATGGAAGCGCCGCAGGGCTATTGCTCGAGAGCCTTCATAAAGGGGCTCAGCGTTGTCCTTGAAAGGAAGACAAACGAAATACCTGCCGGTCTCGTCACGGTAATGATCTTTAGTAAAACTGTTTTCACAAACTTGCTCATCTGGGGTTAATCGGGAAGATTGCGGAACGTTATCGATTTCCCAGAAACGTTGAACGATATTGTTTAAGCTCTCATCCATACTAGGAGGTGCTACACCCAATAAACATGGTGATGGTGGTGCGAGTCGAGACTTCCCGAGAAGAAGCCAGCCGAAGACAGAGTTGAAGGCACGTGGTTGAGACGCGTTGCCTTTCAAACGCTGTTCGAGCAGCGACTCTGCGAAGACGTCGGCCCCTAACAAGACGTCAATCGGACCAGGAATGTCAAAACCAGGATCTGCTAACGGTAATGTCTTGACATCATCCCATCCATCCGTATTAAGTCTTGCAATTGGTTGGTCTCCACAAATGCTCGCTATGACGAGCATTTTGAGACGAAATTTGACGTTACAATTGGCGCCGACTTCACATGTAACATTGCCACTGACTGAGGCGGGAGCTCCCCCCAAGCCATGAACGTTAGCCAGAGCGGCTTTAGGCTTTAGGTTAAGCTGTTGAGCTGCGTGTGCCGTCAAAAAGTTACTTTGACTACCTGTATCAAATAGCGCTCGGAATGTGTGAAATTCGCCAGAGGCGTCGCGAATTTGGACGATGGCGGTGGCTAGTAGCACGGTTGTATTCGCGGATGAGTTAGACGCGGTTAATGATTCTTTAGCCACTAATGCGACTGAGCTCGATTGATCACCCGAGGTGTCGGGGTTGCTTGGCGCTTGATCCCGGTGTAGCAGCGTGTGGTGTTTACGTTTACATTTTTGACACGAAAATATCGATGTGCACTCTCGTACTGAGTGAGACGAGTTAAGACAGTTGTAGCACCATCTCCTTTCACCGGTCACCGCCATGCGCTCGTCTACCGATTTTGACAGGAAAGCTTTGCAACCTGTTATGTGGTGTTCGTCACCACAGAAAGAACACTTACGAATAAGTTTGGCGGCTGTCGAAACCTTAGTGGGC
Organism: Hedya salicella; assembly: GCA_905404275.2. Taxonomy (NCBI): domain Eukaryota; kingdom Metazoa; phylum Arthropoda; class Insecta; order Lepidoptera; family Tortricidae; genus Hedya; species Hedya salicella. The sequence goes on along the minus strand of FR990112.1, from coordinate 15,963,661 downwards.
TTCCCCTCTTGTTTATCACCACCTTTCTTAGGAAAGTTTATTGTGGGAGCGACAAGCGAATGTGTGACGTTATGTCGCTTCGGCCTTTGTAAGGCACCCGATGCCTCCTTGTATGTACTAGAGGTTTTAGTGGTAACGGCGGTAAAGTGCGTATCGCGCATTAATGCTTCGCTTTTAGAGTGTAAGAATGCCCTAATGTGTTTATATTGTGGCAACTCGATATCGGTGTGTTTTTCCTCAAACTCGCGTCTTAATTTAGTATCGAGTTTCGACAAAATGTTATAACAAAGAACGAAGTCCCAGTGCTCGGTAGGTAATTTTAGCCTTTTTAAAACTGTTAAGTTTTCGTCAATCGTGTCCAACGCGTGTCGGAAATCCTGAGCGTGTGTAGTTTTGAAACTAACATCTAAAATGTCGCGCCAGCAAGTAAACGCTAATTCGCGTTTGTCCTCATAACGGGACTTGAGAGCATTATATGCACTTAAATAATGTTCGCATGCAACTGGGAACGTTCTTATTAACGATAAAGCGTCACCGCGTAACACCGACACTAAATAGTGGAATTTCTCGATATCACTTAAAATGGTTGATTCGTGAACCAACGCGTTAAAAGTAGAAATAAACTCGGGCCACTCCTTAATAGCACCCGAAAATATCGGAAGTGAAATCTTCGGTAAGCGCAGATTACCACTGTGCGAACCCGTTAATGACTCCCGCTTAGAGTTATTTGTTTGTTGTTGTGAACACTGTTGAAACCTACGCTGAATTGCAACTACTTGAAAATACATCTCATCAAAACGATCCTGAATTTCGGTATCCCTATCATCAACCTCATCCTTGAGAAGGTCCAAGATGATAAAATGTGCCTCTTGAAAACTATCAGCGATGTTGTTTATCTCCTGACAATATGAAAGGAATAACTCGGTTTGTGACGCATCAGTGTCGGCTAGAGTCCCCACTTCAAGTGCCTTCGAAATACGATTATACGCTATAGTTCGTTTACGTCGCAAACTGGGCAAATTATTCACAGTGAAACTCGGTTCGGTACATTTCTTTAGCCCAGATTTAGATTTACGTCTTAATAGGTAAGACATCGTTAATGACTAAAAGAATGTTCACTAAAACTAAAAAGTTGGCCCGAATGCACAACTAACAACAAACGAAGTTTGTATATAAAAAGAATAATTACGTTATCAGCGATCGCAGGAACACAACAAGTATCGATATTTGTATGACGCGACAACTATTAAAAACCGTCACCTCGAGTTCGCTGTACCAATGTATGAAATAAATCGAGTTAAAAAATATTATCGAAAGTAAACCTTATTATCACGCAGAACGATTTGCGATATTTTCGAAAGTATTTTAACTTTCACAAAACTAGTCAAATATAAAAAATATGTTTTTTCCTTATATAGTTTACTATAAACTTTGGAAATCCGAAATTACTCAAGTTCAAAATTTCAATTATAATGATATTACGTTATAGAAATGGCGATACGATATATTTTATTTGCAAATTGAAGGTTAATTGGATATATTAAAATCACTTATTACGGTAACGTTGAGCGAACGAAGTAAGTCGTCGTGTTATATTAAAGTTGTTACACAAAATTATGATGCGATGTAATTTGCAATGTTGTTATTGCAAATGGTAAAAACGATGGATAATATTGTGTTACTTGGTATATACACAACAACTGGGTATTTATCTTTCAACGAAGATATAGTGAAACGCCCTTTTTAAATCGGTATATGCGGCGGGTAGCGAGACAAAATGGAACAAAGACTTGAAATAACTGGTTCGTAATAGAGGGATATTTTTACGTGTTTATTCGTTTAAGCGTTAAGTAAGTATAGTAAACGGTAAAATAGTGATATTGCTGTTACAGTTACGAACTAAAAATTGGTATTTGGCTGACCAACTACGTATATCTAAAGGTTCCCGGGTTTCGGCACCAAAAAGATGTATGCAAATAACGCGGTTTACGGCGATGCAATGTCAATTCGCATACAGTCTGGATCGAGCACAAATATGTACTCGCCGGTAAATTAAAACGCTACAACTTGGATAAACGGTCAATGAGATATCATGCACAGGTACTCACCAGACATCAGCATTCGGGAGGTGGTACGAGCGGTTCATTTCTTCTTCCTTCAGGATACGGGCCGGCCGGCCAGATGGTATAGGTAAACAGGTCACGATTAATGTCCCACACGCGACCGCGGTAGTAGAAATTAAAGGGGAGTAGTATTTGAACACCAAATATGGATTTTCGGTACTGTATATCAGTCGGCGCGAGCGTGCGCGAGCGTTCTCGGTGTTATACAGAACTGCCGTTCAGTCGATGGCGGCGCCACCGTCTACGTAGATTTGTACCGCGCATGCGCGCCAGTTGACTCGGGCGCTCTCATTGGTCCGATATTCAGAATTGCAACATTTGAGACAGCGTTTTAACATTGCATCGTTTGAATTAATAAGGTGCGCTAATAGTTAAAGAATTGTAGAAAACCAAGACGTTGAAAACGGAACATTGTTATTTTCTGTAGTAACTTAATAGCTGCTACATTATCACGAAATTGACTGCTCTTTCAAAGGACAGTTTTTTTTGCTTAAAAAGTTTCTTTGAACGTTGCAGCGATTTCTAAATTCTGTTTTTTTTTTTTAATGCCTTGCTTAAACATTACCCGCATTTAAACTTGGGCTACCTACTGAGATGATAAATAAGACTGCTCCCTGCCTGTTTGCTAATTCTTTGGGCTACGTTTTTCTGGCTTACTGGCTCTCATCCAGGTACCGAGAAGCGCTCTCCACTTATTATAATACCGGTCCACTGCTACTTCACCGCAAATTCTTTAGGCCATGTCTGAAACTTTAGGTTTAAGTCTGGCCTACTGGCTTCTGTCTATTGCGTAGTATTCCCAGGTGATGGGTAATAGCATTCAACCATAGGAAGTGCCGAGTGCTGCTAATTGCTGCAACTTGACTATGAGTATGACGCGGCGTTAGGGGAAATCAATGCACTGTTATTATGAAGTGCAGGTACGTTCCATTAGAATACAGTTCACCTAGCGATACTAACGACACTATCACACACGCGACTTTAAAGATGGCCGCCGAAACAAATGACGGTCGAAATGGGATGCGCTGTTGTGTTTATAGGAGTGAACATAAGTTTTATTTAAAAACAATAGAGGTATTATTATTGATTAGATGGTAATTTTGTCCAAGTTTGTTATGCATACATATCTAATTGTAAATTGGACAATGTTCTAGCCCTTAAAAATCTGTGGCTGGTGGCTAATACATGTTAATACAAGCCAGCAATTAATGTCATACTATCTTATTAATGTAAGGTCATTTGGACTTACTTAAAAGGTTTAATTGCTTGTTGCAGTGGGTAACGTGAGATTTGAATTGCTAATAGCTGCAATACTTTTTTAAGGACAAAAACTTGCGAAAACTTGATTTAGATTTCTATCATCGTCACAGTTTCACAGATAACATCACTTCATCACATGTTATAGCCACCCTAACGTCTCTGATCGGATCGCACCTAAAATAGGTTTGTTGTGATTAAAAGTATTTCCCAACTACATACATCAAAGATAAACAAAATTTGCCGTCATAATGTTTTTCCACCCTGTCGCTAGATGAAGACAAGTTATATCGCCGCCCGGGGAGCTGTCCGGCGGCCGCGAGGGGCGCCGTCCGTCTCGGTTTTTACGATTCCCAATATAACAATTTATGGTGTCGGCAAAAACTTTACTACAACGTTAACGAAAAAAACTTTATTCAAAGCCTCAAAAATATTTCTCAACAAGATTCTTCTTCTTTTTCGTCGTTCCCTCAAGAAATATGTCCCTCCACTTAACGCAAGGGCTATGTGAGCTGCCCTCTGCTTGGAACCACATGCTTATTTAATGGAATCCGACCATCTTGCAGGGGCTCTTCCTCTAGCGCGCTTGCCTTCAACTTGACCCAGTATGATGTCACGTTGGAGGCTGTGGTGTGGCGATCGAATTATGTGTCCAAAAAATCTGAGAGCCCTCTCCTGGCAGATTGTTGAGAGTCGGTTGGAGTTGGTGATTTTTAGTTCTCTCAGAGTGGACTCATTTGTTCTCATGGGATTCTTAACATTTTTCTCCAACACCAGACCACATCTCGAAAGCATCGATTTTGTTCTTGTCCAAGCTTTTGATGCACCAGGTTTCTGCACCGTACATGAAGATGGAGAATACCAGTGCCCGTACTAGTCCGTACCCTGGTACTAAGGCCTATACCACGATTCTTTCACAACTTCTGTAGGTTAGTCATAGCACTTTTAGCCATTCCAGCACGTCGGCGAATCTCTTGTGTGCAGCCACCACCATTTGTTATTAAGGACCCTAGGTATACAAACTGGTCCACTTTTACATAGCCATCTAAAGCATTGGATTGGGAAAGGATTTACGCTCTGTCCACAACCATGATCTTGGTTTTACTGTGGTTGATTTTCAGTCCAAGTTTGATGCTTTCTGCTTCAACTTGCTTCAGCAGAAAAGCCATCTCTTCCTCGTTAGATGCTGCAATAGTGGTGTCATCTGCATATCTCAGGTCGGTGATCTTACGGCCGCCAAATGTGCGTTCCTCATGATGTACTCGCCATATAAGTTAAATAGTTTTGGAGACAAAATGCAACCCTGACGATCTCCTCGTTCTGTATTTCTTCTTCCGCCGGACTTCGTCCGCGTATAGCTCTAATTCCAAAAAAAACCTCCTAAGTGCGCCTCTACTTACATCTTCGGCTGATTTCGCAGCAACATTATTCGAGCACCCACTTTTAAGATAAGTATGTAAGAAGGTAGGCCGAGTGGGTTAAGTGCATTTAAAAACTCTACGCGTTAGTTTCTGGCATCATCCGTGTTCACTACAAAGTCAACAGACTTGTATTCGTATTCTGAACCTTCGAACGATTTCAATAAAATGTTATTAATAAAGGAAGCCTGGTCGTTCTTAGGTGTCAGAATCGCTCGTTCACACAGCCACTCCACGGACTTGCTGTGTAGATTTTGAACATCTAGGTAAATTTGAGAGATTAGGTCGTCAACGGTCCGCACAACTAAGGCGAGATCCGATGGAATTGTGATCGTTCCCTCAGTTTCGGGATATTCTCCATTTCCTATTTTAAGCAGAAGGTCGGAGAAGTCTCCAGCGCAAATATCGCCCTTAAAGTGCACTCGCATATTAATCTTAGGTGGAGTTTTTTGAATAAAGGCCAAATATTTGACGCTTTAATGCAAATGCAGCGCTTCAAAACACCCTTTATACGCTATTGTGCTTTCGTCCCAGACTGTTACCCCTTACACCTTTCAGAGATGAATTTCCAAAAATGCTGAAATTCGTTTTCTTAGTTTTAAATGAAATCTATATGCGAAATATTATAACATTTACTCAATTATTTACAGGTTTTCGATACAAACTTTCAACCCTAATATAACCCTGTTACGGGATGAGTTTCCAAAAATGCTCTTATCAATGTTTTTCACTGTACATTAGGAGGTTGTGACCAAAGTTTTAAGCGTCTAACTTAAAAAACGACATGTTTCCCATATAACCTTTCAACTCTTTTTTATCCCCCTTAAGGGATGAATTTTTAAAGCAACCCTTAATCATTTGTTTTGTTTTTTAGTAAGAAACCATTATACAAAGATTTAAGTCTATAACTTTCGAAATTAACGATTTCCATGTAACGGTTCAAGCCCTATTTCACCCCCTTAAGGGTTGAATTTCAAAAAATGCTTTCTTAATACACGTCCACGTACTATAAAGAATATACGTTTCAAATTTCATGTTTATATCTTTAGCGGTTTAGGCTGTGCGTTGTCTGTCAATAGGTCAGTAACGCAAGAGTTTTTTATATATAGATTAACAGTCAGCGTCATAAATATGTACATTTTAATACCTTAACACCTTACTAAAGTGTATACATATGTATGACGCCGACTATACGACGTCGAATTTATAATTATTTTATTCAAAATACCTGCTAAAATACTTTCAATGCGATCAAAATTTGCTGTTTTGCCATCGTGCTGTTAGACGAAGTCAAGTTGCATATCCGCCCGGAATGCGATCTGTAGCCACTAGGGACCAGTCCATCTCGACTTCTTCGATTCCTGATTTTATTTTTTTGCTTTCGGGTCGGAACACGTACGATTTCATCCAAGCCCGAGACATATTTTCGGTACCTTTTTGTAACTATCACTGTATGTACAGTCAAGGGCACCAATCTTATGTCAGTTTGACAGTTGGATTTATATGAAATTTGACAGCTAAAAGGAATACAATCTATAAACAATAGTCATAAGTCCAATAGCTTGCGATCACATATCTAATTGCTAGTTCAGCAATACGAAAGTGATATCACTGGTACTTTTCAGCCGACGGAATACCGAAAAAGTCATATCATATCTCATTGTATTCGTATTGTATATCTACATTGTGTATTTGCTAAGTCGAATACGTGCCCCGGTATGTGACAAGTTGTGTTATTATTTATCAATTCATCTAAATATTTCTATATAATACTTAACTTGTTTTGTTGAAAATATGAATTAGAAATAGCTGTAGAGTTCAAATATTGCCGCACATGTATAATAGTAGATTGTTTGACAAGAGGCTAAAATATGCCATTATGACACGAAGTGATTATTTGGACGAGCTCATGAAGTGAGCGAGGACAAATATGTCTGCGTGTCATAATGGCTTTTAGCCACGTGTTAAACACTCTGCTTTTCACTTCGACTGCAAGAAAATAAAAAAAACCTAACATTAATATTGTATATTTAATGAAAAACTAAAAGTACAGTTTGAGCAATTCTATCAGAAAGTTTGGCCAATCTGATCAGGTTGGTTTCTTTGTTTTTAATTATTCGTAAGGAGTATGTAGCTGGCCGCAAGTTTTTTTTTCAGTGTCATAGAAATTTGTATGGGATTATATGGATTTCTTTTAAGCCCTAGGGGCTAAATGTACTATTTTAGTCTCGCTTCGCGAAGCTAATGTGACGTACTTTTTGAGCAGAAGAAGTGAAAAAAAATATTTCTTTTGGTTACTTATGTCATTTTCAGATTTGTATTAATTACTGTTTGTTTTACGTGATTTCATTATCAGAGGCACCGAGGAACGTTTGTAATAAACGTTTTTATTTAACTTCCTCAGCGGAGGAGAAAAAAATCATAACCTTTTCTTTTACGCACCCAAAGGGGAAAACGGCGGGATCCTTACTAAGACTCCGCTGTGCGTCTGTCGGACTGTCTGTCCGTCTGTCACTAGGCTGTATCTCAGAAATCGCGATAGCTAGACAGTTGACATTTTCACAGATGATGTATTTCTGTTGCCACTACTAAAAACAGCATAATTTTACGTCTGTCTATGTCAGTAACCAATATAAAATGATCGAACACTGCGTACATTTTGCTTAGGAATAGGGCTCTGCTCATACTGGATTTTTATAGATACGGCCGTTTATAGCGTATATTTTGCACGAAACCCGCGGTGCGCAAGTTCGACTCGCAATTCACTGGTTTATTCTAAATAACTCTTATCTATTTCAATATTTGTATTTAGTCTATCTTGAATATAAATATTTAATCGAAATATCATAGATTTGTTGGAACGGAAAAAGGACTTACTTATAGTCTGTACTGCTACACAATTCAGTTGCAACGGTTTTGCTGGACATATCACGCCGAAAACATTATGTTATGTACTCGCACCTAATCTTGCACTTTTTTAATAGAGACATTTCATTAGTACAATATCAAAGTTAAAATCTTTTTTACTAATCTATACTATTATAAAGATGGAAAAATAAAATGTTTGTACATTGACGATATTTTCATAAAAACGATTGTAACGGACTATTTATTTTGAAAGACACTGACTGTTTTTTTTTTCCTTTTTTATGTGTCGTAGCTTCATCACGCCAAATCAGCTAAACGGATTTCAACTATTTTTGGTACACGGGTAGCTGGGTATCTACAGATAGCTAAAGGATACTTTTCACCCGACTAAAGTAACCAATCAAAGAAAAAACGAGGGGTGATGACATTTTCTCCCCCGTGAAAGAAATTGCGAGCACTTTCTAGTATTTTATATTTTCAGTAGCCACAATCTTTCCCATTACATTAGACGAAGAAAAGAAAATTGGCTTTAATACGCCTATTCACGTAGGTAAACATTGAGCACTGAGCGCGTTTCAATGTAGCTAATTTTCACAATGGCCTACGCTGAGCAGCTAATAAAGAATGCAGCCGGCGGGCTGCCTGAACAACGGATACCATAACATAAATTCTGATTAAAAATATAAAATGGAACAGAAGTTTGAAAGGGGCTTTATATTTTGTTAAAGTAATATTAGAACTCTCGTCGTTCCCACATGACTGAAGATTGTGGATATTGTCGGGTTATTTAAACTCAGGGCGGATCATCATCATCATCATCTTACAAGTATCGTACATTTAAATGTAAATATTGAAACGAAAAGTTGAATAAGGCCTCGTCCCTATTGGCTCGAAAAGCCGTCGGCGACGTGTGTTCAAATCTCGCTCTTAAGCATAAACATTTTCAACTTTTTGCTTTATATTTTGATTTTTGCTAGCAGACGTTTCTTTTTTTGGGTTCCGTACCAAAAAGGTACAAAAGGAACTCTTATGGTCTGCCTGTCTGTCTGTCCGAATATTAGAGCGCCATATCTCAAAAACTACTTACGCTATCTATTTAAAATTTGGAGTATTTATAAACACGGTTAGCCCACATGTATTGCAAAGGAAATATTTAAAAAGATATTTTTATTTTATAAGAAACGCTGTTAATTTTTTTATTGGTACTAGATTTGGTTTTATTAAGGAAAATGTGAAAAAAGCGCCATGCCCCCCTTTATCTCCGAACTGGAAAATTTTAAACGAATATTTGGGGGCAATTTTTACAACACAGATCGAACTAGTCCCATAGTAAGCTCAATAAGTCTTGTGTTATGAGTACTAGTCGACGATATTTATAATACACATATTTACTTATATACATAAAAAAACATCCGAGACTTAATTAAGAGTTCTATGGAATATTATAGACAGGTTTTGATTTCGAGATAAAAGAGGATCGTACAGTCAGCATCATATAGTTCGTGTTCGTGACACCCAAAGTCACCAAATAGTTCGATAGACGTCTTTATGGAGAAAAGTGTGTTCCAAACTATTTGGTGAATTTGGGTGTCACTACCTATTTGATGCTGTTGTACTAGCACAGCTGGTAATCTTCGTATAACAAAACGCGTACGTTAGCGCCATGTTGTTTTTAATCTTGACTGACGTTTTTCTCTGCTGTGATTACCTGTTGGGTTGTCAATACACTCGTCTTGTCATCTATGTATATATTATATATCAAAATTCATTCTGTCACTGTCACAGTAATGTGTTATCGAGTGATGTCGTTGTGTTTATCCTGTCTTGCTTTTTGAAAAATGGTTTAACAGTGCTGTGTTTGTAGAACTTTGCGAAAGGCCGCTATTTTACACGATTTCCCGTGCTCTGAAAAAATATTTAGTGCTTGAAGTATTTAAATCGTGATGATCTTGCAAAATTATCGCCCGCAGAACTAGCAAACATTATGTGCAAGAATTAATTTGGTTTATTTGACTGCGCCGAGCACAAAACTATTCTCAGTCATTTCATTCCTCTGGCCAACACAACCAACAAAATATTAAAGGGGACAGACGTATTCATTGCAATACAGAAGATGGCTTACAACAAATTTAAAAAGAAATTGAAAAATAAATCTTGTAACAAATAATGTGTGTTTTATTTTTTTGCCACTGAGGTATAATTCTCAGCATATAATTTGATCACGTAAATACAATTACTGAAGTTACGTGTTCAAATTTACGTGCCGGGAACTATTCATTCTAAATATTAGACCTCATTCAAAGAACCTAGACCACTTTGGCTGAATACGTTACGACCCCTTGCCATATTGCAATCTCGAATAGAAAAAAATGAACGTCAGTTAACACTAATCGTACAGATTAAATATAGTTGCCTAATGCAAATAATATTTGTTTCTGAGTTGGCAGTCTGATACGTAGTATCTCTTATTAGTCTTGTGTGTACTAGGTATCAAAATCTGCGTGGCAACCATCATGCATCTCTCTCGGGATATTGTTCACGTCTTTCCATACGAGCATATTCGTAAGTAGAAACACCGGCCAAGCGCCAGTCAGACTCGCGCACGAAGGGTTCCACATAGAGGCCTTGTATTTTTTTTTGTTATTTGTCTTTAGCGGGAACAGTTACATCAGCATTATCGTCATCATATCAGCCCAAGGACGTCCACTGCTGGACAAAGGCCTCCCCCAAGGACCTCCATAACGACCGGTCGTGCGCCGCCCTCATCCAACAAAAGGTCAGGACCCTTTCTGACCTTATTACTGTCGACCTTACTCCTCCTGTAAGGATAACATAAATTATTTCTTGGAGAAAGAGGTCAACTCTATTTCCATTGACACAGATGTCAGTTTTCAGTATTACATTTCCTTATATTTTCATTGACTTGCTCAAAGGTTAACTGGAAGAGATCCCTAATAGGGATATGTTCGCCTTTGTACTTATATCTTTTAAGTTTATTGCATTTGTAACTGGTGACTATGTACAATAAAGTGCTTACATACATACATACATATATTTACAACGTTTGTCTTATCCCGGTGTTTCTCTTACCCCAACTGACCTTAAGTATATACTGAAAATTTCACGTGCTTACAATCGTTAAAGTTCAAAAGTAAGGCCCTGTAATAGACAAGCAGCGAACGCTTAGTAATACGGTTCCGTTCGTACTCTTAGGGCATGGAACCCTAAAAATTTTAAAAATTAAAATGACGCTTAATAGGTAAGAATAAATACTAATGAACATATAACTATTTTTTTCTAAACATAATTACTTAATACTGACTCAAGGCTAAATATTATTATAAATAGAAAAACCCCGTCTAAAAGTTCGCCTTTCGGCATTGTCCCCATCACGCTCGCGGCGTTACTTCTCTGAATTGCGAGAAAAATTCGTTGCGAGAGGTAGCCGCCAGCGCGACGGTCTCCCGAGGCGTCGATCAGCCCGTTCATCAGTTAAATTGTTTTATTTTAATGTTTATTCTGTTCTAATAAAGTCCACTTTAAAAAGTTTTCCTTTAAAGAAAATTCAAGGTTATTAGCATCCATTTTACTTCTCTATTTGTTTCCTTGCGGCGATCGCCATTTTCACAATCTGTCGCAAAACTTTTAATATCAAGAGACGTTTTTTCGATCATAAATCGTATGTTTTCTATCAGAAATTGCTGTAAAATACCTCTATATTTTTAAGAGGCTTCTGTCGGTGTGATTGAGAGTGGCCCGTTAGTGCTCTTATTGCTCTTTGATCTCGAATTTGTGTGCGCAAATAAGATTAAATATTACAGCAAAAATCTGGTTGATTGAGGCCAGGATAAAATGTGGAGATTAATTTGAATTAATTAATTTTATAATGATATATTATTATATTAGAGGCGAGTTCAGGTGCCGCGCTTTCTTACGCAAAGGCGGAGGGTCTGGCCTATGCGCAGATGGGGTCCACTGTAAAGTTAGCTTATTATACGTAGTCATGGTATGAAACAATTATGTAAAAACTGAATATTACTGAGAGACGACACGTTTGGCTCAGTGGGTTATACAACGGCCTACGAAGCTGACGGTCGCGGGTTCAAATCCCGGTCAGGGCAAGTATATGTGTGATGAGCACGAATGTTTTTTCCTGGGTCTTGGATGTTTTCTATGTATTTAAGTATTATATTATGTATGTCGAAGTGCGAGGGCGGCGCCGATTGAGATCAATTTGTGTTTTTTTTTTATTTAAGTTTTTTTTTGCCATGCATTGATTGATCATTTTATTTCGCTTTAGTTATGTTCTCACTGCCAACAGATGGCGACACCACATGACACCTTAATCCATTAGTCTGATTGTTATTTACTGGTAACATTCTGTTGATTATGATGGACAACTTGTTATTTCCGTTCATATTTTTTTCCGATTGGATAAAATTTAATTTATGATATTGGCACACTGAAACTCAAGCGATTGGCTGATAGCTTTTAACCTCGCTGGGTTTAGTTATGTTCTCACTGCCAACAGATGGCGACACCACATGACACCTTAATCCATTAGTCTGATTGTTATTTACTGGTAACATTCTGTTGATTATGATGGACAACTTGTTATTTCCGTTCATATTTTTTTCCGATTGGATAAAATTTAATTTATGATATTGGCACACTGAAACTCAAGCGATTGGCTGATAGCTTTTAACCTCTCTTAGCGGGAATTGTACTTTTCTTAGTTTGGGACTAGGTCGATTTGTGTAAGATTGTCCCTATTTTTTTTAATTTTATTTAAAACTAGCTTTTGCCCGCGGCTTCGCCCGCGTACTAAGCGTAATGTCTTCATTGCAAGTTGCTACGAATACCATACTATATGACTATGCAGTTGAAGGTTTACTCGCTGACATTGTTTCATACGTTTCGAAATAGACGCGATAGTTTCCAGTTGAGGCCTCAGTACATCTAGCAATTGTGTGCGCGCGAGAAATATTCTCCATCCCTTTCAATTATGTACAAGCTAAAAAGACGGGTGATACTGTGTCGTGCTCTACGAACAATGTGTCCGCTTATTAAAATAAGATAAGAATTCTTTATATTACAAATTTAGTATGAATTCTGACAAAAAGAAAAACATTTTGTGACCAGCTTTTATTGCCGACTGTACTTTTCTTTGAACATCTATCAACTAATCACGAAGACGATTCTAAGGAGCCCAAACTCGGTAGGATTGCATTATTTTATTACTGAGTTCCTATGACCACTTTCCTGCTTCATCATCAGATCCGCTCGATGGTATTATTGTATTGGCACCGAACTTACGTAAAAATACGAAATTTTAACTTAATTGGAAACCGGGCTGTAGGTCAAGTTTAACTTGCAAGATTCCACTCGAACCTACATACATTGCAAGGTAAATAAAAGCTTCTAAAAATGTAGCGGAAAGTGGTATGCAGTTACGTGCATATAATAATTATTTATATTCAAGTTGACTAGGCTAGGCCTGTATCTCAGGGATTGAGAAATGCAATTAAATGTCAAAATATGAAATCAGTATTGCCACATAAAGTTTGCCCTTCAAGGGTAACTGAGCCCACATAAGAATCATCCCGCGGGCTCATTGGCCCCTTCCGATTTTTTTCCTGGGTGACTTGACCCATTGCCCCGACAACTCATCCGACGGGCTCAGTTGACCACTCTCTGCCGTTAAATCAGCCCGTGGTAGACTGAGCCCGCGGGCTGAGAAGACTTTTAAATGCTAGAGTGGTTGACTGAGCCCGCGGGTCGAGTAGAGCTGTAAGTGGGAAAGAGTGGTCAACTGGGCCCGTGGGCCGAGTTGGGTCGAGTCACCCACGAAGAAATCGAAAGGGGAGAATGAGCCTGTGGGACGATTTTTATGTCAGCTTAGTTGCCCATGAAGAGAAAGTTTGCATGTATGTAAATATGCCTTTCCCACTTTTTGTTAGTTGCAGTTTATTTCATTTATATCACAGGAATAACCATTTAAGTAAAAGCAGATAAAACTAAATTTATAGCACGCCACAACGTTTGCTAAAAGTTTTTAAAACTCATTTGGCTCGAGTGCTTAATTACACTTGACGTTCAGTTCGCCGCTACCACGTTTTGCCGGAGATCGGTGCGCCAAGTTAATTAATTTTATTATCTATTTTACTTACCCAAAAAAATCGTATAAATACACTTTATTCTGTAGAAGGTGACTGCAACTTCGTCGGGACGACGACGACGACATCGTACCGAAAGATTCTACTCTGGTCGCACTCGACCGTACATCAAGACTTTGAAACCTTTAAATAATAACACATTTTCAAAATTCGAAACCAATCGCGTGGATTATTCCAAAAAAAAAGTATATTTATAAAAACCGTTACAAATTGATACAGATAAATTACAGAAAAATGAGCAGGATTTCGAATAAGGAAATGTCACGTAGTTAGTACACGACGTGACATATAAGATAAGATGCGATCGCATCTTCTCATTAAGCATTTACCTTATGTTTCGGCGCCACAAAATGTATGACTTTCGCAAAAAAAAAAAAAAACATCTTGCCTTATTTATTTCGCATTTATTCCATGCTAGAATATGCCCGTAGCTTCTTACGCGGAGGAGAAAAAAGTCACTATGCCCTTTTTTGCTTAGAACAGTCCAGTAAAAGGGATACTGTAACCATCCCCGGATATCCAGCTATCGTTGTACCAAGAAAGTGGTTGAGATCTGTCTGTATGCAAGACATATACATGCATACAAAAAATAAAATAAAAATACTTGAGACAGGGACCTTTAAATAGCAGGCATACCATAATTTTATGAGATTTGTCATAAATTTTAGGTATACCATTTCATTTTGTCAATTCTTCTGGCTATGACTGTTACTTTTCGTAACAATGTACATTTCATGATTCTGATTCGATCTTTCTTGCACGCAGATGGAGCGATCAAGTTAAAGGGGCAGGTGCCCCATCCTCAACCAAGTTTTGCTCGGTCATTAGAGCCGCGATGAACAGACACGGGTGGAGGCAGATCATAAAAACTAGGTGTAGAGCATCCACCGATGACCACGATTCTCAGTCACGAAGAAGCGACCATGGACAGAGAGTTTGAAAAAAAAACATTTTGTTGCTCATCCAAAATTGCCAATGCAAAGAAATAAAAATATATTCTAAGTTTGAATATTGTTAATAGGGTAATAAGTTTTTAATTTAGGTACAAAAGGTCGAGCGCTCACATCGGCAGGAAAGATGACCGATCTGACCAGATTGTGGAAAATTTCAGACCATCTGGTAGTCCCTTAAGATTATAAGTAGTCCCTCCTTTTTTGCATAATGCAACATAAAGTACCTACTTACCAAAACCTCAGTCTTGAGGCCGTTCGTTATATATTTACGTGCACGAACGTTCACTTTTGAGCGTCGCAATCGCAACTTTTGAAAAATTTGCTCGTTCTTACTCGCTCGCACGCGATTACGCACGGCATTCGTTAGATTCATAGAGAGAACGGTCTGTGCTTGTACTATTATAGCCCGGCAAGTTCGTTCGTGACACTACCATGGTCTGTGGCCTAAGACAGCGCGGGTGGGTATAAAGTTTGCGCGCGGCGGAGCACACTTCTTAAGTTAAGGTGCGTCCACACTTGTATCATTTGCTCGTATCCGATCACCGTGGCGTGGCATGACTGCGTATCGCGCTGCTTGGACGCTCACTGTCGGCGCAGCGATCACGCCCCACTTGTTCGATCTAAGTGTGCGATACGCGTAGCAACATGGATTTCGAGCGATCGGATCGGCGCAACGTCCAAACGCGTGATCGTTTCACGCGATCATGCTACGGGACGAAGATCTGATCGGGCAAATGATACAAATGTGAATGCACTTTAACTCACCCACGCTATATTTTCCCCCCGTCGCCCGCATGGGAATCTAACGAACGAAGTTACCAGGCTATAACTTCCATCAGTTCGTTTCTGCGGGAGCAATGGAGTAACTTAATTCAGCGAGGTGTCTGGGCATTCAGTGCGCATCTGCATAATCTGTGGTGTGTCTAGTTTAAAAAGCGCCGTCCGACGCCTCAAACTGCATGAAATTAAAAGCAAATTAATACTGCATTTAATCTGCAACTTTATTACAACTGCGGTGAGGTTTAAATTTGTCTATTTTTACCCACAACGCAGTTGAAGCAAGCTTAAAATGGAACCATATCATAATGGAAATATAATTGATAATAGGAGGTAGAGAGGCTGCGTTTGGTGTCACAGGAAGCAATTAGAATACAGACCGAAAGCGGTCTATAATAGACTGTTGACGGGCTCTTTTGGAGTTGTCAAATGTTTGGGGACTTTAGGGGTAAGACAGTTGATTGAGTTGGGCAGCTCGCTAGCTATTTGTGAACCGTATGCCAATTGTTTCTATTGAGTATAGTTGAATTATCGAGAAGTTGGAATTGCATTTGTAGTGGTTGTACCGTTTGCAACAAAAGGAGAATAATTTTCTCTTAACTTAATAAAATGACATACCCAAGAAGTGGAATAAGTAGTAGTCCTCTGTTTTTTTCTTTTATTCGCTATCATGTTCTTCATCTGAGCTGTCACAAGTATTGATAATAAAATTGTCTGTTATTTGATCCATTTCTCCTTCCTGACATCGATATTTATTTTCTTCACTTTCGACGTGGTGACAAATATTTTCCCAGTCCTCAGCAGTGATGGTATTCATTCGTTCAGTTGCTAAACTCATAATGCCTTGCATGTTTAATGAAACGTTTCTTTTTGCTACATATCCTTTTACCATGGACCAAATATTTTCGATCGGATTGAATGTCGGGTGATACGGTGGCAATCGTAATACGGAGTGGCCATGTTCTTTTAAAATTGCATCTATGTGGTACTCGCGAAACCGCTCTTTATTTTGTTTAATTAATTCATACAAACTGGTTTTGTACATCAACCGGTTATACGAAATGTTGTGTTCTGTCAACCAATCCATCATTTCTTGTTTATTAGAATTTGACGTTGGAGCACGATTCAAAAGTTTGTTGTGATAGGACGCATTATCCACGATAAGTACGGTATTCGGTTTGAGGTTCGGTATTAATTTTTCTTTTAACCATTTTTCGTAGTTGACAAAGTTCATCTGGTCATGGTAATCTCCCGTTTTTTGGTTTGCCTTAAACATTAACAAAGCCTTGGGAATAAAACCATCTTTTCCTCCTGCGTGCACTATTATTAACCGCTGGCCTGTACTGATTTGTTTTTTTACACCAAATTCTGTTCCATCGGTCCTCCGGACACATGTGAAGTGTGGATGTAGGTTTCATCAGTATAAACTAGTGGTCTATCTTGAGATCGATATTCCGCAATTTTGATAAGGTAATTTATTCTTAGCAGTCGTATGTTGTGTTTTTCTATTAATATTTTTCGGTTGTCCTCGGTCTTTTTCCATTTAAATCCTAATTTTTGTATTTGTTTTCGTAAGGTGGAAATGCCAAATTTGTAATCTATATCGGATTTTAACACAGAGTGGTCCCTTTAAGGTTGGAAATTGCTTATGGGACAGATGAAAATTGTATATAGTTCTCCGGATGACTTCCTGATCAAAATCGTCTACTGCTGATGACGGACAAGGACGCAACTTTTTATTCTTCGGGGAGGTGAATTTCTTTGTTGTTGCGAATTTCTCGCTGTTGCTCTCAGTCACAATGTTATAAACAGTAGAGAGACAAACACCTGTAGCTTTTTCAACTAACTGGGCAGCGGTGTAAGGCAAGTTTAAATTTTTCGTCAGTTCATTTTCAAAATATTTATAACAGTTGAAAATTATTTGCTTACTTTGACTCTCAATAGGACCAAAATTACTTACAGCCATATTTTTTTTAAATATAGAAATTATTCGTCGTCGTACGGGCGGACACAATAATTAATTGAGAATACAATCAAATCAGATGTAAAAATATACGCACAACGTAAATAATATTGACAATTTCACACTGACATTATTTTTGTTTTTAGTTCTTCGATATGTATATATATAACAACCTCTTTGTATGCGGATAGTACAAGAAAATTGAAAATTCAAATATAGAATGTCTGTAAACAAACAATACTACTACATATGCAATTCCACGCTCTCGATGATTCAACTATACTAGAAGTTTCCCGCAACTTGGTTTTGCGGAGGAAGAAAAAAGCATATGATTTGCCGTAAGCGATCTACAATAGACTTATTTGATTAATACAATTTAGATTTCAGTGGACACTTACCAGGCTCTTTACGAGTTGTCATATGTTTGGGAACTTTAAAGGTAAGACAGCTGATTGAGTTGGGCATTTAGCCAGCTATTTGTGAACCAAATCTAATTGTTTTGAGTGCTAGAAGATGAACTTCGTTCGGGGTGGAGGTAAAAGCTAACCCTCTTTTTAATCGACTTCCAAAAAAGGAGGAGGTTCTATGTTCAACTGTTTGTATTTTTATTACTGTATGTTTACCGATTACTCCGCCAATTGCGGACCGATTTTTTAGTTTAAGCGTAGTCGGGTACAAAGTATATAAAAAGCATCCTCAAGTACCCTACTATCTCTGTACCAAAAATGGCTAAACTCTTTTCAGCTGCTTTGGCGTGAAGTGAACACTTAACACAAAAAGGATTACGACTTTCTTTCCCACCATTTTGTAATTTAAACATATAGACAGTGGCGTTCACAGGGTTTTTGGCCACGGTAGGTAAGTTTTCTGTGCCTATATGGAGCCTTGGTCTTTCAGGGCTTCAGGGTAGGCAGTTTTTCTATGCCTAAATAGAGCCATGGTCGTTCAAGGCAGTGCCTTTGTGCCTATCAATATGGACTGCACGCCACTGCATATAAATCTCATTTAAATATTTTTTATGTATTCTTGGACATTGTATGATCATTTAGGTTAACTAAGCTGTTTGAAGCTCATATTGAGAGTATTACTTGGGATATTATAAATGTATACACATACCTGTACGCTCATTACTGAAGCCCCCACGGCATTATATATCCTCCAAATATGAGTAAACTATACTATATTAGTCTAACACGGCGCACAATATTGGCTGTTTACTTACGAAACTATTTGCAAACTCTAATTGGGATTCACCAAAAAACGCCCCCAGGGGTTACTGGAAAATATTGAAATGAAACGCAATATCTATCTCGTCCTATCCTAAATTGTATAACATGTACAAACGAAACATTTTTTGAGTTAATATTCTCTCCTGTTTCCTAATAACTCATTTAAATACATTCCGTCCGAAACTTCGGGAACTCAATCGACACACGACCGTTTAAATTGCCTTATTTTTTTAATTATTTTATGTTTACACAACCGCTTTGCAAAGATCAGCTTATTTACTGTTACTACTTTCAAAGATTACTTACTTATGGTTATAGCCCCTAACCTAACCTTACCATTATATATGTTATTCTGTATGTTTTTGTAGTTCACAGTGCCTTGGTTTTTATTGTAATGCTGTGTAACTTTTTGAATAATAAATAAATAATAAATTAAGGTTCAATTTAGAGTGCGGCGGAATATGCGGTTGCTGTTTGCAGTCGGAAATGGAATAGGCTTGTGTCCTTAAAAAATAGAATAAGTCCATCAGTTCTTCTTCTAATGCGTATGCTCTTGGCAGAGCAGTCGTGGTCACTCGCGCGGTTTGGCGGTAGCGCGTTACACAATCTTCCTCCGATTCCCTCTGGCCTGAGCTCTATAAGCACATTCATTAAGGGAAGCACTCGTCAGCGTCTTTATCTGGCCACTCTCGTCAGATCTAGAGCTGTTGACCAGAGTTAACGGCAGGGCAGACCCTGCACAACCAGGCTCTCCACACATTCTAGTCCTCTGCGGGCCACGTGTCCGAAGTAGGTGAGATTTTTTCTTTGTACGACAGCAGATAGTCTTTCCTTGATCTGGAACTCTTCAAAAATAGAGACATTGGTGCGATGTTGGGTCCAGGTTATTCGGAGCATTCTCCTCCAACACCACATTTCCAAAGCATATATCCGCTGTATCGTTCTCTTTCCTTGACTGTCCGCGTCAGTTAGATTATCAGAAAATATTGGACACGTATTTTTTCTTTTATCAATTAAACAAAAAATTATGAAGATATAGCCAGTTAAAGTTCCCCGTGACGTCACGCCGTGCGACCATTTGCAGGCGTGACGTCAAGCGCCCCCAATCCCAAACTTTGACGCGCTCTATCTGTGTCTGTTTTTGTGTGATTGACAAAAGAAAAAATACGAGTCCAATATTTTTTTAATATAATATTAGTATGGTTTATTGATTATTTGAATTATACTATTATTATTGATTATTGACATCATACTATTATTATTGATTATTTAGATTGGAAATTGAATTGAATTGATTTAGTGTGATAAATATTTGCATGCCTACGTGTAGGCTGAATACATGAAACGAATAATATTGTAAGACCTATAATATGTCATCTGTATTCCTAGCAAATAAATCTGTTAAATTTGAATTTTAATTTAACTTAATTGCTTTTAACCACTATACATTACAAAACGGACAATCTTAGCTATTTTTCTATTATAATTGACTGTACGATGTATATAATTGAAACTTACGTCTTGGGGATAGCATTGGATATTGTATATTGTTAGGAGCATTAGTATTGGAATTACGTGGTTCATATCTAATGCAAGTGGCTGTGTTGCATTCGCAGTCTCTCTGGAGGGCGCCATCCTGGTTAATTTCCTTTCTTAATTGTTATTGCATTTGAAGACTAGCCCCCCTATTGCCTAACGGGTTTGACGCTCGGAATCAGAATCAAGTGTCAGATTTTGTATGGGCTATGACAGTTGATTCGGATACCAATTGTCAGAATTTCGTTAGGTAATAACCCCCCTGGTTGTGTAACTTTAACGTATAGTATTAGCAATAAGGTCGTTTTAAAATTGAACAAGTAATCAGTAAAAGAAACAAATCAAAATCGGTTCATCCGTTTCGATACGCCACAGACAGACAGATAGACACCTGCCTTTTACCTCTCTGTTTTGTCGGAGGTTAAAAATAACATATCCTTTTGGTTAAAAATAAATATATATAAAGCCGCGTGGGATTAATGTAAATTATAGCGTCATGTAGGTATATGAATAATTATTTTAACGAATACCTAAGGTATTATTATTATTTTAATCTTAATTGTTTTATATACTCTGACATTTAGAATTTTATTCTAGGCACATTCTAGATTATTTATTTTATATTGACAATCCTTTTGGGATTTATCTTATTGATTATTTTAATTTTAAAAATGATGATTTTATCAATAATATTATACTTAAGTTAAATGATCTGATTAGGTTTTTCTGGGTTTCCCTAATCCTTGCAGCAAATGTTGGATCATATTGTATTTCTCCCAGCAAACAAACATTCACTCTCATGTAACTGACATTTCGAAAGTGCTTGTAACTAGGCCTACTTGAATAAAGAATATTTTGATTTGATTTGATATCTGTATACACCGAAGATAAATATTTTACAGAACTACTTATCAAATATTAAAAAAAATCCTTGTTAATTTTTTTTAGATGTTCGTCTATGCGTACGTATGTATGTGTTTGTAATTGTAACTAAATCATTTTAATACGACGATTTTAGTAATTTTTGGTACAGGAATCATAAAAGTCATGAAACTTACTTTCGTTGTTTTTGTATATAAATCTTTTAATGAACTAGATTAATAAGTCATACCCCTCAATGATCGGCGATTGTGTAGAATGGCCAATAAATGTGTCAATGCTTGTCAGCTTAATTCCAATAATAAATGGACACTTTTCTTGTCATTTTTAGGGTTCCGTAGTCGACTAGGAATAGTTTCGCCACATGCGTCTGTCCGTCTGTCTATATACCACGCAAACAAAACAGTAAAATTAAAAAAAAAAACTTTTTTTTGGGTACCTAGTATCTACTTACCCAAGGTGGGGGTGATTTTTTGTGTGTGGGGTGTCGTTGAATACATCTTTTAAAAATAATAGGGGTCTCCAAACTTTATTTTTTTGATAAAGTCAGCTGTTTTGTATATATTCGCTCCGGAAATCCAAAAAAATAGCGTTCCTCCCCTCTAACTTTTCAACCAAGGGTCAAAAAATCATGGAAAAATTCATAACAATGAGCCCTTATAAGTATTTTGAATGAAAACTATATTGAATAAAATCGTTGGGGCCGTTTTTGAGTTATTGCCAAAAAAAGGCGCTTCTCAGCTAAAGGACGTAAGTGCCATGGAGATCCGCTCTTGTACTAGTACACTTTTTCATATCGTATTTTGTTCATCTGTAGTGCATTTTTTGTACGAACGCCGGTTTTTATACCTACGAATTAAGGTTGAAGGTGCCAACTAGTGGGACAGTGTCGGGCGCTGGGTATTTGTCTTAAAATATTTTATTGGTAGCCTTATTCGTAAAAAGTTATGATAAAAATTACTGATAGTAATACAGGACTGAATCATCTCGCGGATTTCCATAGATATTGGAATCTGTAGTTACTACAATATTGCATTTAGACATGATTCCTCCCCGGAATCTGGTTGCTGGTTACAATTGGATCTAGGTTACGTAGTTTGATTATTGTAGTTGATCCAATGGAATAATTAATTGGAGTTGCGGATAGAGACAATATCGACGGCAAAAAGCTGAAACGTATTAACCGCCAATGAACTCCATTGGCGGTTACTATGTTTCTGCTGTTTGCCGTCGATATGAACACAGGCCAATGACATGGTTTGGAAATTAGTTTCTGTCAAAAATTTCATTTTTGTGACAAGCTTTTATCGCCTACTGTACTTTTCCTTGAACATCCATCAACTACTCACCGAGACGATTCTAAAGAGCCCTAACTCGGTAGGATTGCATTATTTTATTACAGAGTTCCTATGACCACCTTCCTGCTCCATCATCAGATCAGCTCGATGGTATCATACAATTTGATTGCCACCGAATTTACATAAGTATGCAAAATTTTAGCTCAATCGGAAACCGGGAAGTGGATCAAATTTAACTTGCAAGATTTGATTACATACGGACAGACAACGGGACAGGTGAAAGCAAATAAATGGATTTGAACTATTTAACACTTGTAAAATAGTTCAAATCCGTTTAGCCGATTTGGCGTGATTAAGCCACAGCGACACAAACAAACATACAAAAAATAAAATATTTTTCGATTCAGAGACCTTCAAATATTCCGTATCCCTTAATTTTTAACAAAATTTTTTCTTCAATTTACAGATATTTCTTTTTTTTACAATTTCATAATAGTATAGTTGTTACTGCCAATGTAGGTGCAGTCAGCCAGTACATGATACGAAGGACCATTAAAAGAAGAGGACAGCGGGCCTATGATGGTTGCGGTTAACATGCGATAAATGATATGATAACGCGCCTGTCACTCTCGCACTCACATACGTGTCAGAAGGTGAGGGTAGCTATGTGTCACTTATTTATCGCGTGACAAACGCAACCATCATAGGCCCCCTGGTTGTCAATCTCCGTACAAAAAACCGTTCCCCGATATATACAACGCCATCTACGAAAATAAATATTATTTACGATTTCCTAACTTGCAAGCGTGACCCAGTATATGAATGTTACGTTTTATTTATTATTCGCTATTTACGATCTAATTGTTACTGTACTATATTTCTTTGTGCAATTATAACATCGTAAAATGTTCAGTTTTAAAGCGCCATCTAGTTTTTGCCAGAATATTTCGTTGCGATCGGGGCACAATACAAAGTATGGCATTTGTCAGTCCTCTTGTTTTAATGGTCCTTGATGATACATACATATTTGTATACACTTTGCCACCTGTACAGGCTACCTGTACTGTACTGCTAGAGGTACTGGAGCGGAGTGTAAGCGCTCTGAGGCTACCTAAGTTTTGAAACGTCTATTGATAGCACACAAGCTGTCTAAGACCTTATACAGCCATTATACAGCCAGTTTGAGAGTTATAAGTGCTGGTTGTAAAGAAATAATACAAAAGTAATAAATTCGCGCGTAATTTATCCAGTGTCTATTCCCGTCGCTGTAATAGAATCGTCTGCGTCTTTCGTAATAAACGAAATCTTCTATTCGTATCCATGATGAAATAAAGACACATCTGAGTACGGAAATCATATTAGTTCCGTTTTTTAGGGTTCCGTAGCCAAAATGGCAAAAACGGAACCCTTGTAGTTTCGTCAGGCCTGTCCGTCCGTATGTTACAGGCATTTTACTCAAAAACTACAAGATGTACATTGATGAAATTTGGAGTATAGGTGACTTATGTAAGTCGCTACTTAGTTTAATGTTGAAATAATGAAATAAACAAAATCTTCGGACTCCATACATGTAACCGAAACTGAAAAATATTTTTTTCAGCAAATGTAGCACATACTTCGACAGATCTTTCAAAATCATTAATGAGGATTATAAATTTTTTTTTATTTAGATTAGTGGATATTTTCGGAAATAATCGCTCCGAAAGTAGCATAAATTGTGCCCCCCCCCCCTCTATTTTCTAAACGGTATCATCATTCGCTTGTCCTTATCCCTTTTACTTGGGGTCGGCGCAGCATGTTTATGTTTTCTAAACGGTATGTCAAAAAAAATGAAAAAAAATCTCAAAAATAAAACTTATTAAATAATTTCAACGAAAATTATTTTCAACATGATCGGATATACCGTTTTGAGTTATTGCCAAGAAACTTCGCTTCTTAGCCGAAGGACGTAAGTGCCGTAGAGTTACGCTCTTTTGCTAATGCACTTTTTTATATCGTATTTTTTTGTATGTGGTGTCCTTTTTTTGTATGAATGGCTGCAGAACCCTACACTGAGCATGGTCCGACATGCTCTTGGCCGGTTATATTACATTAACCGTGTTTTTATCTCATCAACTGTGTACATCTCGTTAAATTCTGTCTCATGATGTTATCTTTTGGCAAATGTAATTTACCAAAAGATAACATCATGAGACTGAAATGGCGGCATGAATTCCGGCATACACTCACGAAAAATGTTAATAGTTGTTCATATTTATTCATCACTCTCAAAATACAGATTTTATATAGTGAATAAATAAGCGACAAAGAGGAAATTCAGAAGTCAAGATGATTTCCGACCTAACACCGGATTTATTCTACTGAGAAATACAACACATAAAATTATCGTAGCTCAGTGGAAGTTTTGACATAACTTATTTGCGCCACTTTGACTGTAGGTGCATAGTTACGAAAAAATCGCAATTATATATCATGATTACTTTGCATACTTTGACAATTTTTTTTTAATTTTAAGGAATAGTTTTAATTTGGAGCTGATTACTGGATGAATACACTCGAAATTGATATTTTTTTGCAAAGTTTATTTATGAATATTTTTTTGCATACCATGTTCTCTAAACATTTGTGATACTCTTATTAGCTTATGTTAAGACAAACACGGAATATTACAACCATGTTTATGCAAATAAATTATTTAATTTCGTCTCATTTCATCAATATCCAAATAGGCCATTAAAAATATCATCACAAAATTGTTTTATTTTAACTTTACGTTTGAGGTTTCCAAAGTTTTATATTTAACTAAAAGATGCCGGCAACATCGTTCGCGGAGGAGAAAGAGCCAGTAGTGGTTGCTTCTGGCTAGCGGGCGTGACGTTATAAGTTAGAATTATGTATCTGCGTAACTGTGAATTGGTGTCTGTTTTGTATCACAGTCATTGTAGCGCTTACACGGATGGACGATTTTAATTAAGCTTTTTTTGTTTCAATAAAACAATGTAACATTAGCAACAGCTTCATACAGGGGAGATGAAAATGATACGCTCGGCGGGTGGCGCGACTCGCTTGGATCGAGCTCGGAATGAACACGTCAGAGGATCCTTCAATACCTGATCAAATCGAGGAGGCCAGATTTAGATGGTACGGACATGTAATGAGGCGAGACGACGACTACTCCATGAACAAGGTGCTCAATATCGAATCCAGGCAGAGAACAAGGGGCAGACCGCCAGCCTCTTGGTAGTCCACTGTGGAAAGAGGCTTGAAATTCCCAAAATATCCCACCGGTGACAACCACAGACAGACTATCCTGGCACCGACGCACAAGGAGGCCAGATCCCAAATAAAGTTGGAACGTGTTCTGTTATACAGAGGCCAGATCCCAAAGGGGAGGGGACCAGAAGAAGAAATAAAACAATTTTAAGGTTTATATTGCGTATATATCATTTGAGTTCGAGACGTTTCTGAAGCTTTACAGCTTCACGGGGTAGACTGAGTTTTTTTTTCTTTGTGAAAGTAACATGTTAAATAAGATAATCCTACGCATTCACCTTGAGTTTATCTAGATTGTTCGAGCTATGTTTTAAGAAATTCGCTTCAACCATTTGAAAATTAACAGCATTGTTCTAGATGTGTTGGGGATAAACGGTTCCCGGATTACTGGTTTTGTTTACAGCTAACAATAGGGTCGATAACTAAATTTTAACAATGAGTCCTTTAATTAAACACTTATCTAATGTACTGTACCTGACAATTCGAAAGTGCTTGTACCTAGGCTGTATGGTTTCATCACCGTACATTTCTTTGTGCTTACTTGCGACCTACTTTGAGTACGAATATTACTCATACATAAATAATTAATATATGGCCACTTCGGTCAAGCACGTTGAACTTAACGCACATAGAGAAAGAGAACCAACTTATTAACTGTGTATTAACATTTGCTCAATACATTCTCTATAATTCTCATTATCTTTCACCAAACTCCAACTACATACCCTAAACTACAAATCAAGTGTAGCAGCTAACTGGCCGCTACATAGGCCTATTTGAATAAAGCATTATTTGATTGATTGATAATAAAAAATATTGGACACGTATTTTTTCTTTTTTACATTATCGAAAAATAAAAACGATACATTGAGTCAAAATGTCGCGTGACGCCACTTCTAAGTACAAATTTTACTTAGGAGTGACGTCACGAGCCCCCACTCCTAAACTTTAATACGATTTATCTGAGTTTTTTTATTATTTTGAAAAAACAAAAAATGCGAGTCAAATATTTTTTTACGTAGTATGAAAATCCGTACTATATTATAAACGTGAAAGTATGTATGTAAGTTCCACTTAATCTCAAAAACTATTGGACGATTTTTATGAAACTTTCCAGTTATGTACCTTATATATCAGAATAGGACATAGGCTATAATGTATGTCAAATTTCATCCCTTTTAGGGACGAACAAAGGGATGAAAATTTGTATGGAGAGTAAATATTTTTTTACGCTAGGAACTTGAAATCTTGGTAGTATGCACATTTAAATAAGTAAAATATCGAGTTTTGGGGAAAGACATAAGTTACTTTTTATCCCGGAAAAATACCTTTTATCCGCGATAAACGAATCTAAGGCGGATGAAGTCGCGGGCGGTCGCTAGTAGTAAATAGTTCCCGAGCATTTCCGATGTCTTTTAATGACTAGATCGGTTGTTTACTTTCAGAAAACGTGCCGGGCTCAAGCGTTTGATTGTAAATATTTCCGTGTACCGAGAAAATAAAAATAAAGCACGTTTCCATTCAACGATTGTATCATCTGCAAGCTTGGCAAAGTCACAGAATAAGAAATAGTACAAGGCAAAGTATATAGTCGTTGTGTTACTTTTTAGAACAACTTCTTATGTTTTTAAACATTTTTAATGTGGGTATATAGGTATGAAGCCGCATGTCTACTGTTAGTTAGTTGATTTAAAAAAAGACATCAAACGAAGAAAAACTGGTTATGAAATACAAAACTTCAAAGTTACGTGTTTTTCAGATTTGTCTTTAATTTTTTTTTTATTTCGTAATCTCTAAGATTCAATATTACAATCTTTACACATAATAAAGCTGAAGAGGGTCAAAAGTCTGTATAACAGAACACGTTCCAACAGTTTTTAGAATTTTTGTCTGTTTATTTGTTTGTCTGTTTATTTGTGCGCGCATCACATGAAAACGGCTGAACAGATTTTGACGCAAACTTTACTAATCTGTCGAGAAAATCCCCGGCCAGGTTATAAAAATAGGCTATAAAAATTCAACCCCAAAAAGGCCACTACACTTGATTGAGTTAAATTTGCACCTGAATCGTATGGCGCTACTTAGGATGGAGGTGCAAACTTTTCTCAAATATGTGCTACGTGCCGAGTATCGAATACTCTTCTAAACTAACAGGTGGTGCTAAAATTAATATCTTTTTGCCAAATAAGTTTAAAAGAGGGGGTACGGATATTAACAAATTTAATTGAATAATTGATTTAATAATACAACAAAATACGAGATAAGTGGCTCGGTGGCATCAACAAGGAGGAGGCTCACATGTGCAAGAATTTGCCCAGGTACTGCTTCAGGTTGGAGAAGGACTTCTAGAGGAAACCGACGGCCTGGTTCGATTACCAGAGACGTTATTCAAGATCCTTCCATCCGTTGAATACCACATTCTGAGCATATACGGAGTCCTGAGCCAGGTGACGCGACGTGAGAGAGCCGTTAATGCGCGGATATTGGCGGAAATCCAAGGTGAACAGGCAGTATATAATTCCATTAACACTTTCTTGGATGAAGGCTTCGTTACAACATACTTTAACGTTCTTTAACTCATTGAGCGCTTCAGGACTCCCAGCACACACATTTACCCTGAAAGTTGGAGTTCCGATCATGCTTCTTCGGAATTTGTCACCTCCAAAGTTATGCAACGGAACCAGGCTAAAAGTAGTGCAGCTGCAGCGAAACCTCATCGAGGCGCAAATCCTGATGGGGTGCGGCGCCGGAGAAGCCGTGTCATCCCCCGTCCCCCCTTATTCCGAGCAACTTCCCGCTCCGTAAATAAAAAAGTGGTACTGTATCGTCCGATATACACCTTTAAGTATATACTCCGTCTTTTATATCACGTCAAAAATTTAAATAAGTGCGAAAAACGATCGATTTTGGAGTGTAGTTTTATTTAATGGTATTTGTATAACATATTATCTAGACTTTACTTCATGTTTCGGCTCCAGGGGAGAGGGGTGAATTAGCCGCTTACTGACACACCCGAATTCCACGCGGGCGGAGCCGCGGGCACAGCTAGTGATTGTATAATTTTAGTATTTCACGACCAAAATGCCAAAATACTTTTTTTTCCATATAAAGGTACGCCAACTTAGGAATGATGATTGAGTAGCAATAAAAATCACCCAGGTACTTACGTTTAAATTCAAAACCTTGTTTCTAACATTTTAGAAACTTGAAATTATTTTATGATTTCGGTGGATCTCTATTTTTATTGAGGATCTCCAATGAATTGGAAACAAACATCAAAGGATGCTTTGAATCTGATTTACAGTAATTAGTAAAGTTTTTAATGAGCACTAAAACTGTCTTAATTAATATTACCTACAGTAATATTTTTGTGAGAAATTATTTGTGAATGTTTTATATTTTTGTGGGAACTCTCGAAGCGTCGCAGAAATAATGTTATAAAAAGTGCGAATTACAACCTAACTTGGTCTCCTATATACAAAAAACTACCTCGTTTTGCACCTCGGACCTGGTTTTGCGCTGCATTTCAGCTGTTCTCATGCTGCAAATGTATATGAATGAATGCAGTTCTTTTGCAGTTCGAATCGAAAGTCCAAACTAACTGCGCAGTCCATTGCAGTCAGCATACAGTTCTTGGGGCCACCTTGTGGTATAGATTAAGAAAGTAGCTTGACTTACAAGACTGCGGTGGTTACAAAAGCGTGAAAATAAAATGTTCACTTTCTTTTATTCTTAAGCAAAGCATTGTGAAATGACACTGAAACCCCATATTTCCCGTAGTTGGGAATTCCCATGGACGCCGCTCTCAGCATTTTCCGTTTTCCTTTGAGCCATTCAGAACACCTCATTCAGAGCGTTGCATTGTGCTTTTGTGCTGTAAAATAAATGTTTTTAAAAATGTATGAATGCTTCAAGGATTATTATGTAAGTCCATACTACTATTATAGTATTCTAGGTAAAGCGAAAGCTCAAAGGGAATTTATTATTTCAACATCTAGACATGGATGTTGAATAAGATATAAGGTAGTTGTTAGTTATGTATAAACTAGAATATGCTCGCAACCTCATTCTCTTCGGGAAGAGAAAATCATAACCCTCTTTTTGTCTGAATATAATCGGAGAAAAAGTATCCTGTAATATTGGCTGTACACCTATCCTTCCATCAAATAATGTATGTAATGTTTGAAGATTTGACGTGACGGGAATGCAAATACACGCAGATACAAACACAGGAATAAATTCAGTATAACCTTCAAATAACCCGTTTCAAATATTTTTTTATTTACGTTTATAATATTACTAGAAGGCGCCTTCAATCGCGAAGGAGAAAAAAATCATAACCCTTTTTGCTTCAGCGTAATCGGATACAAGTATCTATAACCATCTGTGGATACTCAGCTACCAATACCAAGAATAGGTGAAATCTGTTTAGCCGTTTTGAAGCGATTAAGCCACAACGACACATACAAACACAAAAAAAACCCGTGACCTTCTTAGTCCGTTTTACTTTTTTTTAATATGTCTATGTATACAGATATTTAATTTTCACAACTTTTACAATAGTATTGATAAGGATATATATAAAAGTATATTGGTAGGTTTGGATAGTATGGAAACCTCCTGAGTTCCAATGTGTTAATACTAGTACAAATTAAATTCGAGACTCATCAAATCCCGGAAGGTTCGAAATTCAAAAATGCATGAATTACTCTGGGCCGTAGGAGGTTCGCTTTATCTATAGATCCTACACTAAATTGAATCAAGATATTAATAAAACATCTGTTACAGATTTTCAATGACGATAATAAAAGAACAATTTACTAAAATTGGAGTAATGAAATAGATTGATGGGCCATAAAGAAAAGCCTTTAAAGTGGTTCTGCGTTGTTAGGTGTTTAGATTTTACTGCTGTCTTGGTACATTAAGATTACTTTTACCTGTAATACTGTCTGCTAATTAGAAGGCAATTTGAATACGACTAAATTGATTCTAATTGTTTTTTTTAACCACATTTTTATTACTGTTTGCTTTGTGTTTTTGTCTGTAACAAAGCATTCAAGTGTCTTGTATGTACGTACGAGTATTCTCCTTCACAAACATTGTCTTAAGCATCTTTTATGCCGAATCCGATGAATATTATTACTCCGGTGGCTTGTTGTTTTTTGTATATAAGTTGCTAAAACTTTGATCGTGTTTTTTCGTTTCTTGGAGGCTTTCTCAGCAAGCTGAAATACCGTTTCAGGCCGCTTCAGAGGCTACTCTATCACATATTACTAGTTTATCAGATGGCGACATAACCTAGAAACCAGTTGTTAGGCATTTTCAGGACCTCTTATAGGCCTTTGAACTAAATTTCAGTATATGGCGTTTCCAGTAGGAATGAAAGAGATGGCATGATTAGAAAAAGACAGTTATAATGAGAACATTCCAAGAAGGGTGTGACAGTCATAATACGATCAAGACAATGGCAGCAGTACGCCGAACATTCGCGCAATAGGTGAGCGAGACGGCAGTTGGAAGGTTCCCGAATTGTCCCGTACTAGGTACTAGGTACCTATCGAACTACCTTCTACGGCTTGTTTGTACCACGATCGAACATTCCAGACGATCTCGAGACCAATAAATATAAGTGCGTAGCGCCGCGTTTGCATTCGACAGGGTAATTCGCGTCATTTCTGGCTGAGCGACGATTGGCTTGGCGGTGGGAGACGCCACCTCGTCGGAACGCCCGATCCTCGCGGGCGTCCCACAGGGAACCTGCTTATCTCCGGCCTGCTACGCCCGATACACCGATGACTTCCCGGTGCTGGGCGACGTCAAGCTGGGCTTATACGCTGACGACGCCATACTGTACGCGTCCTCGTACAATACCACATTCGCAGCCACGAAACTTCAGCGTTCGCTTGACGTCGTCCCAGAATGGCTAATCCGTTGGCTGATGGGAATTAACGTGGCGAAGACGCAGGCCGTCACCGGCAGGATGAAGCAGCATCCCCCTCTGCAGATACTCGGCTAGACTCTCGCGTGGTCGCACACCGCCAAGTACCTGGGCGTCACCATCGACAGGGGACTCACCATGAAGCAGCACTTCGAGAAGACCGTATGGCAGACGAAAGCTGCGCGCACACTTCTTCGGTCAGTCCTTGCCAGCAGCCTCCCCCTCCGCACGAAGAAATAGAAGGATTTACAAGACGTACCTGCGGTCGCGGCTCACCTATGCGGCGCCCGCATGGTACGCCTTGACGTCGGAAACCAGCAGAAAGAGGCTGCGTGCACAGGAGAACCAGGCCCTGTGCACCATCATCTCGGCCGCGCGATACATGCGGAACGAGACAATCCATCGCGATCTAGAATGGCAAGGACTGGACGACTTCGCCGGACAGCTCACCGGCGCTGTGTTTCGCCGTGCGGACGGCTCAAGCATCCCTTCGCTCATTGGGATAACCCCCCTCCACGCGCGCCCCCGGAGAAAAGAAGCCGTGCTCTCCCCAGAAACCTGATTCCGCCAACAGAGTCCCCTGCACGCCCAGGTCACCTTCCAACAGCCACAACATCGTAGACAGGCCAACGTGCGTCGCAGCAACCTGCATCTGCAGCGGCAGCGACACCGACCACAACATCAACAATAAATCCGAGATAAGGCCGCAGAATAGGCCAGCAGTTCCAGTAGTCTGACGAGAACCCCGGCCTCCCCCCTGCAGCCTTACCCGCCACCAGCCTAACTCAGGCAAACCTGAAGACCCACCCGTTGTAAAGGGTGGAGAAGAATCTGCCAAAAAGGGCAGTCAGGGCCCTGTTATGGTCTCCACCACATCTTTGATGTGGCGAAGACAACCACGCGCGCGCGGTGGAAGCAGTTAACATTTCGACGAAGAAGCGACTGCAATTGGAGAGTTCAAGCGTGAAATAATTGTTTCAAGTGTATTAAGGTAACGTGACGGTGTTTAAATAAATCCCACTCTTATTCATCGGTTTAAAGAGTGCTTGTTTAAACACGTACGTGTAAATACAAGACAAATGTCTAGCGTATTGGGTAACTGGATTCAGGTCATAGTGACTATCAGATATTATAACGATGCTAGAATGCATTTATAATAAAAATCAGGCCAAGTACGAGTCGAACTCATGACGAAGGGTTCTGTACCGACGTGTTCTTTAACTACTAGCTTTTATTTAAGTTCACATTTGTACGTATGTTTACAAATTTTGCAAGGACGATTTGAACCACTTTCCGGCCACCGATTGAGATGAAATTTGGTATACCTTACGTGTGTATACTTCGATGACAATACAATTATATGGCACCATGGAGCTGAACTAATAATGTAGTGGTAGGGTGGTCTTGGAACTTTGTAATAAAACTCCGCAATCCTACCGAGTTTGGCTCTTAGACTTGTCTCTAAAATGGTTTTTAACGGGATAACGTCTTATATATCGATGAACGCCGGACAAGCTCGAAAAAGCATGACTCATTGTCACGTTCCGCTCATTGTCACGTTCCGCCTGAGCCGGGCGTGGCGCAAATGAGAGCGCGGAACAAGCGATACAGAGGCACGATCGGCCTATGTGTCTTTATCACGTAAAATTATCGTCCGTAAACCCACTATATAGACAACTAATTTTTTGACACAAACTTATTTTAGCTCCGTGACAGACTGACAGCGGAGACTTTCTTTTACATCGGTTTCATAATAAAAGATGCTAAAGACAATGCATAGTTTGTGAAGGAGAATACGAGGAGAGGAGAATACGAAGCAACAGCAGGGATCCCAACTATGAAACCTTAGAAGACCTATGATCACCGCGTGTTCTTATCGTGTTTGTACCTATCGACAGAGGGCTTGCAGTGGGCGGGGCGAACCGAGATATGTACCTTCTCACCGGCTTGACCGGGTTGTGGCGACCAGTCCGGGGCTGGCGCCGAGCGAGTAAGCACGCGTACGCCACCATGTGCCGTCTGGATCGATCGGTCTCGAAGCGTGTCGTTATTGATAGATATACTTCCTTTAACAATTGATTATAAAAGCGCCATAAAAGAGGTTACGTGAATTGTTCTGTAAAGGATGTTTGAATACATATTATAAGGACGGAAAGCACTCTTTTTTTTGTCAAATTGTGAATAGTGTGTTATTTTTTTATTACTTATGAAGTAGGTACGTGTTTATTATTAAACTGTGTTTTACGTGACTTAAACCGTTTATTAATAAGATTACAGACGTAGACAGTAGGTACTGTGTGTGTACAAAAGATATAACACTACCGCGGTTATTAGGTAGGTATGGGGAGGTGATTTTTCGCGTCATATATAATAATAAATAGGTTCATTATTACATTAAAGTCACACAATTGTAAATACATATATTTGTTTCGGATTATAAAATTTGTGTCTTTTTTGTGGAACCCATACTAAGCTCTCACAACATCCTATCCTTTCCTATCCTCTTATCTTTATTTCCTTTTAAGGATGACATAAGAATTTGTTAATTAAATAAATGTAAATTAAATGTCTTTTTCATCACTATGTTATGTGCGATAGCTACGCAACGGCTGAGTTGTCGATTTAATTGACATATGTGAAGTAGCTTGTACAGTCAGCGTCAGCTACTTTTGATGCTGACTGTACTTAATGTCGGCTCACTTTACCCAAACGACATCTGGTAAGCTACAACACTTTTTGTCCTCATTGATGTATTCCTGGCGTGACAACCCTAGCACTACACGTGCCGCGTGCGAATGAATACAAGTTATACGATAGTCAGAGAGGCATATAGTAGGCACTTTTCTCATGCGTAAACAGCGTTTTTACAAGGAAGTGAAATTTCTGTACTTGTACTATTAATTATTCTGTGCTATCGATACAAATGCGCGTCGAACGGTGCGTTTCAAAAACGCGGCGTGCATAGGCATAGGCTCTTAGAGAAAATAAGTTCATACATCTTTTTCAATACACAAACCTGCTCCACCTGGACTCTCGCTTGATTATATGATTGATAGCGCTGGAGCTCAGAAGAAAAATGCCTTAACAATGTATCCTGTAATACACACTCGTCGAGACTTGCTTGCTTCGTCTGGTCTCGCTCAAATGGCAGTGGCACTCAACTCAATGTTGGTCGCCCGGGAAAATTGCGTTTTTAAAGTTTTGTTTTAGCATTCGAACACTTTGAAACTGTTCCTTCCTAAACTTTGGCACTTTCGCGTATCGGTGATATCATCGAAAGACGCATTTACGTCCATAGACGCAATTGTCCTTTTCACCTCATATTACTACTTTATACGAGCAATTTTTGTAAATGTAACAGGTTTCTTGGAAACGTCTCTAACGATTTAGATGAGATTTGGTATGTAGGCATAGTTTGTTCCAAGTTTATGTAGCAAAACTCGGCCGTCCTGGTTCTGAAAGTTTATGCGGCCATTGTATATAGTAGCAACATACTCCTATATGTATAGTAGTAGCTAGCTACTACTATACATATCGGACTTTTCGTATTATATATATTATCTTTCTCCTTTGGATATAAGAACTTTTTCTTGAATTCTCTTACTGTGTCATTTATTGAAGAGTGTCACTTACCCGGAGGCGTGAGTAGACCCCACAAGGTTGATTTATCCACCGAATAAAAGTCGCAGGAATCTGCTGGTTGCAGGTGGCCCAGGACTCTCACAGAGATCATTTAGGGGCCCCTGTAGTGGACATCTTTAAGCCGATGATGGTAATTATGAAGATCTTGGTGTCCGTTTCGATTTGACATAAATTCGCGTAAAAATTGTGTAGTTCTGTCTGTTTAGGGGCTATCCGTAGTTTGGGATGCTGATTATGAACTCCAATATTTATATGAAGTTATTTTAATTATAAAAATATACAAAATTGTAATGCGGGCCGAGGTGCCGCTGCAATGGTAGGATGGTAAGTCACGTGACGTCTGCCCCCCCCCCCCCCCCCGCCGATCAGACCCCCGCAGTTGCCATTGCTGGAGCGGTACGCGACATGCCGGCGGACTTTGAAGTATCGTCTTCAACAGTAGCTAGTGTCCACAGGCAAGGGACAGATCTTGCTGAAGTCTCTGCGCAGCAACCCAGTGGCGGTTTTGATTTCGGCGACTCTAGTAATACCGTCACGTCCTGGGAAGACTTTGTGTATTCTTCCTAAGAGCCACTTGATTGGTGGCATCTGCTTGTCCTTTATAACAACGAGGGTACCAATCGCTAGTTCCCCGATCGACGACTGCTTCCATTTTGTCCGGGTTTGCAGCTCGCTTATGTACTCAAGCTGCCACCGCGCCCAGAAGTGCTGACGTAGCTGCTGGATCTTCTGGTATCGGTCCACCAATCTTGTACGTGAAGTGAGGTCCTGTTCTGGGATCGCCGTCATGCTTCGCCCGATTATGAAATGGCCCGGTGTCAATGGTAAGAAGTCATTTTGGTCCGAGCTAAGTGGGGTCAAGGGTCGGGAGTTGAGTAACGCCTCTATTTGTGTGAGTGTGGTGTACAGATCCTCGTAGGTTAAGTTTGCCGAACCTAGTACGCGGCGCAAATGGTGCTTTACGGATCGTACCCCGGCCTCGTGTAAGCCACCGAAGTGTGGCGCATGCGGAGGCAAAAAATGAAAATTAATTGGCTCAAGGGTTATGGTATCTGAGATATTCGAAGAGTTTTGCTGCAGAAAAGATTTAAGCTCGTTAGACGCGCCTATAAAGTTAGACCCATTGTCGCAATAAATGTCTGTAGGCTTGCCTCTGCGCGCAATGAATCTTTTAAGCGCGGCAATAAAGTTGGCCGTGCTCAAATCCCCCACCAGTTCAATATGAATGGCTTTCGTTTTGCAGCAAACAAAGATGCATATATAAGCCTTTATCAGATGACAACCACGCCCTCTACGATTGGCCATCATAATTGGCCCAGCATAGTCTACGTTCGTTTCCAAAAATGGAGAGCCTGGTTGAAGCCTTTGTTTCGGTAGATTGCCCATGATTGGAGTTACGGTACGACCGCCAAAACGACGACAAGTGACGCATTGTCGTGCGACCGATCGTGCTACGTCGCGTCCCCCTATTGGCCAATACGTCTCCCGTATAGAGTAAAGCAAGTGCTGAGGACCTGCATGCATGAGAGCTTTGTGTTGACTTTCAAATAACAACCTAGTCAGTCGGTGTTTTTTACTTAAAAGAATCGGATGAACCTTGTCATAGTCGTAATCCGAATTTGACAACCTGCCACCTACTCGCATTAAATTTAACTGGTTTGTAGATACAAATACGGGTTCAGTGACG
This sequence comes from Hedya salicella, assembly GCA_905404275.2. NCBI lineage: Eukaryota > Metazoa > Arthropoda > Insecta > Lepidoptera > Tortricidae > Hedya > Hedya salicella. Next base: position 15,926,644 of record FR990112.1, on the reverse strand, counting down.
AAATTGTTGATTTTTTAATTGTAATCCCATTACTAATTTTATCATATTCTGTACGAAACGATTCCTTTTGGGAAATTAATATTAATTGTTTTAACGCACTGTCTAGTTCCTCTGCGCTCAGCGGGCCACTTCGTTTATCAGATTTAAAACGCGTGTTGTGAATAAATCGGCCCATATAGGCATAGGTGCGCTGCATGCGTTTGAGATCGGAAAATCTGTTAAATGGAAATGGCTCACAGGAGCTGGAGTCTACCGCAAAGCATGTGTTTTGAGATTTTACCTCAGGTAAATTTGTAGTGTTAATTTTTGTATTCAGCTTAGGCCACGTGTTTTCTGACATAGACAGGAATTGTGGTCCATTCCACCATAACTTGTTGTGAACTATCGCGCTAGCTGTCAATCCACGTGAAATGTGGTCTGCGGGATTTTCATTGGTTGGAACATGTCGCCAAGCAAAATTCGCACAAGTGGACTGTATCTCGGTAATTCTGTTACGAATAAATGTTTGCAATTTACTTGGATGCATGCCCAACCAGCCCAACACGATAGTCGAGTCTGACCACAAAAAACAATTGTCAAATGTCAACCTCATGGACTTCAAAATCTTGTCTAGTAACTGAGAACCTAGTAAAGCTGCACATAGTTCCAAACGAGGAGTGGTTAACGGTTTTAGTGGCGCCACCTTCCCTTTGGAGCACAGCAAGTTGACAGTAACTTTTTTGTTAATGTCTGTTGAGCGTATATACGCAGAAGCTCCGTAAGCTAGTTCGGAAGCGTCTACGAAAATGTGTAATTGCAAATTGACAGGATTACGGCAGATGACGTGCCTAGGGATTTGTACTTCATTAAGATTGTGCAAGGTAAGTACAAATGCCCGCCAAACATCTCTGACGTCATCGGGCACTGCGTCATCCCACGATAATTTGTGCAACCACAACCTTTGCATCATGACCTTGGCCTCTAAAACTGTTGGTGCTACTAAACCTAAAGGGTCAAAAATCTTTGAGATTGTTGACAAGATGCTTCGCTTAGTGACGGCGCCCTTAAAATCCACGCTGGTGGAGATGCACAGGTTATCAGCGACGCTGTCCCAAGTTACGCCTAGAACCTTGGAAGTATGCTCAGGGCATAGATCCAGGTTACCTTCGGCACCCGCTGTCTTGTCATTTGCAATGTTTTGTAGTACGGCACTGTCGTTTGATCTCCACTTTCGCAGCGGAAAACAAGCACTGTTCAAGGTTTCTGTAAGTTTAGTGTAAATCCTAGAGGCGCCCTCTGTTGACGAACACCCGGAAATAAGGTCATCTACATAGAAGTCCCTAGCTATGATTTCTTTTACAATGGGATCATTACACTCTACGGATAATTGTTTAAGACAGCGTATGGCAAGAAACGCAGCGGACGATGTACCATACGTCAAGGTATTCAAATTATATGTTTTTATCGGTTGTGTGGGGTCGTCCCTCCACAATATTTGTTGTAATGGTCGCTGCGCCGGAATAACAGAACACTGGCGATACATTTTGGCCACATCAGCCGTCAGAGCAACTTCGTGTTGGCGAAAACGCGTTAGGATCGAAAACAAATCATCCTGGATAGTAGGTCCTACTTGTTGCAAGTCATTAAACGAGTAGCCTGAGTCTGATTTAGCCGAACAATCAAAAACGACTCTGACTTTGCTTGTAATACTGTCGTCATTTATGACAGCATGATGTGGAGCAAAGTAAGCCACTTGTGACCGATCGTTCTGTGACTCACTCATATGCCCTAACTGCATGTATTAGTGCATGAAACTTGTGTAAGATTCCTTTAAGTTGGGGTTTTTTTGTAGCTTGCGTTCCAAAGAGAGAAATCTCTGTTTTGCTAAATAGTAACTATACCTAATAGGCTAGGCGAATGTTTCAGCGGAATTGTAAGCAAAAATCGACCGTCAAGTAAACGTGTTGTATTTTGAACAAAACTTTGTTCGCATTCCGTCTCTTCGGCACTGAAACATGGAATATCATTTTTTATGGTGTCTAATTCCCAAAACTTAGCTAATTGTTTTTGTATAGTACAATTGTCTACATTTGTTTTTTGTTGTGCTTGTGAATTTATATTATTCTGGGCATGTGAAAAGCCGCATATATCCGTAGTGCCAGGTATAGAACCACCCAGGACCCATCCTAATTTCGATTCATGTAAAATAATATTTTTATTATTCAACTCAATCCTTTGAGAACCCAATAAGTCCCAGAAAATATTGCTCCCCAGTAGGATGTCAATATTCGACGTCTTGTAAAAATTAGGATCAGCCAATTTAATACCCTTTGGTATGTTAAATTTATAATTAATCGGCTCACTCGGCCACGGATTGGTAATGCTAGGTATGACAATACAGCTTATTTCGGCCGAATAATCGGAGTATTGTGACTTTAGCTTAATTGTACATATTTTGTTTAGCACTGATACATTGTTGTTTATGCCGGTTACTGAAGTAGAAACGTCTTTGGTATCAAGGTTCAACTCTGTGCACAGTTGCTGTGTTATAAAATTTTAGGTACTACCCGAGTCGAGCATCAATCGCACTGTGTGTGCCTGAACGTGCTCAGTGCACACGGTGGCCACAGCAGTAGATAACAAACCTTGGCGCGGCTCCGCGCAGACCAAGCCAACGGGCGCGGGCGCGCTGGTCGAGCCGGCCACCCGGTCAGCTAGCGCTGGCGCAGGTGGCGCGGGCGGCGCGGCAGTCGTGGATATCGCGGGCAGCACGATGCCGCTAGTATTAGGCGTGTTGTTATCTCGCGGAGCCGCCGCCGTCGGGTGCAGAATAGTATTATGTTTCTTCCTACACACTCTGCATGGGCTTAAACGACACTTATTAGTTACGTGCCCATGACGAAGACAATTCAGGCACAAGTTCAAACCTTGGGCCCTGTATTCCCTATCCTTAGGGTTCAAATCCAAAAATGTTTTGCAATTGTAAATATTGTGTACACTCGAGTTACATACGGGACATGACGACTTAGTTACGTGGTTTTTGTTTGGTGAATTTTGTGTTACCAAGGCTCGCGCCCTTTCCTGCCTTACATTTCTTTGTTCGAGAGTTTCTAGTAAATCCGCTCGCATTCTAACAAATTTAACTAAATCGTCAAATTTATTAGAATCGCCGTTTAACGTTATCTTGTATTTTTCCCACTCAAACAATGTTTGCGAATCGAGCTTGGAACTAACTACATGAATCAACAACGTATCCCAATGTTCTACCGGTTCTTTTAATATTTCGAGCGACTTTAAGTTTCTTATAAACGTGTCAATTAACCTGCGCAACTGAAAAGACGTATCTTTTTGCACTGGAAAGACGTTAAATAAGGCCTTAACGTGATTAGAAATGAGTAACCGTTTGTTATTGTATCTGTCACACACAAGCTCCCATGCAACTTCATAGTTAGATGCACTAAACTCAATCGATTTTATAACTAGTAAGGCGCTCCCTTCTAAGTAAGATCTCAGATAATGAAACTTTGTGATATCGGATAAACTAGTGTCATTGTGAATCATCGATTCATACATATCACGAAACTCCAACCACTGACTGTAAGTGCCGTCAAATTTGTTTAGGTGAATTTCAGGCAGTTTAACACTAAGCTTTGTTTGCTGCACATTCGTTACCTTCATATCGGCTGGTGAAGTTTTACTGTCATTGGGCGCAGGTCCGGCCGCCTCGCTCAGCAGGAACTGGGCGCGAGCGATGCTGGTGAAGTAGGATGCCTCGAAAGCCTCCCGGTGCTTGTATTGCTCGGTCGGGTCTTCCTGAGTACATTCTATCTGTAATTGTGTATCATGGAAGTCGTTAAACACTAATTCCAACTTAGATACGCGCAGCTCGAGCTCAAACCTATGCTGAGGAGTTAACTTTTCTGGTAATTCACTTAGGTACGAATTAAAATTAGTCAACTGAGCCTTGCAAGTACCACGACGCCTAATATTTTCTTTTAACATAGCATCAGTCATTATTCACCTTCGCGTACGACACTGAAAGACGAAACAGGTACAAATTAATTTAAAGTAAACAACACTTACTTGTTGTAGTTAACGAGTTTAGGTTAAGTTTTTAATAACACTGATTACTTAGAAGGCCTGTTATGATCGCACTGTAATTGTTCACTATTATGTACGTTTCTATTTTTTATGCACTAGTAATGTTAAATTCACATTGTATTCAATATTTTAGCTAAGAAGTGTTTTAATTCGGTTATTGCAATCGGGCCGGCCAAATAGTACTGGCGGCGTAAACAATTTATACCGTTAACTTGCAATCGTCGATAAGTTATTACTTGTATGTGTTCATATGACAATTTATGAAGAATGCATGAATTAGTACGTAAATTTGTAAGGTTCACGTTGTAATTTACTTGTAACTAGTTAGGTAAATTATAAAAGATATTTTTGTAGTGTTCTAGTTTCTTTATAGTTTTTTAAATAGGTATTTAAGTAGGCATTGTATGGAATGTATGTGTGATGCAAGATTGGAAAATGGATAGGAAACTTAGCTGGTTTCTAGTAATCCTGGGCTCCTGTTTCTTAGATCCGTTTCTATGGGCTAGTAAATCCTCTCTTGATGCACTTTTGGTGGCTTAGCTTGATTTTTGCAGTAGACTCGGCGTATTAGCTCGTAGTATCGAATAGTTAACTGCGCTGTGACAATGGCGTAGGCACGGCCACGTTGGCTGGACAGTCAATTCGTAGTTACTTGCTGATTCCTTAGTTGGAGGTTCGAAGACCAATGTTTAGGGGCTATCCGTAGTTTGGGATGCTGATTATGAACTCCAATATTTATATGAAGTTATTTTAATTATAAAAATATACAAAATTGTAATGCGGGCCGAGGTGCCGCTGCAATGGTAGGATGGTAAGTCACGTGACGTCTGCCGCCCCCCCCGCCGATCAGACCCCCGCAGTTGCCCTTGCTGGAGCGGTACGCGACACTGTCATATTACCTTATCAATCTTACCATCTTTTTTTTTCGATATATTTAAGAACTTGATGCTCCCGTTTTTGAAATAATGCGTCGTGAATTAATGCGTCGCTGGCATAAGTGATTCTTATATTTCTCCTTTCCATAAGAACGGATGCCGTCTGATTTGTTGTTATTGACAGATGATTTATGACGTCATAACTCGAACTCGTGTAAAACGTGTGTAAAGCTGGCATATGCGATTCATATCACTTATTTCTCCTTTTGGAATAAGACAGATGATTTACTCTGTCATGGAGTCCATGGGTGATTGAAAAATCTAGGACGTTTTATTTACACAAACAAATAAAGCTATACCTAAGACATAGTATATGTATAGAAGTTAATTTTGTACCTAATAACAATGTTTGCTACACCCGACAAGGGTCCTTTTAACTAGACTTAAGTCTGTAACTTGGTTGCAATAAATATCTTATCTTATCTTATCATAACTCAACCTCATGTAAAACGTGTGTAGCGCTGGCATATGTGATTCATACACACCTTTCTTCTTTTGGTATAAGAAGGGGCTACTATTCCTTTTATAGACAGATGATTGATACATGACTGACATCAGTTTCAACACGAACACACAAAAAGTTTGCTCAATTATTGTAGAATTAAGTATTCTTGCAAAGGCTAAAAGTTAATTTAGTTTTCCTAACTCCGAGTTAATTATTTTAGTTTCAAAATTGAGTTTTAGTTGGCTTTTATAATTAGGATCATTAAGCACAGGCACATTTATTAAGACCAACAAAAGTTTCGTACAGAAAATTAGCTTTTCGATAGGGATCGGAGATTTTAACTAATCCTCAGTTTAGAAGGCGCGAGGGTAATGAACATGGGGTTGTATTTGATAGGAGAGTCGCTGTTAAAATAATATTAAAGTAAAATATGTATATTTTCAAAAAGCTACGTATATTCGTGAACTTATTTTGTACAATAAATAATCTTTTGTGTGGGGTATCGAACTTGACATCTAATTTATCTATACTATTATAAAATTGTATAAATTAAATATCCGGGTCACTTAATCGATTTTTTTAAATTATTTATTTTTGAAAATTATTATTTTTTTAATTAATAATTTATTTTCTTCTGTTTCCACAATATTTTCTTCTGTTTCCGCGATTATCAATCATTGAAATAAAACAATTTAACGGATTATATCGCGTATATTATCTCATTTTAGTTCCCGACGTTTCGGAAGCTTTCCAGCTTTCCATCCACCTAAAATGAGATAATATACGCGATATAATCCGTTAAATGGTTTTATTTCAATAATAATTTATTGTTTGTATGTATCATTGTGGCTTCATCACGCCAAAATGGCTCAACGGATTTCAACCATTTTTGTTACGCGGGTAGCTGGGCATGCGCAAATGGTTAAAGAATATTTTTACTCGACTACGCTGAAGAAAAGAGAGGGTTATGATTTATTTCACCTTCGCTAACGAAGTTGATAACTATGTTGTTAATGTCTTATTTTTAATTCGGAATCTCTACTTCAAGAGGACTGTCAATCGCCCTACAAAAACCGTTTTCCGATATTTACAACGCCAATTTAACTTTGCAAGCGTGACACATCATTTAAACTACTTGTTAGAGTAACAACTAGTTTCTTGGTTTAATTATAACATTGTTACACTTTTAGTTTTATGGCCGCCAACGCACTTGTGACTCCCCTGGTGATGCAAGTGAGGTGATCGCTTACCATCAGGCGACCGGTCTGCTCGTTTGCCTCATATGTCATAAAAAAAACACCAACTAGTTTTTGTCTGTATATCCCTTTGCAAGCGGGGAATGGTACATACAATGTAAGGAGATCGACAGTCCTCTTGCTTTAAGGTCCTTCATTTTATGCCTAAGAGGTTTTTTTCCATTAAGAATCCCCGGCAAGCCCGAATTTCACCTTGAAAGCGTAACTACGTTTGTATGGAGAACCTAGCTTGCCGGGGACTCTTAAGAAGGTAGGCAGATATGACAGATAGACGGACACAATAATAAGCTTGTCAACAAGGGTTTCAGAGTGTTAGCGCCCTTTAGGTGCGGAAATAAATAAATAAATAAAATTAGGGACAATCTTACACAAATCGACCTAGTCCCAAACTAAGCAGACCTTGTACTATGGGTACTATGCGACCATATATATATAATATATAGATAAATTGTAACACTTATATAAATAGAAAACATCCAAGACCCAGGAACAAACATTCGTGCTCATCACACAAACACTTGCCCTGGTCGGGATTCAAACCCGGGACCGCTAGCTTCGTAGGCCGTTGTACGTACAACCCACTGAGCCAAACGTGTCGTCGGAAATGTCATTTATGGATTTGTAAAATTTTGTTGGGACACATATTAAATACGAGGTTCAGGACTGTTATTAACAAACCTAACCTAATGTATTTAACAGGATGATGCCTTAAAGAATCCTGAAAATTCTTCAGTTTCAGAAAAAAATATATGAGAAAAAAGTTTATACGCTGCTTGTGGGAACGCAAAATGGCGGCGATGTGGTTCGCAACCCATCACGTCTCGGTCCCAGTGAGAGCAAAAAGTGGGCTATTTACGTTGAATGTAAGGGGAGGGATGAATGATAAAATAGATGAAGTATGTCAGATGATGGATGCAAGAAATATTCATATTCTGTGTGTGAATGAGACACAGCGAAAGGATTGTGACAGCACTAAATGAAGAGATTAATGAATGTTGATGAAGCGGCAGCTGTATGCCAGGACCTTAGCAAGTGGAAGGAGGTAGTCTCTGCCTAACCCATAATGGGAAAAAGGCGTGATTGTATGTACATATGTATGTATGTAAGTTTATGCCCGAGGATGCTAACCGATTCTAGATATTCGAGTAATACTAAGTGTTTGTGTAGAACAAAACTTCGCACATCTATTGAGCCCCAGAACAATGAAAGAAGCGAATCACCGTGCGCCGGCTAAGTAGAGTTACGAACGTGTACTAAAACAAGATTATAAGATTAACTTTACTGCCGCCAGAAAGTACCCATAAAATATACCCTTATTTTCACCCTAATCCGCACTCCCTAAAAGTGTTCTGATTTTGGTGAGTTTAACAAACAACAAGAGACCGTTATTTGTAAGAAGATTATTTTAGAATCTGACTTTGAACTGGACTGGACTGACCTCTACCAGTTATCGAACACAGCGGGCGGAAGGCAAAACCACATATGTCATGTCGTGTCATGTGAAAGCTAAACACCGGTCAGATTTAGACACATTTATTCTACGAAAGTAATTCATTGTAAGTCATTGACTTACAATTTTATTAAAAATGGTACATCTTACTTGAACCAATCAGGAAACGCAGCTAGTTCATACCATAAAAATGGCGAAAAATTGGAAAAAGGTCGGATCTCGGGCATTCGGTTCGAGGATGTCCAACGAGTAATTTGTGCTAATTCCTAACCAATATTATATAAAAGTTTTGAAGTGCGATAAGTTATAAACAAAAATCAGAAACAAATGAAAAAAAAAATCGATGATACTGGTCTTGAACTAGGGCTTGTGATATCCGTGTTAAACGCCCGATCGGACGTCCGTGTTCTTAATACCGCCGAGTTTAAGAACCCGAAAGGAACGAACCCGATGGATCGTTGACCCGCCTACACGTACTACACGACTACACGTACTACACGCAGCAACTGACCTTAATTACACGCGTCTCTTACCGACGACGCTAACGGATACTGGCACAACGTACGGGCCATTTTTATTATTAATAAGGTCTCGTACGTTTTGAATGATATCGAAATTGTTTGAAAATTCAATTTATTTAAATAGAATTATTAGAAGTGTATATATTATATTATTTATTTTTGTATCTCAATGTTTCTGTAACTTGATAATACCCATTTAAATTGATATATTTCAAGGATTCAAAAACGGAACCCTTATACCTTCTTCATGTCCGTCCATCCGTACATCCGTCCGTATGTCACAGGCATTTGACTCAAATCTATATTATTGAATTACATTAATAGAGTATAGGTGTCATATATAAGCCACTACTTAGTTTGATAATTAAATAACAAAAAAAATATTTCTAAGGGGCTTCACATATTACGTAATCGAAACGGAAAAAAAACCCGGTCTGGCTCAAGGCACTGGTTCAAGTCTTGAACCAGTGCCTTGAGCCAGACCAGGTCAGCACGCTCTAACCAACTGAGCTAATCGTCCATACCAGTAGTCGACGAATTTTGTCATCTGTTCTTGCTTGCTTACGTAAGATAAACCATTATTTAAAAGCGTTATTTTATAGCGAAGTTTAAAAGTTGTGGACGGATTTGTGGGTGTTTTCACTCAAATCTGTCCACAACTCTTTATTGCACACCTCACAAAACAGAGGACAGAAAACAATACAATCAAGGAGAGGTAAACAACAGGTGGTCATATCGCTAAACAGCGAACCCTTCCAGACAACCTTTGAGTAGTGGGAGACGTTGAGAAAAAAAAACTGTACGTATAAGTAGGTGGCACAAAGAAGTTGGGAAAAATTGTGAATGTTCAACTTTTTTCTTTTTGGTACTGCCATGTCGCCAGGGATTTGACATCGATAAATAAGATATGGCTTTGACCTTCACGACCCTAGAAAGCCCAAGCAATGTTCTTTAAATTCTAGATTTAAGGATATTTTTGTTTGAAAGAAATTTATGAAATGTCTCAACATCTGGAATATTTATGGTCCTGTTTTGGTCTGTTGAACTTCTTCAAAATTGTTTATCTTAAAATGCGTTTGACACTGCTACACGATTTCATCTTAGCTTCAAGACGGGCTATTTACAAAAACGTTTTAGTTTGTGCCCTCGTTTCATCAAGTGTTGGATGAGACGCAAGTTAGCAAACTAATTTCAACAAATTTAATTGTCATTATGGATTCACCGAAAAATATTTTCTTAAAAACCATCTTTGATTCAAAATACCGTAAATTATGTTCCACTGTGTTTAAATTATGTGCACGGCCTTTATACTAAATATATATTCTACCCAAATAATACTAGATATTCATATATCTAGTGTTACACTTACGTATCATTTTTTACATAAATATTATAGTATATACGGTGACATCTCTTAGTGCACTGTGAGCGAGATTATCACGTCCGCTCGCGCGGAAAATTCGTTCCGTTATTGCATACTTTTTAGGATTCCGTAGTCAACTAGGAACCCTTATAGTTTCAGTCTGTCCGTCCGTCTATCCATTCACGGCTAAGCTCCGTGATAATTAGTACTAGAAAGCTGAAATTTGGTATGTGTATGTGTATGTATCACATCAAAAAATTTTTTTTCACCTCTCGTACACCTAAAGTGTTTTTTTTTCGTTCCAACACTAGTGTGTGGAGTGTGATTGATTTTAAAAATAATAGGTCTTCAAAGATTTTTTTTTGATAAAGTTAGCAGTTTTGTAAACATTCGCTCTAGAAATCAAAAACAGCGATCTCTAACTTTTCAACCACGGGTCTAAAAATTATGGAAAAATTTATGAAAATGAGGCAGTAAAAGTACTTTCAATGAAAACTATATTTAAAAAAATCGTACAAGCCGTTTTTGAGTTATTGCCAAAAAACTGCGCATCTCAGCTAAAGGAAGTAAGTGCCGTGGAGATACGCTCATTTTGCTACTACACTTTTTCATATCGTATTTTGATAATCGGTAGTGCATTTTTTGTATGGATGGCTGCGGAATCCTACACTGAGCATGGTCCGACATGCTCTTGGCCGGTTTTTCTGTTTGACGTTGCACTCGATACGGAACAATGATTAAGCTCTTCGTTGGTTCTTTTTGCAATATATTATCAATGCAACATATTTACGTTGCCGCCTCTGTACTAGGTACCAAGGATGCATGTCTAAATCTGCTGAACTTCAAGATTATTTTTCTGTGAATGCGTTTGACACAACCATAAACCTATATCAAGTTCTCGAGTGGAGACCGCGTACCGGCAAGTGCAAGTTGGTCGGACAATCTGGTTAGGGTTACGGGGACTCGCTGGATGCGGGTCGCCTCTATCCGGCCCATGTGGTAATCTATTGAGGAGGCCTGTGTCCAGCAGTGGACGTCCTATGGCTGAAATGATGATGATGATGTTGATTTCTAGAAAAAAAAAAAACATTTATTCATTGGCATAATTAACAATAGCACAAAATATTCAAGTAAGAAACAGATAACAATTCAATTTCTATAATATGTCTATAATAATAAATTCTAAAGAGTCATAGATACTCATAATATTACAAATGTTAGAGTTTATGAAGATGTTTGTTGTAACTAAATAACATGTTAACCGTCGTACGGATTTACATGAAAATTGGCACACAGATAAATTAGGTCATGGATTAACAAATAGCATACTTTATTCCCGGGAACGCAAACAAAACAGCGGGTAAATGCTAGTATTTTTTTATAAATAAAATAGTATATTCATTATAGGGTGACATTTCTCAGTGCACTGCGAGCGAGTGAATCGCGCCCGGTAGCACGGAAAAATTGTCCTGTTATAGTTTACTTTTTTCTGTTCCATGTTGCACTCGAACCGGAACAATGATTATGCTTCCTGGTTCTTTTTGTAGTCTAGGGAACATTTTACCATCGCCAGTTCTGCACCAAGAAGTTCCTTCCTTTGTACATTTTGGGTCTATTAGATGTTTTCTATGAACCTACTTATATTTACGAGTAGATATAATATCTTATTTCTGGGGTCTAATATTCATAGTAAAGTATTTCCTGTATGCATTTTTTATTAAAAATAAGGTAATATAGCGGCATTTTCTAATTTAACGATAAATATTTAATTTTAATACACGTGTAGCAAAATAGTTGTGTAAATATGCCAATATATTATAAGATAAGGATATAATAATCCTAACCTATATTGTAAATGTGAACCGGTGGTAGGCCTTCTTTCGTTGAGGAAAGAAGCAACAAACACATTTTACGCATAGAGAAAGTAGACTGGCGTGGGAGGCTATATTTTATGCTGAAAAAAAAAATTCCCAAAAAACAAAAAAGTTCAAGCGTGCGACTTTCAAACAGGAGGAGTGAGCAGTTTGTGAGTTTCTCGGAATTTATGTACGGAATGTCATTTGATATTTTAACGCCAGCTTTTCGGTGAAGGAAAACTTCGTGAGGAAACCTGCATACATCTGCTAAAAATTCAAGGGTGTAATGTGAAGTCTCCAATCCGCATTGGGCGCGTGGAAGCCTGCGCTCAGCAGCAGTGGGACGAATATAGGCTGATGATAATGATATATGATATCCACAAAAACGTTCCCTACATGGACAAAGCCAGGGAAACTCTATTTTTAGAGTACAAACAATAACAAGTCTCAACGCAATGATAATATTATTTTAGGGCAAAAAAATCTTTCCTCGTCTGAATATTTAATACGCTCTTAAAATTGTATGTAGATGTGCTACACGTGAGAAAACAACACATCTGCTTAAAATCCATACTAATATTATAAATGTGAAAGTGTGTCTGTCTGTCTGTCTGTCTGTCTGTCTGTTACATCTTCATGCTTAAACCGCTGAACCGATTGGAATGAAATTTGGTATGAAGATAGTTTGAGTCCAGGGGAAGGACATAGGCTACTTTTTATCCCGGGAAAAGACACTTAACCGCGAGAAATGAATTCAATGCGGACAAATCGTACGTTACACTGGTACGCAAAAACTACATGACAGATTTGCCTAAAATTCTGCAGTAATATATCTTAGATAACAGAATAGGACATAGGCTACCACTTTTGAGGGTATTCATTCATAAAAGGGGTATTTTTAACAATAAATGGAAAAACATGACCTTTTGTTCATTTGACATTGTGACATTTTCATTTCTAAACAATTAATAAACAATTGGTAACCTAGCAACAGTAACACTACCTACACGATTAAACAAAGAACACACCTTCCGTATATGACGTATCATACAAATAAGAGTATATCTTAATATAGCTGGATAATAGCCCGTTGTACATTTTGGACTTGCGATCATCTCTGAATGATAAACATTTTGTTACAAAAGTAAATGGTTTATAAATAACATAAATACATAAACGAGTTCTTTTTAACAATAAATGGAAAATCATCACTTATTGTTAACTCTGAAATTTTCATTCTGAAGAGTTATAAAGAAATTGCTTTGAAACCAATATGACGCGTTAGTACCTGTTTGCGTAACTGGATGGCGTTAGTTGTAAACGATATCAACGCAGAAGTACTGAACTTAGAGACTTGAAATTTTTACAGTAGACATTATATACTACGTAGGCAAGGAAAAAGACAGGATTTTTGGAAATTTGTCTCCTAACAGGGTTAAATTGGGGTTTAAAGTTTGTATTGAAAATCTGTAATTATTTGAGTAACTGTTATTATATTTCGACTATATTTTCCTCATTTTAAAGTAAGAAAACTTATTTCAGCATTTTTGTAAAGTCATCCCTTAACGGTGTTAAATTGGGGTTGAAAGTGTGTATGGAAAATCTGTAGTTATTTAGTAACTGTTTTGATATTTCACGTAAAGACTCTTAATTTAAAACTAAGAAACTAATTTCAGCATTCTTGGAATTTCATCCCTGAAAGGGTTAAAATAAGGTGTAACAGTCTGGGACAAAAGTACGATGGCGCATAAAGAGTGTTGTGAAGAGCTGAATAGAACTTTGAAAGATATTAAAGGGAACGAAGTTATGATGGGTGGAGTCACTATGTTGTTAGCTGGAGACTTTTGTCAGACTCTACCCGTATTTCCGAGGCAAACTCGAGCTGATGAAGTTAAATTCAAATTCAAATATTTTATTGCAGGCCAGGGCACTTGCATTAAACTTGCATTAAGGCTTCAAATATTTGGCCTATAATCAATAAACTCCACCTTAAGATAAATATGCGAATGCACCTTAAGGGCGATGTTTGCGCTGGAAAATTCTCCGACCTTCTCACTAAAATAGGAAATGGAGAACATCCCGCAACTGAGAGAAGGATTACAATTCCATGCAATCTCGCCTTAGTTGTTCGTACCGTTGACGACCTTATCTCTCGAATTTACCCAGATGTTCAAAATCTACACAGCAAGTCCATGGAGTGGTTGTGTGAACGAGCGATTCTGACAGCTAAGAACGACCAGGCTTCCGTTATTATTAATATTTTATTTAAGTCATTTGAAGGTTCCGATTACGAATACAAGTCTGTAGACTCGATCTGTAGTGAACACGGATGATGCCATAAACTATCGCGTAGAGTTTTTAATGCACTCAACCCACCCGGCCTACCTTCTCACATATTTATCTTAAAAGTGGGTGCTCGAGTAATGTTGCTGCGAAATTTCAATCAGCCAAAGTTGTGCAATGGAACAAGGCTGCGTGTGTAAGCCTTACATAAAAACGTTATAGAAGCCATTGTATTTACTGGCTGTGCTCAAGGTGAATTTGTGCACATATCCCGGATACCATTTATACCCTCGGAATACCCATTCGAAATGAAAAGGCTGCAGCTCCCCCTTAAAGTCTGTTTCGCGATGAAGATCAATAAGTCTCAGGGTCAGTCACTGAAAACAGCAGGAATAGGTCTTACGGGGGGACTGCTTCTCACACGGCCAGTTTTACGTGGCTCGCTCGAGAGCAAGCTCTCCACGCATCTTGTTCGGGTCTGTTAATGTGGTATATAAAGAAATACTGCAAAACCTACCTAATGTTCAATATTATCAATAGTTCAAACTCAATTGTCAAATTACATCTGATATTTTTTTCAAATTACAGGTATATAACGAAGTAACGTGACTTATACTTATAACTATTGACAGATAATGCATAGCCTAAACTGCCGACGGTAGGAATACGAGAATTGAAACACATATTCCGTTACAAATGTATGTAGAGGTGCACTAAAGAAGGATTTTTTTAAATTCGAGCTATACGCAGACGAAGTCGCGGGCAAAAGCTAATAATAATAAACTTTTTTCAATGACTCCATGATCAACAAAACTGACAATCACTCCATGATCAACAATAGTGGTGAACACTCTCAAAAGAATGTTAATAAACAGCCTTCCGGCTAGTTTCTATCCTGCATGTATAAACTTATTCTAAATAAAAATTGATTAGATTCAAGAAAACTTAAGATTAGAGTCTAAGCAGAAATTAAAGTCTAATAATAAATAAATATTACGGGACAATTTTACACAAATCGAACTAGTCCCACGGTAAGCTCAATAAGGTTTGTGTTATAGGTACTAGACGACGATATATTTAATAGATATATTACTTATACATATACATATAAAACATCCAAGACGCAGGAACAAATATTTATACTCAACACACAATATTTGCCCTTACCGGGATTTGAACCGAAGACCTCAGCTTCGCAGGCAACGTTACTCCCACTGAGCTAAACCGGTCGTCAAAATTGTAGACGTTTAGTGAAATAAACAGTTTTTTTTTTTAATGCTTTTAGAGTTTCAATTTCGATGAGGATAGGCGTCTTGCTGCGATCTAAGAGTCTTATCACACTGGCGATTTGCGAGCACAATTGCTCAACGAGCTCGCTGCGTCATCGCGACGTTATTACTGCGACAGCGCAACGTGATCCCCGCGGCGTTCAATCTGCATTTTGAATCAGGGCTCGCAACCGGTATTTATAAATCTTCTAAAATATACGTTATATCTGGAATGTTTTAAAACTGTATTTAGGAGAAGATTGTATGAAGATAATACCGGTTCCCAATCCTTGTTTTGGATAGTCGCGACGAACCCCTTGCGAATCGCAAGTGTGTTAAGGCCCTTTGGGAGATACCCATGTCGTAGAGTACGGCTAATAAGCTGAGCATTTAAACATAAATAAGGTACAGAGGGCGCTACTACTGCTAACTAGATTGTGCTCGAAACTTTCAAGCCACGTACGTAAAGTTACGATAGCTCAGTTGGTCAGAGCACTTCTGCGTTAAAGAAGAGGTCGCAGGATCAAATCCTGCTTGCAATTTAGTAGGTCGCATTGAGTTGTTCCTTTGCAATCTAACTCTGTGTATTTATTTGAATAAAAAATGTGGTATTTCCACATTTATAAAAAAAACCGGCCAAAAGCGAGTCGGACTCGCGCACCGAGGGTTCCGAACAAAATATACGCTACAAATGGCCGTCTATGAAAATCCAGTATTAGCAGAGCCCTACTCCTAAGCAAAATGTTCGTGGGGCTCGATCATTTTATATTTGTTTTTGGTATAGACAGATATACATAAAATTATACAGTTTTTAGTATTTGAGTACGGTTCATGAGACAGACAAACAAACAGGCAGACAGACAGATGGACAGCGAAGTCTTAGTAATAGGTTCCCGTTTTACCCTTTGGGTACGGAACCCTAAAAACAAGAATTAATAATTGTATTTATTCAGTTTCTACCTTAGGGAGATAATCCATACTAATATTATAAATGTGTCTGTCTGTCTGTCTGTTACCTCTTCACGCTTAAACCGCTGAACCAATTTGGATGAAATTTGGTATGGAGATAGTTTGAATCCCGGGGAAGGACATAGGTTACTTTTTATCCCGGAAAAATACCCTTATCCGCGATAAACGAATTTAAGTCGCGGGCAGAAGCTAGTATATAATAAACAATAAGGCGCACACGTGATTGTTGACGTATAAGAGTGCCATTTGTTTGAGCCCAGAAGGGTTCTTGCATTCACGTCAGTTGTCGTGCCAATGTATGTCACGAGGGTTGATGAGGGTATAGTCCAGTAAACAAGGCAGGGCACCATATAATATACGCATTTATCATCGTACCTAACAATCAGGAAACGTGGCTATATAAGGGTATCTTTTTTCTTAAGTAATGCATGCTCGTACCTGTCTGATACAAAATAAAAAATCTCTCTGATAAGATATTTCAAAATTTCCAACTCATATTCATATATTCCGTGGTAAAACTCAAATTAATATAATAAAATTACCATAATGTAAAAAACTCCCGACTAGGTGGACAGATGACCTTGTGAGGGGTGTGGGCAAGATCGCACCCTGTGGCGAACTATAGGAGAGGCCTATGTTCAGCACAGGGCCATGGCTGATAGATAGATAGAATTGCAACAATGAATTCTGATGCACGATAGTACTTAATATGTCAAATTAATTTTATCAATTACCGTGACGACTGTAATCATAAGGGGGATTTTAATGTTAATTTGACACAGTTCCATAATGCATCACGGTTTTATTTTGTAGACTTTACTTTGATAAAGAGGAACGTTTCGTCTCCTAGGTATCTATATCATGACGACCACCGTATCTCATAGTGACGTTCTCGTGAAATACCTTAGAGCTTTATGCCGGTAATTTTCTTGTAGGCGCTGAACAGGGCTTTAATATGAAACATTACTAACAGCTATCGAATCGAAAAGTTCTTTGTCATAACAGAGTTGAACAAATGTACTACATTCTTACTTTTACTTGTATAAGTAGCGTCGATTGGGGGAACTTGAAACTGGTAGGGGCTACCTCGTAAATTACTATTGAAAGCAGTTTTTACTGAGAACTTATTTATGACTATCTGAGACTGGTGATATAAAATGTAAGAATTATAAGCAGTACAGTATCGTCTGCAGTACTGTGAAGGTGTTAATCCTTCACGATGAATACGAGACAGTCAGGCCGTATGTAAAAGTAGTATTTGAATTAATTTAAGAACGACAGCTGTCTCGTACCAGCTTTGTGTCATTAGGCCTTAGTCCGTAAGCAACGCTTGAATAGAAAGTATGAAACCCGTACCAGCTACGTTTTATTTTGTCCCACCATCTGGGCTAATACCCCAGAGTACTCTTGAAAGGCATTATTTTCCTTATCTAATATAACCCTCTGTAACCCAAGTCTCCCATTCGATGGTATTCTGGCGTGCAGTCTGCTTGCAGTTAGAATGCAGCCTGCTTGTTTAACCACACAAACTGTCTTAGAGCAGGTGAGCTTTTCTACAGTGTTACGATCATTTCAATCGCTCTGATTTCCGTGGTCGCTTTTTTAATCAAAATTAAATAAAATAAATATCAGGGACAATCTTACACAAATCGATCTAGTCCCAAACTAAGCAAAGCTTGTACTATGGGCACTAGTCAACGATATACATAATATATAGATAAGTTATAATACTTAAATACTTAGAAAACATACAAGACCCAGGAACAAACATTCGTGCTCATCACACAAACACTTGCCCTGGCCGGGATTCGAACCCGGGACCGCCAGCTTTTGTTGAATATATCCGTGATATTCGATTGGTTTTTGGTTATTTTGTAGAACACACTGACTTATACCGATATTCAAAAACGCCATGCAAATATCAAGGGGTTCCAGGAATAACACGACCACGGATGATGGTCACTGCAGAAAAAATGTCCGTTGAATTGCCCAAAAACAAATTTGAGGGAAGCGCCTATCACAAGATTAGTAGTAGTTAGTAGGTAAATGATGAATTGATGATTTAAAAAACCGGTCAAGAGCATGTCGGACCATACTCAGTGAAGGGTTCCGCAGGCGTTCCTACAAAAAACTGCACTACGGATGAAATGAAAGTAAAAGAGCGTATCTCCACGGCACTTACGCCCTTTAGACGAAATGCGCAGTTTTGTTGAGTGCAGACTCAAAAACGGCGTATCCGATCATGTTTAAAACATTTTTCGTTAAAAGTATTTATTAGGCTGTAATTAATTTCTTTTTATATTTTTTGAAATAGAGGGGGGGGGGGGGGCACAATTTATGCAGCTTCGGAGCGATTATTTCCGAAAATATACACTTCATCATTTTTTTTTCATAAACCTCAAAGTCTTTTTAAAAGATCTGTCAAAATATGTGCCCACATTGCTTGCGGATTTTTTATTTCTCTTTCGGTTACATGTATGGAGCGCCCCCCTAGAAATATATTTTATTGTTATTTAACTATTAAACTAAGTAGCGGCTTATACAAGACACCTATCCTCCAAATTTCATTAATATACATTCAGTACTTTTTTAGTAAAATGCATATGTGACATACGGACGGACGGACAGACATGACGAAGCTATAAGGGTTCCGTTTTTGACATTTTGGATTTGGAACTCAAAAAAAATTATATCCGTTACTCTCACACTCATATTCGTAGCAGAAAATGACTGAGGCTTATCATTTATTTATCACTCGATAAACACGACCAACATAGACCCGCAAGTCATATATATTTAAGATAATATCTAGCAATTTAAAATATCCAACGCCAGACATTAAATTGAAGCTGTGAAATACAACCTCTAAAATCTCTGAGTACTAGCAAAAAACTCAAACAGCGAAATCAAACAGAGCCACGAATTTACATTCCTAATTCTAAAGTTTGCGAAAAATATTTTTCGTTGTCACAAATGAAATTATTAGTTCTATGAAACATTTGTGACAAAGTCGTATATTCTGTGGTTAGTCAAATATTTAGGGAGTTAAATAATAAGATTTATTCAATTATTTTTGATTTGTTCGAGAAATATAAAATATTTTTAATGTAACTTATGGAAATGTGTTAAATACTTATTTAACGTGTAACACGAATCAACCTGTCAAATATTTTTTATTTCAGCTGTATATAGATATAAGAGCATGTAGATCTATATATGTAAGGAGCGGGCAGCTGAGGTAATACAGCGAGTGCTATTCTCAAAATATTCTTCCATCCTCTCGCATAATCGAATGTGTTGATAGAAAAAAGCGGCTAAGTGCGAGTCGGACTCGCCCATGAAGGGTTCCGCAGCCCTTTATACAAAAAAATGCACTACAGATGAAAAATAAATACGATGTGAAAAAAAACACTAACAAAAGAGCGTATCTCCCCGGCACTTACGTCCTTTCGCTGAGAAGCGCAGTTGTTTGGCAATAACCTAAAAACTGTACGTTCGATCATATTTTTTTAACATACCGTTTAAAAAATAGAGGGGAGGAGGGCACAATTTTTGCTACTTTTGGAGCGAAAATTTCGGAAAATATTCACTAAATCAAAAAAAAATCTTGTCCTAGTAATTGTACTTGTAATAGTGTTTTTAGAAAAACTGTCGAAATATGTGCCACACATAGATATTTGCTGTTTTTTTTTTTTAGTTTCGGTATAGAGTGCCCCCCTTAGAAATATATATATATATTTTATTTAACTATCAAACTAAGTAGCGGTTTACACAAGACACCTATGCTACATCTTATAGTTTTTGAGTAAAATGCCTGTGACATACGGACGGACAGTTTTTGCCATTTTGGCTACGGAACCCTAAAAAACCGGCCAAGTACAAGTCGAACTTGTGCATCAAGGGTCCCGTACAAAATATACGCAAAAATGGATGTACCAGTGTTAGTACAGCCCTACTCCTAAGCAAAATTAACGCGGTGCGTGGTCATTTTATATTGGTTACTGACATAGAGAGACCGACATTAAAAAAAAGTTTTACAGATTTAATTCATGGGTAAGCTACAAGAGCTACCTTCATACCAAATTTCAAGTTACTAGGACAACTAGAAGTACTCTATAGGTTTTACGCGGACGGCGATTTGTATTGAAACACCTTTTTTAGTAATTATATTTTTGGATTGCATCGAATTAGAAGCTTAATTTTTTTTCGCCTTCATGGACCCGCAGACATAAGTGGGTCGGGGCGCTGAGCGTTTCGACCAACGTTACTTTTATGTTACTGGTGAATAAAATGTCAAACGCATCAGAGTTTTTGGTATAAGTTAGATGCAAGGCATCATTTTCTATTCCTATTTTTTTTTATCGAATTTACATGTATTATGTAAAAGAAACATAAAAGTGCAGCGGTTGAAACGCTCCGCGGCTCAACCCAAGTATTTGATGTTAATTTCAATTTGACACCTCTACACGTTTCTGAGAAAAAGGATCTTCCCAGAAAGACAGACTGATTGACAATATAGTAATACTATAAGGGTCCCTTTTTTCTTTTTAAGTCACGGAACCCTAAATATACCAGGGTCTCGTTTATTTATATAATTACAAATAATTACACAGCTAACAGTAAAAACGAAATGACTGTTAATTACAGTATCTATAAAAGTAATTATTTATGTAAAAAACAGTTTATAGATAAAGCTTTATAATTTGATGTATGTTGACTCACGTCCAATGAGGTGCCATATGGCTGCATATGCTACGAATCGTAACTTGCTACGAATGCGCAGATGTGTTACGCCATAGTAAAATAGGAGAAGTATGTAAACTCCGACACTTTAAGGTGCGTCCACATTTGTATCATTTGCCCGTATCAGATCATCGTCGCGTAGCATGATCGCGTGTCACGATCACGCGTTTGGACGTTGCGCCGACCCGATCACTCGAAATCCATTTACTACGCGTATCACACACTTGTATCGGAAGAGTGCGGCATTATCGGCGCGCCGCACATTGGTTCAAGGGCGGAATAAAGTCCGAAAATTACAAATCAACTAAAGTTATTTATTTGACTTAAATCTAACAGTAGAATACTTTTACAACCCTATACTGAAAGAATTTTAATTTTGGTGTATTATTTATTTGTAAATAAATAATACAAAACACATGATGCTGAACACTAACAAATTTTCTGTCAAAAAAGTTGTTTCTTTCTGGTAATATATTTCTAAAACCGGCGCTAAAGTATACAAAATGCTATTTTTATTTGATAAACCATATAATAAGGTATTTTTATGTTTTATAATATCAGTAATTTCGGCTATAGGTTTGGGTATGGCTTGGATTAAAACAACATGGTCGTTATTTTGGCAATTTTTAATATTCAATTGGGTATTACTTTCCAGCCTCACCTAGCCTTTCACCAAAAAATAGCACAAATGATACCTTAATTATCCAAAATAATGACCTAATTGATTCCAGCTGCCGGTGCCTGCAATCTTTTGAATAATGACCATTTAACTAAACAGCGTATTTGGAGGTAGGAAAAATAATGACATAGATAAACACATTTATGAGGGTAGTTAATTAACAAATGGCTTGATTTGGATATAAAATGCGTACATTATTGTCTTTTCCTTCATTTACTATTATCAACTCGAGGAAGTTATACTGTTATTATTTATAGTCATGGCAAGTTTCAGCATTTCGTATGCAGATTTAGTCGAAATTGCTATTTCAAGTGACCGAGAAGTGCATAAGTGTATTGAAAACCTGAAAATTAAAAATCCAAATCTTTCAGAAGCAATACTAGACCAAATCTGTATTGAGTTGACTAAACACTTTTTACCTACTTTCACGAAAAAGTGGAAAGCTGCATCAAGGACGCGAAAATATTTTTTTGAAAAAAACAAGGATTGGCTGAGTGGTATGTTTTCAATACATACGGTGCCTTCAGTTTCGAATGCTGATGCTGCCGTAGACGCCGAACCAGGACCTTCAAAACGACTTCGAAATGGTCGTCCAGAAAAACCTTTTGAAGAGTGTTGTAGCCGTACAAAACGAAAAAAAGTGAGAAGTTTATGTGAGAACTATCCCGAAGAGGCGATTTTGTCTGCTGCCGATAAAATTCGACAAAACCCCGTAAAATATCCTGCCTTCAGTCCAGAAAAGGCTTTGGCTTTGATGTTAGATGCGGCTCTAACAAAACATCAGTATGAAGTGCTTAGAAACGCGACGAAAGAAATAGGTTGCGACATTTTTCCTAACTATCATAGAGTCCTTGACTCAAAAAAACAGTGCTGCCCTAAATTTGAACATATAGATGTAACCGAATATTATGCCTGTGTTAGCTTGCAACCATTACTGGACCACACTGTAACCAGGATTTTACAAACAAAAACAGCAGATGAACTTTCAAGCATGAATGAAGATATGACTCTTATTTCCAAATGGGGCTGTGATGGTTCATCTGGTCATAATGAATACAAGCAGAAATTTAAAGAAGAAGACGTCACAGATGCTAACATGTTCTTGACTTCTTTAGTCCCTCTTCGCCTTGCCCATAACAAAGATGACGATACATCAGTGTATTGGAAAAATGAAAGCCCATCTTCTACGAGATTTTGTAGACGGGTACAGTTTCAATTTAGTAAAGAAACAACTGAATTGACCTATAACGAAAGGTCAAGAATGGAATCTGAAATATCCAATTTACATGAGACTTCTGTCTGCATTAGTGGCAAAACCTTTAAAATAAAGCATGAGTTGTTATTCACGATGATCGATGGCAAGATAGCACAAACGGTTACCGATACACAGTCTAATGCTGTTTGCTTTATATGCAAGGCAAGGCCTACAGAAATGAACTTATTAGATCTCGTGCGAAACAAAGTAGAGAATCCTGATGCATTGAAAGTGGGCTTATCGCCGTTACATGCCCGAATTAAATTTATGGAATGTATTTTACACATCGCCTATAGAAAGTCTTTTTGTAAATGGAGTACAAACGCAAACACACGGCCACAGAAAGAAGCAGAGAAAAAGAGAATACAAAAAGAGCTGTTTGACAGATTGGGTTTAAAAGTTGACTTCGTGAAACAAGGTATGGGGTCATCTAATGATGGCAATACTTCCAGGAGATTTTTTAGTAGCCCAAGTGTAGTTGCGGAGGTTACCGGTGTAGATGAAGAATTAATTCGCCGGTTTTCAGTCATCTTACATGCAATTAATTCGGGTGCCACAATAGATGCTGAAAAATTTGATTAAAATTAGATGCTTACTGTCGGCGCGCCGACAGTAAGCGTCCAAGCAGCGCGATACGCAGTCATGCTACGGCACGGTGATCGGATACGAGCAAATGATACAAGTGTGGACGCACCTTAAGGAGACTTAATAGCCTACTCCGGCGCGGACGCTTAGGGTTGTTGATGTCTATTTTTTAGATCTATTATTGGCAAATCATTTTAAAATGAGAGTTTACCGAAAAATTATCTTGTACACCGCAATATTATTATGAAAAAATATCATTTATAAATTCGACGAATTGTTTCGAACTATTTATTAATTCGCAAATTAGGTAATAATTAAATGCTACGACCATGTATAGTCGTGATCAAATATATCTTCTTTCGTTATCATGCACTCTAAAGCTTTGACAATAGAGTCGTGTTCAGAATATTTGCGAGCACCTCGTTTGCTCCGATGCATCTGATGCTTTGGTGACTGTACTGTATTAGGTACCTACTCATGTTTACATTATAATATTTATAATGCTATAACTACATAAAACGTTATAAACGAATGGTAAGGTAGTATAAGGTAGTAAGTATCTAATGGGATTATAATGGTTAATATTGGCAGGTTTTCTAAGAATAGAACAGGACCAAAGTGCAATTTTTTCAACCAAATATAAGTCATGTGAAGGATACTATAGGCAAGTGGTGGGTATAAAATAAAATAAAAACTTTTGTACACGTCACGTTTATTTAAATCTAGCTTCTGCCCGCGACTTCGTCAACCTTAAATTCATTTATCGCGCATAAGGGAATTTTCCGGGATAAAAAGTAGGCTATGTCCTTCCCATGGACTCAAATTATCTCCATATCAAATTCTATTCCAATCGGTTAAGCGGTTTAAGCGTGAAGAGGTAACAGGCAGACAGACAGACAGACAGACAGACACTTTCACATTTATAATATTAAGTATGGATATGGATACAATACGTTACAAATTACACACAGAAAGATACTTTCGTCGATTACACGAAGTTCGGAAGGCCTTGTTATTTGCTTTCAAAGTAAAATAGATCCTCATTCTAATAAATAGCTTTTGCAAACAAATACTAGGAATGCATGGAAAAGGAAGCAAGAATTCTATTTCTTTCATTTGGTTAAAAATTTAAAAACAAATTTTAAAAATCATGCGATCTTTTTCAAATGCACGGTATAGTCGAAATTAGTAACTTGAAATTCGTCGCGTTTTATCATTAATTAATATTTCTTACCGTTCCCCTTGTGATGGTATCAGGGATAACGATATTGCTGGATTTGATGAACTGTTGAGGCATCCAAAAACAGAACAATACTTTTTTGCCATTATTCACTATTATTAATTTCCTTGTAAATCTAATACTCACTTCATTAGTTATGTATTTACAACATTACACTATTTACAACTATATATAAAACAACCGTAGATACACAAACGCATTCACGGCGCGAAGGGTGGTGGGTGAGCGAGCGAACGGAAAAAACGTACCGTACCGCGGCAGCGCTGGCGGCGGCACTGGCTAGCGCAGCCTGTCTAAAGATGCGTCCACACTTGTATCATTTGCTCGTATCCGATCACCGTGCCGTGGCCTGACTGCGTATCGCGCTGCTTGGACGCTTACTGTCGGCGCGCCGATCATGCCGTACTCGTCCGATATATTTGTGTGATACGCGTAGCAAAATGGATTTCGAGCGATGCGATCGGCGCAAAGTCCAAACGCGTGATCGTGACACGCGATCATGCCACGCGACGATGGTCTGATACGGGCAAATGATACAAATGTGGACGCACCTTAACACTTCTTTAATTCCACCTTATTTCAACGCACACGCGTGAGCGAGAGCGCGTGCGTACCGGCACGCACACATATAACCCGCGCGATGTACCTTTGTTTGCAGTGAGCTTACTCGTTGTACTCTGGTTACAGTTATGAAACGTCAATAAATATTAATACAGACTTCTTCTCACTTAGCCTTTAATACACCTTCTGTATTAACATTTTTGCAACCGACATTTTCGTAGCGCTACGCTCGTAGCCAAAATCATGGGAAAAACCTTAGGTAGCGAAAACTTACGAGCAGAGCACCTGCCCAGCGGGCTTGCGGTCTAGAATGTGTTAACATGAAACAAAACCACCATTTTTGAAAGGCATCAAGGTTAATCTTTCAAAAATGAAATTAGGTACGGGTGTCAAAGCGGATGGATAAATTCCAGGCTTACAATACAGTGGTCGCTGGTGGAGAGGTTAACACCGGACAGGACAGGACGCGTGATCCAAAGTTACCAGGTTCAATTTCTAGTGTGACCACGTGCGAGAGCAAACGAGTTTTTCTTTGTGCTTTGATATTTGTATCTATATCACAATGAAACCAAACCATCCAAAAAGATCGTAATGTGTAAGTGATAAGTTAAAATTATTGAAACTTTCATTTTTAGGGTTCCGTACCAAAAAGGTACAAAAGAAACCCTTATGGTGCGACTCTGTCTGTCTGTCTCTCTGTCTGTCTGTCTGTCTGTCCGACTATTAAAGCGCCATATCTCAAAAACTACTAATGATGATTATTCATGAATACTCACTAGCCATGGATGATTTAATACCACAAATTAATTATAACTCAGAACGGTTTGAGTCCCTGACAAATAATCACTCCTGTTTATGTAAGCAGGCAAGAGGTAATTTGTCGTCTAGTGTACTAGAACCATCCTCTCTGAGTGCCAGTTTGCCAGAAAAATCCAGTGAAAGTTTCTTCCACACCGCTCCAAGCACACCTAATCCTAAGGTTATCATGTACTGTGCTGAGATAGGAAGTGGTATGGGCCCACTGTTAAACTCATACTTAAAAGGACAGAGTGTAAGTAGCAATTGTTTGCCTTGACAATATTTCAAATCACATTCTAAAAGACAGTAATATTAATTCCAAGACAACATTGCTTATTCTTTTGGGAAACAGGGGTAAAGTGAACAAGAATGATTTAATTAAATTTTATGAAACTTTGAACACAATTACAGTTAAGGAAATTATTATGTTCACTTTTCCCTATTGTAAACAATTGACAAAATCTGAAAATGATACAAGATATATTTTAAATACATCTTTACATAATCTTTGTATATACATATAGTAGTAAGTTTAGAATAGTAGACGCTAACAAATATGTTAGTAATCATTGTTTTTTGACAAAAGGTAAGTTTTACCTTTCCAATTATTGCAAACGACAAATAGTTTTGTCACTAGCCTATTTAATTGACATTTCTACCAAGAATTTGGTACATAACTCTGCTTCTATTGAGCAGTCCGACATTAATGTTGTTATGTGTAATAATTTAAACTAAGTGATGAGACAATGGAGAAATCCTTTTCTGGCAATGAAAAGTATATCCACTTGGTTCATCAAAATATTCAGTGTATTAGAGGGAAAGATTTGCAGATTGAATTATTTTTAAATGCCTGTAATATTGATATCTTATGTATAATTGAACACTGGTTAACTTGCAATGAGATAATGCCCCAATTCAATAATCACCAGGTGGGTAGTTCGTTCACAAGACTTAAGTCCATACATGGTGGGTCGTTAATTATATTAAATAGTCAATTGAAATTTAACGAACGTAAGGACATTGTATCCTTGTCTGTTGAACGGACCATATAATTAAGTGCAGTAGAATTAGAGCAATTTATTGTAGTTTGTGTGTATAGGCCGCCATTAAGTAATTTCGATGTTTTTCAAACTATTATGGAATATGTGCTTTTTAAGATATCGCGTACTCGTAAAAAATTACTTCTTTGCGGCAATTTCAATGTAAATCTTTTGGAAGATTCTACACTAAGTATTATATTGTTGAATCTATTCAAATCTTTTCGTTTAAGCCACGTATTTATGGAACCTACTAGGGTGACCGATTCCAAATCGGTTGTGGCTGGTGGTGCACCAGTATTTAGCGAATGGGCTACTGCGGACTTACACAAACGTAGACAAGCACTGTATGCCATGTATGAGGAACGGCGGTTTAATACGAGTTCTGAATTTAAAGAACATGTAAAGCAATATTGATATACATAATATTAATAGAACTGTGATATACATAATATTAATACTAGAAATAAGCATAAGCTCGCAGTGCCTGCTACTAGGCTCAGTAAAATAAGGAGATCATTCATGGGTAGCTGTGTGAGATTTTATAATAAGCTTCCAAGCAGCATAAGTGAGTTGTCTATTGGTAAATTCAAAAATATTGTGAAACGAAAATTATTTTCTAAAGCTTATTATAGCACACAAGACTACATGAATGATGAAGCCGCGTGGGATTAATGTAAATTATAGCGTCATGTAGGTATATGAATAATTATTTTAACGAATACCTAAGGTATTATTATTATTTTAATCTTAATTGTTTTATATACCCTGACATTTAGAATTTTATTCTAGACACATTCTAGATTATTTATTTTTTATTGACAATCCTTTTGGGATTTATCTTATTGATTATTTTAATTTTAAAAATGATGATTTTATCAATAATATTACACTTAAGTTAAATGATCTGATTAGGTTTTTCTGGGTTTCCCTAATCCTTGCAGCAAATGTTGGATCATATAGTATTTCTCCCAGCAAACATTCACTCTCATGTAACTGACATTTCGAAAGTGCTTGTAACTAGGCCTACTTTAATAAAGAATATTTTGATTTGATTTGATTTGATGACGACTAAAATAATTTTATCAATAATATTATCCTTAAGTTAAATGATCTGATTAGGTTTTTCTGGGTTTCCTTAATCCTTGCAGCAAATGCTGAATCATATTGTATATCTCCCAGCAAACATTCACTCTCATGTAACTGACATTTCGAAAGTGCTTGTAACTAGGCCTACTTGAATAAAGAATATTTTGATTGATTAATTGATTGAATGCTAACTATTTGAAATTTGGAATATTTATAAACATGGTCAGCCCACATGTATTGCATAGGAAATAATTAAAAATATATTTTTATTTTCTAAAACAACGACGAATATGAGGGGGGTAAAAATTAAAAGTCTAAATTGTCGTAAATTGAAATTATGTTCTATTGATTTGAATATTTTAATAATTATAGATTCTCATTATTGACAACGCAAAACCGCAATAGTACTTTTTTTTATTAATTGTTTATTTAATTTATTTTTATAACCCAGATATTTACAGATTCAACATATTTGTAAATGAGATTGCTAATACTAAAATCATAGCTTATAGAGGTATACTAGATATACTTCATTGTTTTTTGCATGCCAGCTGCTGGTGAAATGTGTGATTCCATGTTACTATTATACAACCTTGTACCACATTTTAAGCAAAATAAAGATCATTCATTCAGTTATTCTAGCTACTGGATCAAATGGGGTGTCATATGAAAGGGCTTGATCTGTACATCTTTGATTTTTTTTTTTTTTTTATTGTGATCAGTTTTTGTTTTATTAAGGAAAATGTGAAAAAAAACACCATTCCCCCCTTTATCTCCTAAGTTTACCGATCGAAAATTTTGAAATTTTCACAATGTGTATTAATAAATATAAATATTCCACTAAAATTATAGCCATGTCTCTAACTAGCTTTTTTTTTAATTCGCCTAAAACCTATTTGAGCAACCCGGTTGCGTTAAGTTTGCACCTGATTTGTATGCAATGCTGTAGATATCAGGTGCAAACTTAGCTTAACCGGTGCCGGGTAATGAAGTTAGGGTAAGTAAAAATTTGTACGGAACCCTCGGTGCGCGAGTCCGGCAGGAAGGATTTGTCTGCAATCTGCTCGTAGAAACATGTTAATACTTAGTATAAAAATGTTGTAAAGACTTTTTAAATGCTTAATGTTTTTTTAGAATACTGAATTTGTAAATTAAAATTGAATTATTTAATGTGTAAATAAGTATTTGTACGCCAATCTGGCAAAACATAGAGTTCACAAGCTGACTTTAACACCTGTTTATACTCACCTGTGTTTAAACAAATAAATGTTCTCACGGTCTCTCTCTCTCTCTCTATCTCTCTCTCTCGCGGAGTTGCTGATCCAGGGCTCGGAAACCAGTATTCTCTTTATACAAAATAACCAGTTTTTTTCGTTCTCTTCGTTCAATTACGAGATTTTCGTATATTTTATTAAAGTTCTAGTACTTGAAAAATATTTGCCTTCTCCTTAATACAGTTTTTTCAGCAATAGTGTGTATTCTAGAAAATTAACAAACGAAGTGTAACTATGTTTGTAATATGCCATGTATTTAGGTTTCGGTTATTTTTCCGTCCCGTTAAATACTGCGCATTACTTTTAGTATAATGAAAGGAGCGTTACTATACTAATCCAGCTAGGCACATTTGGGTTTTTGAAATCGTTGTAGTGGTGAGTGTTATGATATTTTTTTCAAATTGAGCAACGTTATGATTTCATGAAACTCAGTGTCAATAAATAAAGCTATATACATACATCTTACATGTCAAGCAGAAGGGAATCGAATATAAAACCGATGCAAACGACCTAACGCCGTGACTCCATCTAGAAGACATCAATAAGAATTGGGAATTGGGAGTTCAGATTAAACTTTACATAAATCAATATGGATGGCCGATAGTGCTGCAGGGCGAACTAAACTGGAACATTTATCACGGGGCAAAACGACAGACAGATGTCGCAGGACTATTTGTATACTTTGATTAAGTCATGCGTTTACGACCGTTTCACGAAGTGCGTCTATACGAAGCGTGTAGCATGCGTCATTACACCGTAAATAAAATAACGTGAGCTGGGGTTTGTTCGTGTTTACGGAGATATTGGCTGACAAGTAAAATAGAAATATTTATTTGCTAGAAAACGTTATAATTATTAAGGTCTTAAAATACATAGGTATAGCATCAGTATTAAGTTGACATCAAAGTCAACATGCCAATTATTGCTTTACATAACTTTACTTTACATTATTCAATGTTTAAAAATAATAATAAATATCACTGACACAAGATTAAAAAAACAATCAATAAATTACATAGCGCAACGAAATATAATATTGCATCACTTTAAAGTAAAATTTTCCGTATAATTAATTACATGTCAAGTCGATAAGAAAACAAAATTTAAGCACTACTACATTAAAATTCGCAAATAAATATAAATAAAAAAACATTGTCATACTAAAGTCATTTAAAAATAGTAATAGTTGATCTTTAAAAATATAATAAACAATCATTGATTATATACCCTAAAAATTAAAAAATCCTTAACACTATAAACATAATGGTCATGTAGCAATATAGCAAATTAAATATATACCTCATTACAGTTTAAAAGCCGTTTACATTAAACAGAACAAAGTTGGAACATGTATTTTGGGGCGAATCGACGGATGTGACAGCGACGCTATTTGTAGGTAAGTACTGTGCCTTCATTAAGTCGGGTACGTTTAAGACCATTTCAAGACGTGCGTCAATACTAAGCATGTAGCAAACGAAAATAAATTAAATTATGCGAGCAGAAGTTCTCCAATATTTATACATGTTCTGGTAGGTTTGTGTAGTCCCTAGTAGTCTTGCACAATATTTACCATCACATCACGTAAAGGAAAACAATACTCGTGGCATTTCATCTTTTTGTAGTATGTTTTCTGAGTTGATTTACTCATTACTCATACAGCGTTTACGGCCATTACAAGCTTCGTAAGCCGTCGTATGCCGCAGGCCACATGGAACAAACATAATGTGTCTTATGTAGTGTAATTATGTGGTGTTAAGTAAATATAATGACAAGGTCGCACCATAATGGTTCCCTTTTATGGCACAAAACCCCAATTTCAATCAAAATTAAATATAAAAGTTTATTTATGTCGATGTGGAATGTAAAAATAAGTATAAAAATGGTCGTTTTATCTTTTTACTTTCATTTTATAATTGTGTAGGATCGCACCTATGCACTGGGTTGTGATTGATTGTCAGAAATAAAACGCCGGTAAATTTGGTACAGCGAGATTGAGTCAGGAATTGTAGCAGGGCAGGAGCTTCTTGTTTCTTCTTAGATTATTTCGGGAACTGCGGGCTCGGACGGAACTAATTGTATATACAGTGGTCACCTGCATGTACCTCGGTACGCAGGGTGCCATATCAGGGCTTTGCCCTCTTTTGGCCGAATATTCTCCGCCCGCTGCGGCGGGCGGGTTTTCTTGGTTAGTCTCTTGGCTGGCTTCTTTTAAAGTTCGCAGGTGGGGTCACTGTCTTTGTCTGGGTAGACTGGGACTGGGCCTCTTCTGCGGCCTTATGACGATGTTGTCGTCGTGGTGGGCGTCGGTGCGGGCTGGGGCGCCGGC
Organism: Hedya salicella; assembly: GCA_905404275.2. NCBI lineage: Eukaryota > Metazoa > Arthropoda > Insecta > Lepidoptera > Tortricidae > Hedya > Hedya salicella. Next base: position 15,894,631 of record FR990112.1, on the reverse strand, counting down.
TCCGGTGCCGTGTTTGTTGCGGCTTCGACTGCTGCTGACGTGTGTTGGCCTGTCTGCGGCGTTGTGGACAATGTTGGCCTGTTTGCGGCGTGGTGGATTCCTGGGCGTGCAGGGGACTCAGGTGGCGGGATGAGCTCTCTCGGAAGAGCTCTGCTTCTCTTCTCCGGCGGGCGGGCGTGGAGCGGCGCGATCCCAACGAGCGATGGGATGGTCCAGACCTTGCCATTCCAGGTCGCGATGGATTGTCTCGTTCCGCATGTAGCGCGGAGCCGAGACGATGGTGCGCAGGGCTTGGTCCTCCTGCGCACGCAGCCTCTTCTTACTGGTCTCGGATGTCAAGGCGTACCATGCGGCTGCCGTGTAGGTAAGACGGAACCGCAGGTACGTCTTGTATATCCCCAGTTTCGTACGAATGGGGAGGCTACTGGAACTGATTGTATGGGAAGCCGCGCGTCTTTTATATCGTCGCGTTATCCCCACTACTGCGCGGTACCTCCCCCGCAACCCGTTCCCCGCGCGCACATTTCCTCACCACCGGTCAATGCGCGCGCAGTTTTTTACCATACTATATTCCTTTCCGCATCTCGTAATCTTAATTTTTTTTTAAACTGGTGAGTATGGAAATATCGGGACGAGCGAGACATACGCCGGTTGATAGCACACTGGTTTAATGTCATCAGTCAGTGGTGGGCGCAGCCACACACACATGCATATGTACATACACAACACCCCTCCCCCTATTTTACCAATACATGCGATTATACAACTTATATTAAAAGTACTTTTTTAAATCTAATTTCATCTTTGAACGCTACGCAATCGGCTTTGCGTTTCAATGCGATTCCGTTGATCACGACCTCGCTTAGTCTCCGGTGGAACCATCGCAGTGTCAGAGTCCGCCGAGGCATCTGTGAAACACTCTGCGATGGACTCGGCGATGGCGTAGGTTGTGGTGGTGGTGACTGCAGCGCGGGAAGCGGCGGCTGAGATGGGGACGCTGGTAAGTAATCATCAATGTCTGTACCTTGCTCCCGTTGACTGGTATCGGTTTTTATTCCATTGTACTTGAGTATTTGGTTCGTGTGTTTTTTAGTACTCAACCCCGTAATCAGATCCTTGACTAAATATAAAACTTTTCCGATTCTTTTAGCGATTTCCCCTTTACAACAACTAAATTGTTTTTAATTATATATCTTTTATAAAGTACAATTTCACCTTTTTTAAAATAACGTGAGTTTCTTCCTTCAGTTTGTGAACGCTGCGTGTTTTTTAAAGATCTATTATTTAACGCTTCGGCGGATGGTAACGGCGATAACGGGAACGGAATTTTACACCCGAAAACCACTTCTGCCGGGCTGCAACCTGTGGTTGAATAATGTATCGAGTTACGATAATCTATTAAATACCTTAATAAAATGAACTGTCGTTGTCTATCATTTTAACCTGATAAGATGCTCAACTTGATACCTGTTTTTGTTATCTTAACGAAACTCTCGGCCTGGCCATTGCTAGCCGGATTATAAGCCGGCGACGTCACGTGATCGATGCCGTTAACATCACAAAAGTTTTGGAATTCTTGTGAGCAAAAGGAGGTACCATTGTCACTCGCTATGGTTTTCGGTAATCCGAACCTAGACACAAATTCACACAGCTTATCCACAACGGCCGTAGATGTCGTCATACTCATGAGGTATAACTCAACCCACTTACTTTATGCATCTACGATTACTAAATACACTCGACCACTAATTGGTCCAAGGAAGTCAATGTGTAATCTCTCGAAACAATGTGCGGGATGGGGCCACGGCGCGGGCGGAGCGCGAGGTGGGGAGGGCCGCAGTTGTTGACATATATCGCACGAACCTAAAAATGTCTCCAAAGCTTTGTCTATCCCGGGAACCAAAACCGGGCTCGAGCCTCCGCTTTAGTCTTGACTATTCCCAAATGTAGTTCTGTTAACATTTTACTGCGCAACGACTCCGGAATAACGGCTTTATGCATTATGACCCCATTTTCAACAGCTAATTGCGTTCTGCATAAATGATACGGCTTCAGTTGAGGATCATTCGTTTTTTTAGGCAAGCCCTTAACAATATACCTACTCACTACGCTTAGTACTGAATCTGCTTTAGTTTCGTTCCTTAGGTCGAATAGTTATTGGCATGTTTACCCCGTCCGTAACAAAACATACATATGCGGCCTTATCGGGGAGCGGTGAGTCAGTGCTCGCCTGCACCTGTGCTGCTCGCGCGGGACAAGTAGTCCGCGCTATTGTCCGCGCTACGCACGTATTCTATTATATAGTTATAGCCGCTGAGAAATAATGCATACCGCTGTAACCGATTGGCTGAAACCTCCGGAATACCCTTGTATGGACCAAAAATCAAAACTAGGTGCTTATGATCAGTCCGAAGTACAAACGGGCCCGCCCGTCCGTATAAATATTGATGGAACCGTCTAATACCATATATAATGGCTGTGGCTTCTCGTTGTATCTGAGCGTAACGTTTCGCAGCGGGGTTAAGAGTGCGCGACGCAAACGCTATAGGACGTTCCAACCCGTCTTCGCCCTGCTGTGATAAGACGGCACCCAAACCCGTAGGAGAAGCGTCCACTGTAAGGATTATTTTTGCTTTGGGATTAAAATGCGCTAGCACTTGATCGGATACCAAGTGACTTTTTATCGCGTTAAAAGCATCATTGTGGTCCTTGGACCAATCCCATTTGCTATTTTTTTTAAGTAAATCATAGAGCGGGCTGAGTATAGTCGAAGCACCCGGCACAAAATTCCGATAGTAATTACTTAGTCATAAAAACGATTGTAACTGGCTTATATTCGTAGTTACTGGTGCCTCAACTATAGCTCTTACTTTTTCAGGTGATTTTTTTAAACCATGCTTATTTATAACATAACCTAAATAGCAAATTTCTTTCTTGAAAAACTCACACTTTTCCCTCTGCAAAACTAATCCTGCATCTTGTAACCTTTGCAACACGACTTTGAACCTAGCTTGATGCTTGGCGGCGTCGGCTCCCGTGATGAGCACGTCGTCTAGCAGACACAACACGCCGTCGAGCCCGGCTAACACGCACTCCATGGCGCGCTGGCATAATGCTGGTGCACTAGCCAAGCCGAAAACGAGCCGAGAAAATCTAAAAATTCCTCGATGTGTGTTGATGCATGTCACCTTTTGACTCTCTTCGTCTAGCTCGAACTGGTTGTAACCCATTGAGAGGTCCAACTTCGTAAATGTTTCCCCCCGTGCAATTTTGAAAATAGTTCGTTCACCGTGGGCAATGGGTATTGTTCGATTAGCAATTGTTTATTTATACTAACAGGTAGTCCACGCATTATCGTATATCCCCATTTTTTTTCAAAACGGACACGACCGGGGAAGCATATTCCGAATAATCAACCGGCTAAAGGATCCCTAACGCGACTAATCTATCGATTTCATTGCTAACAGCATCGCGCAGCGCAAACGCTATAAGGCGCGCCTTAAAAAAAACCGGTTTTGCAGGCCTGTGTCCAGCAGTGGACGTCCTGCGGCTGAAATGATGATGATGAATGTAGTAAGGAAGGATTCATATTCCGTTCCGACAAGACCATCACAGCAGCCAGGTCACATTTGCGATGTGTTTCACAATTGGGATGTTGATAATTATTGACAACTTTTTTCAGTGGTATGTTGAAGAATGATCTCTCAATAATAGAAACATTGGCGAAAAAACTACTTCAATCCCATAAAAACCCGAGATACAGCAATGTTATAATCACATCCTTGGACTTTCCAAAAACCGTTGCATTCCTGCCTAGGATATCGGTGACGTCACACGTTCCTACATAATAATAATAATAAGTACTCTTTATTGCACACCAAAAGAAAATAACATCAGACACTTAAATCTAAACCAGTATGAGAAATGGTATACAACAGGCGCTCTTATCGCTAAAAAGCGATCTCTTCCAGACAACCTTAAGATAGTAGAGATGGCGCAAAGTAAACAACCAATGAGTAAGTAAGTGGTGCACATGAAGATGAGACAAATCATAAATTAAAGCCAGAAAGAAAAACAAAAGAGAAATGAACATTTTAGATACATACAAAGATACTAGATACTAATAAATAAATATAAAATACAAATATAAAATACATTATATTAGGAAATTTAGAACTTTTTTCTGCACTTATGTTAAAAATTGTGTTTATCGAAACGATTTCATAACAAAAGGTAAGTTATTCAATGGTATTATAGAAAAAATGCTGGTGAAAAAAATGGTACCTATATGCAAAAGTGCTCTAGCAAAAAAGCGTGTCTCCACGGCACTTACATCCTTTTGTTGAGGAGTGTCGTTTTCGGCAATAACCGATCTTGTTGAAAACAATTTTCGTTGAAAGTATTCATTAAGCTTCATCTGCATAATTTTTATCATATTTTTTGGACATAAGTTTTGGAAAATAGAGGGGGGGGGGGGGGCACAATTTATGCTATTTTATAAGTGATTATTTCCGAAAATGTCCACGAAATAAGAAAAAATCTAGAAACCTCAATGATGAAATGAAATGATTTTAAAAGATCCATACTAATACTAATATTATAAATGCGAAAGTGTGTCTGTCTGTCTGTCTGTCTGTCTGTCTGTCTGGCTGTTACCTCTTCACGCTTAAACCGCTGAACCGATTTGGATGAAATTTGGTATGGAGATAGTTTGAGTCCCGGGGAAGGTCATAGGCTACCTTTTATCCCGGAAAAATACCCTTCTCCGCGATAAACGAATTTAAGGAGGACGAAGTCGCGGGCAGAAGCTAGTCTGTCCATATATTTGCAATGATATTTGCTGTTTTTTTTTTCAGTTTCGTTTACATGTATGGAGTGCCCCCTTCCCTATTTTTATTTTATTTTATTATTTAACTAATAAACTAAGTAACGGCTCACGCAAGACACCCATACTCCAAGTGTGTAAATAATACAAATTTAACTGCACTGATATATTTTTTCCAATTATGATCAGTGTTTACTGTGAAAATCAGCCTTTTTTTAATACCAAGCAGTATTTAAAAAAATAGATTAACCAGCTTTTTGCAGGTTTAATTTTGCCTCGTAGTAAAATATCGTTGTATTGCTCTTAATGTATGGATAACGGCTCGAATATCGTGTAGCAAAAGCCATAAAGGTTTTAATATTTTATAAACTGTGAATAATCTTTGCCCACATTGAAGCTCTCATCTGTTTCGTACTGTAAATTCATGAAATTCACCAACGAAAACAATTTTGTGTAGAAATCCAATGACAGACTTGAAAAAGAGGATGTATTTATATTTTAAAATAACCTCAGGGTTCGAATAAAATGGGTCGGGCCGCGCAGCGTTTCGACCGCTGCTACCTTTATGTAACAAATTACTGGTGAATAAAATGACAAACGTATCAGGGTTTTAGGTATAAGGTAGGCAAGGCATCATTTTCTTTTTCTATTCAAATTTTTTATCGAATTTCATCACGTATGATGTAAAAAAATCGTTAAGTACATAAAAGTTCTGTGGTTGAAATGCCGGCCCAAATGGATTTTGGCTGGTTTTGGGACCCAATTTTTTTATATTTTTTTTTTTTTTTGAATGTTATTAAATTAGGTACAAGTACAGAAGGCTTTATTCTAGGCTATTTCAAGCAAATATTTTGGGAAAGAACGTAGTACATGGTAGTACCTATTGAGACAAATCGCAATTGCTATATTAAGTCTCTCTCTATTGAGAATACTATAATAGCTACATAATCACTTTTCGCAGATCGGCAATTGTTGAGACACGGTCTATAGAATAACAAACCCAGAAAGTATAAACACATGCAAATAAGACTTCTTAACATTCTTAACCCTTAAGACGTCAATGTATGTATCTGTAACGTTTTGCGTCATTTGTTGGCTGTTGGTTAACTTTGGATAATTAAAAGTTTGACGACCGGTTTGGCTCAGCGGGAGTAACGTTGCCTGCGAAGCTGAAGGTTCTGGGTTTACATCCCGGCAATGACAAATATTTGTGTGATGAGCATAAATATTTGTTCCTGAGTCTTGGATGTTTTCTATGTATGTAAGTAAATATACCTACTAAATATATCGTCGTCTAGTACCAATAATACAAGCCTTATTGAGCTTACCATGGAAGTTCGAATTGTGTAAAATTGTCCTGTTATATTTATATATTTATTTGTAAAAGATTTTTTTTTTCTGAGCAGCTTCAATATAGGATAAAAGTATTTAGATCCTTGAAAAACCATTTTTCGCGTGTTTATAAAGCAAAAAAAAAACAACTCACAAATTTGATGTGTCTCTTACGATTCAATGGTTATTATATTATTATTATAATTGTTTATTTGTGGGCCTTCTGTATGCCGCCTCGACCAGATTTGATCTTTTGTGGCAGCCCTTTATTAGAGTTCACTACTGAGGCCCGTTGAGTCTAGGAATTCCCAAATTCTTTGGGCAGTGAAATGTTGTATCTCTTCCGGGGGCACGACATGTTGCCCTAGGTAGATACTTCTTTTCCTCATGAGTGGTCCACAGGAGCAGAGGATATGCATTGCAGTCTCCTCTGTCTCTTGGCAGAATCTGTATACTGCGTCCTGTTTCATACCCATTTGAAACAGATGCTTATTTAGTTTGCAGTGACCTGTCAGGATTCTTGTTATTGCGCAGGTTTTTGGTCTTTTGAGCTGTAGTATCTCTTTCGACAACTTTTGCTTGAATCCCTTAATTAAGGTTTTCGAGTGATTTTGTCCTTTTACGAGCCTCCATTCCTCGATTGTCTTAGATCTATATAAGTCGTTGAGCAGAACGTATGCCTTTCGTTTTGTGATCCCACAAAAGGGATTCTGGGCCGACTTGGGGCTTGTCCGCGCCCTTATTGGCGAGTTTGTCTGCTCGTTCGTTTCCGTCAATGTCGGAGTGTCCTGGTACCCATCTAAGTATAACTTTATTGGAATTAGCTAGGGCATTTAGGTTATTTTTGCAGGTTTGCACTAGCCTCGAGTTAGTCTCTAGGGATTCTAGTGCAAACAGGGCAGCTTGACTGTCCGAGTTGATGTAAATGTGATGGTGTCTTAGGTTCTTGTCAAGGTTTATCTCCGCGCATTTATTTATGGCAAAGACTTCCGCTTGAAAGGTTGAGGCCTCTGTACCCATGCTGACGCTGACATTGAGTTTTGGTCTCTGTCCATAGACACCGCATCCCACATCTTTTCCTTTCTTGGATCCATCTGTATACCAGATGTGACTCCCCTCTGTAAAAGACATTTGATTGTTTTACCATTTGTCTCTAGGAGGTATTTCCACTGAGTAGAGTTGTACGAAGTTATTTTCAGTGGGCATGTCATCTGTAGGCATGCATAGAGTTTTGATTTCAAACACTGCGTCCTTGATCTTGAGTAGTGCCTGAGAGCGCCATTTCGTATTTGGAAGGGTGCAGATTCTATAGATGCACTGCTCAGCCTCTTTCCTCATTTGCAAGTGTAGAGGTGTTAGATCAAGCAGTGCATCCAACGCCGCCCCCGGTGTTGATGATAGGGATTCAATGGTTAGAGTCATGTGTCACACAGACAAAGTCACACGAACAGCACATAATCAATTATAGTAGGGTTTCTTTGGTATGTTGTTTCTGTGGCACGGAACGCAGAAAAACGTAAAAAAAAAACAAACATTTATGAACAAAATTATATTCCGCCAAACTGAGGACAGCTTGTTGGCGGAAGCGCTCATTAACGTTTTATTGGTATGTTGACATGCAAAAAAAAAAAAACTGTATTTATAATATAGGTAGGGATGACAGACGGACAAACAGAGAATAAAGCCACTTTTGCATAATTTGACTAGAAAATTCGACAACATTTTTATACAGCGTAATAAATTGAATTTAATTACTCGTTAGTCTGAAATTTAAAATTAATAAAAGAAAATATTTTTAGAAGAAAAATGACAGCAATTAATGAAAAGATGACAAAGAGCGATGTAAGTAGATGGACTCACTGTTTCAGCATGTTTTGCTTCAAGTCAAGAGACCTTAGAGATTTATACTTTATATATCAGAATAGGATATAGGCTAATGTATGTCATATTTCAGCATCATTTGCTAACATTGAATTCAGAGAAAACACATTTCATAAATCAAATTCGTCTGCGACTGACCTCAGATGATCAATGTCAATGTCCATGTATAGCTATGACGAACAAGTTAAAATATTTAGGAATTTTAATCGACGGGTCTCTCTCTTTTAGATACCATATAGAAGCTTTATGCAGCAGAGTCCGTAAATTAATATTTATTTTCAAAAAACTACGTTTAGTCGCGGATTCTCAGTTAATCAAAATAGTGTACTTTGCACTATGTCAATCGGTGATAAGTTACTGCATAACTACCTGGGGTGGCACAGCCAAAACGACAATGCTGAACCTAGAAAGAGCTCAAAGAGCAATTCTCAAGGTCTCTACTTTCCGTCCTTTTCTTTTTCCCACAAACCTTTTATATAAATCGTGTGAAATTCTGACAGTTCGCCAACTATTTATATTTAACACAGTCCTAAAACAGCATACCAAACTTCCTTACAACTCTGATTATACTCAGAAGAGACGTAAAGATACCATTTGCCCTATTATGTATAGTAGACATCCATTCTACTCAAGATTTTTTCTATTTTTAGGCCCACTACTATACAACAGACTTAATGCGAGGTTTGACTTGCTTCCGCTTACTTACCTGACCTGTAATAAAACACTTAATGTCGCCCTACAAAACATGTCGTACGATGATACAGAGAAGTTATTTACTGTATAAAAGTGATTTTTTAATTTTATACATTTTATTCCATAGGTTTTAGTTTTTGGTTTATATACTTTTTTTTAAATTTAAGCACGCATAGATATTGTACCTATACTGTATAATTTCTTAATTTATTCTAATAATTAATAAGGATTATGTTGTTAAACTTTGCATATGAATTAATAATTAATTGTTTGACCTTTTTTTTGCCTGAAACACAGGATAATCCTAGTTCAGGCGCGTAACATTGTTATCTAATTATAAGTATGTTTAGCCCGTAGTCATTGCAGCTGTACTATGTTTTTAATAAATTTTATTATTATTTTATTATTATTTCATCCCCTTTAGGGACGAAAAAGGGGATGAAAATTTGTATGGACAGTATTTTTTTTTTACTCTAGGAACTTGAAACCTTGGTAATATACTTCACATTTAAATTAGTAAAATATCGAGTTTTGAGGAAAGACATAACTTACTTTTTATCCCGGAAAATACCTTTTATCCGCGATAAACGAATCTAAGGCGGACGAAGTCGCGGGCGGTCGCTAGTTATACTATAACCGATTTCACAAGCGCAAATTATATAAGTGTTCAATTTGCTTTTAACCCTCGACGAAAAACGTGTGTATGTGCGTATCTAGAGCTGTATCTATGTATCATCATAGTACTTGAACAGATGGACGGATTTCAATTTACTTTTTGTTTTTGAAAGGTGACTTTATCACGAGTGTTCTTAGCTATGATTCAAGAAAATTGGTTTAGCTTTTTGAAAATTAAGCTTTTTAGGGGTCCGTAGCCAAAATGGCAAAACAAGTATCCTTATAGTTTCATGTCCGTTCGTCCATCCGTCCGTCCGTCCGTATGTCACAGGCATTTTACTCAAAAACTGCTAGACGTATATTGATGAGATTTGGACTGTAGGTGTCTTGTATAAGCCGCTACTGTACTATTATCTATTCTATGCCGCTACTTCGTCCGGTAGTTAAATAACAAAAATCATACAAATATACCAGAAGGTGCCAGTTCGTTCGCGGAGGAGAAAAAGTCATAATCTCTCATTTTTTCTTCAGTGTAGTCGGGTAAAAAGCCGGAGGTTAAAATATTAACCATAATATGGAGATACCCAGCTACTCGTGTACGACAAATGGTTGAAATCCGTTCAGCCGATTTTGCTCGATGAAGCCACAACGACACATATAAAAGATCCCAAATTTTTATTTTGTTTCAGTGACTTCCAAATAGTCCGTTACAATAATTTTTTTTGAAAATATCCTCAATGTACAGACATTTCATCTTTACAACTTTATAATAGTATACTTAGATAAGACTGCGTCCCAACTCTAAATGGCCTCGGATGACATTCCTGTTTGTGGGTTTGAACTCCGCCAACTGAATCCGATTACTCATATGGAATCCTAGCTAGATTAGCCAGACAAACCTAGTTCAAAGTCAGGTTAAACACATATATATTACTTTAATTGTTATGTATTTTGTACCTAAGCTTATGATTTAGACGGGCCCGCCACAGGGCTGATCCGCCAAAGGCGTTTCATAACAATCCGCTGTACAACACCACTTTGAAGATTCCCGCTTATAATCTAAAAAGGAAACACGTTTAACTTACTCATTATTTTCCCCTTAATACTTAGCTTAAATGGGAAATAAAATTTCCGCGCCATAATTAAGATTTTAGCAGGGTGCACGATCACGCGTCACATATTTTTCGCACAATGTAAATTCTGTACGTGTAACTAAGATGTATATAGATGTAAGATGTATACTTTTTATATTTTAAACGTATCTTACATTTTTCTTATTATAACTCTAGCTGTGCCCGCGGCTCTGCCAACATGGAATTCGGTCTGTATCAGTAAGCGGCTAATTCACTCCTAATTTCTCTCCCTCTCCCCTGGAGGCGGAACTTGAATTATAACATTACGTATGTTTGTAACCATTGTGTGTTGCCAGTAATGACATAGGGCACAGAGAAGAGGTCGCACAGAATGTGCCTCACAAGAAGGCTTAGTCACTCAAAGTAGCGAATCAATGTAGCGAGTTATGCTCGGAGTCTCCTTACGTGGTCCAATAAAAAATGAGGAGACCGCTGAAAAACCAAGGTCGTCGACATAGCTCAGAGTTCATAGACTTAAGTGGCAGTGGGTGGGGCACAATTCTCGTAGAACCGTTGGCCACTGAAGCAGAAAGGTTCTTGCGACCGCGTAGGATGACCCAGTGTGGGAAGGCCCCCAAAAATGCCGTTGGTTGGGGGCGGCGTTACGCCGGTCGTTGTTTGGGGAGACCTTTGTCCAGAAGTGGACGTTCTTGGGCTAATAAGATGATGATGATGGTATGTTACCTATATATTATATAAAAAGAGTTGCTGTGATGAAAATTCACAGTGCACCTCTACAACAGCCTATTTTAACACTTTCGCTGCCAAGTTTTTCGTAGCGCTACGCACTTTCCTCTACATACGGGGAAACGCATGGTATTGGCTTCGCGTCTACGAGCAGAGCACCCGCTAGGCAGGTTTTTAGCAGTACAAGTGTTAAGGTGCGATTCCACTAGAGTTCTGTTAGGCACATAAATTTTGTTCATGAACATTTTGGGATGAAAACATTACATTTGTAGGGGAGATCGAGGTGAGTAGCGGGCGTTTGTTAGTTCAAGTTTCGAGATAACAAACGTGCACTGTTGCGAGCTTGGTAACAATTAATAGGTTCCGAACACAGAACTATATTAAGATAGAAGGAAAGTGTTCGTCGATTTATATGAGAACCGAGCGTGTAACATTTTGCGTAGGTACTTTGACGTTAACGCCGCCGCTGTCAGTCACAAACAAAAACAGTCGGATAACAACATTAGAAGCGGGAGGTTGCTTGCGCGCTGCGCGGCGAAGTCCAAAACATCGGACCACTGAAATATTTTTCTATATATTTTTGTGCATCGAATGTTCGTCTTTTGTTGTGAAAAGAAGTACTTAAATAATATACCTTTATTCGTGCGATGACAAACAATTTACTCGTACATAATTGTCATTCAATTATATTACTCAAGTTAGGTGCATTTTTATCGATTTAAAATATCGATAAGAACCGACAGAGGAAATGATAATTATTTTCGACAGAGGAAAAGAAAGAAACCTCAGAATTTCAAATCGAAAAACATAAATGTAGGTAGGTACCTACCTAATCAATAATTTACGTTACATTTGTCAGTACCTACTACCTACTCTACCTATTATCTGTTGCACAAATTGTATGGGTCATTGTAATAGTATGGGTCTTCTCAGAGGGAAAGTTACCAACAAAACTACAAAGACCTCGTAACGTTGGCAAAATAATGGTAGCTAGTTTCTATTCACGGGGCAGACATTTATCAACATCAATGCTGGAAAATTATAGGTCAGTCAACTCTGATTGGTATACTACAGTAGCATTGCCGCAAGTTTTCAAAGCAGTGCGAGAGAGGAGACCAAAGTCTGGACTTCGGGGAATCTTGCTGCATCACGATAACGCCTCTTCACATACGTCCCTCAGAACAAAGGCGTTTATTGAGAAAGCTGGGATAGAAACCTTACCACATCCAGCCTACAGTCCTGACTTAGCTCCCTGCGATTTCTTTTTGTTCCCGGTGGTGAAAGAAAAAATAAAAAGGAAGTTTTTTCTGAGTGCTGCAGCATATATAGGATGCAGCCGTGGCTGCATATAAAGAAGCAATTTCGGACCTATTACATGAAGACTGGCAAAAGTGCTTCCAAAGTTGGTTCAGACGAATGGAACTTCGTATAGAGTAAATAGTATTAAAAAAAAAATGAAAAATAAATAATACTAATATTTTCAAAAGTTTTTCTTTATTACAAAACTTATCGAGTGACCTACGTATTAAGATAAAATATACCACGCACGCACGCACATTTTTAAAATAATATTTAGCCTTATGTAAATGTGTACCTTTCCATCATTTGACATCATCACTACATCAATAGTCGGATTAGCCGCACTGATTACTCGTCGGTACTTTGATGGGCCAGTAAAGGTGCCTTTGTGGAAATGTGTAGAACAAATCCGGCTGATTTTTGTAGGAAATCATGTTTTACGACCACTTGCTTCACTTGAATACATTATTTTTTTATACGAAGATCATTCGGAAAACTGAAATAAAATTGCAATATAGAAGTAACCATAACATGCTTGTTAATAATATTTGCTTTGCACTATGTACCTATACTTACATTATATAGTTACATAATAAAATAATATAAAAACGTAATTATCATTTTCTCTGCTTTCAAAATCGATTTTAACCGAGCAAGAAAATCGCAGTCTACAGCACTATTCTTACTTTTGACAGAAAAATGAGAAATCAACCTTGAACGTAACTCGACAATTTGAATAGCATATTTTACATCCCTGGTTTTGAACGCACGCCAAGTCTAGCTTGTCAAATTAAAGCCGCAATGGAAAACTAGCGTTGGACACACAATCGCCCGCTACTGTTTTGACGAAAATAATATAATAAATTGTTTTTTAATTAATCACACATATTTTGGGACGAATACTACTTACCGATGAAAAGAAATACAACGATTAACAGCTCCAAGTTTATTGGTAGTATTTGAACAGTTAATTATTGAACGAGTCATTTTGTTTTTAAACCTGGCGTCGCACGCAGATCGCGATCGGGAGCAGACTGTTGTTCGCGGCGAGCAAGTCCGCCGTCGGAGCGAGTTTTCGCCACGCGAGGTACATATACTCTTTCCTTCTATCTTGATATATTTCTGTGGTTCCAAAAAAATCAACCATGTCACAACTCGCCTCGGTTTCCCTTAAACGAACATATTCAGAAACACGCGTGAATCCACCAAATGTGCCGTATACTGGTGGAATATCATCAATTTATCAACATCGCATTTAGAATATTTTGGCGAATTAAGTCACTCTTTTACCCAAAAGGCAAATCAAAGCATTTTCTTAAGTCTTATTTTCCAACCCGGAAAGTTAACGTGGCTACTGGTATATAAAATATTAATTTCCTGTACCTATTCATTTATTCAAAAGGCTGTTCGTTGTTACAAATAAATCTTATCATTTTATGGAGCGGTCGAATTTCCTAGAAATAAACCCTTTGAATTAATTCATCAACATTACAATCAATCAACCTTCATCGTTTGCTAACATTAGTTAACTGATGAGAAAGATTTCTGTTTACATTAAAATACGAAGAATAACTAGTTACTAGGTGGTACTTTTATGGAAATTTGACCTATTAAGATGTATATGCATGAATCCGGGAGTTAACTTTCATAAACCTGGTAGTGAATGAATTGAATGCTTATTGCTACTAGAAAACGGCTAAAGGAGACCGAGTAAGGTTGTCTCACGACTCAATTGTCACAGCGGCCATAAAGGACTATGAACCGGTGTCGATAGATCTCAAGAACTAAATCTCACTCCTAGATAAAGTTCTCGCGATTTTTAGACGCCTGTCGATGAACTTATTCGTTTGTTCAGTTTTCTGTTATGGCCGTCCTGCGACAACCAACCCGTGGGAAAACCTTACCCGGTCGCCCCTACAAAATGAAAATACCATGTTGAAGTTATATGATTTATTTGTATAAAATCTGTTGGACAGTCACAATTATACACGTAACAATAAACGCACATACGTAGCAGTCTTTGGAAGCTTGACATTCGACTGAATATATTTTATTACACTCATATATTTGAGTATAAATGAAGATTTTGATAGGAATTAACACGGTTGCTGCATAAATGTTAGTAAAAGTAGTAATTGCTAGTGTATTCTACAGTCATTTTAACTTAAGGTTTATACTAAATACATTCAGACACGGAAGACATTATTCGGATGAGAACCAAGATTTGCTTTTAAAAGATTGTAAAGGTGTAGTTGTAAAGATTAGTTGAAAATGCGATAAAAAAATTATCAACCGAATACATCCATAATCACTTAAAGAATTGAAGAAAAAATAACGATAAATACAAAAAAAGATAAAAATTAAAATGCGAGGCGATGAAAGCAGATAAATATTCAAATACGGAATAATTATATGTCAAATAATGCTTAACTTCTATCCTTATAACATTAAATACTGGAGATGGCATGCTGAATCATTCCGCTCAGCCAAAGTACATGACAAATGTCAGGTCAGTAAATACTATAAATTGAGAGTGTGTATTTTTCGTTTGTTTGTTAGACCGGGAAAGTCCCATGGGTTGGTTGTGTCATGACGGCCATAACAGTAAACTGAATGAACGAATTAGTTCATCGACCGGTATCGAAAGATTGCGAGAGCTTTATCTAGAAGGGAGATATAGCTCTAGCGATCTTTCGACACCGGTTCATAGACCATTTTGGTCGCTGTAACAAACGACTCGTAAGACAATCTTATCCAGTCTCCCCTACGTGTTTACCTCACCTCCTGCTAAGTGCACAAACAGATTGTTAAATAATAATACGCTTGCCATCCCCAGTGGTTAAATGATTTGAGAACCTTCCACATAATAGATATAAATACCTTTACAAAATGTACACTTTCAAAGGAGTATTAACTATTAATAAACGTATCCGGCCATGGGCTGAATAGGCATGGTGACACCCTGTCATCATTCTATCACGAAAGTCAAAATCCGAAATAGTCCGTCATTTATATAATAAAAAAATATTGGACATGTATTTTTTGTTTTTACAAAAAAATAAATAATTACTGGTAAATCGCATTAAAATTTAAGAGCAGAGGCTACCTATCTACAAAATGTAAATTGTTGACCGAATTTAATTTGTCCGAAAACTATTCGAATTATTATCGTTTCTCCGATGACAGGTTTCGTCAAATTTTCTTTTTACCATTTCACGTTTAGTAAAAGTATTGTTTGTCCGAAAGACTTTTCCCGTCACAATCACTTGAATTAGAGTTAAAATGATATTTGTCGAATAGTTTTTATCGACACGAAAATCGGACTAAAGTTTTTAGTGTTTCAGATAGGTAACCACAATTTGTACCTAGGAGTGACGTCACGCGACATTTTCGCTCAATGTATCCTCTTCATTTTTTGATTACGTAAAAAACGAAAAAAAAATGCATGCTGGTTTTTTTAATCTACATGACGGACTAATTAATGAAATTAAGTCATAATCCCTATTATGATTTACTTTACGTATTTTATTGGCAAACTTACACAGCAATTATAAATACATCTATAAACATATATTTCTTACGTAGGAATGGCTTACCTAAAATAAAAATACCATCACACTTTCGATACACATTTTATTTACAATATAGAAATTAATGAGGTCCTCCAAAGTATAATAAACATCATTCATAACGTTAAAGTTTCAATTATTACAAGCTAAGTATTTTTATAATACAAAATAGCGTCTTGTTTCCCAATTTCATTATATTACACCATATCTATATTAAATAATAGTACTTGTATTATAATAACTAGATTTATATCTTTGGCAATTTTATATTAAGGTCTTGCCTTATCGATTATTCAGATGTACAATTTGTTTCATTAATTATTATGTACAATTTTGTTCTGAATTATCTAAGCAACGTCAACGTTATCCCGAAATGTCAAGTCATGATCAGAGTAAGTATTTACATACTTCGAATTGAAAATGAGTAGTTTTGCACGGAAATTGTTGAATTCAAAATATTATGATTTTGTCTGTGGCAGTCTATTAACTTATTAGAATTAAAGGTGATGAAAGAAAATAGTCGAAATAAATAATATGGACATACGGTTTGTACAATCTTGTTTTATGTAATGAAGTGTAAATGAAGAAATTAGTTACCAGTTTTTCATTATTTATCAATTAAATATGAACACCGTGCAGTGGCGTGGCGAAAAACATCTTTTTGGTAAAGCCGGCGTATATTTTCATTTATGTTTTCTTTAAAAGCAGTAAAATAAAATACTCAAATGCCTTAAAGCAGGCAAGCCGATGAAAATCAAGTTCGTAACAACACGCCACTGATGAGCACTTGCTATAACTAGGTATGGGGAGACTTCGTAAGGTTGTGTAACAGGTAGGTTGTTACAGCGGCCATAATGTACTATGATCCGGTGTCGAAATATCGGGAGAGCTATATTTTTTGTCCTAGATAAAGCTCTCGCGATCTTTCGACGCTGGTCCATACACTTAAATTCATTATTTTTTCTCTAATGGCCGTCGTGAGATAACCAACTCTTGGGGCAACCTTACCGGGTCTTCCTTTCACATATTGGAAAAAGCCGGCATTTTGTTTTAAATTTTACGGTTGAACGAAATTTAAATCAGATTTAAATAGCATTGTAGCTGTACATTTTGTGACGGAACATGCTAGCTGTCGTCAATTTGGTGACAACCGCTAACTTCTAGTTAATTACACATATTCAAATGAAAATGCCAAAAACAGAATAGATAAAGGACTATTCTATGACAATACTACTAGTTTACATATATTTGTAATAAATAACTTACAGTAAAAAGTGTAGGTATGGGCCAATTCAAAATTGGTTACAGATAAATTCAATTGCGAAAAACTGTTTCCAAATATTAAAAATCAGCGGGCCTATGATGGTTGCGTTTGTCACGCGATAAATAAGTGGCATAGCTGCCGTCACCTTCTGCCACGAATGTGAGTGCGAGAGTGACAGGCGTTATCATATCATTTATCGCGTGATAAACGCGACGATCATAGGCTCGCAGGTGAAGTCAATTTGAATTTCTTATATTTAAATGTGACATTTGAAATATTTATTTGTGGTAACATATTTTCTTGAAAAACTTTTGAAATAGCCTACGTATAATATCGCTTTTCATTAAAATAGTTACTATACTCCATTTCTGACTAATGTTTGATTTATTTCTATTTATCAAAAAATAATCATGATATAATTAATTAATTATGTACAACAGGTACCCCACACCATTGATATGACTCAGCAAGTTATTAGTTAGTCTATCTATTACAACTTTGATTACATTTATTGGCACTTTTGTTGTAACATAATATTCGTAATTTACGTTAAAATCAAATGATCATTGTACATTTGTAGTAAATATTTAAAAAAAAACTCAATTTTACGGTATGGTAACAATATCTTTGGAACTTTGAATTGGGAACACTTAAAGCACTGTATGTACATTGCTCGAATAACTATAATTAATTTAATTAGTTTAATATAGTAAATGCATTTTACTGATGCTCCTTAAAATCGATTTTTAGAAATATCTGTGAGATTATGCAAGTTACTGGTGATGGCGATTATCTGTATTACGCACCAGAAATCGCTGCAAATAATTGTAAATATTTTTAATTTGTATGAAATGCGACATTCTCCTTTAAAAGTACAGACGGCTACAAAGATATTGAAGTAATGAACGCATATATCTAGGTAAGCATTGCTTCGTCGTCGGCTTCAGCGTCGCTTACCAACAGGTGAGATTAAAGTCAAATGTTTGCCTATCTTACATAAATATAAATATATACTAGAAGGCGCCCGCGACTTCGTCCGCGGACGAGAAAAAGTCATAACCCCTCTTTTTTGCTTCAGCGTAGTCGGGTAAAAAGTATCCTATAACCATTTGGAGATAGATACCCAGGTACCCGTGTACTAAAAATAGGCGCGATGAAGTCACAACGACACAGACAAACATACAAAAAATTATGTATTTCGATTCAGTGACCTCCAAATAGTCCGTGCCAAAAATTTTCTTTTAACTATCTTCAATGTTCAGACATTTCATGTTTAGAACTTTATAATAGTATAGATATTTAATACCAGTAAAAAAATAATTTATGACAAGGTATTAATGTCTTCATTCTAATGTCATTTTTTGTTAGATAGTGGTGATATTCCAGGGTTATCACATTTATACATATACCCTTGTATTCCAGAATTGTACAGCTTTGTATTAGTTAGGCTTATTATTAATAGTGTCACGAACAACCAACGTTTGGGAATTCACTAGAGTTGTTCTTACAAATAATCTCGTTTGTTTTTGTCGAACGATGATATAAGTATTTGAATGAAATTTCAAGTACACTATTTTTGCTTTTAAAATGTTCTCGCAAAACGTCATTGAACAGAGATCGTAGGCACATCGAAGGAAGCTTGACAGCCGAAGGGAGAAGCAGTAGCGAGAGAGGCGGGCGAGGCAGGAGCGTCCTCCTCGGGCAGGGTGCGCAGGCGCATGAGCCCCCCCCGCCCCGCGCCTCACACCGGGGACTGGTCGCCGCTGGCGCTGCCACTGCCTATGTACTCCTGCGCAATAAAAAGACATCTGTAGTATTATAAGATTCCCTATGAGCTGTAGCAGTATACATTATTATAAACAAAGATCAGAAACAAATGAAAAAAATTTTCGACGATACTGGACTTGAACCAGTGCCTTGAGCCAGACCGGGGCAGCACGCTCTACCATCTGAGCTAATCGTCCACACCAGCAGTCGACGAATTTTGTCATCTGTTCTTGCTCTGTATGGTGCATCCGACTCTTTAGCCGTTAGCGCCGCCTAGTGCAGAACTATGAAGTTACTTTCACCCCGAGCAGATACCTTTACAGGTACCATTGCTCGGCGAGAGTTGGCGCTATTATCAAGACTGTACTTTTTGTTTTACAAATATCATGATACGTAATAATCACAATTATTGCAATTTATTAGTGGATCACTCCACTAGCGTTATTATTGTAAACAAAGATCAGAAACAAATGAAAAAATTTGAAAGTAACTTCATAGTTCTGCACTAGGCGGCGCTAACGGCTAAAGAGTCGGATGCACCATACAGAGATCCATAAGCAAGAACAGATGACAAAATTCGTCGACTGCTGGTGTGGACGATTAGCTCAGATGGTAGAGCGTGCTGCCCCGGTCTGGCTCAAGGCACTGGTTCAAGTCCAGTATCGTCGAAAAATTTTTTCATTTGTTTCTGATCTTTGTTTATAATAATAACGCTAGTGGAGTGATCCACTAATAAATTGCAATAATTGTGATTATTATCATGATATTTGTAAAACAAAAAGTACAGTCTTGATAATAGCGCCACCTCTCGCCGAGCAATGGTACCTGTAAAGGTATCTGCTCGGGGTGAAAGTAACTTCATAGTTCTGCACTAGGCGGCGCTAACGGCTAAAGAGTCGGATGCACCATACAGAGATCCATAAGCAAGAACAGATGACAAAATTCGTCGACTGCTGGTGTGGACGATTAGCTCAGATGGTAGAGCGTGCTGCCCCGGTCTGGCTCAAGGCACTGGTTCAAGTCCAGTATCGTCGAAAAATTTTTTCATTTGTTTCTGATCTTTGTTTATAATAATAACGCTAGTGGAGTGATCCACTAATAAATTGCAATAATTGTGATTATTATCATGATATTTGTAAAACAAAAAGTAGCAGTATACATTAACGAAAAAAACAACGTCAATATGGCTACTTAAGGTGACGTAGGTTCAGAAAACAGATTTTTTTGTAATCGTAGATCGTCTTTTTGGAGCATAATACGGCTGCCATAAATTTAATCAGTAATCTTGAGGCTTTTCTTGAGGGACAACAGCTAAATTCGAATCCTGCGTTTTTGACTTTCGCTCGATAGAAAAGTATCACGAACATAGTCTAAAATACGCTTGAAACATTAGTAACATATTATGCACAAAAGCTAAAAATGTGAAAATTGTTTTTAAAAATCGGCAATATCATTACTTTTGTATTTATATAACGCACAAAAAATTAAAATTAATAAACATGATATCCGAGCTCCCGAGCACCCACTTTCATCTCGCTCACGCTAATGCTCAGTGAGAGGGAGAGAAGACACAGACTTCTTTTTTTTAAAACATGATTTTCAACTTGGTAAGTCTAGCAAGGCCGTTACCCTCATCTGGAATAAACTTTTTTGCTATAATCATCATTTGGCATAATGCATTTTTTTCTGAAACTGTAGTATTTTCAGGACTTTTAAGGCATAGTTCTGTTAAATACATTCGGTTAGGTTAGGCTTGTTTTATAACAAACCTGGAAAGTTTACGTGTTCAGAAGAAAATGCATTATGCCGAATGATGAATTATGCCCAATGATGATTACGATAAAAACTTTATGTCAAATGAGGTTTGCCGATTGTGCTGACAGAGTTTAATGCATTTTCTATTGGTTAACAATAGATAAAAGTGAACGTGTGACTGTGGCTCTGTGGTGGTGTCACAGACGGTATGACGGGTACATTTGAGCAGTTATTTATACTATTATAAAGTTGTAAAATGAAATGTCTGTACATTGAAGAGGGTACCGTCAACTTCGTTTGCAGAGGAGAAAAAGTCATAACCCGTCGTTTTTTCTTCAGCATAGTCTGTAAAAAAGTATCCTATAACCATCTGTGGATACCCAGCTACGTGTGTACTATACTATCCTCAAACCAAACAGACGACTGAGGCAATAAACGCCGGCGGCCGTAGGGGTGGCGGCATGTCGATACTGGATTTATTTAAATGTCGATAAGATTGATTATATTTTTTGCATAGCTTAATACTGTAACTTATTTTTATGGTTTTATTCGTTTATGTTATTTTCAGTATCGTGCTGATACCGTAGGTCATTAGACTATCACACTAATTATTTTACATATAATAACACAATGACAGTCATTAGGGTACGCCGATTTTATTATAGTATAACTATTAAAGATGACAATTAGTAGAAAAGGATTACAAATGGAGTACCTACATGATTTCTTAATCACCAAGTGGAAATTGGATTAAATGTGTTCGTCATGCCGAAAACCTTCAAAACGAAGACTTAGAAAAAGCATATTTAAAAGATGCTCATCCTCTTATAATCAATCTTCAAGAGGATAGTGACAGTGATGAAGAATATTTTTAATTTTAATACTATTAATATAATATTTATTTATTTATTTAGTCTTACTATGTTTTAGTTCTAAAGTACCTAATTGTAGTTTTAAAAGTATTTATTTCATAATATAAAATATTGTATGCATTACTTTGTTTTCATTTTTGCATGTTATCTTATCGACATGCCTTGTACCGTGTGCTTTCTACCTGCCCTATGCGGCCCGGCTGATAACAGGCATGCTGCATAAGGGCGTACGGGTGCGAAAGAGACAATACGATGCTAATTGTTTTACGATCCCAGTCGTCTATTTGGTTTGAGTATAGTATAATAAAAGTTGAAATCCGTTTAGCAGATTTGGCGTGTTAAAGCCACAACGACACATACATACATACAAAAAATCCAAAAAATAATGTTGCCATTCAGGGATCTCCAAATAGTTCGTTACAATAGTTTTTTGAAAATATCTTCATGTGCAGACATATCATTTTTACAACTTTATAATCGTATAGATACGACTCGGGTCACCTGACTTCATAACTGTTGTTATATATGGATCTATATCGGAATCCCTAATCCCCTTAAATAAATCCTGAAGAATTAAAAAAAAAAAGATGAGACCCGTTATATATAGATACAAAGATCCAAGTGCAAAGAATAACACACTCCCGCTCGCACGTGTTCATACTTGGAATCAAACCCGATTTTTCGATTTTCGATTACAGGTCCAACCATTCCACCACCGGACAGTGTACTGTACACCATGAATTTCTAAATCCACTTTGACCCCTGTACCAACTTTGATTTTTGAAAGGCATGAGAGATCTATGAGAACATGTATTATTTATACATAATCACATTCTAAAGCGGTGTCAAACGAACAAAGAGATGGGGCTTTTATATGTAGTTTTTATAAATAAACTCAAATTTGTGATTATCTGTATTTTAATGTGAGTAAATTGCCACCACATTTCTTTCTGTTGTGATAAAGATAAAAATATCCAAACGCAAATAACACTACAAGACGATAGTGGAATGGTTGACATGTTGGACCGGTAATTCAAAAGGTACCGGGTTTGATTCCTGGTGCGACCACTTGCGAGAGCGCAACTGTGTTTTTCTTTAATGATACTTACGACATGAAGATGATGGGGAGCCAGAGAGTGTCGCGGCACCAGTAGAGTGGTGGTGGTGGTCTCCGAAGCGGCCGACTCCCGCTTCGACGGGTGGCTGTACATCCTGCCCCATGCTCTTTTGTTAATTCGTTAAAAACCTTAACTAACTCACTACACTAGCCTATCACGCGGTATTCAACAAAGTGGTTTTTTCTATGCAATCTTTTTACTAAGCACTACCTTTGCGGTACTACATGACCATTGAGTGGAATTAAAAAAAATGCACATCTTTTGAAAAAAGATGAAGAAAAAAAGTTCAGGTCAGTTTTGTTACTCTTACAAGTTAAAAGTAACAATATTGCGTGTTGGAATTTAAAAACACGTTTTTTTTAAACTATTATCCTAAATCGGTAGTGCTCTCGATTTTGGATCTTAGGGCTTATTTTAAATTAATTTTCATATTGCGACAGCAAATGATGTGCATTTTTTTCCTTTCTCTTGAACGCTATATTGGACTACATAATAATAGAACGCGGTAACTAATACTAGGATTTAGATCATTTTGACTTTGGGCATCTTTGCTTGTTACAGTACCTATAATGTGCTAAAACTCTAGAATTTATTAATACTAAGAACCGATATATTATCAGTAAATATTATAATCTCTATTAAACTGTTATATAAAGTCTATATACTGCACGTAAAATATGTAATAGCTACATTAAAAAAATCATTTCGAGGAATAGGTTTAATAAACCGCTTGCAAGTATCAGATTTCAAAAACATGATTTCTGGGATACGGTATTCCCGTTTTAAATTATGACTTTTATTTGTCCTTGCCAAACCCTAGTACAGACGTCAGTCATTAGTGACGTCACTCGAAATATCTCCAAGGCAAAAAAAAAATTAAACGCATCCAAATGTAAGACGCCTGATGTTAGTATCTTAGATTCATCAGAGTCATTTGCGTTGCGTGGTTTGACGATAGTTGTGTTCCTCTTTTCAAAAAGTTACAAGTTCTGCCTTTGCCGTGTTTATATATCAGAGAAATGTACACTTTTGTAAAATATAATTTACATTACTTTGAATTACGTGGTGAAACTAGCAAAGGCAGACGAGAATGAAGGATAGGCATCTCTTAGAGAGACCGCTCTGCTATACTATGCTGCTCGTATACGAGAAAAATGTCCTTAACATGTGCATTGACATTTTTAATCGTATACCAGTGTAGATTAGAACATTAGAACTATAGAAGCAAATAGTTTTAAAAGTAATTTAAATAGCTGGCTGCTCGACGATTGTTTCTATAGTGTAAAAGTTTTTCTCGAGTCATGTAGAATGAGGTGGAATTGTATTATTGACATTCTATATTTTATTTTATATAATTAATTGTTTGTACTCATTAGTTTTAACTATCCTAAATATTTGCATGCCTGTTTGTAGGCTGAATATATGGTACTTGTTAATTACATGTAACAACTGTGTAACTGTATTTGTGGCAAATAAATCTTTGAATCTTAGAAAAGCCTATTTTAACGAAAGAAAATATAAAAATGCAATGCAAAAAATGCAAAGAAATGTTTTTTTAGCTGATCTCAATTTGCCAGACTCTAATAATAAATATCTATTGAACAAAATACTCATACAGCCTATTGAGTTATACATTAATATTCTATGCCACGAGAAATTATGATACCAACGAGTACGTGCATGTTAAGGTAGTTATCTAATTTGAAAACTCAATTGTTATGTAAACTGTCAATAGCAAACTTAAACAATAAACATTACCGATTACAAACATGTTTATTTAGCAAAACGGGATGTAATTAGACATTTGCAGAAAAAGCAGATCAATTTTGTTAAATAGTAATTCAATGGCATATGTAAATTATCTATCACATATTTTGTGATAACATTTCGTAAATTTATTATGATTAGCAAATCAAAGTGTTGAAATGTCGAGACTTAACTTGAATTTGAATAATAGATTCACGAAATGTTATCACATATTAATTAGCGAGAGCGGAATTGAAATCGGCTTTTATAACTTTACTGCTTGTATTTCACAAACACAAAAACAAGGCAATCGTGTCCCAAAATTTAGATTTCATGATTCAAAATAAATCAAACATTTACCTGCTAAATGCTATCATTAAATCAGTTTCAATTTGAGGCGTTAGTTAAATTCAATTCAGCCATTTTGCGTCAAACGTCAATAGAGATGTAAATTAAGTTATTCAACTTAATTTGCGAAAGACCAGCCGTTAAGTGCAATTGAAATTGATACAAGAGAGGCTGATTGCGAAGGTCTGGGTCTATTGAGTCCTATAATTATGACGAACAGCTATGTGTCAAACAAATGCGTACTTACCCTTTTATTGGCTTATTTTCTTTTAAGTCGATGGTTTGCAGTTCAATGCTGATTTGGCCAAAGTTTGCATGCAAGTTTAGTTTTTAGTAAAGTAATCATAATATATAAGTCTGAATTAATTATAATTTATATTAACTTTTATTCGCAGTAACACTTAAGGAATTCTATAATGAGACTTCAATGTAATATGAGGTGGAGTTCAAAAAGTTGGACACGTAAACGTAAACTCACATAGTTGATTTTTTTTTATTATGAAATATTCCGTTGTGCGACGAAGAATTCACAATACAACTGTACTGAATATTTTCGTCACACAACGGAACATTTCACTTTCATCGAGTTTGTATGGTTGAACTACGGCTAACGATGATTCAACTTTTTGGGCCTCACCCAAATATATTTCGCATGCAGTTATCTTTGGATTAAAGTAAAAAGCGTTGCGAAAGAGTGGATAAAAAACCAGTAATGCAAAGCAGGTTACAAATAAATTTATTTATAAACAAAGTAACGAAAAAGAGAAAATGTTCATCCAAATCCACATTATTGTTCCTGTCTGGGAAGTCTTCGTAATGTATAAAAGTCCTTGCCGGTAAACGGATTTGTTGGATTGTATCCAGAACTGAATCTTCAGGCTTCTTCATACCGTGAGCCTATTGGGAACAAAAATTATGCATCAAATATGGATTTGGAAAGGTTAAAAATTAAACAAGCGAGATTTGAAGCAGGTATGATGCATGCAGTAAGGTTAAATAAAATTTGTCTTGTTATAGCACGGCAACTTCATTCTAAACACGTCATGGTCTCGGGCCAGCCCCGCTGTCCTTCCCCCGTTGCCCGCCCGTCTCCTACAAACCATGGAAGTGTCACGAACAAAGTTCCCGAGCTATAGCAAGCATCGACTTTTAAGACGCTAACTAGAATTTTTGAAATTATAGTATTTTCTAAACGCATGCCGCAATTGGGAGTAATGATTCTGTTAATAATTGTCATAGCCTATGGCAAAATTATTGTAAGACTGATGTGGAAATACATAAATCTGCTGTTTTGAGGCAGCTGCAAAAAAATAATACATGATTAGTCCGTTAAAAAATTTCTTATCTCAACTCTATTATTGTTGGGTAATAGAGTCTAGGAAAGATTTTTGGAACGGACTTTTCGTGTATATTTTTCTGCAGCAAACTGTACGTGCTCCTACGAATTAAAATTAAAAAAGTAAAAGTTAGCACAATAAAATAATATAGTTGATTTTGAATCAACGTATATGAATGAAATAGGTTATGTAAAACCCAATATTACAAATAAGAAAAATATTTAGGGAATATACAGTTAAATACAAAGAGAATCCTAATCAGCATCTTCCCAATGGCATTCAATTAGATGAAAGAACAAAAGGTGGCACATTATTACGCTACACAAAAAACGGATAAGACTGATTTAATGGTAAAAAACTATACTTGGAGGAAAAAACTTCAAAACTTTTATATATTTTCAAAAAAGAAAACAGCATTGCAATGAGTTGTCTAGTATATAGTTTCATTTTAAAGTTACCAAATCATTCTACGTGTATTTTATAATAATTTTAGAATTAGAAAATTTACACGGTGTAGACTTGTCCTGTAATCAGACCTCTGAATAAACAGTCCAAATTTATTAAATTAGGACATATAAATATTATTGCGAAGACCATAGCGTCATCAATCGTCGAGTAATGTTTACTAAATGTGTATCAGTTTTTCGCAGACTAAATTAAGAATCGAATAGCCCTGTCGTAAGACAGTGGCTTAGTCATTGTGAGGTCGGCGGTTCTAATCCCAGCATGGTTGAGCTTTTTGCAAGTTTTCTTCGGATATTTAGATTTTAGTAAGTGAGACTAAAGTTTCTAGAATGTTTGAAGAAAAGTACATTCCGTGCCCTAGAAGTTTAAAGGACACATGAATGGGATTGGAATATATATGCTAGACCTTCGACACAGCCCAATTTACTAGAAAGACGACGCTACCCAAAACAGCAGAAAAACGACAATATGACGATAAAAAGTGACAAAAGACGAGCGAAATTAACGGGTATAAAAGGCGGTGAATCTGAAGTGAGCTGCAGTCTTAAACTGGCAAGTGAAGGATAAACAAGTGGAAAGAAGAGGAAGTTAAAAGTGAAGTGATAAAAGTGAAGTAGTGGAAGTGAACTAGAAAGTGTAAAGTGTCAGTGACTCAGTGTGTGCTATACACGGTGCGAAGTCTAGTATTGGTACCGGGACGCGTTTAACAGTGAATCCCTGCTACTGTAAGTCGCAAATAAACTAACGTGGAACTGTCAAGGTGTTTTAACTCTATCCTGTACCCCACGCTCGTAACAATATATATAACGAAACAATGTGCCAAAATTGTATTGCCCTTTAGTAAAATTTTGCCAAAATGAAGATTATATTATACTAAATTTGACCCTGAAGTTTTGTTACTCTGACTTCCACGAAGCAAAAAAATAAATCATAAAATTCCCCTGACATGGGCTTATGATGGTATTTTATCGCACGACAAATAAATGATAAAGAACCCGTCCCTTTCTGAGAAGTATGTGCAAGAGAGAGAGAGAGACAGATGTCTATCATTTTATCATTTATTTATCGCTTGGTAAACGCAACCATAAACTACACCACAGAACTACAATGTAAAGTGTTCTGCCAAAGTTCCCCCTTATATTAGCCATGATAGACTACACAATTCTACCAGATTCATGCCAAAACCAGCATGCTCGCTCACCGTATGCTCTCAGTTCTTGATCTCGGAGACCAGTCCTTAGAGTACGAAGCTCCTCTTCGCCGGCCCCCTGCTATTGCACGCCCGGTCTTCCATCGTTCTACGTGGTACCTGGTTAAATTGGGTTAGTTAATAAATTCCGAGAAATTTAGTGGTACAGGCCGGATTTGAACCCACGAACTCCTGTTTGAAAGTCGCACGCTTGAACCACTCGACTAACCAGAGCTATAGAACAGTAACGAGACTAATTAAAGTATTGACAAACAATGCAGAGCTTAATCTTTTTAAGTAGGAACATGAAATTGTAAACATCTATTTCTATAGACACGTTGAGACACACAGCAAAGATTTTTTTTAAATTCGAATTAATTTATCTTTGAACGAGAAAAATCCGGTAATTGTCTTCATAAGTCGGAAAGCTATGAATGATTTTGAAAGATAATCAATCGATTTCCTTAAAAAGAAATCCCAAAAAGCTACTCTGAAAATTCATGAAAAGTAGGCGATCCATTTGCGAGTACAGGCTACAGACTCATATTGTTCTGGTGTTTAAAAATATGTATAGGTCAAAAAATTATGATATTCGTACCTAATGGCATGTCGTACTTCTGTGTTCATGAAACAGTAAAACAATGCTACAGTGAAACCCTGAAACAAACAAAAAACAAAATTAGATACTTGCGATGAACTACCTCTTATTATAACTACAGTACTGGCTTATAACAAAATTATATGATGAAAATTCTTTCGTCAGGACTCAAGACACTCAACATATTAAGATATATTTAAGTATCATGGCGACACCATTAGAGGACTATAAAATTATAACAAACTCTCAATACGCGCACCAAAGCATATTGTATTTTTACCCGTATTTATATCGCTTAGTCGATTTCACGCCGCGTTTAATACGCTCTACTCAAAGGCAAAAAGACTAACATCGTAAGTACTTGATGTGCTCTTAATACTTTTCTCTTTTAGGGTCCTTCTGTGATTGTTCAAAAGTTTACGCTTCGTCTGAAAGCGGCTTAGCGAACACGTCTGGCGAACCAACTCTTTGTGCTGAAGCCTCTTTTAATGGTACAGTTGCCGCGATATCTCATTGTGTCTACAAAACAATTAGGGTTTGTTATTGTTTTAATTAGGGCTTTACAACCATTAATTTAAAATTCGGCTTTGAAAGCCATGTTTGGGCGCATTATCGACGTTCGTGAAGAAAGGGTTGCCATTGAAAAAACATGCCGATGAGAATGATCAATAATATACTCGTATTCATTTATTCATTACAATTCTCTTCCTCACTGTTTATTTTTGTTTTTCGGGGTATGCTTTCGACCAAGATCTTAGATTTAGCAGGTCAGGTTCTCTTACACCCATGTCTTATGTAACGGGAACCAAATCACTTAAAGAAGTCAGCCAAACCGCCTAAATAATGGTTACACATTCCTTAGAATGCTTAGTGAAATTTGTTTAAATTTTTACAACGTTTTTCAAAATGCGAAGGTATCATATTACTTTAAACGAGCAATTATATATATATGTATGTTAATTATATATATATGTTATTGATCTCAGTAACGGCCCTAACGATTTGGATATTTGGAATGCAAACATAGTTTTTCCACGTTTGAAATAGAGCTAAAATAATGAATCACTCAAAATGTCTCATAGGGTTTATTTACATCTTAAAATAATATTTTTAAACTCTCAATTGAAACGCTTAATGGTTTGATTTCATAGATACTACTCATTATGACTTGGACACTTAGACGTGGTTTGACTCCGTTTTATGACATTTGAAAATTTAATGCGGGGCTTCTTATGACAGTGGAGTTATTATAAATTTTAACTTATAATATTTGGCCAAAAGTTCTTTTAAAGCTTGAAAGCTGAAACCGTTTAGACACTTCTGGGTAGCGGGAAACTTTACTCTGTTTAGACAGACTTATACTAAGAATGGAGACATTGACCTCGACAATTATTCTCCACTCTGCAATTGGAGTTATTTTGTACTTTTTTTGGTATTCCAAATTCCTTTTTCCCGTTTTTCCATTCGTGTCACAGACAGCGGTATTTTACTCATCCTTGGGGAACTGTATGTTTCCAAAATACAGTAAATCACGTCGGCCCGTTGTCTTCGTTAGGGTTTTAGGATCACATATAAAAATAAGGTAATTTTGGAGGAATATTAAGAGATTCTGAGAGATAAAGAAAAAAGATTCTCCACTTCACAGAAAGGCCTCTGGAATTTGAGAGTTTTCACTTAAATTAATTCACTAGAGATTGTTGGTTGTTACAAACTGTACGAATAATCTTGAAAAGCTAATATTTCGTCACAAAATTGAATGGTTAAACGTTCTTTATAAAGATTTCTAAGCGCAACTTAACTTCTTTGTCTATGGGCCAAATCTAAAAACAAGGCAACAAACGCAATCTGACCGTTGCGTTAAATGCTACGCGAGTAGATTCGATGTTTTTTGCTACACGAAGGTAACGTTGAAGTTAGCTCGCAAAAACGAACAAGTCTGCGGTTAAACCAGTCTTTCGAAATTATATATATATATATTTTGTACACTGCTCATTGTACACGTAAATATTCCTTAACCCATTACCATGAGAGTTAGTTTGGATAAACAAGATTATCAAGTCAGGATACATAAGTTTTTCTTAGCAGTTTGCTTGGTAACTTGAGCTTCTGTATTACGGTAGGTTAAACGTTAGCATAAAGTTTCTAATGCAAGTTTGATCTTTAAGCCACACTGATGCACATTGCATCCTGTGACTGGGGCTGGGCTTGAATAAAGATAATAAAATGAACGTGTGCGCGATCGAGAACGTGCAAATAGATGATAAAAAGATTCTACTCGTATGTGACTTTAAATTGAATTGTCGAGTACTTTGTGGATTTTTGTTGGTTGAATAATATGAGTCTTTTCTGAGAACTACTCGTACGCTGCATTTTGTTCCCTGCGGGCGCTTTGGCCACTGAGTTTTGCAATCAGTTGTTAAAAAAGAAGTTGTAATTTTGCTACACAACTATTTGCCCAAAAAGAAAATCGGAATTTTAAGGTTTTAAATTAATTCTCCACAAAACGATGCTAAAAACGTAGAGGGCGCCGACTCTAGCACTGATAATATACATATTGGAAAGTTATCTCATTGGCCCCTTAGTTCCGACAAGAATATAGAAATTTCCCTTTGAATTGTGTATCCAACCCGTCTCCACTTTTGCTGTGAAATATTTTCAAAGACACATTACCCGCACCGACAGCATTAATGTATATATACTTATCGCGTTGCTCGAACAATGTTTAATGCTTGATCACTTTCTCCTGTCTCCTACAAAATGATATAATCTTGAAGGATTTCAAAGATGTTACCTGTGTTAACACCAGTAAATTATTGATGCTTAGCAGTAGTATCAGCAATATGAATACCTTGGTCGCTCGTTAGTACTGTCCGTGTACCATTTATTTATTTATTTATTTATTAAAAAACAAGTTACATAACATTACAGTGTATACACCAATGCGTCATGAACCGAACAATCATCATGAACCATCTAGGAGGCGTCTGTTGTTACATCACTAAATATACAGAGTAAGAACCCAAGTACTCTTAACATTGCCCAGGTCGAATAGAGGATGTCTAGCAGTAGAATCAGCACAAGAAAAGTTTTGGTGCCAAGTGCGTTGTTGGCAGTTTCATTTTCAAAATTTCTAGAAAGAGCCTTAATCTCGAAGGTTTTCAAAGATAAGTAACCTGCATCGATAGCGTCAAAGCTGGTGAAACCTGGTGAACTCTCCACTACGGTCGTTCATTAAGCCTAGCGGTGAAATCAGCACAAGAAAAGTCTTGGGTACCAAGTTCGCGTGTTGGCAGTTCTTGTTTCTGAATTTCTACAGTCTTAATCTTGAAGTTACCTGTGTCGATAGCATCAAGGCTCTGGTGTACTCGAAAGCTGAGGCAAACCACGAGTCGTCGCTCGGGCCGCACAGCACCAGTAAATTCGTGATGCCCAGCAGAGGGATCAGCACCAGGAGCGCCTTGGTCGCCTTCCTGTATTGCTCCGTCTCCAGGGTGTTGGCTGACCGGAGTTTCGTTATGAGGACCTAGTGAGAAAAGCGAGTGTTAACTATTGCTAACATGTCCAATCATCATAAAACCGAAAGTGGTAACGGTAATTTTAGAGACCTTCCAAACCTGAAGCAGCCAGGGCTATGCTTTATGTCCCATAAATACGAAAGGAGAAACGAAGTAAGAACGTATAGACCATTCATGTCTCGTTTGATAGTATAGATCTTGTATGTAATACTTATTTATTCCGTGTCGATGTCTGCGCCTTAGAACTACGAAGTTTTAAGAAAAATAAAACATTTAGATTTTCCAAAGGTAGTCTCTCCTAATTAAAGATCTTTGTGTTAATTGGCCTCTCTTTACCTACCTTTTTTTTTACTGAGCAGTTCTCATGTCTCACAATAACCTTTTGATTAAAATCTATATGAACTCAATATCGAAACAAAGTTGTTTTTTATTCAATCCTATTGGGATTATTATAATAGGCAGTGTTGCTTCCAAATTTTGATCCCCTTCCGTTCTCGTTAAATTGCATTTTCGGCTTTAGCATAATCCTGTATTGCCAATCATCGAATGAAGTATTAATTCTGATGACTTTGTGGCAAAAAAGTGGATATTTTTGTACAAATTATAAATGATTCGTTTCCATTGAATTGTTTAAAGGCTTAAACTTGTAAGCGAGCGATTGTAGAAAGAATAACGATTGTTTTCTTTTATTTTTTCTGTCTGAAGATAATATTAGACTTAACATAGCTGAAGCTATTGAAAGGTGGTCCAAGCTAATCTTAAATAATCTGTTATAAATAACGAAAAGCGTATTACCATGTAAACTATTTAGAAATATGTAAAAATTAAATGACTGTACATCGAAAATACTTTCATAAAACTTAGCGAGAAGAGGTATTTAAAGGTCACAAAATCGAATAATGTATGTTTGTGTGTATGTGTCTACGGCCACATCACGTCAAAATGGCTAGACGGATTTCAACCTGTAATATACGTGGATTGGCCATGATATTTTTTATCCGACTACGCTGTAGCAAAAAAAAGGGTTATGACTTTTTTCGCCCCGAACGGAGGTGCCCTTGTAGTTGTTCATAAACTTTTTAAATGCCGTTTTGTTTCAAGTGAATTTCTATTGTGACTTTTGTATTTCTGAATTCTTTTAATGTACAAAGGTACTGAAGTCTGTTATTAAAACAATCCGTATCGCTTGCGATTGCCACTCAGCATGTGTCACGGACAGAAGTGTTTTATCCATTTGTTACGAGGAGATACTTTTGTTATTAAGTATGCCTAACTAACACAATAAACCTGAATTAGTTAAATGTTATTCTACAATAACCCCTTATTATTCAATGTTATTCTAATATTGAAGGTAAGAACTGGAAACGAAAGGTTTTGAATTCGTCGGTTTGGAGTTGCCCGCAGACCATGGGAGTGTCACGAAGCAAGCTTGTCAAGATATAGCTATCAAATCAACTAAGTTCTTGCCCAAGAAACGTACAGTAAAGCGTCAGTAACAGAGATTCAAAGTGTTGTAATTTATCTGTATATTATGTATATAATAGTATATATATATATATTATAACTATATAACGACATTGCTTGTAAACTATACAAAATTATTTGAATGATGGGAATTTTATAAGATTATTTTAGGTATAACTAAGTTTAAATAATAGTTAAGTTACTATTTATAATGTTTGCTATGCCCTACCAGGGTTTATGTAATATTGCATGCTTGCTATGTTTTATATGTACATGCAAATAAAATGAATTGAATTGAATTGAATATATCGTCTCCTGGTAGCCATAGTAGCTTGCACCTGTGTAAGATTGCACCTGTGTTATTTATTTATTTTATTCATTTATATACTCGTAGCTAATTGCTCACACTGCCGGTTATCAACTATTAATGTATTTTATTGACACAAAAACCATTTCAACGTATTTCGAGCCAGAAAATAGTTCGTAGCTAGTCACTCTTCGGCTGAGAAAAAGGTGCCTCAATGGCAGCAATACTTTGTAGGTTGTTTCATTTTTGATTATCGTTACGAATTTGATTTAATCATAAATATTATTTCGACGAAGCCTTCAGGTCTTACGAGGCCCTTAAGGTGTAGTAACATTTTGAGAACAGTGGCCAGTTTCACAAAAGCTTGTAACTTGTATTACAAGTGGAAGTGTGTTTTTAACATATATGTATTGTTTTGAAGCTTTGGGAAGAAAAGGAATGAAAGTGAATACTAAAAAGACGAAAGTCATGGTATTTGAAAAAGAAAATAGTGTAACAGAAGTGTGCGTGCGGATTGGGAATGAGAGATTACAGAAAGTGAATGAGTTTGTTTACCTTGGATCGATGTTTACGAGGGACGGAAAGTGTGAAAGTGATTGCAGTGCATTCCATGCCTTTATATGTAGCCAGGAAATCTCTAAGAAGGCGTGTCTGGCTGTGCGTAGAGGTGTGTTGGTTCCAACACTTATGTACGTAAGTGAAAGTTGGATGTGGCAGAAGAAGCAAGAAAGTAGAATAAATGCAGTAGAAATGAGAGGCATGATTGGTGTGAAATTGGGTGACAGGGTCAGAAATAGGGAAGGGGAACGTTTAGGTGTGACAGAAGATAGAAGACGACGAAGACTGGAAAAATCTACATTGCGAATGTAAGTGGAAATGTTGGAAGAGGAAGGCCAAGACGAACGTTTCGTGATCAGATTGGAGAAAAGGGCCAGTAAAAAGTACTCTAAACCGATGAGCATGCATGAAGAGATAAATGAACGTCTTCATCAGCGAAAGTTGTATGCGAGGACCGTAGCAAGTGGAAAGAGGTAATCTCTGCCTACCCTGTTGGGAAAAAGGCTTGATTGTATGTATGTAAGAGATTTCCTCTTGTGATACAAATTACAAACTTTTGTGAAACGGTCCCCTGGTCGATTTACTTGTAAATAATCAAACTTTCCTATTTTAGTGTTAACTTGCAAGAGTTGAGTTCCGGGAAAGGTGGAATATACAATAGCCATATTAAGTATTCCATGTTTTCAAATTATCTACTTCCTAGGGCACGCACGAAATAACTGGCATTGTAACTGGTAATGTGCAAAGAAGGTAGGTTTCTTGGTACATTACCCAGTTTTGTACGAAGAATATTTTTTCTTTATACATTGTTAGTAATGTAACTCAGTTATGTACGAAGAGCAAGGGGAAATAACCTTTAAAAAGGGATAACCGAGTCAAATCGAAAAAGGTTTATATACTTTTAAGGCATCCATATTGAACCTTATGCTAGCACTTCTCATTGGCGTGTGTCGAGGCAAGGCCGAGATACAATGACGTTTTTCTAAAAGGGTCGCAGTTTTTCTCGTATTTAAAAACGGCGATGTATCTCAACTTCGTCTCCACTTGAGTCAATGTGTAGTGCCCGCATTGTGAAGTGATGAATATGTTGTTGATTTGTTTCAAGCTTTTTGGTAAGAGTTTCTGCGCAAAAATGACAAACAGATAAAGTATAAGATTCGTCGAGGTACTTGTGCATACATAGATCGTGCGTATAGATACAAGTAGGGTTAGCGAAAATAATCGAAGCGGGATCCTTTTTTATCTTAAAACTTTTTTCCCAAACTGTCTTATTTTGCAGCTACCATTTCCCAATGAACGCTTCTCAACAAACCTTAAACATTTGCTGATCTTTAAATAGTAGTTTACACTCAATAGGACGTTAAATTAGTTTTAGAAAAATTATGATTTTTTTACGTTTCATAAAAAAAACTTAGGTTGGTAAATGAAACATTTGGGAAACATAATTAAGTTATTAATTAGTAACCCAAAGTGGGATAATTTGCAGCGTCGGCTAAAGTTGCAAATTTCGTAACCAGTTTTTTTTTAAATAATATTTTGGCACTTTTACATCATCAAGTCTGAACGCTTATAATGGCAAAACTCTTAAATACTAGGAAAAACCGTTTAAGTTTAAAAAACGAAATAGAAAACCTTGCAATACTCGACCGCCATATTTCTTTTTTGTGCCTCCTGTAAAGTTTGATCCGGTTGAGTTACAAGATTAGCGACTTCAGCCGACGAGATGTATCCTTACCCACATAATCCTGACTAGAAAGAAGAGGTTGAGCGCCAGCCCTATAAGCGAGGGTGCTTTGTGTATCCAGTCCACCTGGTGCTCGTGCATCCATAGACACACCTTCGCCTCCCCTGAGATCGCCAACTAAAACACGAACTCAATTTATTGTACAGGAAGGGAAATTGATTTACGTACGGTAGGACTTTATCGCTATAACGTAACTTATGACTGCTGTTTGAGCTCTGTGGCTTTTAATTACGACAGGGTTTTACCGTGGTGTATCCCTTTTCGAAACCGAAAGCGATTACTATGGTACCTTTGAAGATTTAGGCCATTTGTGACCCTTCTTACTTTGAATTAAAGTTGCCCTTTGTGTGACTAAAATCTTTGTAATCTACTACTACAGTTGTATCAACTTTAAAGTAAACAATCGTGGTTTTAGTCCACAATCAAGACAGTAGGTACAATAGTAATCATTTTCGGTTCCAGGTAGATGTGACTCAATTTTTCTTAATGTACTCGTACATTCCTACTCAGCTAGATAGTACCAACTTTCAAGTGCAATAAAAATAAATAACGGGAGTTTCTTAATTTGTTCACTGTATCCCCGTTAGCTTAAAACTCTCAACTCAACATATATTATTAACAAAAGATAGAACAGGCGGCATTCTTAATTTAAATACATCATCTACTTTTAAAATACCCGCCTGTCCGTTTCGTATACTAGCGCGGAGGTTGTAATATTGTTAAGGGCCTTCATCGTCTTTCGTAAACCACGCCCCAAACGCCGAGCAGGCCAGTAAGCATAATATGGGATAAGGGACGCATTTATTGCTCGCGCGCACCAAAGAAAGATAAAACAAATACACTACATGCTTGGGGTTTTTTGGCGTAAGCGCCTGATGTAAAAGTACATTGAAATCGAAGATATTATTATGTTTTGTTAACATTTAAGTTAATGATGTTAAAGATAAAGGGAAGAATGTAATATTTACATAATTTAGCCGTTTATTAATCTGTCGTTTGTACAAACTAGACAAAACACGGAAAATGATGAGAAATTTTCAACAAACATGTTTCTGCATTAATCTTCGAATAGGTTATATAGTTAAAAAAAACACATATCTGAAAATCAGCCAGTTTTATATAGTGGATCTGACAATAAATACGCTAAAAAATAGCTTAAATTTTCGATGCATCCCCTTAATGTGCTTTACAATCTCCACAGTATTTGCCTAACCAGCTAGATAGTACCAACTCCCAAGTTCGAAAATTAATATCATGATCGTCAGAAATAATGCAAGAAATAATAATAACAATAAAATAATGTTTACAATGTCATAATAAAATAAAGGAAGTCAACAGGCTAATAAAATTTAAAATAAAATGAAATGTAGTATCACCCAAAAAAGGATCATCATCACATGCTAAAATAAAATGAAGTAAAATTAAAATGAAAACAAACATAATTTACACAATGTCATATCTCCTAAAGAATACAAGGAAAAATAAAAAATACAATTAATAAAATGTCACTCAATAAGATTATAGATTTAGTTCCATATACTCATTTACTGAGTACAGAGGGTCAGAGGGAACAAAAGGTTTCTTAGCCGGCGCCTAAATGTGATGTCATACGGTTCTTTCCCTAAATCGGCGGGTGAGTGCTCGAAGCAAGTCGGGCCGATGACGCGCGGGTTTTTTTGCTGAAAGTGCCATGCAGCGAGGAACCGTTCTAAGGCGCCCAGTTGAACGAAGCTGTTTACCTTTGACGTCTACGCGTGCAAACTGCGAAATGTTGGTCTTTACAAACAATAATACATCAAACAAATACTGTGAGTGTCATAATACCCTGCGATGAGAAAAAACCACGACATGTATCTCTAGGCCTGGCTGCAACAAGAATACGGATCGCTCGTTTTTGCAAGATTAGGGCCCTTTTTGCGTCGTTTTAAGTATGCAACATACTAATTTGGCATTAAAACTCTCGTGTATTCTTATCGCAGAAACTTGTTAAATACACCGCTTGAGATGTTCCTATGAGCCGAACAGCGACCATACTGGCTCGTCATGTCCTAGGAGCGAATCGACGAGAAGATTCCAAAATTGCAAAATGTTCTATTTATATGAGAAGTTTCTGGAGACTTCTGAGAAAGTCCTCGAGAACGGCAGTTTTGTGTTTAAAATGTTCTGGGAACATT
Source organism: Hedya salicella (assembly GCA_905404275.2). Lineage (NCBI taxonomy): Eukaryota > Metazoa > Arthropoda > Insecta > Lepidoptera > Tortricidae > Hedya > Hedya salicella. The sequence continues at coordinate 15,856,376 of FR990112.1, read as the reverse complement.
CTTAAGAATAACAATACAAATACTCTTTTCACCTCACTCGCTCGGAAAAGTTCCATTCACAGCGACAAATCTGCTTGGTAAAGTACGTTTTATTCGCTCGCGTGGAAAAGCTATTTAAAGTTCGAATTCATATTTTTCTATATGATTATTTGCTTGTTTTGTTATTAGTGGGTTTCGTTGATAACATATTACTAGTTTTTAATGAAAAAATAATCAGTTCATTATAATTTCATAGTTTTTCTTACATATCACATTTTCCTCGCTTAGAGAGGTGAAAAGTTGTGTGTTTCGCCGGCTGCAAAATTATTTGGCTTCTCGTGCCTTGAAAGCCTCGTTACGCTCGTGATTAAATTTTAGATTCCTTCGCTTACTCGGCGTTCAATTCAAGCACTCGCGCCAAATAATAACTTTGCAGCCTTGTATAACAAATAACTATTATTGCACACCTCACAAGTATACATAGCTTTCCAAATAATGCATTAACATAACACAATTAGAGGTGGACAACAGGTAGGCAGAATTTTACCACGATTCGGGATATTCTGCAAAAAGCGGAAATAAAATATGGTTTTTCATATGGAATTGTGTTTTCAAGATATCTTGCTTTGTTTCGATAAGCATAAATTTTCATTATTTTTTTGTCGATGTACTTGCATCTACTTTCATCCTTATTCGTTTGTGCACTTTATCCTGGGACACACTGTATTTGAGGGTCACTGTAGTTTTTGTCTGATCTTATTACACTCGTGTGTTTTAATCCTATCATTATGTAACAGTTGTATAAACACCTAAAGAAGGTGTCGCCTTTTCGTAGTCCCTTGACAGATTTTACGTAATCCACAATACAACAAATTGTTCTAACATATAATATCATATCGATATATAACATGTCGATAAACATAAAAAGACGAGTCGATATGTTAATGTTATATATCAATAACGTTCCTTCGAAGACGTTCAGATTATATTCTTGCAGAGAAAATGTTTTCACGTATTGTTCAATATTTACTTTACTAAGCGAATATATGTGGCTGTTTGTCGTCTAAGTCACAGTAAATGATGCTTCAGTATATCGGAATTTCTGTTGAGTGGTGGTGGTGGTTTATATCGCTTAAGTAATAGGAAATGGTGCTTCAGAATATCGGGATTTCTTTTGAGTGGCTTTTCTCTAGTTAGGATTCCGTACCAAAAATTTACAAAAACACTTATGGTGCGACTCTGTCTGACTGTCTGTCTGTCTGTCCGACTATTAAAGCGCTATATCTCAAAAACTACTAATAACTATTTGAAATTTGGAATTTTTATAAACATGGTCAGCCCACATGTATTGCACAGGAAATATTTAAAAATATATTTTTATTTTCTAAAAAAACGACGGATATGAGGGGGGGGGGGGGGGGGTAAAAATTAAAAGTCTAGCTACTGAAACAAATGGGGTATCATATGAAAGGGCTTGACCTGGATATTTTTGATCAATTTTTTTATAGTGATTAGTTTTTGTTTTCTTAAGGAAAATGTGAAAAAAACACCATTCCCCCCCCTTTATCTCCGAAGTTTACCAATCGAAAATTTAGAAAATTTTCACAATTTTTATTAATAACTATAAATATTACACGAAAATTATAGCCATGTCTCTAACTAGCTATTTTTTTTATTTGCACCTGATTTGTATGCAATGCCATAGATATCAGGTGCAAACTTAACGCAACCGGTATCGGGTAATAAAGTTAGGGTAAGTGAAATTTGTACGGAACCCTCGGTGCGCGAGTCCGACTCGCACTTGGCCGGGTTTTTTTATATTGGATACGTATAAGTGTACAGATATATCTCGTATCTATGGCACACGTGTGAGAAGTATATACTTAGGTGAATCAACTTTTAGACTTAGCCTCTGGCGTTAGGAAAAATGACTGGACTTTCCATGAAACACAAACATACATACAATCACGCCTTTCTCCTAACGGGGTAGGCAGAGACTACCTCCTTCCACTTGCTACGGTCCTGGCATACAACTGCCGCTTCATCAACATTAATTAATCTTTTCATGCATGCTTGTCGGTTTTCCAAGAAATCGGGCTTCTATACTAGCCCCCAACCAAAGTGAGGACTGCGACCATAAAACCCTTGAGCTCGCGTTATCAGTTTCCCCCATTGTTTGTCACGGAGCGAGCCGAGACCTATAGTGCAGGTAGTAAACCCACATTGAGGAATGTCGATATTAGGGATAAGTTGAGTGAGTAAATACATTTTATGGGCATGAATTCAATATTATATATTATATAATAATAATGACAATGGCATTACGCTATAACATAATATTTTTAATGATTTGACAACATAGGCTAAAAAAATGTACATATGACAAATAAATAATTTATACAATTTCTTAATTTAAGTACTTACACTACTAACTTATAAAAGACAAAATGGTCGGGAATCTACTAAGCATGCCTTAACTAAGTTGTCAGTCTGGAGCTCTTCAGCATGACGGACACATTTCTGCCAATCTTCGGTCGTTACATTGTTGATAGCATCATGTAGTAATTTTTTACATCTACCATTTTAAAAGTATTATTTTTTGCCGCAACTTCTCCTTTAATTTGAGCCCATATTAGCTCTATAGGATTGTATTGGCAATTCAGTAGGTATTCGTGTAGTGAATGAGGAATACATTACAAGCATAATCCTTTTATAGTAAACAGACTAATTACTCACGTTAGAACGTGATAGTAAAATATGTGATTTGATAATTACCATGCACCTCATTAGGTTATTACGTTTAGTAATTTATGAAAACACTAATCATTGAATAACTATGCAATTCAATCCTTTTGCAGTAAACAGTGTTATTATTTACGTTGAAAGATGATAATAACATTAGGTATGTGATTTGATAAATACCCATCTTTAAATTATTAATAATATATAATCCTCCATTCGGTTATTAAAAAACAAGAACCTCACTTAGGAAGACAATAATCACTGAATAACTAGGCAATAATAGTTAAAAAAATAAAAGTATTAAAATTACATCGACGTTTAAAACATTTCGTAATCGTCACATTCCCATCACTACGACCGCCGAGTTTTATTGCACCTCACCCGAATTTTATGGCCGCAGTCCTCACTTTGGTTGGGGGCTAGTATAATATGATATTTTCTGTTTATTAAGTTTAACAGACGTGGCGTCAATGTTTTAACGTATACCATAAATTATGTATTTTACAACGGAAGTTTAAAAGTAGTGGCTGGATTTATGTGGGTCTAAAAGTTGATTTACCCACTGTGTACATCGAAAAAGACCATGTGTTTTTAAACTAAACGTGTTTTTTTTATCCATGCCTAATCTGGGAGTAGGTACATTTCCACCGGGTGGCCTAGAAGTGATTTATATCCGTCTTTACCTACCCTTACTTAGGTACTAGTTTATACTTATGTATTTCTGCATTAAAAAATCATTATGTAGTAGACATGTCCACATTCTTTAGTTATTTGTTGGAAGGACTGTATTTCACTGTCTTATAGTTAGGGAGGCGAATAGGGGAATTTTCGGTAATACTCGAGCGTGGCAGTTTAAGATATGAGAGATACCTTAGACATAATAGAACAACCTTGTAAAGTATTTAGCTCTATATGTAGTGACGCGCGCCTAGGATAGACGATCAGATTAGTAAAAAAAAATCGATAGTCTGAAATACTCGAGCGCGTCAGATTAAGATATTGGGGGTTGATTTTAGTGTTTTAAGACTAATTTAACTAATCTGACGATAAGTCCTTGAGGCCGCCGAGTTATAGGGTCGCGAACTTGTAAAAAAAAAACGTTAATCCGGCATTCTCGAGCGCGATTTATATTTTTTATTTTGAAGAATATAATCTAAAACTTACTAAAAATACAAAATCTGCCGGTTTCCGCATGACCGGAAGTGTGGAGGAGCCATTTCGTCTTCCGAAAAAGGTGTTGCGGCATATAAGTCGCGAACGATACATTTTACAAAAAAAAGTTTAAATAAACAAAAAAGGTAATTTTATTTTACACAAAAAAGGTCTCTTTACATTTTTGTCCAAAGTTAAAACTTTTTGACTTGAAGCATCATAAAAACTCAAACTCCCGGTTTTTGAGTATATCTCTCTCTACCAACATTGCCTCAGAACTCGGTAAATCGCCAATTTGTGGAGGAATGCTTGCAAATCCGACATCACTGACCTTGCACCAACCGATCATGGGTGGAATGAAAATAATAATAAATTCGAGTTCACCTGGTTTATCGGGAATAAATTGCCCGATGCGTATGAAAATGTTGTTGTATCGCCGGATATTCTGGGCAACGAGAATGACACTGAGGACAGCAATGACGAGACGCTTGATTCAGGTAAATTTTTGTACTTCTATAATATTCTCTCAACAAAATTACTGAATAGAAATAATTGTTACGGATGTTGCAGGCACTCAGCAGGAAATAATTGTGGATGAGGAGCCACAATATGAAAGTTCCAGTGAAGAAGAAGATGAATTGTATTGAGCAAAAATGTAAAGGTCATACATAACAATACAATTATAATACAATTTTTATATCTTTTCATTTTTTTATACAATAAATAATACAATTCGTAGTACATTTCAACTACATTTACGTTGGTTGTATCTATCGCTTTATTGTCTTTCTTAAATTCCCCGTTTTATCAAGGAGAAAGAAAGGAAAAAAAAGAAACCAAAAAACATTTTTCGGTCAGATTAAGAGAAACCACCAACATTTTTGTCAGATTAAGAAAATATGCTTTCAGGATACCGAGATAAACCTCCCCTATGAAAATCTGACGCGCTCGAGTATTTCAAAAAAACTTTTTTTTTTTTGCATTTTCAAAAATTCATCGTAACTTATCGTCACGCCGAAATCGTCAGTTTTTTTTAAAGGGAGCTTCCTTGGGGCCTACTTAACACCCCTTCCGAAAATCTGACGCGCTCGAGTATTTTTTTTTTTTTTTTTGCATTTTTGACTACTTTATATGCCTACCCCCACCACGCAAACCGGCAGATTAGTATACCGTTGTTATCAGAGGCACTTGGGGCATACGTAGTATGAATATCTGACGCGCTCGAGAATGCCCAAGTAACTGTTTTTTTTTACATTTTTGAAAAACCGTACACGCCAAACCCACTGCTAAAATGGTTTTTACCATACGAGCTTTTCTTTTCGAAATTATTTTATCTTTCGATTTTGATAGGTCTCGACGGCGCCGTTGAATTACGCCATTTAGCTACCTCGCCTCCCTACCTATTACTAACTTTCAATACTAAAACAAAATCAATATTAGATGTAGTAAAGACTGGAATACTACTTCGTTTATCTACTAATAGTATTCTAATCTTAGATATTATATTATTACCTACGATAATCAAGAGATCTTGGTGAAATGAGTGTACCTACTAGAAATATCTATCTTGAATCTTCAATATTAAAGTTTGACGATATGACGCATTCTCTTAGATTAATTCACGTTCAAGTGAAAATCAGAGACTATAATCACTACGTATAATAGAAGAGACTCCTATAAAAAAATACCCTTTACAAGTTGATAGTATTTGTATGAATTCAGTCTGCATAAACCATCCAGATTACAACAGATTTCATATTTCTTGAACAGATTATTTCTAGAAGACTTTCGCCAGTCTGCGAAATTCGTCTATCAAAATTTCAAGCTATCTAAACGAAGTATTACAGTCTTAACTATTTGCAAGATGGCGGCTCGTTACAAGGAAATAAGCGGTAAATTGATAAATTACCCCATCAGGAGAGCCGGTGGATGGTATGACGGTGACTAGACACCTCGATATCACCCATATCGTTAGGAACACCGCCGGCGCACCTGCGATCATAAACGGTCAAATTAATTTTAAATCAAGCCTTAAGGCACCTCACCCACCGCCGACGAGAAACGACTAGCTTTTCAAAACTAAATTTTCATTATAGGTGTACGAATTCATCTTGCTTCAGAAAGCTCCATTTCGTCACATGAGACTAGACGTGGATTTAGATTCCATCCTTTTGTTGTTGATATGACAACGACTCGAACAAAGCGATTTGCTTCCGTCGTCTCTCCTACCATCATCCGATATCCAGACCCCCCTCCCCCCCAAATTTGAAATGACGTAATTTATGAATAGCCCCTTAGGACGGCTAAAGAGTGAAACTCTCTTCCAGCATATCTTTTCCCGGAACAATATAACTTGGATCTCTTCAAGACGAGAGTGAATAGACACTATCTAGGTAAGCACGCTCCATCGTCGCCTACTAACAGGGAAGATTGAAGTCAAATGCTTGCCTATCTTACATAAAAAAAAGCTTCGCTAGGAGATCCTAGAAAGCGAAGAAACGTGTAGTAGATACAGAGCAGCTACTCCGAAACTCGAAATTCAAAGTTCGTACGGCGCCATCCCGCTCACTCAAATACAATTAACATGAGAGCGAGAGGGACAACATGTGACAAACTTCAACTTTCGAGATTCGGAATAACCCCTCAGATATATTACTGCAAATTTTTTAGAGAGAAATCTATGAAGAAATTTTCAGTGGGTGGATATAGATTCCGTGTCAATAAAAGAGTTATTATCGTTGATCGCCGGCAGTATGACTAGTTAACGATCAACTATTAATATATCCTTCTCTTTCTTGATACGTGATCATGATCAACATCACCTGTACGTTTCTCGTGCGAAGAAATAGTCGATACTCGCTTCCTGGTCGGTGGTGAGACAGGTGATTTAGGCGTATACTATTTATGACTTCCAATCCGGGATTTTTGTATGGTCAGTACCGGAATCCCGGGATTGCCCATTCAAAAATACCGAGATCGAAACTAAATACTTATTATACAGCGAAACGTGATAATTCAATAGTTAAACGACGAATTTGTGGCAGACTAAATGCGAAATTATAATTTTAACACATGTAATTGTAATACAAGTATGTTTCACATAAATAGCAAGGAAGCTGATTTAAGTAGTTGTTTGGTCTGCAAATATCCAAACTATTCTTAGTCTGTTTTCTAAATTTATGGTTAGTTTTGTAATTGTCACGTCTCGTTTAAAAGTAGTCAAAGAACATTTCGTAAAACCTCCGTTCAATTTGCACGACTAAGCGCCTTAAATTTACACACAAACAATTTTAAACCTTGTTAAGAACACACGAAACTCAAAGCGGATTGATGGAGGTTTATACTGCATTATAAATGTGGCGGTGAAGGGTCGTGTCGAGCGTACATCAAATTGTTAATCGAAGTATACTTCGTGTTGCCGACAGTTTGCCAATAAATTGAAGCATGTTGGTTGGGTGACAATTGGGTACTTACCTATCGTCATGATAAATTTTGCCACGCTTAGAGTTAAAATATATTTCTGAAAATACGCGGAAACCATCAATAAATAATTATATTTACGCTTTTTAAATTAACAAAAACAAAACGAAAGCAATTTGCCCATAGCGTTAGGACGTCATACAGCTATTTTGGTTTTAAAATTCTTTTTGAACTTTGCTTTTGTTTTGTCAGTTCAGTACCAAATTATCCTTATAAGAATATGGTTTGATAAATATTATATACTGAATTTTATTTTATTTTAAATTTACGCAACGATTTATAAACTAAAACGATGCTTATTTTGTGTGATGGATTGATGGCGCTATTGTACAACGTTCGAGTTGGTTAGAATTTTAACAAACTACAACTCCAATTGAATCATATTTATTGTTTTTGCATCATCATGAAAAAAAAACCGAGCCCACGGAATTCCGTGATGTCTGCCACAAATCAAATGAGACGGGAATAGGGAGAGATAAGAAAATTGGTTACAGGGTAATCAACCTAGTTTTTACAGGTTTTCTTGCCTTGCAATAAAATTACAAATTTTCATAATTGGAAGGGTGTCAAGTTTACAATAGGAATAGGTTGCTCTACGAATGTGTAGTACAGTCAGCATCAGCATCAAATATGCTATAACATCCGAAGCGCCAAATATATCGCAACATCTTAATTACTATAGAGTGGGGTTCAGAGATATGGTAACGATATGCTTTGGTTGTTATATTACATAAATTTGTTCATTGACTGTACATTTTATTTACCAAAGAGGTGGTAAATATTTTTTTTACACTTCGTAATACTGTTCAATACAACTTTACAAATAATATAAGAAACTCCCTAGGCCAACTGAAGTCCTATTGTTCGGATGAGAGGAGGAAAACGGAACAATATTTTGTATTAAGAAGATGATGGATGAAAGAGGCATGTTGACTTTGACCTTCGTGGTTCTTATCTAAGGTTAATATACGATAATTATGTGTGTAATATTATTTTCCAAGAAAACAGGTAAATTTTCTGATCAGAGTATTTCTTTCTTTATTCCAACGAAATTATGCGGTCCGAAGAAAAAACTCATATCAATAATTATTGATTTGACATCGGTAAACAAAATAATAAACTTTTTTTAAAGGTAGTCGCAAGTTGCAAATAATTAAAGGTAACAATATTAATCGGGGAAAATGGGGTTATATTAAAAGTAGTACTTAAATGTATAAATGAAACTGTGGTTCAACTTACCCCAGCCAATAGTAGCGTAGACTTTTAACTTTATATTTTCCGCTGTGAAAGTCTCCACGACTAGCATATATAGATATAGACCTAAAAATTCAAATTATTAATTAAAATCACATAAGAAACAAAATGCCATGTTTTGAAAAACAAAGACTTTACACAATATAATTATAGACATGCTTTGAAACTGCATATAAGATGATTTTGCTCTGAAATGTAAACAAATAATCCAAGTAGCATACGAGCTATATACGGACCACATTCATCTATTATACAACTTGTGTGCTATTTGAGAGCTAATCCGACTCTTTTCCTTAAATTATATTGATTTCTTGTATGTAGGTACTTCTAACTAACAATCTAGACCTCAGGAGATTAACATGAAACTAACTCTGCCTTGGTCAAACGACGATGTTTTAAAGTTGTAATGAGGCGCATTACGACTCGTTGCTTACGAACTGTCTGGCTATGCGCAGCTTTGTAAAATTATTCTTCTGACAGCAAATTCAAAATTATTTTTAAATTCCACACTCGAACACACGCTCGAGCTTCATTCAATTCTGTACTCGGGACCTGATCAGATGTTTTTCTAAGTGTCTCACTATTGAACATTGTTTTTTAAAATCCTCAAGCCTAAGCAAAGCATAGTTCCTTTACTCCCGAAACCTGAGTGTTTTGAGCGACTATTATTCATTAGAATACATATTTAAACCTGAATCTAAGAGTACAACCATACTGTTGAACCGTCGTCGTGTTGTCAACACGTATTTATAATACTAGGCACGGAAACGTAAGTTCTTATACATTTTGTAATTAATGGCTAACTGTTTTAATAATGTAAATAGACTATGTAGCTAAGGACTGTCTGTTTTGTCCTCAGGTGCCTCTTTTCTTTTCCTCATTTACTCCAATAAATATCCTGGCTCTGGTCTCCTGTTTTGCTTTATTCCGGACCCGTGACAATGTAATAACGAATTTGCATTTCCAATATTACTGATTGAATTTCTGGTCAGATAATGACTAACAATGATTTTCAACCTGAGAGTCGGGTTGGTTACATTAATTCGAACACAATCATCATATAAGCCGAACGACGTCCACTGCTGGACAAAGGCCTCTCCTAAGGGTCTCCATAACGACTGGTCGTGCGCCGCCCTCATCCAACAGTTTCCCACGATCTATACCAGATCATCGGTCCATCTTTGATGGGGCCTTCCCAGGCTGCGTCGTCCTGTACGCGATCGCCACTCGTGAAACTACATCGGTTCTACGTGCAAAGTTTCCCCGCCCACTGCAACTTAAGTTTAGCAACTCTTTGAGCTATGTCGTAGACCTTGGTTCTTCTGCGGATCTCCTCGTTTCTAATTCGATCACGCAAGGAGACTCCGAGCATAACACAATAATTGTAACATTTTAAAACACATTTTAGAATCAGCGCAGAAAAATATGTTTCTATTAAAGGGGCTCGCGTCACGATAAAGGTTGAGTTGAAAAACACTGGACTATAGAACAAATTATTTAGGGTATAAAAGCGCTTAGTCACGTCTTACAAGCCGAGTACTGCTCGACACATTTCGGTCTAATCCGAGGACCTTGGTCATGAGACATGAGTCGATCCGGATCCGGTCACTGTCTTTCTCGCGCTCATGACTAAAGTTCGCACCGAATGTCGATCAGTACTCGGCTCTTACAATATGATTAACCGGTATTGCAATTCATCCGCTTAGCTAGTTAGTTAAATAATAAAAATAAGCTGATCGCAAATAACTAAAACCCTCTTCTAGGGGCGGATTTGTTGTTTCCTGTATTAATTACATATTAATATATCTTATTAATCTAATATTTAGGAGTAATCTCGTGGAAAACAAGATATGAATTTCCAAGAAAAGCTACAAAAGCAACGAAGCAGAAATATAATACCGAAGGCCAACGCTAATGTGTTTACTTGTTTCATACTAATTATCACCGAGTCGACTTTACCATCAGACTGCCAGTAATTATAGCTTTTTGTTAAAAGCGTTCGAATATGTTGCTTTCAAATACCCGACTACGCGAAAGGTTGGACGAAGGATGGCCTCTGGGGCAGAAAGGTTCTCGAGTAGCGCCCGCGTACAGGATGACTCAGCGTAGGGAGCCCCCTACGAGATGGACCGATGATCTGGTGAAGATCGCGGGAAAGCGTTGGATGAGGGTGGCGCGCGACCGGTCGTTGTGGAGATCCTTGGGGGAGGCCTTTGTCCAGCAGTGGACGTCCCTGGGCTGATGTCATGATGATGATGATGATGACGAAAGGTTGATATTTTTTGAATTCTGAAATCTATTTATCTATCCTCACTCATAGCTCGCCACACATCCTGCGACACTCACGTCACGAGGTCATCTTTCCACCTAGTCGGAGCCGTCACGTTGCGCTTTTCTATGCCGCCAGTCCAGGACTTTACTGCCCCAACGGCCATCCGTTCTCCGGGCTAAATACATTGCCATTTGAAGCATACAACCCTGCGAACTATGTCGGTTACTTTGGGTTTTCTGCGGATATCCTCATTATATGTATCCCTTTATATAGCCCTTTCCATTGCATGTTAAATGGCTCTAAGCCACCTTATGAGTCCCATTGCGAACGACCATGTCTCAGTTCCGTAAGTCATCACTGGCAACACGCACTGTTAGAAGACCTCCGTCTTCAAGTACTGGGGTATTTTCGACGAAAAGAAAATGTGTGACGAAATAGTTGGCAAAAATGCTCTCGTATGTACGTCTGTCCGGATGTTCTGCTGTACAGGTCGCATTTCTCAAGCGATTCTCGTGAAATTTTGCGCGTAGGTAGCGCTATTATAGGATGTAATTATCGATTTTATGGAAATCTTTAAAAATGGCAGAGACATGGGGGTTGAAAACGTAAAAAAAGGTTTGCGAGATCTGCAGCTTACAGACCCACTAGTATAGACTTTTTTTCTGGTTTGAGTGAATAATGAATTATGGTTATGTTAGTAGAATAGGGAATATGCATGATTTTTTATTTTTCCTTTATAAAAAGCTCATTCATGAAACAGACAGTAGAGAAAAATATTTTTCGAATAACTATAAAAACAAGCCATTAAACATTTAATTATATCTCTTTCTCGCAAAATAGAATTTAATTATGGAGTTTAGCCGTAGTGTACTATGACGTAAAAGTACATGACCTACCTCTATGTCAAATCGGTAATTAGACAATTAGCAGTGACCTTAAATTTGGTAGCACTGTTGGTGCAGCGATCATGTTATTGCGCTATAGATGTGGAAAATACCAAATTAAACATATTACTCTCTATTGTCCCATAGATACAAGTCAAAGCGCAAAGAAAAATACGATTGCTCTCATACGTGGTCACACCAAAACTCGAACCCGGTACCTCTCGATTACGCGTTGAGCGTATCAACCCCTCCACCAGCGAGCATTGTGTTAATCGCCTCGAATTTATCTATCCGCTTTGACTCATGTATCTATTCTATTTTTTTAAAGGTATTATATATAACTTTAGCGCCATCTATGAGAACACGTATTACACCTATTCTCATTCCGACTGTCCTTCCTTTACAGCAGTGTCAAATCGAACGAAGAGATGGGCGCTGTTTTAAGTATTTTCTATGAAACACAAATTATTTTTTGTGTTTCTGTGTTTTTAATGTGGGAAAACTAACACCATATTACCATTTATTGTGACATAGATACAAGTCAAAGCGCAAAGAAAAATACGATTGCTCTCGTACGCGGTCACACCAGGACCCGAACCCGGTACCTCTCGATTACGTGTCGAGCGTATCAACCCCTCTACCGGCGAGCACTGTGCCAATCGCCTTGAATTTATTCATCCGCTTTGACTCATGTATCTATTCTATTTCTTTGAGTGGTAGGTAGTAGGTACCACTGTGGTACCTTAGCGCCATCTATCAGAACACGTACCTATTACACCTGTTCTCATTCCGACTGTCCTTCCTTTACAGTAAAACACAAATTATTTTTTGTAATAGATGTGGTGTTAGTTTGCCAACATTAAAAGCACAGAAACACAATAAATAATTTGTGTTCCATAAAGAGATAAATTAAACAGAGTTAATATTGTCGACTGTAGCATTAATCCATAATTTCTGTTGCAATTTGCTACACCTATGGCACTCTACCACGATCGCTGCACCAAAATGCTACCTTTACGATCACTGCTAATTAGTTGTTTAAAATGCCATGCGTATTTCTTGCCCGATTTTAATTTTAATATCACTTTTTGAAATCGTTTACAATATTTTGTTTAGAACAGCGATTAAAAAAAAACATGCATGTACAGTTGTACACTATTGATAATCTTAATTACTTGAATAAATAGCATTGGTTTGGAATTAACTCCCAACGTTTAATCAACGATCTATCTTTATGGAAAAAATAAGTGTATGATGGCAAACATACCGGGAAACCATAAACTTATTACTATGCATGTAAAATCGCTTATTTCAAAGATACGTTAAACTTACAATGTGACCCTATTGAACATAAATCTAGACTAGATTACTATAGATTGTGTAATACATCATAGTATATGTATCTACGCAGTAGCTGCAGTTTCCTGATTTGTTGGACTAAAACTTCTATACTAAAACGAATCTTTGTTTCACCGTTGATTTACGTTCAATTTAATAGTATAATATTTTTAAACTATTGAAAAAATCCTACATTCCTGTCTAAACATGATATAATGCTGAACGAGTTTAGCGATGAGTAATAAAAATTGCATCGTCCGTCTCCTGTCAAAATCTGGGGAATTTGATTACGTTATATCGTATTTATAGCTTCAGACGCCAAATTCCGCTTGGCAAATGAGTTACGACCGATATAATGTTAAACGATATTATATCTCACCACTACTTTGGCGATGTGTTTTATTCATAGTGACCGTTCTGACATTTCTTAGTCGCGGTCGCGATCTTCGTCGTTTATAGGCATTAAAGATGAATGGATGGATGGGTCATATCACACCTTTAGTATAGAGACATATCGCCCCCTTAGGGCCACTTGCGTAGTCCAGAGTTAACGAATTTAACACCGAGTTACATTTTAACTCCTGTCAGATTCATACCAGAACTGTCAGATTAACTCTAGGTTAAATCTTAACTATAGGTTAAAATTTTGTTTCAAGCCTGCCTTATAATTATAGTGATTTGACTGTAAATTCAAAATTTTATAAAAAAAAATCGTAAAGGTATTTTTATGTGTAAAAGTATATTTCTTAAATTGTGGATTAGGGCACTATAATTCAAAAGTAGCCAAATCTCCTTTAATAGTCATTTCAATCGGTATCTTTAACTACCAATGTCACTTAGCTGCATTAAGTGACATTGGCAGTTAAAGATACCGAAGCAGCAGCAGCAAAAATCAAATATACATTCGTTATATAGCCGTGGTATGTCTAGGATATGGACGCGATATTGCTCAATTGGAGATATCGCATACCAACGTCCTTCACATCCATTTGAGCTGTAAACGCGGTCCTCGCCTAAGGCGGAATTTTCTATAAATGCTTCCCACATATTGCGCTTGTTGAAAAAAGATAAGCAACATAATAGATAGTCTATTTTCGTTTTAGGTTACATTGATTCATTATCACAACGCAACAAAGCCCTGTATAAATATAATTTATTCAATTATCTTTCGGTGGTAATTCTCTCCAGTTCCTTCAAAACCATGGATGTAACGCGTCCAAAACTTCGAAGAATTACCAACGAATGGTAATTAAATAAATCATATTTATACGCGATTAAGCCCCGTTTTGTTGTTTTGTGATAATTAGTGAGGAGCGTGTAAGTTTAAATCAATATATTGATTCATATCATCATCCCGAAATAACTGACAATATTTGAAGTTGGGATTATTATGTTTTACCTCTAATAAATAAATATTATGCAGTCATTATCCAGTATTTTAAAAGTGGAGAAGCCAAACGAGTAAAATTTCGCAACTTTTCTAAGGTTCTATGGAAAAGTAACGAAAATGGAACCGGTTTTTTATATTTATTGTTATAAGGACCTTTATACAAAGACATATACCCTTTAAAAGCTAACACTATGTCACAAACATAAATGAAATCAACACAATACAAAGAAATACCAGATATTTAAAAAATAACTACATAACGTCAGCCAACCTTTACAACATAAATATACATTGTCTGATGTTGGATTGGAAAGAATGTGTTAGATTGGCTGACGTCATCAGCGACTCTCTCTGGGCGCGGTTCCGCCTGCACTCCATCAACAGGTATTGGACATCTTCTATTGTACAGCTTCACAATAAGGCAAATCTATAATTATCATGAGACATCGGAACTTGTTGAGCTCATGTCTGGTTCGTAGTCTCTGAGCAGCCACAACAAGTTTACTGCTTATATTAACATTTTGGAACCAGGGTATACGGGGAGGCTTACACTGTATACGAGTATTTGTACCATATTTCATTGTCTGTAGATCTTTGATAAAAATACTCCTTCCATAATGTATACAATTTTCCCATTTATTAATTAAAAACTTCCAGGTAACGTCCTGTGCTAGAACGACGTCACATCCAACTGTTATGTGTCTCCCTATCGTTTCTCCTTAAACCAAGGTGTGATGGAATCCATTGCATTGCAATCGCAAGTCGTCATTATTTTGCTTCAAAATAATTAATGAAATAATGATCTTTATTCTGTAAGTAGGCCGCAAGGGCACTTTTACAAGTCTAACTCTACGGCGTTTCCCAAGAGGAGACCACTGAGGAGAAGAAAGCCGAAACAAACTCAACAGTCAGTCATTTTTTCGAAATAACTCTGATATCTATTATAATATTTGTACTTAGCCTATCCTAAATATATGTTTTAAGTATAAACTCAATGCGTACTTTTCCAAAAATACATATCAAAACTTATAAACGTAAAAAAAAATAATGAAATTATGTTTTTTTATTTAAAACAACTTAAGTACGTATATGCCACTTTAAAAGAACCTTGTCCCGGTAAGAGTATATTATTTGGTTTCTGTTTTGGACCATGCATTTTTGTCTGTTACATAGTCCTCTACCCTATTATATTCCTTTGCCATTAGAGACTCTTTTATGTACTGTTTGAGAGCTGGAAAAGGTAATTTTAAAGCATCATCTGGTAAGTTATGAACTATTAGGACACCCGTTTGACCAAAAACAGATCGTATACTATGTTGTAATGCGGTTTTTTTTTCTTACTCAAATTTTCACTACAGTCAGAGTTACAAAAAGCAAAACATTGAAGTATTAAGAAAAGAGTCGGTGTATTATATTTTATGAAAAAAAAAACATCTCACAATCCGTATTAAGATCTACTTTTTACTTAGAGCATTTAACAAATGGAGACGACAGACGGATACATTCTGCTCTGCCGAAATACCGGTAAAATCGCGGGTCAGTTTTTACAGGAAATAGGGATGATGACAAAATTTGAATAATTAGTCCGTCATGTAGATTAATAAAAAGTAATGGACACGTATTATTTTCTTTTTTTACATAGTCGCAAAATTAAGGTGATACCATTATACACAGTCAAAATATCGCGCGACGTCACTCCTAGGTCCAAATTTTACTTAGGAGTGACGCCACGAGCTCGCTCTCGTAAACTTTAATGCGATTTATCTTAGTTTTTTTTTTATTATTTTGATAAAGCAAAAAATACGTGTCCAATATTTATTTATTATCTATCTGACGGACTAATTGGAATTTTGATTTTCATACTGTTGTCAGTGTGTTGTTTTTTTTTTATATGTAAATGATTTTTTTATTGAATGCGTTTGTAGAAATAGGCATATTTCTATAGTTTAATGTACGTATTTACCCCGCCTCCCGCAAAAATACATGAAAAAAAGGTTCGGTAATGACACGGCTCCTTAGTTCCAGTGGTTAAGTGCTCTAAGACTTTATAGTGCCAAATTTTTAGACACTTCTAATAAGAGTGTTCAGTTCATACATATAAGTAAAAATAAACATTTACCTTCAACGAGCATCCAGAAGAAATTGGTCAAATAGAAGTAGTGCATACAGATGACCAGTATCATGCACGACGTTTGATCTTGCGGCGTCTCGTCTGACCAGTTCTAAATAAAAATCAGACGTTAAAAACATCGGTGATCACGAGGTGTTTATACGTTGGACATGAGGAAATCTGGATGTGAAGTTTATACATTAGAAACATCAGAAAGGGGCGTGAGGTACATTCGTGTAGGTTTGGTGTTTTCGTGTTTCTTTGATGTGGTAAATTTGTGGATTTTTAAACGTGGCTGATGTAAGTTGTATCCATCCTGGTGGCACCTGACAGGTGCACAAACGAGTACACTGACGATGACGCGTGAATGTTTCGTTTGAACTTGCCAATACTTATATTTTCGGATTAACCAAGATAAAAAGTATGCGAAATTGGCGGCTAAAATGTTTCAAAGCAATTTTTTTTTTTGTATGATATAGGAGGCAAACGAGCAGACGGGTCGCCTGATAGTAAGCAATAAGTACAAATATAATATGAATCATAAATGTATTGCAGGTATTCAGAGAGGTTTAGATAGAGAAGAAAATTAAATTCAGAGAGGTAACGCTTCTAGCATAATGTTTCTTATTTCAGTATATTTAATTCGTTTTAATTTATTTTTATAATGTAGTTTAGCATTCTATATATTGATATTTTGTCACGTTAATTAATTACTTAATCTTCTACTTTCAGAAATAAATAAATATCGGTGACAATTTGTTGTGATACTAACTACTTATATAATTTCAATCTGAATCTGAAATCATTACATAACATCTACTTATATGCAATGATAAAGTTGTAAAAATGAAGTCTAGTCTATTGAAGATATTTTGAAAAAATAAGTGATATATTAGGTATATTAGAAGGTATCTGAATCGAATTTTATTTTATTAGATTTTTGTATGTTTGTGTCATTGTGGCTTCATCACGCCAAATTGGCTAAACGGGTTTCAGGAACTATTTTTGGTACACACCCGAGCTGGGTATCGAAGTTATAGGATATTTCTCACTGACTACGCTGAGGAAAAAAAGGAGGGTTCTTCTTTTTCTCATTCACTGTCGAAGTCGCGGGCTACCTTCTAGTGTTAGTATAATACAACATCAAGTTTGAATATGAAGGAATGAAACAAACATCACAATAAATATCCGTCTAATAGGTAGGTATATTTTGTAAATAGCGTCTGGCTGTGCCAAGTTTGGTACTTATTCAGATTTAACGTTCTTGTCGGGCCGTTACTAGGTATTCTGAGTTGTTATGTTTGCCATTAGCTCATACGTGAAGTTGGTGCTATATTTGCGATTAGCAATTACTCATGACTTTGCATGACTTCTAAGTACCAACTTCCCTCTAGATCGCATTCACCGGATAGCAATAGGGAATATGCATGAATTTTTATTTTTGCTTTATTAAAAACTCATTCATGTAACAAACAGTAGACAAAAATATTTTTTTATTTATATTTTAAATTACTTATATTTAAAAAATCTATTGGTAAACTTCGGAGATAAAGGGGGGTATGGTGTTTTTTTCTCACATTTTCCTTAGTAAAACAAAAACTAATCACAATAAAAATTAAAAAAAAAATGATCGAAAATGTGCAGATCAAGCCCTTTCATATGATACCCCATTTGACCCAGTAGCTACTTTTAATTTTTACCCCCCCTCATATTCGTCGTTTCTTTAATGAAATAATGATCTTATTCTGTAAGTAGGCCGCAAGGGCACTTTTACAAGTCTGACTCTACGGCGTTTCCCAAGAGGAGACCACTGAGGAGAAGAAAGCCGAAACAAACTCAACAGTCAGTCATTTTTTCGAAATAACTCTGATATATATTAAAATATTTGTACTTAGCCTATCCTAAAAATACGCACAATATAGACATATATTGTGCGTATTTTTTGGCCGATTTATATTTTAATTTCACAGTTTGGAATAGTTTTTACGGTATTTAGCGATAAAATTCATGCATGTACCCTATTCGTATCATCGGTTGCCAGCTGACTCTTTATTGTTGCGTAGTGATGTAGCCTCGCTCTGCATTTTCTATCGCTTGCATGACGGGGAGTTCTCTGAGGAATTGTTCAGAATGATCCCTGCCGCATCTTTCCATCCTCTCCACTTAGATGGTTGGCAGTTCATAACTTTGCATTATGCTGGGAATTTTCTGCCTCGCACGACTGAACTGTCGTATAAATTGTCGCCTGCAGTGTTTTTGGATCGATGCGACCTTCAAGCCTTCAAGAAAAGAGCGTACTCCCACCTGAAAGGCCGGCAACGCACTTGTGACTCCTCTAGTGTTGCAGGTGTATAAGGGCGACGGTGACCGCTTACCGTCAGGTGATCCATCGGCTCGGTTGTCCCCTATAACATAAAAAAGGAGGTGTTGTAGTCGCGTTTGGACGATACAAGTATTAACTTAATCACTTAGGAATTACAGGCTAATCGTCATACTCAGTACGCAAGTATGTCCAGCCTTACCTCTACAACTAGTTGACTGCTGACTGTTTCCTCGTTACTGGTGTACATGTGACGATATAATTATATATCCATTCTAGAAGGTTCCCGAAACTTTGTCAGTGGAGGAGAATTTTACGTTTAGTATTTAACTCGTGAAAGGCAATTGAAAAAAATAGAAAAAATAAATAAATTGTGATATTTCTGGTAAATAACACGTTAGGGTACTTACAAATTGTTTGTTTCTTAAATTCAAAACATTAAAGAATATTGACATGATTTATCTTGTATAGGTACAGCATTTTTCAGTTTTACCAATTTGATTTCGAGTAGTGAATGTTCCTGGCAAAACTAGGAGGAATCAAATTCTACGTATTTTCTTTTACGTAGTACGTATACGTGTACACTTAATGATATAATTATTAGTTTGTTCAACCATATGTATGTGTGTGCATTGTTGAAAGAACAATTACATTAATCGTTTGTTCTGACTGCTGAAGTGAAAAGTTGTATGTAAGTATCACGCGAGACCAAAGTTCTCAGCAGTTCAGCATCTCGTGCTGTTGAATCACTCGCTACGCTCGGAGCTTTAACTAAGAATCACTCGCTACGCTCGCGATACAATTATATAATGCTTAGCTACTCGTGATTCAACAAAAGCACTAGCAGCAAAAAACCCTGATTCATTTCTCAATCTTAAATTTATAAACGTAAAATAAACCTGACCTTCTATTGAATTCAACATAAACATAACGGCTTAAAAATATATATTTTTTCAGCTTCAGAGAGAAACGTGTGAAACGTGAGTTGGAAAATGAAGAAAAATAAAGTTGCGAAGTTACGCAGCTTGTGAACAATACTTTGGCGAAAATAAAGGATCCCACAAACAATACAGGGGCATCCCAACAAAATAGTAACTTTGTCAGACACGTGACGAGTATGGCAGCTCCTATGACTATGTACTACGACTACGGACCTACCTTATGAAAATATAAAACGTGCTCGTGAGGAACCCATATAATCTTTACAGCATATACTAGAGGTCCATTAGAAGCAATAAACGTTATGTGAACCCCACGCAAATGTAGCTTAGTTTTGAAGATATTATTAATTTTCATGTAAACTATTTCTCACGATACACCGAAAAAATAATGCCCATGCAGAAGTCAAATTACGAAATATTATCATACCAAAAATTGGCTCCTTAGCATTGTTAAAAGTATCAAAAGAATTTTGGCGGAACGCCCCTACAGTAGGTTTTATATAACACTAGCTTCTGCCCGCGATTTCGTCCGCCTTAAATTCGTTTATCGCGGATAAGGGTATTTTTTCGGGATAAATAGTAGCCTATGTCCTTCCTCGAGACTCAAACTATCTTCATACCAAATTTCATCCAAATGGGTTCAGCGGTTTAGGCGTGAAGAGGTAACAGACAGACAGACAGACTTTCGCATTTATAATATTAGTATGGATTGAGAATATCATGTTTGGATTAAGTTTCAAATGAGATTAAATGTTAGCGTCATATGAACTAACTTTTAAAAACTACACATTTCTAAATGCCCTTTCGTGCGCATAAGCAGTAAAAATATCACAAAATATATTTTATTGCTCAACACGCAAAAAAAACCAATACTATTAAAGAGTAAGAAACAAGACGTTATATTGGAATTAGAAGTTGCCCTTCGTTCGCGAAAGATAAAAAAGTCATAACCCTCTTTTTTTCTTAAGCGTAGTCGGGTAAAAAGTATCCTATAACCATCTGTAGATACCCAGCTACCCGTGTACCGTGTACCACAAATAGTTGAAATCCGTTTAGCCGATTTTGCGTGATGAAGCTACAACGACACATACAAACATATTTTCAAATCTGTGACCTCCAAGTAGTCCGTTACAATCGTTTTTTAATATATATATACAGACAATTCATTAACTATAATTGTTGTCTTTTAAACACTCCGCAACCTAAAGGTTGTCTGGAAGAGATTGCTATTTAGCGATAAGGCCGCCTGTTGTTTACTTCTGCTAATTCGAATGTTACTCTCATGTTCTGTATTTTTGTGTAACTGTGCAATAGAGAGTATTTGTATTTGTTGTATTCATTTTTACAACTTTATGTTATTACTAGCATCTGCCCGCGACTTCGTCCGCCTTAAATTAATTTATTGCTGATAAGGGTATTCCGGGATAAAAGGGCCCGTTTGAGTCTCGGGGGCCAATGTCCTTCCCCGGGACTCAAACTATCTCCATACCAAACATCCAAATCGGTTCAGCGGTTTAAGCGTGAAGAGGCGATATACAAACAGACAGACAGAGACACTTTCGCACTTATAATATGGATAGACGTGTCTAATAGGGGTCATATTATAGTAGCGACGTGTCCGTCAGCGATGCGTTCGGAGCTGACGCACATTTTGTGAATACTATAGCTTGTTAGAACGTGACTAGCGGGTCTTTGTCATTTATTTATCGCGCGATAGTTACCTAACTTTCCGTGAACAGTGCTACTTTTTCAGGTGTTTTGTGTCTCCGAGAACAGACAGACAGCAGTAAATCTCCCCGTCCATTACGCTAAGGGGCAGCGTCCAGTCGCTTGTTTATTCTGTCCACAAACGCAATATGCCCATTGACAACTGGGTCACCGTAATGGCTCAAAGAATAGGGAATACGCATGATTTTTTATTTTTGCTTTATTAAAAGCTCATTCATGTAACAAACACTAGACAATAGTAGATTGTTTGACAAGGGGCTAAAATAAGCCATTGAGTGTCATAATGGCTTTTAGCCACGTATTAAACACTCTGCTTTTCACTTCGACTGCGAGAAAATAAAAAAGGCAGCATTAAAATTGTATATTTCATGAAAAACTACAGTTTGAGCAATTCTATCAGAAAGTTTGGCCAATCTGATCAGGTTAGTTTCTTTGTTTTTAATTATTCGTAAGGAGTATGTAACTAGCCGCAAGTTTTTTTTCAGTGTCATAGAAATTTGTATGGAATTATATGGCTTTCTTTTAAACCCTAGGGGCTAAAGGTACTATTTTCGTCTCGATTCGCGAAGCTAATATGACGTACTCTTTGAGTTAAATAACAAAGATATAAGACATTGAAGATTTAATTCTATCTCTTTCTTGCAAAACAAAATTTAATATGGAGTTTATATGGCTGGAGTGCACTATGACGTAACAGTACATATCGGAACTCTCTAATAAGTAGTTTAAAATGCCTATCATGCGTATTTCTTGGCTGATTTTAATTTTAAATTCATATTTTGAAATAGTTTTACGTTATTTTGATATTTAATTAAGAAACGCGATTAAAAAAATCATGCATGTACCCTTTTACTTTCGTTCAGCCCGTTTTTATCTGTACAGTACATTTTTGACGAATTAAGTATACCAGCTAGACCTATTCGTTTCTGGCGAAACGGAGTGTTTTAGGTACTATTTGCCTGTGTCAGTCTACGTCCTAGGTTACATTACATCGTTTTTTTATTATATTTATTAAACCCAAAATAAACTTATTAGTTTAACATCTAACAAAACGCGAACATATTCCAGGTCATTCACGGTATACGCGGTTAAGGTGTGGAATGAATCTTTCAGACAGTCGCAGTCTTTAGCATAACTCAAGAGTAATTTGAATAAGTTGTGGCTTTCCAATGATTTGTAAAATGGTTGAATATGATTTATATTGATTAAATATTATTGTTATATTTTATTTAGTTATGTATTACGTAGATATATTTTTTTTATTTTTATTGATATACTTGTGTTTAGTTTAGTATTTTATATAATTTGTTCATGGTGTTAGTTTGTCTATCTTCCTTATGTATTCACTTACTTGCTCAAAGGTTAACTGGAAGATATCCCTAATAGGTATAAGTTCGACTTTGTACTTATATCTTTTATGTTGATTACAGTTGTAACTGGTTACTATGTATAAGTACAATAAAGTGTATACATACATACATACTTCTTGGTGAACGAAAACCGGCCCCCCTATTGCCTAACGCGTTTGACGCTCGCCATCAGAATCAAGTGTCATGATTTTGTATGGGCTATGACAGTTCATTCGGATACCAAGTGTCAAAATTTCGTTAGGCAATAACCCCCTGGGGTTATCTACTACCAAGAGACCTCACGGTTACAAGGCGGTATCAGTGCACGCATTGTGAATCGCGTCCGCCCACCACCTGCACCTACTTAGTACATTTACATTAACTGCATTTTTCGGAGAACTAATTATATAGGTACAAAGTTTAGTTATTAGTACGGCTAAACGGCGTATGAGTGAAGGCGTCTACAAGTTGTATAAGAATGCGGTATTTAACTATTTTATTTTCCTCTAGAAGGCGCCCGCAACTTCGTTCGCGGTGGAGGAAAAAATCATAACCTTCTTTTTTACTGCATCGTAATCGGGTAAACAGTATTATATAACCACCTGTCATCATTTGACGACGATTTGGCTCAGTGGGAGTAACGTTGCCTGCGAAGCTGAGGTCCAGCGGGCCTATGATGGTTGCGTTTGTCACGCGATAAATAAAGTGACATAGTAGTAAAGTGACGTCACCTTCTAACACATATGTGAGGGCGAGAGTGGCAGGCGCGTTATCATATCATTTATCACGTGATAAACGCGACCATCATAGGCCCGCTGGGTTCAAATCCCGGTAAGGGTAAATATTTGTGTGATGAGCATAAATATTTGTTCCTGAGTCTTGGATGTTTTCTATGTATATAAGTAATATATAGTCTAGTACCCATAACACAAGCCTTATTGAGCTTACCATGGGACTAGTTCGATTTATGTAAAATTGTCCCGTACTATTTTATTTATTTATTTATTTATCTGTGGATACCCGGCTGACATCCGTTTAGCCGATTTGGCTTGATGAAGCCACAACGACACAGGCAAACATAGGATAGTTTTTACTCGACTATCCTGAAGAAAAAAGAGGGTTGTCACTTTTTTCTCTTACGCAGACAAAGTTGCGGGCACATTCTATAATGCTATATTTTGATCATGGTGATGCAGACAAACGACTTGAAACACTACTTTAACTTACATAGTAATAGTTATTCCTATATCTGATGTGTAAATGTTTTGGTTTTGTTATGTTAATTTACGCATGTTTATTTATCAAATTAACTGATAAATCCAAAACTAGAAGAAAATTTACTTACAACTACATAATAAAACCGGTTAAATGCGCATCGCGCAGCGAGTGTTCCGTACAAAATATGCGCATTTGATATTAATTTTAACTTGATACGCCTATACGCCTTCCTGGTAAAACTTTTAAACAAAAAAATAAAAGCGACTCCAAAAAAACTAAAAAGTGAAAAATAACGCCATAATTCATTTTCTTCAAATTACTTACAAGTAACCGTTTGTATACTCAATCTATACAGTATATAATGTGTAAAATATTGAAAATTGACGATTTTACTAAGTCGTGACACGATGGCACCGACTCCAAAATAACATTAATTGTATATACTGTATAGATTGAGTATACAAACGGTTACTTGTAAGTAATTTGAAGAAACCGAATTATGGCGTTATTTTTCACTTTTTAGTTTTTTTGGAGTCGGTTTTATTTTTTTGTTTAAAAGTTTATTGATTTTACACTTTTTAGTTAATCGTTACTTAAAAGTGTATCTCGTGACGATTCGAACAAGCCCAAACACGGCTAGGATATATTATTTTATTACATAGATCTGGTGCCAACCTTCCGGCTCCATCATCAAATCAATTCGATGGTACCATTCTCATCAGGAACATTTAAATTTGTGACTATGAAGTTGCTTAGCTAAATTAATCAAGATATTTTGTCGCCACCCGTAAATAATTTATCATTGAGGAGTTCCGATGGCATTCTGTGGTCTTCTGCATCAGTTCCACTTCACCAATTTACACTTTCTGAATGGAAATGCTTATTATGTTTCTTATAATACCAAAATCGCTATATGTATGCCTACAATATTTCAGGAGTTCCTTCAATTCCTCATGGATTCCATCATCAAATCTTCACCAAAATTAAATGGGACCAACTAGAAAGTACCTTCTATAAAACCAAAAAAAAAAAATTGAAATCGGTCAAATAGTCTTTGAGTACGAGGGCTGCTATTTATATATCCGGAAACCGGGATTACAATCTTCTTAAATAGCATATTTGACCGCCATGGTAAAATTTGAACTTTTTAAGTATATAAGGTATATTTTTTCTTCCTTATTAACGCTCGTGTTTTGTTTTTGACGGGTTTTAAATGTCATCTCGCAGCAAGAATGGAACTCACTCGTGAAAATATTCGTGCTATGATTTATTATGATTTTCGGCGTGGTTTAACGCAACAACAGTGCATAGATCAACTAACTTCAACTTTTGGTGATGAAGCCCCATCTAAAACTACTGTGTATCACTGGTTTAGTGAGTTCAATCGTGGACGTAGTATGCTTACGGACGAAGTTAAGGCAGGTCGCCCGAAATCGGTCGTTGTACAACAAAATATCGAGGCTGTGCGAAAACTTATAATGGACGACCGACATGTTACGTACCGCGAGATAGAGGCGACTCTGGGTATTTCTATGACCAGCATTAATAGCATATTACATAATTATTTGGCTGTAAAAAAAATTTGTTCGCGTTGGATACCCCACAACTTAACAAATGAGCAAAAACATGCTCGCGTCGAATGGTGCAATAAAATGTTAAAAAAATATAACCGTGGTGACTCAAAAGCCGTTTATAACATCTATACAGGTGACGAATCCTGGATCTATGCATACGATCCCGAAACGAAGCAACAATCAACGGTATGGGTGTTTCAAAATGAGCCGAACCCTACGAAAGTTACTCGTGCAAAAAGTACATTGAAACAAATGGTGGCCTGCTTCTTCGGTATTAATGGCCATGTAGCTACAGTGCCACTAGAAAACCGTAGAACGGTTAATTCAGAGTGGTACACGACCATTTGCTTACCGGAAGTATTTGAACAAATTCGTAAAACTAACCAGCGACGAAGAATCATTCTTCATCATGACAATGCCAGCTGTCATACGTCACGCGAAACAACTCTATTTTTGGAGGGTCAAAATGTGGAATTAACGGGTCATCCGCCGTACAGCCCTGACTTGGCACCCAACGATTTTTATTTATTTCCAAATATAAAGAATAAATTACGCGGTCAACGATTTTCGACCGCTGAAGATGCTGTCGACGCATTCAAACAACACGTTATGGAGGTACCTCAGGCGGAGTGGCAGAAGTGCTTTAAAAATTGGTTCACGCGAATGCAAAAGTGCATAGATCATCAAGGGGAATACTTTGAAAAACAATAAAACTATTTTCAGCCGTGTACGTTTGTTTGTTTTTTTGTTTCCGGATATATAAGTAGCAACCCTCGTAATCGGTGAATATCCATAAAAAAAAATAAAAAAATAAACATTCCGTCGAATTGAGAACCTTCTCCTTTTTTTGGAAGTCGGTTAAAAAAGGGTCTTGACAGACAGACAGACCGACGGACGGACAGAAGGACAGCAAAGTGATCCTATAAGGCTTCCGTTTTTAGAGTTCTCTACCAAAAAGTTAAAAAAGGAACCCTTATGGTGCGACTCTGTCTGTCTGTTAGTCCGACTATTAGAGCGCCATATCTCACAAGTCTAGTCACTAGGTCAAATAGGGTAACATATAAAAGGGCTTGATCCGTACATTTTAGAACAAAATTAAATAATAATTTAATATGAATATTACACGAAAATTATATACATATATCTGTCTGTGTTATTTCGTTTTAATCACCAATAATCATTTTTGAATAACCCGGTTTGGTTAAGTTTGCTCCTCGTTTGTATGTGACGCCATAGATACCTGAGGCAAACATAACTCAAGCGGTAAGTACACTCGGAAAAAGTGAAAGTTTGTACGGAACCCTCGGCGCGCGAGTCAGACTCGCACTAGACCGGTTTTTTCCTTTTGAGGTAAGGAGCCCTAAAAATAGCTTCAACGTTTAAATAAAACAATTTAAACGGATTATATCACGTATCTCATTTGAGTTAAATGAGATATAATACGCGATATAGTCCGTTTAAATTGTTTTATTAAAATAAGTGATAATAATTAATTATAAAATATTATTGCTTTGAAAGTACATACTTGTAAAGATAAATTCAGTATCCAACTGCATGCTGACAGAATATACGTCGACATTAGATTTGTGTGTATTGTATTTCTGAGACATCGTAGATCCCTGAAAATAAAAATAAAATGTATGTATTTACATATAAATTGTTTCTAACATCTGATTAGACCAGTCGTTTAAAGGTTGCCGCACATTATACCAATTCTGAATAAAATTCCCATCAATAACTTAAGAAATTAGGTTTGACTTCGACTACGCTATGTTCTAAATATGGAAATTGTCAACGGCGAGTAAAAATCAGTCATTTTTTTCAAAAAATATACACCTACTTAAGTCAGATATTACTTTAATAATCCTGCAGTAACAGCTAGTTTCTATTTGGCCCTATGATTGACTGGTAGAGAATGCCTCAAGGAATTAAGTCAGCCATTTGTACAGTCAGCGTGAAATAGTTCGTTAACAGCCAGAACGCCAAATAAGTATATCGTCACACATCTTTGTGCCTATAGCAATTAAGAAGTATTGGCGATATTTGGCCCTTTGGATGTTATGACAATTTGACGCTGACTGTACTATTTTGTATTGTGCAATAAAGTTTAAATAAATAAATATATTTGAACGCTTTAACTAACTGGGAACATAAATTTCCCAGCGGTTCATTTTGTATTTTTTTTCGATAGTGCATTTTTTGGACTCAGAATAAAGAAATAGTTTATTTCTAACGCGGTGTTGTTTTTTAGATTTATATTTTTAACCTCGATATGACATTTGTGCAGTGTCCTCGACTGTGTATATGTTTACTTTGGTTTATACATATTAGTAAAAAAGAAGTTATCTATCAAAGTCATGACTTTTTCTAAAATTTCCTTAGTAATCCATATAGACCAAAGTAATAAATATACAATCGAGGACACTGACAAATCCCATATCGACGTTTAAAAATATATATTAAAAAAAAAACAACTTTTAAATAGACTATTTGCATGCACATTCTGAGCCCAAATAACGTACACTATTAGGAAAAAATTGAGCATGAATACCTCTCGGAAACTTATTGGGCCCAATTATTAAATTATACATAGGTAGGTGTCCAAAAAGTTCATGTCGTCCTATCACTAGGACAAAGCAGAACGACGAGGCCAGAGAATGGAAAAACAAAGTTTAAACCATAGAAAATTACGAATGACAGGGTTCGAACCCATGAAAACTAATTAAGCTCTTCATGATGATAATGATGATTGAAATATTTGAAGTGCACTTGACGAAAATGATAGTAAAGTGCTTATTTATTATGATTGTGCTATCTGAATCTGGGTATTGGCCGATTTTAATAAAATGAAATGTCTCCAGTTAAAATGTCCGAGTAGTATTTTAAAGTACTTACTTGAAGTGTACGAAGACGAAGACTGCGAACGACAGAACATTGATTGAATCTTACAAGATCTTCACTCATTATCACAACACAACAAAACGCGTTACGTCCATTCTTCGTCATAGTTTCTTTGAGATTATGGACATAACGCGACGTCCGAAACGTCGAAGAATTTCCAACGAAAGATAATTAAACAAAACATATTTATACGTGATTAAGCCCCGTTTTGTCGTGTTGTGATAATGTGTAAGCGGCAGCACGGAGAGACTGAGCGAGTATCCGGCGAGTTAGATGAGACTCGAGTCGTCTGATACGGACGTGTTGGATACCCTCTGTGCAATTAGAGTAGTCGGCTTACTAATATAAAGTACTTACTTGAAGTATAGAAAGACGAAGACTGCAAGCGACAGCACGGCGAGACTGAGCGAGTAGCCGGCGAGGTAGATGAGACTCGTGGCATCTGTCGCGGACGTGTTCGAGATCCGTTCTGTGCAATTTGAGTAGTCTGAATAGTGATGTAAAGCACTTACTTGAAGTATAGAAAGACGAAGACTGCGAGTGACAGCACGGTGAGACTGAGCGAGTAGCCGGCGAGGTAGATGAGACTCGTGGCATCTGTCGCGGACGTGTTCGAGATCCGTTCTGTGCAATTTGAGTAGTCTAAATAGTGATGTAAAGCACTTTCTTGAAGTATAGAAAGACGAAGACTGCGAGTGACAGCACGGTGAGACTGAGCGAGTAGCCAGCGAGGTAGATGAGCCTCGTGACGTGTTCGAGATCCGTTCTGTGCAATTTGAGTAGTCTGAATAGTGATGTAAAGCACTTACTTGAAGTATAGAAAGACGAAGACTGCGAGTGACAGCACGGTGAGACTGAGCGAGTAGCCGGCGAGGTAGATGAGACTCGTGGCATCTGTCGCGGACGTGTTCGAGATCCGTTCTGTGCAATTTGAGTAGTCTAAATAGTGATGTAAAGCACTTTCTTGAAGTATAGAAAGACGAAGACTGCGAGTGACAGCACGGTGAGACTGAGCGAGTAGCCAGCGAGGTAGATGAGCCTCGTGACGTGTTCGAGATCCGTTCTGTGCAATTTGAGTAGTCGGAGTAGTGATGTAAAGTACTTACTTGAAGTATAGAAAGACGAAGACTGCGAGCGACAGCACGGCGAGACTGAGCGAGTAGCCGGCGAGGTAGATGAGCCTCGTGACGTGTTCGAGATCCATTCTGTGCAATTTGAGTAGTCGGAGTAGTGATGTAAAGTACTTACTTGAAGTATAGAAAGACGAAGACTGCGAGTGACAGCACGGCGAGACTGAGCGAGTAGCCGGCGAGGTAGATGAGACTCGTGACGTGTTCGAGATCCGTTCTGTGCAATTTGAGTAGTCGGAGTAGTGATGTAAAGTACTTACTTGAAGTATAGAAAGACGAAGACTGCGAGCGACAGCACGGCGAGACTGAGCGAGTAGCCGGCGAGGTAGATGAGACTCGTGACGTCTGTCGCGGACGTGTTTGAGATCCGTTCCGAGCAATTTGAGTAGTCGGAGTAGTTATGCCAGAAACCGTCTGCACATTGCCTCGAAGCGTTTTCTGCGGATAATTATAAAGACTTAGACTTATCAAGTTATCATATATTGTGATCACGAAGACTTCTCCTAACGATAAGGGTTCTTTAATGAAAAATGCTATCAATTTTTCTTATATTTTTTTCTTCTCCCTATTAAACAAATTTCTACATAATCTATACGACCATTAAACTACTCTACACTTGCCATACCATGCCATTTATTATTTATTTGTTTACTGTGTCATGCTTGCAAAGTTGCATAATTGTAAAAAAACATTCTTATACATAGACGGCGTTGTACATATCGAGGAACGGCTTTTTGTATGGAGATGGTCAGTCCTCTTGTTTTAATGGTCCTTTTT
The DNA here is from genome assembly GCA_905404275.2 of Hedya salicella. Lineage (NCBI taxonomy): Eukaryota > Metazoa > Arthropoda > Insecta > Lepidoptera > Tortricidae > Hedya > Hedya salicella. The sequence goes on along the minus strand of FR990112.1, from coordinate 15,825,837 downwards.
TTTAAATATAAAGTTGTAAAAATAAAATGTCTGTATCCTATTACCATTATTTCTTCTTCGGTGTAGTTGGGTAAAAAGGATCCTATAACCAAAACTATAATTGTGGATACCCAGTTACCCGTGTATCAAAAATAGTCAAAATCCGTTTAGCCGATCCACAACGACACATAGAAACAACCGTATCAGTGACCCGCAAATAGTCCGTTACAATCATTTTTTGAATACCTATCTTCAATTTACAGACATTGTATTTTTACAAATTTATAATATTAAAACTTGTTATGTGTTGAGTTGAGTGTTTCTTGTAATGACAGTAGTAGGTAGTTTGAAATAAATGAGTTTTGCTTCTAATCTCAGTGTAGCGTTGTATAATTTAGTACTAAAAAAATAAAATAACAATTGAAATCCGCCCAAGTTTAATGAATAAGGGGGCTTATTTTTTATAAATACTTATTTACAATCCCAAAACTCGTTAAAAGATTCTATAAATAACAGCAAAAATTAATTGTTAAGGAGTTGTATCCTGTTTCGAAACGAGTAAAAGGAGATATTTTTCTCAAAAAGTGAGTCCGTTTTCTTTAATTTCAAAGCTAACAGGGTCAGTAAAGGAATTTATATTACGATTTATCTGGAGCCCATTGACCCATTTAGAGACAGATTTTGTCTAAAGTCATCCTTAAGTGCTTAACAGTTTACGATCGAGTTTCGAACGATGACTTTTTGAGTTAGATCTCTTTTTATCTGAAGTTTTTATTAAGTGATCTGAAGTGATGTCCAGTTCACCAATAAATATTTTTTCACCCTATTCCGTTGAAATTTAATGTGAAATTTTTTGTACTTATTTGAATATTCGGAACTGAGTGCGAAATGTGTTTAATAGTACATTATGATACGAGTGCGGTACGTTGGTAATTACACTCGAGGCTATATCTTGCAGCACCAGTCGTAGACGAGTGCTGTATAAAGTTGAGAGTGTAATGACCAATACACACGAGGACTCATACGACGTTTTTCAACACACTTGCGAGAAGAAAAGCATAAAGTAATCGTAATTTACTTAAAATTTCGTCTAGGTTATACGTGCGTAACCAATCCTGTAGACGTAAGTTTTACATTAATCCGTCATCAGTGCCTCAAATTTACGTACCTACATATACTTAATCATTATTAAGTATATTTTAAATATCATTGCTTGAAACGATTTAAACAATATTGTCTTTTTTCAAACATAATCATACATCAATATGCAGTATTTGTCAATTTTGAATATGTCAAATCAAATCAAAATGGCGCGCTGTGACCGGTGCATTTGTTAATGCGCGCGCACGAACGTTCAGGCAAGGACTAATTGGCCAATCTGCCAAACAATAATAATGTAATAAACTGAATAATTATATCAATTGAATACAATCCAAATGTTATTTTATTTAGAAAACTATAATTTATTGAAATTAATTGCTTTTTACAAGTACCAGTTTAGATATATTAAAATAACCTAAAACCTATTTGCTGAAGTTTAAAAAAATACTGTACTGAAAAGCCACTAGTGCGATTATGTAATGTAAAAAACACGCGTAATATAAAATTACAGCCATAAAAATGGTGTAATAAGAGCCACTTTACGAGCAAGTGTGTTGTAAAGAGTAGTTTTGAATCTCAGTGCCTACGCTAAAATTCAAAATTCGAAGATATGGCATTGTCTCACACACTCAAATACATTTTAACACGGGAGTGAGAGGAAAGGCAAGACACGTTCGAATTTCGAACTTTGAGGTAACCCCTCTAAAACCGTTTAAGCATCGCTAATTCAGTTTCGTAAAAGTTGAAAATAATGAATAATTTATGTCATTGGCCGCCAACGCGGTATTTTTGCGTGCCCATGCCCGACAAAAACCTCTTGTTCCGCCATAATTCCGTTTCTGTGAACGCATTTTACGCCATTAAAATTCCGGACGTACCTATCATAACAATGAATACAGATACATATTGCGGCTAGCTAATCAGCCTAATTAATTAAATACGTGTATCCATACTAGATCCATAGGTACCTACTAATATTATAAATGCGAAAGTACTCGGTAACAAAGTCAAAGTACTTTATTTTTCAGTTTAGGAATAATTATAATGCCTTTATGAATGTCAAAAAAATAAGTAGTAATTTGTCAATACACACGTTATTCATAAAACTATTTTTGTACAGTAGGACCTCTTTCAGGACGATATTCCTATCCAGGATGTAATCGTTTAACAGTGGCGTGGCGTCTAAATAAGCCGATTCCCACCGGGTTGCCCATGGAAAGGCAACCTTTAAATATGAGGAAAGGAATACGCTTCGGATTCCCTTGTAATTATCCTGACGCCACCCCTGTTTACCTTATAATAAATAACAAGCTCTTGGAGTAAGTTTTTGTTTCACTACGGATTTAAATTTATAGTCGGTTTGGTAAGTGTTTTGGAATTTTATTGTAGAATTTTATACAATTTCCCAAGAACGACTTTTTTGCTTTTATTACTCTGTAAAAAGTTCCTTTGAGCTTCCTTGTTCCCGGCTAAAGCTGCGGATTAATGCTAGTAATATCTATACTATTATAAAGTTTTAAAAATTAAATGTCTGTATTGTAACGGATTATTTGGAGATCACTGAATGGATATTTTGAACATTAGCTTGTCACAGACTTTTTTTTGAAAGAAACTTATTGTCAAAAGCTTCATTTATCTCCGTCCGTCTATATGTCAAAGGCATTTTATTCAAAAACTACATGATGTATATTGATGAAAGGAGTGTAGGTGTCTTGTAGTAAGCCGCTAGTTAGTTTGGTACTTAAATAATAGTAAAAAAAGATCTAGCGGGGCCCTACATACATAAAAAAACCTTAAGCAAATATAAATGTGTGCCACATCTTTCAAAAACATTTTGATGTTTCAAATTTGTTTTTTGATACAGTGAATATATTTGGAAATAATCGCTCCGAAAGTTGCATAAATTGTGTCCCCCTCTAGTTTCTAAACTGTAAGTGCAACAAACATTAAAAAAAAAAAAAACATTACATTAAAAAGATAAAATTTAATAAATAATTTCAACGAAAATTGTTTTCAAAATTTTTCGAATATACTGTTTTTGAGTTATTGCCGAAAAACTGCGCTTCGCAGCAAAAAAGCGAGGGTGCTTTTTTTCATCTGTAAAGCATTTCTTTGTATGAACAGCTGCGAAACCCTACATGGTCCGACATGCTCTTGGCCGGTTTTTGTCCTTTATGTGGCAGGCATTCAATTTTAATGACTTTACATATTGATGAAGCTGCCACCTTACCGTGAGTATTGAGAGCGCATCTCAAGTTGAGTCGTAAAAGTGTTGTGTTGTGCAGTCTAAGTCAAATTTGCGATCTTTTTACAACTTCATCTTGTCACATACATCCAGGCGTGGGGAGTGACTTCATCCTTACGTTGTTACTTTACCATTCATACGCACAAAGCGATTAACTTCATTATTTCTAATGCGAACTGCTAAGGAATGAAACTCGGTCCCATCGTGTGTATTTCCGGAAAATTATAATTTAGGTATCTTCGAAGCAATAGTCAATAAGCTGTTTCTGAACCAGCGAGCTACATCCTCGTACCCGTAGTTACTTAACATCAGGTGATACTGGGGTCAAAAAAAAGCTTTCCTGTAACGGTTTTCTTGAACCATAGCTAAGAAAACTCTCTATCCTTTCAAACACAAAACACTAAATCAAAATCGGTCCATCCGTTCAAGAGCTAGGATGCCATAGACATACATACAGATACACAGATACCAGTTACACAGGTCAATTTTATAACTAACACCTCTCTTATAAACATGACCGGAGTTCATAAGATGTTGTTTTGCACTAAACAATAAATTATAAACTAACTGCACCGAGCGGGGTGTCATTCTGAAATTTAGTACATGTTCAAGATCACAGGTCAAGATATATTGGTCAGTCAAGTAGGTTGTCAATTTGACTTAAGAAAACGAAGCCAAGGAAAACGAAATGTTTATATACATTTCTAGGGGTCATATTATAGTTCCTGCTGGGTTTGAATATTTTATCCCTAGCTGCTCGTGGGAACGCAATGCGTTTCAATAATTTCAAAAACCATAATGGCGGCGATGTGGTTCGCAACCCATCACGTCTCGGTACCAGCGGGAGCGATATTGTTAGTAAGATGCTGAAATGGTTCGAAAATTATTTGTCTGATAGGAGTCAATTGGTTAGGATTGATTATGTTCTTGGTGAGAAAAAACATATAGATTTCGGCGTGCCCCAAGGCACTGTTTTGGGCCCAATTCTATTCAATATATATTTAAATGACTTTTGTTCCGTACTGCAGTCACAAACATGTCAGGGTATATGTTTTGCTGATGATACAGTGATAAGTTTTGTTGGGGAATCTTGGGATGCAGCGTTTACTCGTGCATCGGAAGGTATAAGAATAGCGCAAAATTGGTATGATAGGAATTTGCTTTCCTTAAATATTACTAAGACTAATTACTTATGCTTCTCATTCACTAAAGCAGGACAACATAAGCAAAACATTTGCTTAAAAATACACAAATGTTCAGAAAACACTGTTAGCACTTGTAACTGTACAAAAATACATCGAGTACATTCGCTTAAATACCTTGGTATTGAAATTGACGAAAACCTGAGATGGGACATTATTATCATTTATTATTTGGTATCATTGCCAAAACATTGCGACTAGAATAAGACAAACCGCTTACGTGTTTTTGGAACTGAGAAATACTGTCGATCAGAAAACTCTTGAGACCGTGTACTATACGTTAACCCAGACTACTTTATTATACGAAATTATAGCATGGGGGGGGGGGGGGGGGTTGGGGGCTGCAGCGCACAGCTTATATCTAAATTAGAAATAGCACAAAAATTGATTTTAAAAATAATTAAAAGAGAGCCAAGAAGATTTTCAACGGATAAACTGAGTCAGGTGTTGACGCCACGGCAACTATATATATGGCAAGTAATAATATATTTTGGTAGACACGTAAACGACTTAGTATTAAATGTAAACCAAGAAAACCTCAGAAATATAAGAAGTATAAGACGCCAGTTAGGAACAGTTAAACCGCTCGGAAGCATTTCTCATATACTGCACCTAGGCTTTTCAATAAATTGCCCAGTGAATTGTTCCAACTATTGGAATCACTACGAATAGATAGTCCAAATGAGTCTGTAACCAGGCCCCGGTCTTTTTGGGCTGTTACTGCACACTATGTCATTAAACGCTTGTCTGGACCATTAGCTTCTATTAATGTAAATAGTGAATTATAAGTTATATACTTATTTGTTAAATAAAAAAAAAAAATGTTTTATAACGCGATACATATAACGCGAAAGTAAGTTGATCTGAGTATCACAATTACAGAGGTCATGTATGGTGTTGTAAACGATAAATAAATGCAAAACATGACTGACTAAGAAATTAACATAAGATGTCGTTATTTTGTTTGGCCACAAATTGGACTAAATAAAATATTTGATAATTACAATCCTTTTTTTATTTTAATTCCGGTGGGCACATTTCATTCCGGTGGGCTGATTTTATCATACCGGTGTATATTATTCATTTCGGTGTGACTTGCCTTTCATTCCGGTGTGATTAATAATTCCGGTGGAAGCTTAGATTTTGATCCCTAATATCTCGAAAACTATTTAAGTTTTTAGGTTTCCTTTTAGATATGTTAAATAGTAAAGTCCAAATTATATACCTACATTTAAAATTCTCAAAAAGAAACAGAAATAAATATTTACATCGGAATGATACAAAAAATGCGATCTGTTGAAATTGAGCCAACTACGTTTGTATGAAGAACCGAGCTTACCGGGGACTCTTAAGATCGTATAATTTAGGTATGTCACTAATCAATGTAGAATAAGACTCTTCTATTTCATGCCTATTTACCAGTGGCGTGGCGTCGATATAAGCTGATTCCCACCGGGTTGCCCAAGGAAAGGGTTATAACCACCTTTTTCTAGAAATATGATTAAATGAATACGCTTCGGCTACCCTTGTAATTTTCCTGATGCCACGCCTCTTCTATTTACCTAGAGGTCTTAATGTCTGGAGCATATAATTAAATACAGTCGTGTTTAAGAGTACTAAAAGCTCTTCTGTTAACTTATTCATTCCACTCTTGTTTCAGTAACAAAACGTTATTCATTATTTTTCAAAAGAAACACCTTATTTGAATAGTAACTAACAAAATCACGACTAAAGAGGTGATGAAATGTTTCTTTTGACTAACTCCTATTAGAATATATTAATTAAGAAAATATAATTTTCAACATACTTGCTTGTAAAGTGGCCCTTATTACACCGTCTTTATGGCTGTAATTTTTTGCCAACATACCACACTCGTATCATAATGAACTATTTCTTAATCATCCAATGAAATATCGTTTTTATCTTTTTGTTGTAATCAAACGCAAAGGACGTCTTTGCACTTGTTGAAGATTCATTCTACTTTCAAATTAAAGGACAATAAAAGAATTTCATACAACATTGATGGCCATGGTCAACCAAGTGATTGTTTTTTGTTTCAGTGGGTTTTATTTATTTTATTGACTATCTATGGCATATTGCCAATTAAAAAACAATCATGCGTATTTACTCTTTAATTTATTATTTAACTAGATTATTTAATTTAAATAGAACAATTTTAACGGATTATATCGCGTATATTATCTTATTTGAGTTCCCGACGTTTCGAAAGCTTTTCAGCTTTCCACGGGTTGACTGATAAAAGATATGGTGTCCTCTGTTTTAAACGGATTATATCGCGTATATTATCTTATTTCAGTTACCGATGCTTTGAAAGCTTTTCAACTTCCGTCTTCACGGTTCGTCTGAGAAAAGGTAACTAACAAACTACCCACTTTGAGAAAACAAAAAATGGTGTACATACATGTAAGATGGGCCTAATGTGTACAGACAGTTACACATGTGCCAGAAAGGCCTAATTATTTTAGTTAAAACATACACTAGCCGCAGTATTTCAAAAAATGAGGCTTACTGAGGAGAAATAAATACTGCAAAAGAACCTGTCAGACTACCTCGTTACTAATTATATTATTTTAAAAACAAAGACTCTATTTACAGTCCCCGGCAAGCTCGGCCAAATTTCACCTTCCTATACAGACGGAGTTTCGTTCTCATTTTAAAACTACGAGTTGGATTATAACGAAACTTTGCATACACAATGAAATGAGGTATATCTAGGCCTATAATTACTTTATGTGGCTCCAGTTTATAAAACAAACGAAATACAGCCAAAACAAGTTTTGTATGAAAAACTTAAATTCGCTGTATTTTTTGAACTATGCTATCTGAAGCTACATAAATTAATTACAGGCCTGCATATACCCAACTTATTCTAAGTACACAGTTTCAGAGTAAACTAGCTAGTCGCTTTAAAATGAGAGCGTAATTACCTTTGTATGGAGAACCGAGCTTACTAGAGACTCTTAAGGGGCTACCGTACGCGAATGACCTTCGATCCGTAGCTCTTCATTTTTCTGTATTGCATATGTCTCATCGTGTTAACAACCACCGTTGTTACTAATAAACTGTTTCAGTCTTATCTCCAAGAGTCACCAAAATCAAGATAAACACTACCAAAATTTGTTATTTTTACGACAGAAAACCATTTTTTACTACTATTCTTACAAATTATAAGTAGAATCTATTGAAAAACCAGTTGAAGATTTTAAAGTGAATCTCATTACTCATTTGGTAGTTTTAGTCCCATGTCTAAGTGTCGCTTGACGAGGGATCCTATACCAATTTAAGATAGAAAAAGTACTTTACGAGTTAACAGTCCAGTTGACTAAAATATATGCCATTTACTTTTTTTAACGTGGTTTGCAGCAAGAGTAATAATTTTATATCACTTTAAAAACAGTGAAATTTACTGATTTTTTCCGGGTAGCCCCTCAAACTACTTTTGAACAGATAACATATTTTTACACCGTTCGGAAATTAAGCTTTTGCAGTCACTGTCTTGCTTGTTCCTTGATGAGATGTGTTACTCATATCTATCTTTTCTCAGTCAACCCGTGAACACTAAAGCTAAAAAGCTTCTAAAACGTCGGGAACTCAAATAATATACTCAATATAATCCGTTAAAATTGTTTTTTCACTTAGACACAGATTCACATGTTAAAGATATTAACACTCGTCTTTTTTCGTCGGGGGTAAAAAGAAACGATACTAACACATTTTATCAATCATAAAAATAAACAAAGCTACTTACGTGTGTCATCATATTGGACGCCATTCAGTTCGCTAAAGCACTTCTGTATGGCCCTGGTATTCCATGGCGTGGGGTCCCAGCAGAGCAATCCATCGTGATATGCCGGGCAGTAGTTCCCTTCCAGCCCAAAGTTCTTCTCCAAACACTCCCCGACCTTCGCACTGACATTCTGCGCCAGAGTCTCCACACCCTCGAACGTATTTAGGTCCTCCAGTTTGACGAGTGTTACTACTACACTCACACACACACAATTTGGAATCACGCTTCAAGACACAGTTTGACTTCACTGCTCCTTTTTATGTGTTTTCATTGTCGCACGTTTTATTCAGACTTCTTGCGTATTTCGAGTATTCTGCGCTGAAGTAGCTCGCAGCGTCTCCAAGACTGGCATGATAAGACTGTTTACCCGTGGCTTGTGTTCTAACTTATCAAGCGATAAGACAGCGAGAGCAAACATCGGCGTCTATAAGAGTATTTGCGTATCGTGCAAGGAACTCGACTTTTTCTTAAATTCCCTCTGTTCCATTTAAACTTTCTCCTTCAACCTGAAAAGAAACGTATTTGGTTATAATTGCTTTTAGGTCGCTGAAACTTACGGTATCAAATGCTGTTTGGAATTAGCTTATGATACGCCGAGACTTAGATAAGAGGAGGAACACTAGCGTGAAGGTGACACGGTGTTTTATATTTGTTTGAGTTGGAAAAATGGGTCGGTTTTCGTTTATATTTGAGCTTAAGTCTGAAGGGCATGCGTTTTGTTTGTGTGACACTTGGTCACGAGAGAAATAAAGATACTTTAGGGGTATCCTCGTTTTCGGAGTCATAACCCTCTTTTTTTTGCGCAGTCTGGTAAAAGTATCCCCTATCCATCCATAAATGTTTAGCTATACTTGTACTAAAAAATAGTTGAAGTGCATCCAGCTTTGTTGACACGATGAACAGGCAAGAATGAAAAGACATACTGTAAGTACATATAAAGGCGCAAAATATTTAAAAAAATTGCCTGATTCAGTGGACTTCACTTTTTTTACATCTTCAATTTAAATTTTTTATTATGCATTTTGTGGGGTCAGTGTACTAATCGTGCAAAAAATTCAGAGTGATTTCAATACATTAGGAATTTAAAGGATATCTGAATAACTTTAGCAGGGATTGTAGTGGCCTCGTAGTGGTGTGCGCGTAATTAACGTATACCACAACTAAACAATTTTTAACGAATACTTTTCTACATTGTTTTATTTTTCAAATTCCTACCGTCAATTACCTACGTAAAATGTTACATACAGATACCAGAATTGCGCAAGTCGAATTCTCACTTGTTGCTTTTTAGAAAACAGGGTCGTTATTAGTTTGCCTTCTCTGTTTGTGTTTCTGTCTGTGGCTTTGTGGCTTTATTACCCCACAACGGGTGTAACTATCTGGATTTTTGATCTAATGATTTTGAGATGGTTCTTATCTGGGTTTAATGAAAATATAACAGTCGTTGAGAAATATTGTGTCAAAGGTTTTGATATTTTATTTTAAAATTAATTGATAACCCAACTGAACCATTTTGTTAGTATTGCTATCAATTAATTATCAAATGAAAACCTGAACTATAACTTAAACTGGTGCTCTAAAAAAAGCATACTAGTTTTCACAATAGTTTATACGCTGGTAATGCATTTTATATGGGCGTTAAGTAAGGTAAAAAGTGGGTAGGTACGGAACTGTCATCTGAAGCTACAATCTTAGTAAATAATTGTTATTTAGAATCTCTTTCATCCAGCCCCCCTATTGCCTAATGCGTTTGACGCTCGGAATCAGAATCAAGTGTCATGATTTTGTACGGGCTATGACAGTTGATTCGGATACCAATTGTCAAAATTTCGTTAGGCAATAACCACCCTGTTCAGTATCTTTCATCTTAAAATCAAATTTCTTTGGTCTGTTTGGTCCATGTATTTTGAACGATTCCGTTTACTTAATTGATATTAATGTAGGTACTTTCTGAAGATTTCTAGGCACGAGTAAAACTTTAAAAGAGATAACACGGCAAAACTTGTTGAATCTGCCGTGGCGTCGGCGTCGCATGAAAGCGAAAGTCAAAGCTGAAAGCTAACTTTGAAGTTTGCGTGTAAATAAGACTTTACGATGAGACCTTACTTGTGTCTCTCAAATTTACTGTTACTGATACAGGGTGCGCAACTGAAACGGGTAAGTCCAAAATGAAATTTAGTCTGGGATGGAAAACTATGGCAAGTTTAGATTCAAGAGAAACTGTAGGTTTTTGTTAAAATACTAGTTTTGGAGTGCCAATAAATTATCGTTCCGGTTTTGATGTGATATGGAAAGTACTTAGTAATTACAGAAAAGGTGCCAAGTTCTCCCAGGATTGTTTATAGTAAAACTAATTTATCATCATTCAATGAATTTATAAATAAATAAAATAAGTTATCTGGTTGATTAAGTGTTATGCAATACTATTTTTTTTACTGTCCCCTAACGTTACATTTACGAAGGATTCTTATACCCGAAAAAGGAGAGTGAAGGTATGTTCCTTCTTTAGACACACACTCACTCACATGGGAGGTTAGAAAAAGAGAGGTGAAAACAGCCTAGTTATATATACATTGAAGAATAAATAACTTTGACTTCACAAATCATCACGCCTTTCATTCTACCGCCAATAAATCTGGCGGCACGTAACCTTTACTATAAATCAATTTCCTAACAAGGCAATAAAACATGTCAGTTTTACACACTACTGTTTACAGCTTTATATCGACAAACATTATAATTATGTTGATTGTGATCCTTATAGCAACGGCGATAAGAATTCCTATGATGCAGGGATATATAGTTTGATGAAGACAGGTAAACATTGATATAAGTCAGTAAATGATAAAGTTTGGGTTTACCTTCACACAATGGAGCTGGTAAGTTTGATAATAGCTTGAGCCAAAGGTTTCTCAGAATTTCAAAGCATAACATAAGGGCCTTCCAATCAGATAATTGGTTTTAAGTTGAATGAAAAGACTACTACGAAGACTCAGTTTTAGTTAGGAGTTGTACTTTGAAATGGCTTATACAGACATGTGACGCGGATTTATATCGGAATCCCTAATGTCGTTTGTCTTAATGTATCGTTTGTGTTGGTAAACTTTTCGGGATTGTTATAAAGCAAACCTAACCTAACCTAATTTAATCTATACGATGATCTTGTAAAAAATTCTGAAGAATTTACGGTTTTTGAAAAAAATGCGTTATGACAAACGATACATTACGACAAACGATACATAAGGACAAACGACAACAGGGATTTCGAAGGAGACCCATATGTAACGCATTACTGGTAGTGATTGAAGAGAACCTTGCTCCATATCGTCAAAAAATGCCCAATTCACTATTTCTCTTTACAATAACTACTTAGTTTTTCGCAGGAGCAGAGGATTGGCTACATATCATAAAATAGTCGTTTAACAAAGATTGTAAACGCAGTATAAAAACCGGTCAAATGCGAGTCCGACTCGCGTACCGAGGGTTACGTACGAACTTTCACTTATTCCAACTGGCCGGTTCAGTTAAGTTTGCCTCTAGCATATGGCGTCACATACAAATGAGGGGATACAAATTGTAACTTTGACAGAAGAAAATAGATCTTTTCTCAGTCAACCCGTGTATAAAATTTAAGAAGACTTTTTGGTAAATGACAAAAAAGCCTTGTTTTACTTTTGAAAATAATTGTCGTGTTAAACTAAGACTAAAACATTAAGGGTGTTAGGCTTATTTACTCAAATGTCCGGCTAAACTGGCTGGTCTGTTCAGCTTTTCGGTTTTAAGACCCGGCAACGTATCCGTGGTTGAAAGATATATAGATAACTCGTTATAAATCCCCTGATTTCTATCAACGTGTTGTCTCTCAACAATTTATTGCCAATACATGCGGGTGGACTGTTTCCATTTTCGTCAGCAAAAATATGGTTATCACATGTTCGGTGAATAAATATGGAAATGGTTTGTCGCATGCGAACGATGTTGTCATAAATGGATCGTTGGTGAGTTATGCATATTCGAAAACCACTGAAAATGTTGATAGTGGGCTTTGTAAAATAAAGATTCTTTTGTATATCGAATCTGATTAATGGATTGTTGTGAGGTTACAGGTAACGATGTAATCGGGTTTATTTTAACATCTCGTTTTTTTCTCTCTTAATAGTTCTAAATAATTTCGTATTTCGGCCATTTGGCCGAGCACTCACAAATGAATACGCTTCGGCTTCCCTTGTACTTTTCCTGACGCCACGCCACTGCACTGTAGTCTAGGAAAGTTTAATATAAGTGGGAACAAGCTCGAGTCTGATCTTCAATCACTTAAAACTTTAAAAATAAAGGGGTTCCCAATAGAAGAAGTGTATTTTTGACTCGTTTCTGTCCGATTTTTCCAGCTCAAAATGACATAAGAAAAAGTCTGTCTAAAAACCAATAAAATAAGTATAAGTCTCTATTTAAGCCAAATTGATAGCAAAAGCAAGATAAATAGACCGATGATATTTATAAAGTACAGTAAATTTGTTTATGTTACTGAATTTAATGATCAGTCAGCCAACTGCCCGTTGACTTGGTGACCGGTCTTTTACTTTTTTGTTTTACAAATATCATGATAATAATCACAATTTTTTTTGCAATTCATTAGTGGATCACTCACTTAACTTATTCTGATGTTTCAGACTTTTGTTTAGTCGGTATTTAAGTATTCGGAATTTGTACTTTTGATATTTCGGATTATTAATCAGTCAGACTTCTACTCAATTTTAAAAATCGGAAGTGTAAACGTTAGACATTTTTAAATTTCGAATTGATAACAATCGGATTTATGATATATCGGAATTGTTATATTCGGAATTTCGATTCATTCGGAATTACAAGAATCGGTATTATAAAATACGTGATTCTCAATCATATAAAGTAAAATTAAAAATCTAAATACGTGATCGAAACTAAATTTTTCGTATTTATATACCATATAATTTATGTACCCGTCCCAAAGGCCGTCATAATTGTTACGTGATCGGGTGCGACACAAAAATATAAGTAAACTTCTAAATAGGGCCTCTACTTGTTGGAGCCTTAACCCCACGCAAGCCTCCCAAAAATCTGGGATGTACGAGTCCATGCCTCAAGGCAAGACACAATATAATAATCGATATATCTATATAAATTAAAATGAATTGAAGTAATGTATGTTCGTTCATCACTGCAGAACAGCTGCACTTCATTTAGTATGGCTAATTATTTTTTTGTTGTTTGTAATGCTCCGGAGAAGGAGAAAAAATCCATGGAAAAGTGAAATTTTGGGGGATAAAAATCTCCATAAAAATTGAGTACGTGAGACAAAAGATATAAGCACAATCGTGTGAAGCCAGGGCGGGCAGTAATTTATACATTTTGACATTTGTGATATATAATTTACTTTTTTTTTGTTAGAATAGTGCGGTGTCGTACTGCTGAGCATAGGCCTCTTCCATGCATTACCACTCATCTCTGTCCCTAGCTGCTTCATAGGCCCCTAGTTATTCCGGCCATCGCCATCTCCTATATTCATCATCAAATTTTTAATATTAAGAGTACCGTTTTTTAGCCGTTCCATCGTATTTTATAGGGTAAGGTTATTATTTGCTGTCGCGTGAAATACTAGCCTTCATAAATTATAATACGAAATCAGTAGAAAACATAGGTAGGTATCCGACGGATAATCACACGTGTAAATGAATATTTGAATTGAGCATTTGTTCAATTGCAGGACTAAGATATTAGATGTAGATCTTTTCGATTTGTATTTTGGTGTTTTTTTCGTATTTTGACCTCTTGAGATCAGTCTGGAAAAATCTCCCAAACACAGTGGCAGAATGGTGCAATTGGCGAGTCAATTCTATACATAAATAACAATCTCGCAACAGGGGTAAAATGTATTAGATTACATTTTCAGGTACTCACATCCTAAAAGCAGAGTACCGCCCGACACGTTTCCGTCAAATACTAGGACCTTAGTCTTGAGCGACGAGTTGACACCGACGCTGCCCGCCTCGCACTGCGCGCTAAGGCTAATGTGAGTAACTGCTAATGTAATCTTTATACGCCTGAGACTCACGTTACTTTTCTAGTTAAAGATCTAAAATGTTGTGTTTTGCAGGGGTTCTTCAACAATCTTCCCAGAGAGAAAAGTCCGAAAAAGAAACTTTTTTAAACCATTGTGTAAAGCCCAAATGGTTAGGTTAGTTTTATAGAAATTCTGAAAATTTTACAAAAAAAATATGGTTGAGAAATTACATTTTTGAAACAGTTAGGCTCGCAAATTTTTTAGTAGATCCTGTTTAATAAATACGGGGAGCTTATAAAAAACAAAAACACTCTGAATACGCTAGTAGAATGCCAACACACAATTATTAATCCAGAGCGGACGGCCGCAGTGCACCATCAAATCGACCTATTTCCGGAATTCGCGAAGGAAATTGCCGCTTCAGAGTCGGTGAAAAAATGGAAATTACTCGTTTGCATTTTACGGGATGTTTCACGTGGATGAAATCGATTTAAGGATGAAAAAAAACATCAAGGATACTCTGCCCAAAATGCATACGTGGCAGGAAACCCATGAGATGGTCTGATCAGATGATCTTCTATGGTGTGGCATCAAAAATGTTGTTGATAGTTAAAGCCGGAGTATATTTTCTCTTATGTTTTCTTTAAATCAGTTGAATAAAGTACTAAAATGCCTTAAAGTAGACAAGCCGAAGAGAATCGGGTTCTATTAACGCCACGCCATTTGACTGCCATACATTGCCTTAATGTACCAGAAGAGCTGCTAATCGAACGAGATGGTGACACATCGTTAAGCGAGATACTGCAGCCCCCAACCTTTACTAATAATGACCACAACTGTTTTAACAAGAGCAAAACAAATAAGAAGAATGTTAATAGCTTGCAAGATCAATTATATGTGGCAGCAAGCAGGCAGAGAGACGGACCTGGCAAAATCATAAGGATTTAATCTGATTCCTCTTCTGTTGAAGATTCCACTTCATCATAACGATTTTAATTTTGCCAAACACAAAAAGTACATGATGTATATCAATAAAATTTGAAATACAGATGTGTTTTATAAGGGTTCATCCAGAACTCACCCGAGGTTTTTAGGGCCACCCCTAGGCGATTCTAGGCGACCCCCTAACCTCACGTGTATTTTGTCACTACTTAAATTTTAAGGTTTATTTTCTTTTTTCGAACATAAATGCGTTATGCAAATGTACCTCTGAAAAATATACTCTTATTTTAAGGTATAGGTGTGGTTGTTCTCAGTTTCGCAGGTACAGTAAAAACTACACGTGTGGTCACCCTGTACCCCCCTCCCCCAACATGATCAGTCCTTAGTTTTCGTAAGTCCCTCCTTCGGAGCGTCGCAAGATTTCCGAATGAACCCGAAGTCGCTATTTAGTTTGATAGTTAAATATATTTTTACCCCATAAAAATATTCCTACGGACCGGTTATAGTGGCGCTCTTGTAGTGAGGCCTTTGCCCAGCAGTGGATGTCTTTTGGCTGATGATGATGATGAGTTCTGCAGAAGGACATAAAACTGGAACAGTTCTTTCGTCACAGTTATATATGGTTCTATTGAACCAAGCTAAGGTGGTAGCGCACCCTTCTCCCTTTTGGATGTGACGTGATAACGTCTTATAAATCGATGAACACCGGCTGCACTGCAAAAACTGTCACGTTCCGCGTGCAAGCGAGAGCGCGAAACAAGCGATAAAGAGGCACGATCGGCCTCAGCGTTCGGCTTGTGACGCATCTATCTCTCTTCCACGTTATCACGTAAAATTATTGTCCGTAAACCGATTTTACAGACAACCAATGTTTTTACTAAGTTTTACAGGATAGTTCACGCAGAATGAAATTGCGCATTTTTATAGAAACGAGCCGTTATCATGTTTACAGGTTGATAATGTGTACAAGCTTACGTTTTCATTCAGTTTGGTACGATGCGACATTGTTATCTTTTATTTATTTGGTACCAAGACTGTGGTATAACTGTTTAACATTGACTAATCGTGATGTTTGAAGGACTAAAGAGTCTTTTTATAGTAAACATGTTGTAAGAATGTTATTTTCATACATAAACGCATAACTTCGTATTTTTTTAAACCATAAATTAAATACAGAAGGCTCTGTAATGCCACTAAGTATCATAAATCTGAGCAGTGTACTTGCTAATATCATCATCATACCAGCCCAAGGACGTCCACTGTTGGACAAAGGCCTCCCCCAAGGATCTCTATAACGACCGATCGTGCGCCGCCCTCAAGCAAGGGTTTCCCGCGATCTTCACCAGATCATCAGTCTGTCTTGTTGGGGGCCTTTCCACGCTGCGTCATTCTATACGCGGTCGTCACTCCAAGTAAGTAAGTAGTGCTGCTAAAATGGTGAACGTTAATATGTCGTCTGATATTATGATGGAATTGTGAGTTAGTTTTCCACCTCATATTTTAAGAAATGAGAATTTAATGGGGATGGGGGGTAATATATTCATAAAAACGTGATCTCAAGGTAACTTTGAATACCTTTATATTTTGTCGAATTAGATCGTGAAGATTTTTATCAATCGTTTCACCCGCTTATGAGTAAATTTTTAGGAAATCCGGCTTTCAAATTTGGGAATATGTCCTACAATTTAATGTTATTATAGGCTGTGAATTGTGTAATTTTGATAATCATACGTTGTCAGTAACAAAACAGGTGTATGTTTATAGATAATAGATTACAATGAATAGAATATGCAGGCGTATAATTAAATTACGTTACGTCCAATTAATCACATGTAGTACCCTCGCATTTGATAAGCTTGTGTTAATAATTAGATGTTGGTTGACGGGACTTCTGTTGAAATATGAGGCCGGCGTTCATTTGCCATTTGTCACAGTAGGACATTAATAATGACGCCAGCACGTGTCACCTTTCGCTCAATGAGTTCTGTACAGGTGTAAATGTGAATACAAAATAGATATTGTTTGTTTGCCACCTACTCAATTAAAATTATTGTCTGTTAAACACTTCGCTATTTAAAGATTGTGTGGAAGAGATGTTACTTAGCGATAAGAGCGCCTGTTGTTAACCTCAATTTAATTGTAACAATCATGTTTATATATTTCTGTATATTTGAGGTGTGCAATAAATAGTATTTGTATTTTTTAATATTTGTAGTTTTTGTTTTAGCATTAAAATTTAACCACTCGTAATTTTATAATTTGCAAGTTATTTAAAATTTGGATTTTAGAAGTAACGGCTGCTCAAAAATAGACACATTAACAGGTTATTAGCAGAGATCGGATATTCGGTGAGATATTTACTTACAGTTGCCAAAAACCCGGCAAAAGGTGGGCAAATATGGAGCCAGCTTATTAATTTAATTATATTAATAATATACGTTCCGGGATTCTGGGATCGCAGGAAAACGACACGAGGAGGTAAAAATACACAAACATGTTTAGTTTACGGCTATTTATGAATACTTATTTGGATAAGCACGTACGTTGTTATATAAATGTAGGTAATGTAATAATGTATTTGTCGTAGCCGTGGTGTGAATTGATCAATTTCAAGGTATATGCAACATAGGAGAATAATAAAAATGCGTTTTGGACGTCTTATTACTAAATTTAGAAATCCCGGGAAGTTTATTAGGAAAATTCAATTGTGTCCGTCTCCATACCTTTCAACATAAACGCCGCCGCCAAATTTTAGGTAAATATCTCACCGAATATCCGAACCCTGGTTATTAGGCACCAACATGGCAGACAATATCGAACTAACAAATCGGTATTCATGAATGCACTGTTCCATCAGCAACGCTGTCAATGCATCCAGGCAACTCATCTTGCTGTGACTAATAATTTATAATGAATAACTATTACAGTGATCTATGATAAAGCACTTTTTCTTCAAAGCTTGTACAGGAGTCTTTCTATATAGCTGCCAACTCGCGAACAAAATTTTGTACATAGTGCGAGAAAAACAAGTGATGTCGTAACTTATGGGTGCAACTGGAAGACATCCCTTATACAATATTAATAGAGCACAAGCATGGCACTCGATCGGTGTCCGCGGGAAAATTCGAAGTACCACGCGTTAAGAACTACTTCGAAGATAGAACATTAAATAAAAGACTTCCGTACTTCCTAAATAGTCTGCCCGAGAATATCCGTCATGAGCCAAGCAAGCCCAAATTTAAAAAGGCCCTGAAAAAATATTTGCCGCAGTCGCTTGAGTAAAATGATTTAATTAGAGTTAGCATCAAATATATTCGTTTATCTTATAATTGTATATAAATAATAAATATTCTATAGTATTATTAGTATAGAGACTCGTGCCTGCGGTCAAACTGTACAATACAGTTTTGCAGGAAACTGTCTTAGAAAGAAGAAATATGTACTTTGTTTAATAAATAAATAAATAAATAAGGTGTCTCGTGAGAAATACACGTTTGGTTGCACAACAGCCTACGAAGCTGGCGGTCCCGGGTTTGAATCCCGGCCAGGGCAAGGGTTTGTGTGATGAGCACGAATGGTTTTTCCTGGGTCTTGGATGTTTTCAATGTATTTAAGTATTATAATTTATTTATATATTAAATATGTCACTAAATAAATAAATGTGACACTTTTTCTGGCTATTTCATTTCCGAAACCTTTTTAGAACCATACACGTAACCTACCACCTTTGTTGAGACCTAATTACAGAATAAACTTTTGAATCTTTAATAATTGAAGTGCGTGGGCTACCTGCGCTGCGAATACTATGGCATTTAAAGACAATAAATAGTTGATTCAACTTGGCATGGCAGTCGAATAGCTTATCGAGGCTAAACCTTGTTGATTGATTGCTCTTTACCACTAAAGAGACACGTCATTTACGTTTCGTGACAAAATAGAAATATGGCATAAGGGTGTTTTGTTTGTATAAATTGTACATAATGAACAAACTTTCGCACTGAGAGCTCACAAAAAAGGATCGCATGTAATTGAGAGAAAAGTAGGCAAAAACCTACATACACTTTTATTATACAGTCATCATAATATACTTAAGAGCCAGGCTCTTGGTAGTGTTGTGGCGATTATTTTTGTTAGATATCCAGGGCGTTCGATCGGGTCTGGCACCGGGGTCTTCTATCGAAGTTGCCATCTTACGGACTGCCCGAGGGTCTGTGCAAATGGGTCGCCAGCTTTTTAACCAACAGAAGCATAAAAGCCGTGCTTGATGGCAGCTGCTCCAAAACCATGGTTATTAACGCTGGCGTCCCGCAAGGCTCCGTACTATCTCCAACGCTGTTTCTGCTGCATATCAATGACATCCTGTCCACTGATAGCATTCATTGCTATGCAGACGACAGTACCGGAGATGCACTTTACACAGGCCGAGCAAACATCCCTCGCTCCGTTGTGGAAGAAAGTCACGAACAACTTGTGTCCGAAATCGAGAGCACTCTATCCAGAGTCTCCGAATGGAGTCAAGAAAACCTAGTTCAATTTAACCCCACCAAGACACAAGTTTGCGCGTTTACCGCTAAGAAAACTCCATTTACTGTGGCCCCACAATTCCAGAACACGGCTCTCACCATCTCGAAGAGCATTGGGATCTGATATGATCGGATCGATACCTAGGTATTGATATTTCGAGCGACGTTCAATTCCGAAGTCACTTGGAACAGAACGCCAAGCTGGCATCAAAAAAGCTGGGTGTCCTAAATAGAGCGAAGCGGTACTTCACCTCTGGGCAAAGATTGCTGCTGTACAAATCGCAGGTCTGTCCCCATATGGGGTACTGCTGTCACCTCTGCGCTGGAGCACCTGGATATCAGCTTGGCCCTCTTAACTCGGTTCAAAACCGCTCTGTACGAATTATTGACGATCCCATGCTCACAAACGGTATTGAACCTTTAAGTCTAAGGAGAGACTTCGCCTCTTTATGTGTGTTCTACCGCCTGTATAATGGGCTGTGTTCTGAGGAATTGTCCGACATGATGCCTACAGCCTCCTTCTACCATCGCACCGCTCGCCATCGGCAGGGTATTCATCCACACACCTTGGAACCAAAATGGTCGCGCACCGTACGGTATCAAAAGAATTTTCTAACGCGCACACTCCGTATGTGGAATGACCTCTCTGCCGCGGTTTTCCCTGGAGGTTACAATATGCGGTTTTTCAAGAGGGGAGTGAATAGGTTCTTAAAGGGTCGTCAACACGCTCGTAATGCCCCTGGCGTTGCATACACTCATAGGCTGCGGTGACTGCTTAACATCAGGCAGGCCGTACGCTTGTTTGCTAACTTAGTAGTATAAAAAAAAAGATAGACCATCCATCTGACCTGTGTCGGTAAGTGAAGATAAGGCCGACGATGAAGCATTCTTACCTATATAGTGCCTATAGATAAGCGTCTCTCAATAGTTTTTCGGCGGAATTCTTTTGAAAAGCGAAATATTTGAGCTCCAAAATAATCAAAATGTAGTTTATTTATCTATTTATTTAAACTTATTTGCACAATACAAAAAAGTGCAAATGGCGGAATTAATGCCATGAAGGCCTTCTCTACCAGTCAACCATTAGGCTAAACAGAGAAATTATTAGTGCGGGATATCGGTATCAAACTTGTACAAATTAATAATGACAAGGATGATACATCCACATTTTATAAGTACTATACAAACTATACGTACTAAGTTAGATACCTGCTTCTAAACTACTATGACGAATCTTAATCTTGAAAATTTCCCAAGAGATCCTTGCGCAACTTACGCTTGAAAGAGAATTTACTCTAAGCTTGTCGTATAGATACCGAGGGGCCTTCCCTTCGCATTCCAGAGACTAAATGCCTGTACCTTGAAGGAGTTGGATATGGGACCAGAGCGGTGAGGAGGAATGCAGAGTTTGAGTGTATGGGAAGAACGGGGCTCAAAGCCCGGGCGGGCCATGACAAACTGAAACTTAGAACGAAGATAACCGGGTGTATTCTTTATTAATACCGGAGGCAGTACTGTTTAAATCGACCTAATCACCACCCTATGTAAATTCAATTTCACAATGCAAAACAATATTCAGAAACATTTCACTCAGGAAAGATTGCAGATAACCTCTGCTCTGGCTCCGCGAAGCACACTTTCTACTACATTCTGTAAAATAGTTGACACTTTAATCCTAATAATTGAAAATCTGTTTATCACCGCCCTTGTTACTCATTTAAGTAGATTAAAAGTTGCCAACTAATGGGAAAGTGTCGAGGAATAGATCATTTACCTCATATCCCTTATTATTATTTTTTTGCCCCCGGTATAAACTTCTACAATTAATATAATATCTCACTCAACCTTTTTATTGTTCTACTTTATTGTTATTAATCCAGTACAGTTCAGTCGTTTTGAAGTGATATTATTTGAAATGCTGAAAGCAAAATATTAAAGAAAATAAGGCCATTTTTAGAGTTAATTCCCATTGACGTGAATTCAGTAAGCGATTCAAGCTCAGCGGAGCGTTACTATCAAATTGGCATTCAGAATCATTCTGGTTGTATATTTTAATTTTTTCAGGCGCGATGGGACAAAAAATGTTGCCTGATTCGCGCATATTGAAAATATCTTGATGAATCATCAGGTTGAATGGAAAAAAAATGTTTGTCATTTCAAATACAGAAATGTAGTAATAAAATACAGTAGCATAAACTGGGTAGGCTCAGAATAATTTGTACCAGACAGGCTCACAGACTGAACAATAATTATGAGATTAGAGAGCGTTGGTGCTTTTATTCACTAATAATAGCGAATAAGTATTACTTTTACCTATAATAGAATGTTTCGACTATCAATATCGCATATTTTATCGCATGTCGTGACGCCTAGAGACCTTATACATCTCTGAAAAAAAATAGTTTATATTTTATATTAACATTGATCTGGAGAATTTGTACATCTCCTCTGCGTGTATCAATTATAAATTAGTTATAACACAATTGTAAAAGTTTTAAGTATAATTAAGACAATATTGTAATAGTTAATTGGTACACGCATATTAATTGTTTTAGATACTCTGACATTTAGAATTTTATTCTAGACACATGCTAGATTTTTTTTCTTTTTTTATTGACAATCCTTTTGGAATTGGATCATATTGTATGTTTCCCAGCAAAGACTTCTCTCATTGTAACTGTCAATTCGAAAGTGCTTGTATCTAAGCCGACTTGAATAAAGGATATTTTGATTGATTTGATTGATTTAATAAACGATGACCGTTTAAGCTCAGCTGACGGTCCTGGGTTCAAATCCCGGTAAGGATTAATATTTGTGTGATAAGTATAAATATCTTTAATATTTCCCTCGGTTTATAAGTGAATATATATGGGTATATAAGTATATACATATATAGTTTGACAACCACCAACCATAATCATCAGTCATCATGGATACAAAGAAAAAAAGTCAGCTATACGGAGTTGGTTATTTATAACTAGGACAATAAAATTGAACTAGTTTTATCCACAAAAATATGTGATTACCTTCATTATTCATTCGTTAAACTCTGATTTAAATATAAAGTAAAGGTATATATACTAGGGCATGTGATATCCGTGTTACACGCCCGAACGGACGTCCGTGATCTTAATACCGCCGAGTTTAAGAACCCGAACGGAACGAACTCGGCGGATCGTTTACCCGCCTACACGTACTACACGACTACACGAACTACACGCAGCAACGGCCCTTAATTACACGCGTCTCTTACCGACGCTGACGGAACGTGGCACAACGTACGGGCCATTTTTATTATTAATAAGGTCTCGTAAGTTTTGAATGATATCGAAATTGTTTGAAAATTTAATTTATTTAAACAAAAGTATTAGAAGTGTGTATATCATATTATTTATTTTTGTATCTGAATGTTTCTGTAACTCGATAATATCCATTTAAATTGATATATTTCAAGGATTCAAAAACGGAACCCTTATAGTTTCTTCATGTCCGTCCGTCCGTCCGTCCGTCCGTCCGTACATCTATCCGTATGTCACAGGCATTTGACTTAAAATCTATATTATGTATATTGATGAAATACATTGATAGAGTATAGGTGTCATATATGAGTCGCTACTTAGTTTGATAGTTAAATAACAAAAAAAATATTTCTAAGGGGCTCTACACCACACATATTACGTAATCGAAACGGAAATAATTTTTCGCAAATATCAAGCATCATCATAATTTCAGCCATAGGACGTCCACGGCTGAACACAAGCCTCTTCAATAGATTTACACATAGGCCGGATAGAAGTGAGCCGCATCCAGCGAGTCCCTGCAACCCTAACCAGGTCGTCCGACCACCTTGCCTTGCCTCGAACGAAGTTGTCAACGAATACGTATATCTATGACAAAAAATCCATTTAGGAACGTCCAACTTTGAAAAAGACATCTATCTTTATTTTGTAAACCTTATGTCCAAAAAATACGAAAATAAAATAAAAATATAAAGCTCAATAAATATTTTCAACGGAAATTGTTTTCAACATAATAGGACAATATATTATTGAGTTATTGCCGAAAAACTGCGTTTCTCAGCAAAAGGACGCAAGTGCCGTGGAAATACGCTCTTTTACTTGTGCACTTTTTCATATTGCAATTTTTCTCATCCGTAGTGCATTTTTTGTATGAACGGTTGCGGAACCCTACACTGAGCATGATCCGCAATGCTCTTGGCCAGCAATTTCGCAATGAACAGCGTACTTTATTGTGAATTCGTGAATACTGAAGGTAGAATTCGGATCTACGTAGACGCGGCCCGGCAGGCGCGGCCGTGGTCAGGCCGCGTAGCTTTGTAGGGATTTGTTTGCAACGCTTTCGCAACGCAAGCGACAGAGCAGCGCGGCTGGGGGGCGGGGCCAGCGCGTGACCTCGGCAGCCCTGCCGAGTCGCTCCAGACGCAGTATAGTCGCGATCGCTTCCTGAATTTCTGTTCCTTTATATTTAAGTGCCGTTTTATCGGAATTTGATAGCTGCCTTTATCAACTTTGGATGAATATATCGAATCGATTTTATTCCTCCTTGATAAAAGCAAAAGCAATATTATTCCATCATCCTCTATCAGCCTTTTCACGAGTTCTCGCTTGCGTTTACTTAAATTTTCAGACATAATTAATCCATGATCGCGTATCATGGATTACTTATGTCCGGAATGCACAACTGTTTGCACTTGACTTTACGCGTGGCAGTCGCTGCCCGGGTCGCGGTCGCTGCTTCGGTGCTGCTGAAATCTTGTGACGGCGCCGCACAGCAGTGGCAATGGGTCGCGGCTGCCGGGCCGCGACTGCCTGGATCAGAATTCTAGCTTAACCCCAGAGCATAAAATATATTTACTTACACTTTATTTCAATAAAGACATTATTCATGAGCAATTAATATAGGTGGTTTTGTTAATTTTGTATATTATTTTGGACGTTAATTTCATGTTTAAATCGAAAACAATTTTTATTGCATATTGCAAATAGTTATCTTGGTTTTGTCACTTAAAATCGGACCAAGTGAATAGTTTCAAAGTTAAGTTTAAACTTTGTTTCTTTGAGATAAGGTACAATATTCTTAGGAACAACGGATGTAATTGTGCCCTTATCAGTTAAACGTTGTGTTTTGTTTGTTTGTCGGCAAAAGCAAAAGCAAAAACGGGTCCATGAGCTATTGTTTACAAAAAAATACGGAACAATATAGCTGTCGGTAGAAATAATAAAATGACTTATTTTAAAAAATTTCATATCAGTCTCCAGTTTGCCACTCAGACGGTCAGTTAGATATAAGTAAATTGTTTTTGTTGTGTACATAAAATGTAAATTTAAGATAAATTTACAATAAATTATATGAATTAAAGACCAGTTCAAGACAATCTCTCCATTATACTTTTATTAACTATTGCGTTTTATTATCTGACTACTAAATTCGCAATTTACTTATCTATTATTTCTGCCAATACAGATTTGTTTCTACAAACCAGACAAGTGGTCGTTTACCTGACATTGCGAGGCACGTTTGTCAATTAATACCATTGATAGTGAATCACTTTGGTATTATTAATAAATGGCATATGATTATACAAATTGTAAATGTATATTTATGCTTTTAAATATTAAATTATACTTTTTAAATATAGCAACACATGTATTTTAACAAAATGTCAAACAATAAAACAACTAGCGGTCACATATCTATGTAAACGCCGACCTGCGCGTCGAAAGCATTAACTAGAATAAAGCTAGGGCTTGACATAAATTAAAAATGTTTAATTATATCCCTTTTTGCTAAATTATATTAGTTACCAATAATAAAAGTTATATATATTATAAATCTTTATGTCGAGTATGGCCAATTTGACTTCAATAGTAGTTTTCGTTGTCTGTCAGTGTGAATAGCCGCAGAACACATGAAAAGGTTAAGCCAGTAAAATACCGATATCTCGTTCGGCAAAGACGATTATGTTTGAAATTATTATCTATGTTCAGGTCGTCGGACCACCTTGCTGGTGGCCTTCCCACGCTGTGCTTGCCGGTACGCGGTCTCCACTCTAGAACCTTTCTGCCCCAACGGCCGTCGGTTCTTCGAACTATGTGCCCTGCCCATTGCCACTTCAGTTTGCATACCCTGTATGCGATGTCGGTGGCCTTGGTTCGTCTACGGATCTTCTCATTCCTGATTCGATCTCGTAAAGAAATACCACGCATATAGCCCTTTCCATAGCTCGCTGAGTAACTCTGAGCTTCCTTAAGGGGCCCATAGTCAGAGACCACGTCTCGGCTCCGTAGGTCATCACCGGTAATACGCACTGGTTGAAGACTTTCGTCTTCAAGCACTGAGGTATGCTGGACGAGAAGACACTTCGCAGTTTTCCAAACGCTGCCCATCCGAGTTGGATTCGTCGATTAATCTCTTTCTTGAAGTTGGACCTGCCTAACTGGATTGTTTGTCCTAGATAGACGTATACGTGAACAACTTCGAGTACCGAGTTACCAACCAATACTGAGGTGGGCGCTACATGGACATTTGACACGATCTTCGTCTTCTCCATGTACATCTCATGACGAGCTCATAAGTTTAAAATTATGTTGTTTAATATTTTATCTAAGGAGACTAAAAATAACTGAAAAACTATAACTGATAAATATTAAATAAATCTGCAAAAAAAAGCCGAGACGTGGTCTTTAACTATAGGCCTCTTAAGAAAGCTCAGAGTCACTCAGCGAGCTATGGGCTATGCTCGGGATACCTCTAAGAAATTCAATCAGAAATTAGGAGATTCATAGACGAAGCAAAGTCTTCGACTTAGCAAACAGGGTGAGCAAACTGAAGTGGCAATGGGCAGGGCACATAGTACCAAAAACCAATGGCCATTAAGGCAGGAAGGTTCTCGAATAGAGACCACGTACCGGCAAGCACCCACGCTACGCTGGCCACCCGCAAAGTGATCGTACGACCTGATTAGGGTTGCGGGGCCTCGCTGGATGCGGGTCGGCACTATCCGGTTCATGTGGAAGTCTATTGATGAGGCCTGTGTCCAGCAGTGGACGTCATATGGCTGAAGTGATCATTGAAAAACCGGCCAAGAGCATGTCGAACCATGCTCAGTGTAGGGTTTTGCAGCCGTTCATACAAAAAAATGCATTGCGGATGAAAAAAAAAAATATGAAAAAGAGCATTAGCATAAGAGCGTACATCCACGGCACTTACGTCCTTTTAGTGAGAAGCGCAGTGTTTTAGCAATAACTTAAGAGCAGTATATTCTATCATGTTGAAAATAATTTACGTTGAAAATATTTCTCAGGCTTTATTTTTATTTATTTTTTCATATTTAAATACCGTTTAGAAAAAAGAGGGTGGGGACACAAATTATGCTACTTACGTAGCGATTATTTTCGAAAATATTCACTAAATAAAAAAAAATTAGTTACCTCAGTATAAAAGAACTGTCAATGTTTGTGCCACTCATTGATATTTGCTGAAAAAAAATGATGTTCAGTTCCGGTTACATATGTGGAGCGCCCCCCGCCCCCTCCCCCAAGAAATATATTTTTTTGTTATTTAACTATCAAACTAAGTAGCGGCTTATACAAAACACCTATATTCCAAATTTCATCACTCAACATCATGACATACGGACGAACGGACGGACGGACCGATATGACGAAACTATAAGGGTTCCGTTTTTGCCGTTTTGGCTACGGAGCTGTAATAATAGCTATACCTACGGGCGGGTAGTGATCCGTTTATTTAAAACCCGCCGATCCGTGTAACCGCTCCGAACGGATCTTAAATACACGGACCTTAATTATCCGTTCCGAACGGGTCAGAGACCCGTGTACGTACTACACGTACCCGAATACACGAACCGTCTACACGAAACACGTCGTAGACTGAGAGCTCTAGTTTCAATTAATAGAAAAGCGAAAACCTTTCTGAAATTTTGAATGTTTTCAACGAGTCACAAAAACCTCTAACTCTTCAACAACAAGTAGTACACATTTTCATAATAAAATATAAGTTTTATGGCTTTATTCGGACGAGTCGTGAAATAAAGGTGCGACGAGAATATTGAGAGGTTTTTGTAGTTAATGTTTTTAATATTCATATTCATTAACGTAGCATAACAATGTAGACATCATATTTTTTCAATAACTGACACCCTGCTTTTCAACTCTATTAAAATTAATTGGGTTTGAAGGTGCCACTATTAGGAAAAACTATGAAAAAAAATCTTAACTCCGTGAGTAGCTGTCATTGTCGCTCTTCGAGTAATATTGCCTATTCATTACTTTTTCACCGTACCTCAGTAGGTATGGAGCAAGTATTGGACATAAAACCAGTGTTTCATGTCCAATTCTTTCTCCATTCAGGCGGCCCGCTTCTTCCTTTTAATCAAACAGGCCCCGAATAAGTTTGTATTCAAAAAGTCCGTGTGCAACTTGTGTCTGTTTTAGTCAATCTGCATAATACTCGTAAGTATGTTCCATGGGTTGGGCTTTTCAGTAGTTATGTTCTCGATGAGTAGTTAACTGATGTTCAAAGAAAAGTACAGACTGCAATAAAAGCTTGTCACATAAATAGTTTATGTTATAAAATAAAACTTTTCTATTCATCCTTATCATAAGGATATCGGGAAGTAGCGGAAATAAGCATCCAGATATAAAATTGCTTACCGATTGGTAAATCAATGGCTACAGGAAAAGTCGGGTCTTCGGTAAACATGGAAGATGAAGAAATGTTATTTATTTAAGGAGTTTTTTGTTTTTTAAACGGAAGGAAGTTTTGGGAGTCACTAATTTATACACATGTAAAGATAAATAATTGTAAGGTTTTTATTTTCTAACAGAAATGTTTTTATTTAATAAAAACACAATTTCACTTATTTTGTAAGATATAGGAGGCAAACGAGCAGACGGATCGCCTGATGGTAAGCGATCACCGTCGCCTATATATACCTGCAACACCAGATCTGTCTGGCCTGGTGATGCAAGTGTCTATGGGCGCTTACGTTTGCCCCCTATGCCATAAAAAAAAAACAGAGAAATCACAAGTGCGTTTTCAGCCTTACAGGTGGGAGTATGCTTTTTTCTTGAAGACTTGAAAGTCGCATCGACTGGAAATACTGCCAGCGACAATTTATTTCACAGTCGTGTGAGGCACGAAATTTCTAGCAATACACACAGTTGTGGACTGCCAACAGTTTGAATCGGTAATTTCCTTAATAGGCGAGTGATCAATCACATAACCCTGAGGGATTTTGGATGATTGATTTAATTTGTTTAAAACTTTATAATGCAAAACTGCTCCGTCATGTTATGTAGGTAAAGAACCTAATAAATTTAAAGAAAACGAGTACAATTAGAGTTAATAAAATATTTTAACTGGACATGGTTCAGTTAACCAAGACAAGTAATCAGTAAAACGATGAAAAACGAATGAAAAAAAAACAGATAATTTGCGAAGTTCTCTATTAGAATGCTTACATTCTCAATGAAAACATCCTTCGAAGAAAACAAAATGAAATCAAAATCGGTTCATCGCTTTGGGAACCACAGACAGAAACATAGATACACACCTTAAGCTTGTAACACCCCTCTATCGTTGAGGGTTTAAAACTATTATTATAAAAACTTTGTTCACGAAGGAGAAAAAGTCGTAACCCCCGTATTTTTCTTCAGCGTAGTTGGGAAAAAAATATCCTAAAACCATCTATGGATACCCAGCTACACGTGTGCCAGAAATAGTTGAAATCCGTTTAGCCAATATGCCGTGATAGAGCCACGACATGACATACAAATATACAATAAATTCAAATATCGAAAAATATTTTGATTGAGGCAGAAAGTTTCTCGAGTGGAGACCGCGTACCGGCAAAGTGGCTGGACGACCCGCTTCCCTATTGTATAACGCGTTTGACGCTCCGAATCAGAATCAAGTGACATTTTGTATTTGGGGTATGACAGTTGATTTGGATACGAATTGTCAAAATTTCGTCAGGCAATAACCCCCATGTTAGGGTTGCGGGGACTTACTGGATGCGGTTCGCCTCTATCCGGCCCATGTGGAAATCCATGAGGAAGCGTGAAATGATGATTTTTCAATTTAGTGCCCTCCAAATAGACCGTTACATTTTTTATATCTTCAATGTACAGTCAATTCATTTTTACTTCTTTACAATAGTATAGATGTGGGTAATGTAAAAATTGTGTGTGATAATTGGTTAATCGCCAAACCAATTTAGATGTAACTGGGCAAGTTTGCACTCAGATGGACCAAGTCATAGAGTAAAACAACGGCTGAAGCCGCGGCCAAATATTTTGGCTAGATCTTAGATTTTTTTGTTCATCTGATTTCTACTTAACCTCGAATATAAGACGAGAAAGGCGACTTAATGACTACAAGTGATACTTTCTACGTCAGGGAAATGTTTGAAGACGCCCTTGCTCCTTACGACTGTAGTATCCTCCATCCCACCCTTGTCGGGAGGGCCGGAAAATACACTCTCAGCTGGAATCGCCGCATTTTCAACAGCAGCTCTCCTTAAAAAGGACTGAAACCGTGGTTCGTGAGAAATACAAGGTTGATCGAACCTTGTATTTTTCATGTTTTTATGGTTCCGTACCTCAAAAGAAAAAAATGGAACCCTTATAGGATCACTTTGTTGTCCGTCCGTCTGTCTGTCTGTCTGTCAAGACCCTTTATCTCAGAAACGCGTGTAGGTATCGAGTTAAAATTAAAATTATATACTCAGTTCTACGGTCCCTTGAAGCTGTGAAAAAAACAAATTTCTAAGTTTAAGTAAAAAAAAGATATGGCCGTTTATACCGCAAAAAACGAATAATTCGACACTTTTTGAAATTGATAGGGTGCTTCCACTTGTTCTGGTATTTAACTTGACATCTGGTATGATAAAAGCTCATATGGCACAATCAACAAAATAAATCTGTTTTTTTTTTTTTTTATGTCTGTAATCTGTACGAGTAACGAATACAAAATGGTCGAGCACCGCGTACATTTAGCTTAGGAGTAGGGCTCAGCTAACACTTTATTTTCATAGATACGGCCATTCGAAGCGTATATTTTGTACGGAACCCTAGGCGCGCGAGTCCGACTTGCACTTGGCCGGTTTTTTTTTTCGTCACACATTTATTTCTCCAAAGATTATAAAACTTATGGAGAAATACAATATATTCTTAAATACAATAATTATAGGTATTATAAATCTGAAAGGAGAAGGTACTTTAGCATAGCTTCAGTACTGTAAGTATTATCTTTAACTTAAGCATAAGTGAAAGAGATTGGTCTAGTTTCACATTCATAGTCTGCACAAGTAATACGAGTCGGGGCCAGTTAACCTTTGTTGTTAACTGACGCTTAAAGGCTTTTTCAAAAACTATTTACGAGATAGCGTCCTTTGCATTATTTGGTAATCTATACTATAATAAATTTGTAAAAATGAAATGTTTGTAAATTGAAGATATTTTCAAAAATGATTGTAACGGACTATTAGAGGTCACTAAATAGAATAATAGTTTTTTATAGATTTTTATAGATTTTTTTATGTGTCGTTGTGGATTCATCACGCCAAATCGGCTATACAAATCTCAATCTATTTTTGGTAAACTAAGTTAAAGGATCATTATTTATCTCTCCCATAATTTATATTTTTAATTCTGCTTCTGGTTTTCTAATCACTTTGATGTCAACTGTATCATAGTTTTCTTTCTTACTTTGTATATATATATATATATATATATATTTATAGTAGTATGTATGCTTAGTATATGTATATGTATAATATGTATTGAAATAAAACAATTTAACGGATTATATCGCGTATATTATCTCATTTTAGTTCCCGACGTTTCGTTAAATTGTTTTATTTCAATGAGTAATAATCGCGGAAACAGAAGAAAATATTATAATATGTATGTTTGTTTTTATTTATTTTTGTATTATATATAATCTTATCTCACCACCTACTCATTTCTAGCTATTTTATGTCATTTCCGCTACTCAAAGGTTGTCTGGAAGAGATCGCTCTTTAGCGATAAGACCGCCTATTGTTTACCTATTTTATGTTAAGGCTCTATTTGACTGTTTCTGTTGTTGGTGTGCAATAAAGAATTGTTGTTGTTGTTGTTGTTGTTGTTGTTGTTGTAAACGGGCAGCTGAGTATTCACAGATAATTTCATTTTTACAACTTAATAGATAATAAAAGAGTTACTTTCGTATTTATAATATGTGTATCGTATGGAAGTATGCATTCGCCATTGATTACAAATTAATCGGTTATAAGACCGGTTACTTTTTTTTAAATAGCTGTACGCTTATGTGCAAATATTATACATTATACTTATTCTATCTTTACCTAAAGTCTCTTTTTACACTGTCTGCAACCACAAACTCGTTGCGCGTGTTAATAAAACTAGAGTTTACACTTGAAAAGCTAAACTCCATTTAAATAAGGATTTTCCGTTACAAACTTCCACTCCGACAATTAAAGAGAAATAACTCAACTTTTTCATGAGAACACAATGATTAAAAAAACTTTTTAATCACCGAACGATTCCAATCTTCGAATATTGTACATTTAAATTGAAGGTAACTTTTACCTTTAAAAAAAATGAATGAGAAATTGAAACGTGCAATTCCGTATTAATTAGAGAGGTCGCTTTTTGAATATTGTTTTAATGGCTCGAATATTTGTATAATGATTTCATTAAGAGTTTAGTTTACTTTAACTTGTGTGATACTTAACAAATTAAAGTGTCGTAAAGGTTTGGTAAAATAGGGTTTTAGATGTATTATAACTGGAGAAATACAATTGTCAAACTATGTCTAACTTAGGATTATGATAATCACACACACAAAAACATGACACTAAAGCATATTTCAATTATATAAGTAATACATACATGACGTTAAAAAAAATGCAATTCTAAATAAAACATTCAATTCAATATTCAATTTCAAATACATACGACATTTTTTTTTTATGAAACTGATGTACGCAAACACTTGCGTTAAAATTATATAATCTTTCTTTTTGCGTCAGTGTTTATATATATGAATCATAATATCATAAAAAATCAAATAATATCAATTACAAATGAAGCCGTTTTGTATTAAAATATATAACGGTTACAAAGCTAAAAATTTGAAACTCACTCGTAACTCTATCTGGCGGACTGCGACTCACTTAATGTGAAAAGCTAACAACCGGAGGGTTAGATAGCTGGAGTTAATTAGAACTACTGAAGTCGCTAACTAATTGAATTTCAGGGAGCCGCGATATCAGCTGTGTTCATATAATCAGAACATAATTTAATAAAGGAGATAAAACGAGGCTCTGGAAATGATACAAAAATATATCCCTTACCATTTTTGACGTGATAACGTCTTATAAATCGATGAACGCCAGCTGCACGCACAAAAAAGCACGACTAAGTTTCACGTTCCGCTGTCACGTTCCGCTGTCACGTTCCGCCTGAACCGATCGTGCAAGCGAGAGCGCGGAACAAGCGATAGAGAGGAACGACCGGCCGAAGCGTTCGCCTTGTAAATTCATAAAAGTATGCAATTTTTTGTCAATGCTTTCTTATGTAAAATTACGTAAAATTATCGTCCGTAAACCGTCTTTATAGACAACCAATTTTTTCATTAGGACCTACTTCGTCATTTGTAAATCACGCACCAAACGCGGAGCCAGCCAATACGCGTGATTTGACAAGGGACGCATTTATTGCTCGCGCGCATCAAAGAAATAGAAAGCTAATACACTACATGCTTAAGGTTTTATGGCGTAAGCGCCAGATGTAAAAGTACCATGAAATCGAAGATATTATTATGTTTTGTTAACATTTAAGTTAATCACTTAAAAGATAAAGGGAAGAATGATATTTTAACATAATTTAGCCATTTATTAATCTGTCGTTTGTACAAACTAGACAAAAAACGGGAATTGAAGACGCGTTTTCGGATAACTTTTCTATCGAGGAAATTTTCACTAAACATGTTTCCGCGTTAATCACTGAATAGGTTATATAGTCAAGAACCACATATCTGAAAATCAGCCCGTTTTATAGATTTGACAATAAATGCGCTACAAAATAGCTTAAATTTTCGATACATCCCTTTAATATTCTTCTTTGTGCTTCTTTTACAATAGATATAATAATTATGTTTTGATAGTTTATGTCTACTAAAAAAATAATGGATCAAATCCAATACTTATACAAGTTTAAATAAAAATTTGAAACTCATTCGTAACTCGACTCGGTGCCTGCGATTGTCTTACTACTTAATTGAAAAAACTAATCACTGCGTAGCTACAGGTAACAAATGCAATTTGACTTGCTTTCTGAGATTGAGATTGAGATTGAATTCGAGAAAGCTGCGATTTCCTCTGTATTTATATAGTCTGAACATAATTTACTTGAAATTGAATTTAAATGATTTGATTCAGGCATTTTGACCTATATATATATGTTAGTTACAAATCTAATAAGAACTATGTTAGTTACTAAAATTTCATTACTATGTAATATGCAAATAATAGATAAATATAAATAATAATAAATATTACAGTTCAACTATTCATGCTCATCACACAAATATTCGCCCTTACCGGGATTTGAACCCAGGACCTTCAGCTTCGCAGGCATCGATACTCCCGCTGAGCCAAACCGGTCGTCAAAATAAATAATGAATTAAATTAAATTTAAACTTAAGACGTCATGTTTAAATTATCAATGCATATGAATGTTATTCCACTTCATAATAAAATAACAATCAGATTCTGAATATACTCTTATAATTAAAGTGATCTGTGGCTGATAACTAATTATGAATGGAGCTAAAATAGACCGTGTCGATTGTGTACAATCACTTGGGGTGCGTATTGATTCAGTACTGAACTGGAAACAAGAGCTAGATAGATTTCATTCAAAATTCCATTCACTCAGCCTGTTACGCTCTGAGAAGCCTTAGGGATGAATTGACAGTGGAACAGCTCATGACAGTCTACTAAGCACTATTTGAATCCAAATTGCGTTACAGCATTATGTTCTGGGGAAATACGCATAGGAAAGCGCAGTGTGGGACGATCTCCGTCTAGTTGGAAGATGACCTAGTAAGGGTCGCGGAGAGTCAGTGGATACGATCTGCGCAGGATCGCACCCTGTGGTGAGCTAGAGGGGAGGCCTATGTTCAGCAGTGGACGTCCGTGGCAGATAGATCGATACTATTAATGATAACAAAAGATACCAGCCGATAACCGATACCAGCGCCACCTGTATTGATAACATTTTAACTGATATATCTCATTCTAAACAAAGTATAATCAGTAAAAAAGTATAATCAGAATCAGATCATTTAGGCCAATTAATGGAATTTGAGATATTAAGGGAAAATATAGTGAAAAAACAAATTACTTTTGTACCGGTAACCACAGACCGTGTGGAAAGAATGAAGCAACATTTGTTTCAGGCGCTACCCGTTCTGTCTTCTGAAATGAGTCCTAATCATATGTATGATTCATTCTTTACAACTTTTGTGAAACATTATAATACAATATTTACTTCCAAATCTGTTGTGGCTGGCGGTGCACCAGTATTTAGCGAATGGGCTACTGCGGACTTACACAAACGTAGACAAGCACTGTATGCCATGTATGAGGAACGGCGGTTTAATACGAGTGATGAATTTAAAGAACATGTAAAGCAATATTCGAAACAATTCAAAATTGATTGTCATATTGCCAAACGTAATTATTTATCCCAGAAAATCAAAAATAGTCCTAATATTATCAAAACCACCTGGAAAGTGATTAATGCGGAGACTTGTAGATCAAGGCACGCAATTAGTGATCTAGAATTAAAAATTGATGGCAAAATTATAGATTCTAGTTTAGATGTAGCAACAGAATTTGAAAATATCTTCACCGATATACCAGTATCCACAACAAAGTGTTTAAATTCATCACCTTCGTCTGCCGTTTTGTTGTTAAAAGAAAACGTCCCAGAATGTAGTAAGGACTTTTATTTTGAACATGTCAGTCCTTCAGATGTAGTTAAGGCATTTAAATCAATTAATGTCAAAAAAACCAATGACCTATGGGGGGTCTCAGTCCATGCTGTCAAATCCCTAATAGAAGTAATAGCGCCTGACTTGGCAGATATATTCAATAACAGTGTTGACTGCGGTGAGTTCCTGATCTGATGAAACATAGCAAAATAACTCCTTTATTGAAATCAGGTAGTACCTCTGACCCCACTAACTTTAGACCAATATCTGACTACCTACATTTAGTAAAATTTTTGAAAAGCTAATTCTATATCAATTGTTAAAACATTTTAATTTGAATAATTTGATGCATGGTAAGCAATTCGGTTTTACGCGGGGTCGCTCGACATCCAACGCCGGAGTTGAGCTCGTAAAACACATTTTCGATGCCTGGGAGGAATCGCGAGATGCTTTAGGCATATTCTGTTATTTATCTAAGGCCTTCGATTGCGTTAATCATGAGGCACTGATCAGGAAGCTACACCACTACGGAGTTAAAGGATTAGCACTAAATTTATTAGAGTCTTATTTAAATGGTAG
The DNA here is from genome assembly GCA_905404275.2 of Hedya salicella. Taxonomy (NCBI): domain Eukaryota; kingdom Metazoa; phylum Arthropoda; class Insecta; order Lepidoptera; family Tortricidae; genus Hedya; species Hedya salicella. The sequence goes on along the minus strand of FR990112.1, from coordinate 15,789,368 downwards.
AATACAAAGGGTTGACGTGAATGACAAGCGTTCATCGGGGTCATTAGTCTCTATGGGTGTGCCGCAGGGATCAATATTGGGACCTTTCCTGTTCCTTATCTATATAAACGACTTGCCACACCTCGTAAAGACCCACCATGAGATAGTTTTGTTTGCAGATGATACGTCTCTAATTTTCAAAGTCGTACGAAATCAACGATCCTACAATGACGTAAACAATGCTATCTGTGAAGTAGTAAATTGGTTTAATATAAATAATTTATTGTTGAACGAGAAGAAGACTAAATGTGTTAAGTTTGTCACGAATAACGTAAAACACGAGCAAGCAAGCGTTATGGTTAAAGGTGAGGAACTGGAACTAGTTAATAGTACAGTCTTTCTCGGTATAACATTAGATTCTAAGCTCCAATGGGGTCCCCATATTGCTAATCTCTCGAATAGACTGAGTTCTGCAGCTTTTGCAGTAAGTAAGATTCGTCAATTAACAGACGTGCTAACGGCTCGATTAGTGTATTTCAGTTATTTCCACAGTATTATGTCGTATGGCATCCTACTATGAGGCAGTGCTTCCGACATTAATACTATATTTGTTCTGCAGAAGCGGGCTGTTCGTGCGATATATAAAATGAACTATAGAGAGTCGCTTAGAGATAAGTTTAAGGACATTAATATAATGACAGTGCATTGTCAATACATTTATGAGAATATTATGTATGTACATAAAAATATTACCGAATTTAAGAAGAACTGTGATATACATAATATTAATACTAGAAATAAGCATAAGCTCGCAGTGCCTGCTACTAGGCTCCATAAAATAAGGAGATCATTCATGGGTAACTGTGTGAGATTTTATAATAAACTTCCTAGCAGCATAACTGAGTTGTCTATTGGTAAATTCAAAAATATTGTGAAACGAAAATTATTTTCTAAAGCTTATTATAGCACACAAGACTACATGAACGATGAAGCCGCGTGGGATTAATGTAAATTATAGCGTCATGTAGGTATATGAATAATTATTTTAACGAATACCTAAGGTATTATTATTATTTTAATCTTAATTGTTTTATATACTCTGACATTTAGAATTTTATTCTACACATTCTAGATTATTTATTTTTTATTGACAATCCTTTTGGGATTTATCTTATTGATTATTTTAATTTTAAAAATGATGATTTTATCAATAATATTAAACTTAAGTTAAATGATCTGATTAGGTTTTTCTGGGTTTCCCTAATCCTTGCAGCAAATGTTGGATCATGTTGTATTTCTCCCAGCAAACATTCACTCTCATGTAACTGACATTTCGAAAGTGCTTGTAACTAGGCCTACTTGAATAAAGAATATTTTGATTTGATTTGATTTGAAAGGTTATTGTAATATATAAAAATAAGTATCTCTCAAAACAATTTTTTTTCGTGACAAGCTTTTATTGCCGTCTGTACTTTTCTTTGAACTCCTCATTGAGACATTTTGAAAAAGCCCAAACTCGGTAGGATTGCCTTATTTTGTCACAGAGTTCCTACCTTCCTGCTCTATCTTCAGATCAGCACGATGGTATTATGCTATGCTATTGTTACAAAACTCTGTGAGAGAGTATGCCAAAAATTTAATCGGAAACCAGGAAGTGGGTCAAATTTAACTTGCAAGAGTTGACTCGTAACAAACATACATTGCAGGTTAAATAAAGGCTTGTAAAGTATTATAAGCATATATACCTACATATTTTTATGAAAATTTTGATGCTTTAACATCATGATCTTCGTGATTTTTAAAGTGAATTTCTTGACTAAAAAACTTTATTCTTAAAATACAAAAAACTAAATTATGAAATCATTTCAAGACTCCGTCTGGATTTGAACCAGTGCCTTGCGCCTTTGTATTTTAAGAATATATATTTTATTATGTTTTTGCTACTTTTTCAGTAAGATTCAATGAAATCTTAAACTTTCTTTAGATAAACAAAAATCAACTGAGACACGTTAACACTTTTTTATAATTGCCAAAAAAGGCAAACGAATTAATTTTGTAACGCCTATAGATCACCATTTGCTTATAATATCCATTTTTTTTTAATTAGTGATCTAAAAATTCCAAAAATAATGTTTATGTGTTCAGAGAGCCCATATCTATCCATGTCATTTAAATTGTAATCCCTTTCAAAAAATTTAAATTTTGTCCATTATATCCATTTATTCAAACATTAATGATCCGAAAATTCCAAAAATAATGTTAATGTGTTTAGAGGGCCCAAATCTATCTGTGATGTTTCAAATGTAGTCACTTTCAAAAAATGAAATATTGTCCATTATACGTTATGTGAACTCAGAATCGAATTTTTGGATATCATTTTTAAATACCCGACGTGGTATCTGTACAGTTCCCCCGTATGAATACATTTTTACTTTGATCTACGTAGATGAGAAAAGAAAATATAAAAGTTAGTTGTCAATGTCATGAATTTTTTAAATAGTTATCTAGACCAAAGTAAAAATGTATTCACACTTCGTGTGAGCTGTACAAATGTCACGACCGGATTAAAAAAAAATCTCGAAAGCCCATCTAAAAATAAACTATTTGTAGATTTCGATTTCACATAACATATATTATGGAGACATATTTAAAATGCATACAAAAATCGTTAGACGCACACGTGTGCGTCCAGTGCGCTTCACGGGTTAACAAAAATGAAATGAATTTAAAGTCAACTTAGTTATACAAGCTTAAAACTAAACATTGGAAACTCACTCGTAACTCGCTCTAGTCGGATTGAGTTTGTCGTTTAACGCGATGCTAACTGCCTGAGGGCTTGAAGTCAATTAGAACTCTCTTCTGTTTTCCGATTGTCAGAACAGTCAACTCTAAAAATATAGAAGTAATAAATGGATAGTTTTACTAGCGTTACCACTATCAGTTTTCTGTTTCATATTTTGAAGAATTTGACATTTTGACCAGGCTAGACTTTGATTTTTGCCCACCCCAAAATGTTTATTTAAAATTTTATACGCAACTTGTGGGCTAACAATTCCAAATTTCAAATGAGTGGTTCCTGACATAAGTGGTTCCTGGCATAAGTGATTCCTGAGATACAGACAGGCAGACAGAATCGCCCAATACACAGACACATACGTCAATCTTCACACTCCTCTTTTTAATAAAGGAGAATAACATACATTTTTCAATTTAGCACAGCGGGAAATAACTTGCACATTATTATATTACTATTTCAGTTTAGTAACGTATTATATTATTAATTCGTGCCTGATATAATTTGTGGCTTCCAGCGATTTAAGCTTTGAAACACAATCTTCGTCTCATACCACCTCGTTAAAGTAAAGTGTCTTGTTATTAAATCAAAGCCTTATCAAACAGGTAACCCCATGTCAGACCGTAGTTTCAAGACCGTTTGTAGATATCATCTGTCCATCAGGGGTCAAATTCCACTTATTACTAAGTAATATCGCTTGTTTACGATAAAAAATGCATCATAGCGATATCACTATTGTTTCGTATACAGCTTTGATAAAATGTTTGTCTCCGTCGAAAGATTGTCTTGAGATTGTATCCGTAAAGTGTAATACAGCAAAATAATTGACACCTCTAGTGCAATAAACCTTTTCACGATATAACTTTTGAACAGATATAAGTCGTATTTAATACGAACGAGTGAATTTAAATGTAATGGCTTATTTTAAAGCGTGCAGTCCCTCATTTTATACCTGAAGACGTCGGCAGATATTATTGCATTTCTAAGATATTTATGACATTATTTGACATTTCGTCATGAAATGAAAATTCTAGAGATTAAAGCATCCTAGGAAATGATTGTCGATGAAATGGAAGGGACACCACGGTTTTCATTGGTTGCGTTATTTAAGTTATCGATAAAATATATTACTACTCGTACATATCGTCAAGGTTTTGACAATGGCATTCATAATTTTATGCACCCTAATCGGCCAACGGTAAATAGAAATTCAAAAACTATTATTTCAAACCAGTTCTGATAAGCAAAGAGCTTTTTACCCTAAGCCCTAAGATAGAATCAAAACATAATCTAATATCTTCGTCTATACTGGGTCTTTCAAACGAAACCTTATGATTGCTCGCTAAGCTGCAATCACAAAAACATTTACGTGGTTATTTATATAAACGCTTAGCAAAATTTTATTAAGTGTTTTGGCTTTTCAAGATTTCACTAATATTATGAACTAAAAGATGCCCACAACTTCGTACGCGGAGGAGAAGTCATAATACTCTTTTTTTGCTTCACCGTAGTCGGGTAAAGAGTATCCTCTAACCATACTCGTTTGTTCAGCTATCCTTATGCCAGTAATGTTTGATACTCGTTCGGCCATTTTGATTTGATGAGACTGCAAACTGTAGATTGAGCTGTTAAGATTCTGCTTGGATTCATAAGTTATATTCCAAGGCAACTGGATTTCATAATTTTATAAATAGTGTTGGTGTGAAAATCTTGTGATGGGTCATGTTTTGACAAATGTCACGTAGAATGATGATGGAAAGATGCGGCAGGGATCGATCCAAACAATGCCTCGGAGCACTCTTCATCATACAAGTAATAGAAAATGCAGAGCGAGGCTACATCTCCAAGCAGTAGCAAGGAGTCAAGCTTACTGTTGTGCAAATTGGGGACATTAAGTTTCACAAAGGTGTGCATTATATATTTTTTCCCGATAGTATACGTTATATGAACTCAGAATCTACAGATAGTTTATTTTACCATCGTACTGTTTTTTAGATATCTTTATTTAAACACCCGTCGTGACATTTGTACAGTTCCGTCGTATGAATACTTTTTTACTTTGGTCTACAGAAATTAGTAAGAAAATTAAAAAAAGAAACATTACATTGACAGCTACTTAATTTTACTTACTAATTTCTGTAGACCAAAGTAAAAATGTATTCATACGACGGAACTGTACAAAAATTACGACGGGTGTTTAAGAAAGATATCTAAAAAACAGTACGATAGGTAGATAATAAATAAATGAATGGTTTGGCAGCGACTTCAAAAGGTAAAAGGTGATCCGTACCGAACATAATAGATTATTTAGGGCTTTTTAGTTTATTTTGAAGTCGGTTCTTTTTTTATTAAAAAAAATATATAATATGTTGTATTATAAATTGTCGTGAAATGAAATTGTTGTAAATATTATATGCAAAACAGCATTAAACCATTACAATCAATTTTCATATTAACACGAGCTCCTGTAGCCAAGCGCTTTAAACATGCGACTTTCAAACAGGAGGTGGGTTTGAATCCGACCTGTACCACTGAATTTCTCGGAATTTACTATGTACAGAATGTTATTTGATATGTACCTGCATACTCGTACATCTAAGAAGAAATTAAGGGGTGTATGTGAAGTCTCCAATCCGCACTGGGCCAGCCTGCTGACTATACAGCCTATCCCCTCTCATCCTTAAGAGGAGGCTTGTGCGCTGCAGTGGGACATATATAGATTGATGATTAAGACGAGAATATCTGACCGACTAACGAGACTTGGACTTAGAATACTGAAATACTAAGTTACCCTTTTTCTGTAGAGCAAGAATAAAAAGGAATTTATTGAAATACTGACTACAATGAATGCTCCAACGGCAAAAGGGTTTCATATTTGAATACTAGAATATCTTTAATGTAGGTACAGATATCACTTTTACAATTTTAAAATAGTATACAAGTTTTCGGTTAACACGTTGTACCTAAGTACAGATTTATCATTAGGAACATTACTTTAAATTACATGGAATGCCTACCTAGATGAGGCACTTCCTACCACGCGTAGAGCATTTAAATGAAACGAGGATTACGAAGCAGTATTTTTCAAAAGCACAATGGATCGTAGCGTACGCGTGAGTTAAGTACAGTCGGAGCCATAAGTGAGGGTTCTCTACCCGAAATTAATGTCATGAAAAATTGGTCTGTCAAAAAACCGATGACAAACATTGACAAGAAAATGAATTGCTCAGAAAACCTAAGTCGTTTTTTTATGTTTACTCCTATTGAGCAGGTGAAAAGGCTTGAGCACTGAGCAGGAAACTTTGCTCGCAAATGAAGAATGAAAGAATGATAGGTGAAATAGTATAACACGGAGAGGACTGTCCATCGTCATATGTGACAGTATTTCCATCCTTACCACTTATTTAGATAGTTGGCAGTCCACAACTGTGCGTTTTAGTAGAAATTTCCTGCCTCACACGACTAAACTTTGGAATAAATTATCGCCGGCAGTATTTCTGGACCGATGCGACCTTCAAACCTTCAAGAAAAGAACCAACATGAAAGGACGGCAACGCACTTGTAACTTCTCTGATGTTGCAGGTGTCTATGGGCGATGGTGATGGCTTAGCATTAGGCTATCCGTCTGCCTGTTTGATAAAAAAAGGATTATGGGTGAACAACATCAAACGCCATGTTAGTTCTTTCATTTCGTTATTGGATAATAGTGGTACGGCATTTCTTGAAGTGGATCTAAAACCAAATGATGAAGATGGTGATAGTGAGAAACAGACTGTTTTCCTAACCAATCAAATTCGCTATTTTATATAAAATGGCATTAGTTTTGAGAAGTTTAAATATAATTTTGAATACATATGTGAGAACAAAAATAATGTTATATCGTCTCAACCACTTAAATATTTTTTTCTATGATTTTTGCTGCTACTAAACTTATATTTTTAATAAATACACGTTCACTTTGAGATGTTTACATTTTAAGAAAGACTACCCTCTTGTGCAGGGTAAGTTTTAAAGGTTTACTTCAAGTAACAGGAAGTGAATGTTTGTAAATATATGTACGTTGTGCGATATAAACTTATTGCCCTTTAGCGGATTAGTAAGCAAACAAGCAATAACAAGCAAGTTAAATGCGGCCGGGTCGCCTTCTATTTGCTCGGGTATGATTTGTACTGGATTAGAGAGATTATAAGCAAGGTTCACATATTAGTACAACGAACAGAATCATGCAGGGTATTTGTAACATTGGAACTTAATAAATAAACAAAATTTGAGTGCATTGATGTTACAACTAGCCTACCTAGGAAGGTAGGGTATACTCGTATGTCAGAGTAATTAGGTAGTTATTCATTTTTTATTTTTATTTTTTGTTTATTAAACTAATTATCTATGAAAGGTACGGTTTTCAATAGACACAAACGAAGACGTACTAAAATACAATGGTAAATTGCACATTGCGCAAGGTTCAAGCATGTACTTGTTGCAAGTTAAAAATATTATTATAATAACATTATATATATACTAGCTTTTGCCCGCGGGCCGCGGCTTCGCCCGCGTACTAAACGTAATTTAACTCAAAATTGTTGTGTAACTTCGTAAATATTGTTTAAATACTGTTGCGTTACTTTGTAACATAAATATAGTATGTAAGATGTCTACTTAAGTAAGAATATAGATTTTAAGATTTTGCAATACCCTTACAGGGTCCATGTGATACTTTTGTATATTATATAACACTTTATAATTACCATGGTACGCAATAAAGAATATGAATATGATTATGAATTTTTAACCGTCTACAAAAAGGAGGTTCTCAGTTTGGCCCTTAGTAGGTATGTATGTTTCTCCGCGAGTATCACGCGTTTGGCTGAACCGATTTAGATGCGGTTTTCGAATAAGTATTTGTTACTTTCTGGAGGTCTCGGTATACGACGTTTTGGTGAAGGCAGTTCCCTTATTTTTTTTAAAGAAATGATTGCAATAATTGTTGAATTGTTACGCCGGTCACGACTTACTACTACTAAGAGATTATGATTAATGCAGATTTCTACTCTTGAATAGAAAACAAACTTGTTTTATACAAATTGAAGTAGTCCCATGGTAAGCTCAATAAGGGTACCTGTTATGACTCATGAGTATTTTTATTTAAAATTGTACGATTAGACGAACTTAAACTATAATAAAATGGCGTCTAGCCTGTCAGTTTCGTAAAGAAATAAGTATTTACTAAAATTACTAACTTAAGTATTTACTACTACTATTTGACAGCTTAGTGACAACTACTTATCGGTATTTAAATATACATATTTAAATGAAAATGCCCATTTAATATATTTACTCGTATATATATATATATATATATATATATACGAGTAAATATTTTCAATGGGCATTTTCTATATATATATATATAGAAATCATTCTAGACTCGGCAATAAATATTATGCTCATCACACAAATATTTGCCTTTACCGGGATTTGAACCCAGGACCTTCAGATTCGTAGTCAACGTTATTTCCGCTGAACTAAAACGGTTGTCAAATAAATAAATACAACCAAGTGGTGACCCAGGCCTCTATTCTAAACTTTACTGAATCGACTTTAAATTTTTCCATTAGGAAATATAATTTTGACCCACGCTCGCCCTTTTCAACATGACGAAAGTCGCATTTGTTTGTTTAAAGTACTAAACAAATGCGAAACTCGAAGGTTTCGTCAACACCTTGAATAACCATGAATTTAAAAGGGCATTAGAGCCCATTGGCGTTTTAAATAATGGAGCAATGACCTTTATTCTGCAAGTAGGCTGCTTTAACAAGTCTGAGTCTACTTGTACATTCATATTGCTAGTATTTTTCCCGCGGCATCGCCTACTTGGTAACCATATTGCGTTTTATTAGGAGCATAATATTATATCTCCTAAAGAACAAAAAAACTTTCAAATTAATAGGTACACAGTCAGTATCAATTAGTCTGTTACTGTCAAAGCGCCAAATATAATATATCGTCACACATATTTTTGCCTATATTCAATAACATATTCAGCCTACAGACCACGAAGCAGCTTGTCACCTCCCTCGTCTTCTCCATCTTCCTTTACAGCGGATTAATTGGACAGATCATCAAACCAACGGGCCCATTCTCAACGAGCTCAAGATCCCGATGAGTCTCAGCACTATGGTGATGAGCCTTCTAGTTATCTATAATATTATTAAGTGGTGAAAATGTAATGTCAGTACTTCGAAAATATTAAAAAAAACGTAACGGACTATTTGGAGGTCACAGAAACGTTTTGTTTTGTTTGTGTCGCTGTGGCTTCATCACGCCAAATCGGCTGAACGAATTTCAACTATTTTTTGGTACACGGGTAGCTGGGTATTTACAGATGGTTATAGGATTCTTTTACCCAACGACGCTGACGATAAAAGGAGAAGTTATGACTTTTTCCTCAACGACTTGCCGGACCTTATACTATTAAATAGTTTTCAAAAGACGTCAATACGGGATGGTTTTGAATGAGCAGAACATAATTTTCTTTATACCATAGATTATTCACTCTGCTAATATTTAGTTTTTAATTTTTTTTCCTGTTATTAAACACAATAACTAGGTACCAATCCTGGTCATTGACAGGCCTCGCCTTGGGCACGGACGATAAATGCATATTCGTTGCGGTTGTTCTATTTACAGGTCTCTGCAGTATACTACTTTATCACATTTTGTCATAAGTAATTATGACTTGTAAAATCTCGACTTGAGTATTCAATTTGTTCATAGTCGTAAATCACTCGTAAGCACTAGCGCCGCCACATTACACGGACGATACTTACTGCCGACACGCTTAATCAAACTTTCGTAATAGCTTGAAAATTACGTGAAGGAATTTATAATCCAGCTTATAATCCCTTAAGATAAAGCGTCAGACGTCAGAAACAGTTACACAATTATACAGGGTGGGAAAATAATGAGATAAATTTAAATTCTACTATCTTACTTTCATATTCTATTAATATAATGAACAGGCATCTTAATTAAGGGGGAACATTTTTATGACAGGTAGAGTCCCAATATCAACCAATATTTGGAAATAAAAAAAACTCAGATAAATCGCATTATAGTTTAGGATTGGGGGCTCGTGACGTCACTCCTAGGTACACCCGTTGTGCCTAGGAGTGACATCTAGTGATTACGTAAAAAAAGAAAAAATACGTCTCTAATATTTTTTATTAATCTACATGACGGACTAATTATGAAAATTTAGTCGTCATCCCTATTATCGATGCTTTTTCCATAAACTTGTGAACACTCCAAGTACTTTTTGTAAAAATAAAATTATATTGAAAGTGTAGTTATGAATGTCGTAAAATTTTGCCGCCTTAATTCCGATATCTGATTATGAATGTGAAAATATGAGAATTATGCTTGAATAATTATGTTTGCATGTTTGGATTTCAATAACGCCTTAACTATCGAACGGCTTTACCTTCTGCTCAATTCCCGGCGGACGAAGCAGCGGGTAAATACGAGTATTATATTATTTTGAATATCTATTTTCAATGATTGAAGTATCGCAATAAATGAATTCAGAGTATAAAAAACATAACTAAGCCTTAAAATGCAGTTGTCGCTCATTAATCTACGCGGAAAAGTTTTGGGTTTAAAATTTACAGATTTAATCATTCTGCAAATGATTAAGCTCTCTTTCCGGTCTATATCTAGGTTTTGTCTGCAGGCACATCATAGCAGAGATAGAAAAAACGTTACATGCCAATTGTTGTGACTTCCAACTACTGGACACCGCGGACAACCACTGCCGGAAAGGTTTTAAAACCTTCCATATAATCAATTGTGCATTTGTTAAACTGAGTTGTGCCCTGTGTTAACGCGTCTATTCGCGCTTTCTTGCCACAAAGAGCAGGTTTCATCTTCGTGTAAGACTCCCCATGTGCATCCAGTGCCCAAAAAAGGGGACAGGTCAGATCCATCGAATTACAGGCATATCGCTATCACCTCCCTTCTCTCAAAGGTGATGGAGCGTGTGATAAACACGAAACTCCTAAGATACCTAGAAGAACACGATTAGATCAGTGACCTTCAATACGGCTTTCGCCACCGTCGCTGCACTGGTGATCTCCTAGTGTATCTCACACACCGCTGGGCCTCGGCCATTGAGAGTCAAGGTGAGGCGTTGGCAGTTAGCCTAGACATGGCCGAGGCGTTAGATCGGGTCTGGCACCGGGGTCTTCTATCGAAGTTTCCATTTTACGGACTGCCCGAGGGTCTGTGCAAATGGGTCGCCAGCTTTTTAACCAACAGAAGCATAAAAGCCATCGTTGATGGCAGCTGCTCCAAAACCATGGTTATTAACGCTGGCGTCCCGCAAGGCTACGTACTATCTCCAACGCTATTTCTACTGCATATCAATGACATGATGTCCACCGATAGCATTCATTGCTATGCAGACGACACGACGACGACTCCGAATGGAGTCGAGAAAACCTAGTTCAATTTAACCCCACCAAGACACAAGTTTGCGCGTTTACCGCTAAGAAAACTCCATTTACTGTGGCCCCACAATTCCAGAACACGGCTCTCACCATCTCGAAGAGCATTGGGATCCTAGGTATTGATATTTTGAGCGACGTTCAATTCAGAAGTCACTTGGAAGAGAAGGCCAAGCTGGCATCAAAAAAGCTGGGTGTCCTAAATAGAGCGAAGTGGTACTTTACTTCTGGGCAAAGATTGCTGCTGTACAAATCGCAGGTCCGTCCCCATATGGAGTACTGCTGTCACCTCTGGGCTGGAGCACCTGGATATCAGCTTGGCCCTCTTAACTCGGTTCAAAACCGCGCTGTACGAATTATTGACGATCCCATGCTCACAAACGTTATTGAACCTTTAAGTCTAAGGAGAGACTTCGCCTCTTTATGTGTGTTCTACCGCCTGTATAATGGGCTGTGTTCCGAGGAATTGTTCGACGTGATTGCAATTTTCACGGCCAGAGGCAAATATAGTGCTTTTCTCAAACATATGCAATGAAATAAAACAAATACACCACTCAAAAAACTATACGACAAAAGTGTTTCAAATTTAACCTTCAATCCCTCCATAATGCTTGTTTTTTTACAGAAGTCGTCCGTATTTCGCGAGTGTAGTGTTTGAGTAGACCCTATTAGGGCCGTTATACACGACCTTCATAATAAAAATCTTAATTTCTATAATAAATAAAATAAATGCAGAAGATATTAAATATTGTCTATGGTCTCTGGTGACTTACGTATAGACTATATTTTAAATTTATTCATCAACATATGAACCATATTACAGATTTGTTTTCTTAATAGCAGTTCATGTGTAATAGGCATTAACGCGGATATTTTTGGTCCGATAACCATTCAGCCACTAGAAATAAATAACAAAATATAATTCAGCTGTTTAGCCTGTTCATGACACAGACATTTTTTGTTTACATTAAAATAAAAAATAAAAAAATTACTTCCCGGCCTAGGCCTTCAATTTTGTATGAAATTCCTTTACAGTGCTCTTAGGTTATTCCGCCCGAAACGGGATACTTTGAGGCCTGTTATAACGCACGTAATGACGACATTTCATTGCATTTTTGAGAAAAATATACTTCAACAAACCCAAATCCAAACTTATACACGATGCGCTTTACTCAGTCGAAGAGTTCTTTTAACCATCCGGACTTGCCCAGCAACCATCTACTTAGTCGACAGGGATATTGAGGGATATTGGACAGTAATAACGAATAATGTGCCCAATTTAATAATTAAATAGCATTGTAACAATGTAAACGAATTGACATGTAAAATTATATTTTATCAATAAATGCTTGAATTAAATTGAATGAAAGTGACTGATTACACAAATGTTACTCGTGCATGTGGACGATACATTTTTTAACCAGTATGAATGTTAAAACAATAGTTTCATAGGTATCTTTGTAAGTGATTTAAAAATGTTTGGGACATGCTGTACATTAATGTCATGTAACATTTTGAAATATATAAACCAAACATGTTTTGTGCAAAAATACATTTAAATTTCATTTCATTTCCCGTTTCAGTTTAAAAAGAAAATACTTTGTAATTTCACTGTGACTTTGTCACGCCTAATACTCAGGCAACGGCCCGTATAATTATTTCTCAATGCAGTTCAACCGCTGACGGTCCTCGGCCCTAAATATTGAAGGAATAAGTTAGAATCAAATTAAAATATATAACATTAATTGTAGCTAAAGTCACGATGACAGTATATCGTTGTATGAACATCTAATGCTTGGTGTAGCTCTTTTTTTTCAATATTTGTGACACGGGGCTGACAGCGGCGGTGGAAAGGCTCAGACAAAGCCTTTATGTCACTGTGACTTTAGTCACACTTATGATACACAGATTGCGTTTTGGACAGAATTATTTGTAATTTTATAACTAGCAACGGAGGAAAGGTCTAATTGATAGCAGTGATACTTTTGGCAGCCGATCACTGTGATTTTATCATCATCGCGCCTTTATCACCCACTGTTAAATCATAGGGCTTCTGAAAGTTACGCGTAGACTCGCATCGTCTGAAACTCCAACAACTAATGCAATACTGAAACTTGTGCAGGCTCTCAGTGCAGTCTATTTGAAAGTTTAATTGTAAGAGAATATGTTTATTGCGAAATAGGACACTGCATTATGATATAATCAAAGTGAGAAATTGTAGAGGTTAAATTTTCAATTGTACAACATTGCCTCAACACTGCTTGAAGACCGCTTCGACCTCAAACAGGAATGGTTGCAGATGTGGATCTCGGCTATGGGAGGAAAACTTGGCGGTGAGATTATCCCGGGCTCTCTAATTAAAGGGTCTAATCTTTCTAGGCGGGATTGGTGCAACTTAAATAGACTTCGCACTGGGCACGGTCGCTGCGCTCAGTACAAATACCGCTGCGGGTGGGTCGACTTTCCTGCCTGCGCCTGCGGAGCCGAAGAGCAAACCATAACGCGCTATGCTGGCGGCCCTTCTGAAGACCTGATCTACCTCAGTAACGAAGCCATTGAATTTCTAAATAATCTTAAACTGGATTTATAATATGAATGTATTCGACCTGTATTAATCATCATGTAACGCCATACGATTAAATAAATAAATACATTTTAAATGGTAAGTAATATTATTATGTGTTTATTATTCTTCATAATTAAGATTCTATCAATAATCGATCGAGTCTGATTCGGTATCGAGTTATATGGTATAGTTTTCTTAATTATGAAAAATAATCAAAAAAACCGCAATCACGAGTGAATAATCGTAAAAATCAGAAATGAGGATATCCGCAGATGAACAAAAATAACCGACATAGCTCACAGGATTGCATCGTTGAAATGGCAATGGGCGGGTCATGTAGCCCGGAGAACGAAAGGCCGTTCGAGCAGTAAAGTCCTGGAGTGGCGACCACGCATAGGAATGCGCAGCAGGACGGCCGCCGACTAGTTGAACGGATGACCACTTAAGGATCGCGGGGTAGCTGCGCAGAACCCTGTGACGAACTACAGGGGAGGCCTATGTTCAGCAGTCAACGTTCGTGGCTGATAGAGAGATAGATTATTAAAAATATTGGCAAATATGCGTTGATTATAATTTTTTTTTTTAAATACGTAAGTAAATTAGGTATTAATTAGGGTCTTTGAATTAATTCAATTCAAATTCGTTGCCTTAAGGCAACAATTGACCACAGTGGTACGTCGTTGATTTTCCTATCAAGAGGTCAAGTAGAGGTACCTACTGAATAGGTAAAGAATTGCTTCACGGTAGATAACGTATTTTGATGTAAGTGATTATCTGAATAAAATTTAAGTATCTGACCACATCTCAATTTCACCCTGTAGATTTTTGTTGCCAAGTGAACAATGTATTATAGCTGGTTTTTGTATATCTTTACAGTAATATCTTAGGAAAATCAATTTATTATAATTTATTTTACGTACTCAAATGTTTCATCTATTCTTACTCAGAACTTGTAGGAAGTAGGTTTAACAAAAAGTATACATATATAGGACGGACGTATATATCAGTGATGTGGCGTACATATAAGCCGATCCCCACCGGGTTGCCCAAGGAAAGACCTTTTTCTTTAAATACGAGTAATTGAATAAAAAATCAAAATCAAATCAAAATATTATTTATTCAAGTAGGCCTAGTTACAAGCACTTTCGAAATGTCAGTTACATGAGAGTGAATGTTTGCTGGGAGAAATACAATATGATCCAACATTTGCTGCAAGGATTAGGGAAACCCAGAAAAACCTAATCAGATCATTTTACTCAAGTGTAATATTATTGATAAAATCATCATTTTTAAAATTAAAATTATCAATTAGATAAATCCCAAAAGGATTGTCAATAAAAAATAAATAATCTAGAATGTGTCTAGAATAAAATTCTAAATGTCAGAGTATATAAAACAATTAAGATTAAAATAATAATAATACCTTAGGTATTCGTTAAAATAACTATTCAGATACCTACATGACGCTATAATTTACATTAATCCCACGCGGCTTCATCATTCATGTAGTCTTGTGTGCTATAATAAGCTTTAGAAAATAATTTTCGTTTCACAATATTTTTGAATTTACCAATAGACAACTCAGTTATGCTGCTAGGAAGTTTATTATAAAATCTCACACAGTTACCCATGAATGATCTCCTTATTTTATAGAGCCTAGTAGCAGGCACTGCGAGCTTATGCTTATTTCTAGTATTAATATTATGTACATCACAGTTCTTCTTAAAGTCTGTACATACATAATATTCTCATAAATGTATTGACAATGCACTGTCATTATATTAATGTCCTTAAACTTAAATACGCTTCGTCTTCCCTTGTAATTTGCCTGACGCTACGCCTCTGGTATATAATATATATATTTTTACACGTAAATACATATAATTATAATTATATAAACATTTCCCAAATCCAATAGCTGGTCAACTGCAGTTTATCGATATCTTAATAAATTGTGTTTTGGCAATGCTGCCAAGAAACTACGTGCCCCTCGTTTCCTTGCTACCAGAGGCAGGAACGCAATATCAAGTCAATCGGAAACTAATATTGTTGGGTTCAAATTGACTTGCTAGTTAAATGTATCTACGATGTATTTTTTCAAAATCTTTTTAAACTTGTCATGTGTTTGGTGTATTGTATTTTTTCCACGCGATAACGGAGCAACGAGGTTGAAGTGTTTTTTTTGCATAAAGTAAAAAAGTAAAGGTCTGGAGTTAACATACTGCCATCCCATTGAGGAACGTCCAATGGGTTAGGTGCAAAACTTTGACCGTAGTTTTCCGTACCTTTGAGGCATTTTCAGCATGCTGAAATACCATTTCAGACCATTTGAGAGGGTGATCTATCACATACAAGTTAATCAACATTTCTTCTCAATTGCCGTTGTTTTCAGGCTCCTGATACATGTTGTCAGTCTGCTTCAGGCCATCCTCTATCAGACGACTATATAACCTAAAAAAACCCGTTTAAGGCGTTATCATGACCCCATATGGGCCTTTTTAGTATATGACGAAATTTTTAGTTGGAGATAACATGATTAGAAAAAGACAGATAAAATGAGAATTCCAGAAGAGTGTGACGAAGACAACACGATCAAGACAGGAATTATAGTTATAACAGAGACGAGATAGAGGCGGGTCCACACGAGTTTTCAGAATAATAGCTCTTATTGTTTCATTTTATCGCTCTAATTCCTGCGTAAAAATAAGGAGTGTATTTTTGAGATGAAATTTATGGTTACAACTATTTATTCTCTTTATACCGACCCGTTTTAAAAGGCCAATAAAGTCAAAGCTATTAATAAAAGTCCGAATAGTACCGAGCAAGTCTTGTTTATAGTTTCGTCAATGGGTAGTGATCGGCTTGTTTACCAGCCAACAATATTATTGTTTCAGTTCGTAAACAATGTAGATGAAAGTAAATATTGTTCATGCGTTGGTTTCTACATTAATTTTGCGTACATAATACGAAGATAATAATTAATAATACTCTTACCCGTGTAAAATGAGCTAGGGTTTATATTGAAACTATTCACGATTTAGAATGTAACTAGACCCTAAACACATTCTAGCTCAATTTGGAATGTGTTTATTAGGTAAGTACTACAAAGAGCCTGCAGCTCCAAATATAAAAATATTTTTCTTTTTGTGAGTGAGGTTCCTACCTCCAATGAACACTTGCTCCAATCAGCAATTTCACTTGTTACGTTCGCTGAGGAGAAAAAGTCATAACCCCTCTTTTTTTTCAGCGTAGTCGGGTAAAAAGTATTATATAACCATCTGGAGATACCCAGCTACCCGTGTGCCAAAAATAGTTGAAATTGGTTAAGCCAAATTGACGTGATGAAGTTACAACAACACATACAAACATGCAAAAATTTCAATGATTCAATGACCTCCAAATACTCTGTAACAATTGGTTTTATGAAAATACCTTCAATGTACTTACTGACATTTCATTGTCACAAATTTATGATAGTATAAAAGAAGTGGCAGACGCTGGCAGACGAGCCACCTGGTGGAGAGTCAATATGTCAATAGTTATATCGATTCAGTTTCTTCATTGAAGAACAGCGCCATCTCTCTCGCTGTCCTAATACTTGTTGGAGAAGCAATGGGACTGAGACGAAGGGTATCTTATAGTATTTAATAAACTAAATACCAAACTTAGCACATGCTTATAGCATGTGGCAACATACATACGGCAGGGTTGTTAACGCCACGCTTACCGATAAGCCTTGTTCACCAAGTTCATAGTGGTTGCCAACTTATCTAACTTGACTATCGCGAAAGTTAAACCAATCCCGGATCTCAACAAACTTCTCTATTACTAGTTATCAAGAACTGGCGTCTCCTGCGGCGTCTACGGAAAATGTTTTCATAGTTTATGGAATAACATGACTGTCATATACAACGACAATACAAATCAATGACCAAGGACCAAGCGAGCAAGTTTGAAAGGTTTACTTTATTTCAACGCTTTTAAGAGCATTTTTGGTAAATTTTTGGTATTTTCCATACTTTCGTCTTACCCGCCCAATCACCTAAGTAGTTTTTGGCTCGATACTACAATGCATAAGGTACGTACAGTACAGCTACTTGTAAATACTTGCCCATTCCTGGATTCGAACCCGGGACCGACAGCTTCTTAGACCGTTGCGCAACCAACTGAGTGCATGAGAGGTTGGGCATATCTTGTTAATTGTTTATTTTGTTATGAATTGTTCTTCGATACTACTTTGATTTATATGAGTTTTGTTTTACATGGTTTATTTGAAATATGCACATTAAGGAAGCGTATTCTATTTATTGTGATATCCAGACCTTTGTAGTGTACTCGTAAAACGAGCTGGCGCGTAGAACTGTGGCTTATGGTCGGAATTGTCTTTACTAGTATTCAAATTTGACTGAACATTTTGTTTGTTTTGGTTACTATCAATCGTTGTTACTTTAAGAAAACATCTCATGTAAATCACCAAATTAGTAAAATTCCTTGATAAACGTATCTTGGTTTAACTTACGTGATGTACTAACAAGAAAATGCCCCACACAACTGAACCAAACAAATAATGTCAATAGTTACCGTAAAGTTTGTTGCATGAACCTTTTTAAGATGGTTGCTGTAGTTTTCAGCGTAGGTTTCTTTTGCAAAGAATCTGTAGTGTTTGCAAGGACTTTATGTGCAGCATTCACTTTTCATCAAGCAGAAAAGAAATTCCGCCCATTGACACCAGACGCCATTTTGTTAGCAAAATGCACACACTTGAATGTGTTTCAGAAGATTTTTTTCCATTTTGACATAATTAGCACACTCATTTTGTAATAGCGCAGTAAAAAACCAATATAATGCCTAAAAGTGTACTCGATTATTTTCATACAAAAATCTTTTAGGAAAGTTGAGACAAAACATAAAACTTATGTAATATTTTGGTTTGGTACAAGCTTTAAAAAAATATCGTGATACAACTTCCTAAAATAGTCAATTTTCAATATTTTACGCATAATGGCGCCGACGCCGAAATAAGATTAAATGTATATAGTGTGACTGAGTAGAAAAACGGTTACTTTTAAGTCGATTGAAGAAACTGAATTTAATATAAGACAAGTTCATCATTTTTTGCTTTTCAGTTTTTTCAGCCGTTTAATTATTTAGTTAATTTTAAATTACCTTCAATATACAGACACTCAATCTTTACAACTTTACAATAGTATAAATGACAAGATGCGAAAACAAGCCGATTGGACTTAAAGTGCACTGCCATTTACACACTGATGTAACCTAAATATGTGTGAGTCTCACGATATTTTTTTCTAGTTAACGGATTAGAAGCGAGTGCGCCTGCCAGGCAAGTTCAGATGACATCATACATCCATGTAACAAACGATCATAGTTCTCGGTAATAGACACAGATGGATGCCCCTCGAAATGTCGACAAACTTTTCATCGAATTTTATTTCATCGAAAACGATTAATAGAATATTCAGTATATAACCCTCCTACAGCTTTAGAAGGCGCAGGTCCGCCCACACATTGAATACTGTTGTCATCTGTGGGCTGGGGCTCCCAAGTACCAGCTTCTCAGTTGCCAGCGTATTTCAGATCAGGTTGACTCCTTGGCTCTGGGTAGAGATGTAGCCACGCTCTGCATATTATATCGCATGTATAACGGGGAGTGCTCCGAGGAATTGTTCGGGTTGATCCCAGCTGCATCTTTCCGGCATCGTCCTACGCGACAACATTTCCACCCTCACCACTTAGATGGTTGGCAGTCCATAACTGTGCGTTTTTCTAGAAATTTTCTGCCTCGCACGACTGAACTGTGGAATAAATTGCCGCCTCAGTATTTCCGGACCGATGCGACCTTCAAGCCTTCAAGAAAAGAGCGTACTCCCACCTGAAAGGCCGCCAACGCACTTGTGACTCCTCCGGTGATGCAAGTGTCTATGGGCGACGGTGATTGCTTACCATCAGGCGACCCGTCTGCTCGTTTGCCTCCAATGTCATAAAAAAAAGAATATCTCCTGGAGTCGTATGGCTTCATCGACTATTCATTGCATATTATAACAATTATTAGAGCAATGATATAAGGAATTTTAAATGCTTAAAATAACATTTAAAAGATTATTTTAAAGACAGAACATCAAATAATTCATATTATTTCATCGACGTATTATTATACAACTAATTCATTGCATACTTAATTACCAATTTTAAGAAAAAAATAAAAAATAAAACAAACTCAAGCAAGTTTAGACAACTTAGGTTTGAAAGCTTGTAATCTTCTGAAAAATAAAATAAATCTAATTACTTTTGCTATATTAGGTTAAGTTGATTCGCTCCCTGAACAGCAGGTTAGGTTAGGTTAGAACTGCGTCCCTAACAAAAATAATTTGCTCCCAGAACAGTACGTTACGTATTCTACTTTAAGGCAGGTCAGACTTTAGTTAGGTTAGTTACGACGAAGAGCCAAGCGAGGAGGAGTGTTAGGTTGAACTGCGACCCTAACGAGCGAGCGAAGCGAGTGAGCCACCCAGGTCCGACTTGCTTACGATACGACTTTATGGCGGGTCCTATTTTGCTATTGAATAAGTAAGTATTGTAATGCTTTTCGGCATTAATCTAGTTCTAAGGCAGGTCCGACTTGGCTTAGGTTAGGTACGACGACGAGCGAAGCGAGGAGGAGTGTTCGGGTGAACTGCGACCCTAACAAGCGAGCGAAACGCCAGAACCAACTTCCGCCTAATAACTAGAACGGCGTCACTAACAAAAATAATTCTTTACTAGAAAATTAAGTTCAAAAAAGGTACTTAGTCGTTTTTCTATAATGTAAAATTTAAAACGAAATAATAAAAAATGAATTAAAAATCTGTGAAATAAAGTATATAGTAAATAATATTTCTACACATTAAAAATCGGTGTTATAAAAATACACCATTTAATTGTTCGGTGTAATGAATATTCGATCGAATGAAAAAAAGCGTATCGTTGACTTTGAACTGAAATTCAATTAAACGTTGTCGAAATTTCAAGGGTAATCCGACACAGATATGTGATTATTACCAAGAACTAAAATACATACTTAAATATAGATAGGCGCACTTGCCTTGCCCGGAAGGCGGACTTCGCCCCCCTCACCTCAAAACAATTGAAGTCTAATTACAACGTTCAATTAAATCGCGTCATAATAGCGAACTTTCGCTAACTAAAAGACTAAAGGTAAGCAGCATTTCAAAGTTTTCAAACAGCGCACAATGAATACCTGAATGAAACACCTTTACAATAGGAGCTGAAAATTAACCTCCAGGCGCTTTATGAGGTTTTGTTCAAACTTGCAGCCGCGTCAATAGCGTATGCGCTCTTGCCAACTCAGTAACGAGTGCAGCCCTTTGTTTGAACTTCAAATGTGGCGCTGTCCTTCAAAGGTAAGTTATGCATGTCGACTTTTATTTCGCGGGCACAATGTATGTTTGGCCGACGTAAAATGCAATACTACTTTTGTCTATACCTATAAAACAGTGCCGTGACTACTGACAGACGAGGCTGAGCTTAAGGATGTCCATAAATTGACCTGTGTGAAATTAACCAATCACATTTCGTAGATTCAAAGACAAACACCGTCCATTCTTCCCAACATATCCTGCGCACACAACTTTCCCTTATTTTGTGCGTACAAAAATCTCGGCCCGCTGAGCTGTATCCTAGATCCTAGAGATAGCCTAGTGCTTATGCCTACTAAAGAGTACATTTATATTTATTTTGCACTGTTCCACTTTCAGGCAGGTGAAACTTGGATATGATGTAGAAGATCAGATCAGATCTGATACCGATTTTGCTGTGCCCTTGCAGGGTACATGTCTCACTAGTTATTTATAATTCAATCAGTGATATGCAATAAATGATTCTGATTCTGATTAGATGAATATAAAAAATATATAATTAAAATATTTTTCCATTCAGCAACCTTCGAATAAATTTTGTAAGATAAATCCTAACAGATAAAATACATTCAGACATTTACTTTACACAACGAAAATTCCAACACAGTTTAAGAAATACAAACATAATGGCACAATATTCTGCTAATGCGAGCTCATTATTCGACCCTCTTCTTTCACATTGACAAACGCAAAGTATCGTATATATAGCACTGTCCAATTCATACAGGGTGAATAAATACTAAGTCAAGAAGCGAATTACATTTTTTTTTTCAAGTCCATGCTCAGAGGTTGATGAGAGTGATAATTAAGAATTCGTTTGATTTATGTCATATAATATGTATCTATGCATGTGAATAGAAATGAGCTGGAAATTGATATGTCCTACTTTTATCCCGGAAAAATGCACAGTACTTCAAGGATAAGCAAAATGTTCCTTGCTACGTTGATGAGAATAGCTAGGTAGCTATTTATGCTTTAAAACAAAATAAATATAATTGCTGAATTGCAAAAATTGTAATGTAAAATTTTTACGTGTGTACATTGACCATATTTGAGTTTAGAGAGAATGTTTATATCCTCATAAAAACAATACAGTTCACTTAAATGAGCTTAGAAATATTTCCTTTAGATTAAACAAAATAATATATTTTTCACTTCTGCTGCTCAAAAAGTACGTCATATTAGCTTCGCGAAGCGAGACTAAAATAGTACATCTAGCCCCTAGGGTTTAAAAGAAAGCCATATAATCCCATACAAATTTCTATAAACTGAAAAAAAAACTTAGCCAGCTACATACTACTTACGAATAATTAAAAACAAACAAACCAGCCTGATCAGATTGGCCAAAATTTGTAATCGAATTGCTCAAACTGTACTTTTAAGTTTTCATTAAATATACAATTTTAATTGAAATAAAACAATTTAACGGATTATATCGCGTATATTATCTCATTTTAGTTCCCGACGTTTCGGAAGCTTTCCAGCTTTCCATGGTCACGGGAGGACTGAGAAAAGATGTATTTTCCTCTGTCAAAGTTGCAATTTGTGCAAACTACCCATTTTTTGAAAAAACACAAATAAAGGTGTACATACATGCCAGATGGGCCTAAGCTGTAAAGACAGTTACACATGTGCCAGAAGGGCTTAATTATTTTATTCTAATAATTTACCAAGCAGCATTTCACAAATGAGGCGTACTGAAGAGAAAAGAAACGCTGCAAAGAAAAACTCCCAGGCTACCTCATTACTAATTATAATATTTAAAAACAGAGACTATTAAACTACTTTAAACAGGTAAGATATTTTACACCGTTCGGAAATTAAGGTTTTGCAGTCCTGTGTCTCGCTTGTTCCTTGATGAGATGTATTACAGGATCCCAAGCTGGTGGTAGTGACAATCCATCTTCTCTATTGAAATTAGGATGCTTTTTAATCTCAATAGCCTCGCGTAGCATCCTGGGAAAATATCTTTTTTCTTTGGCAAGGATAGAAGGTTTATCAAACTTAATTGAGTGGTTTGGTTTGTCAATGACATGTTCACAAACTGCAGACCTATTACACCGACGGTGCTTGACATCTGCTATGTGCTCCTTCAGCCGGGTTGATACACTGCGTTTCGTTTGACCAATGTATGAAAGACCACACTCGCAGTCCAGCTTATAAATGCCTGCACTCTGCAAAGGGGTGCTACTCTTCACGGGTCTAAGGTATTGAGACACCTTCTTCAACGGCTTGAAATATGTTTTTATAGAAGCACGCTTCAAGATGTTTCCGATCTTGTCTGTGACCCCTTTCACATATGGTAATACGGCAGGTTTACGCTCGACTGTTGGTTTCTTCATACTGGGATTCTGCTTGGAACGTGGTATCTGGAGCTCGTTGGCTCGAAGCGCACGTTTGACATTCTGTAACTTAGCAGTCAGATGTTGATTGTCGCAGATACCCCTGGCTCTCTGAAACAAAGATTTACCCACTGTAGCAAGTTGACAGGGATGGTGGTGAGATTTGCCATTCAAATACCTATCTGTATGCGTAGGTTTCCTATATACAGTATGACCTATGTCATTTTTAGGACCTCTAATTACTAGCACATCTAAGAATGCAAGTGAATTTTGATTTTCCAACTCCATAGAGAATTTAATTTTACTATGCATGGAGTTCAGATGGTCTAAGAAAGCTGAAACACTAGATCTAGGTAAAATAGTAAAGGTATCATCTACGTATCTTTTAAAGATCCTCGGCTTGACAGGTGCCAATGAAAGCGCTCTCTCCTCGAAGTCTTCCATGAAAATATCGGCGACGACAGGAGACACCGGAGACCCCATTGCCACACCATCAACTTGCCCGTAGAATTCACCATTCCATAGCATATAGCCAGATGTAAGGCAGTGTTGTAATAACTCAGCATATTCTATTGCCATCTGTTGTTCACCCAATCTTCTTTTCACAATTTCGATACATTCTTGAACTGGTAGGCATGTGAAGAGAGACTGGACATCAAAACTGACCATAACTTCATCATCAGTTAGTCTCAAATCCTTAATCTCACTGACAAAATGGTATGAGTCCCTTGTGTATGCTTCCGTCTTCCCTCGCAGTAAAGAAAGTACACCTGCTAAGTGCCGAGCTAATCAATAAGTAGGAGCATCGATTTGACTCACTATAGGGCGTAACGGAGCACCAGGTTTATGTATCTTTGGTAACCCGTACAACTTTGGTGGCACCGGGCAAGAAGGCACTAAACTTTTCACATCCAGATTAAGATTTTCAGAGTGCTTACTTATCAGCTCGGCTGTCGTTTTTACTACTTTCGCCGTTGGATCTCGCTTAACAAGCTTGTATGTTGTAGCGTCTGACAAAAGTACTTCCACTTTCTGGTTGTAATCACTAGTATCCATAACAACCGTCGCATTTCCCTTGTCAGCTCGAAGCATGGTGATATCTGGGTCCTCACGCAAGCTCTTCAAAGCGTTGAATTCAGTTCTGGGTAAGTTAACTTTAGGAGACTTCGCTCGTCTTAAAATTGAAGACACATCCTGGCGTACGGCCTCCAAATCCTCCTTACGCATATGATTCTGAACCAAACAATCTTCCACACCGACTATAATCTGTTCAAAAGGGATATTCCGTGGAGTAACAACATAATTAAGCCCTTTTTTAAGAAGCGAGGTTTGGGATTGCGAGAGTTCCTTCGAGCTAATATTCACTACAGGTGCAACGGCATTTGACGTTGACGTTTGATTACCTCCACGGAGCGTTTCATTCCTAGTGCGTTTTGATTTCAACTTGTCAAACTTAGCATTTTTCTTACGTGTACAGGTTTTAAATTTTGATGCGTAACGTCTGTCGCCTTGTTCAACAATACTTTTGAAGTCATCATCTGTCAATATCAACTGCAATTCGTCACTCTTTTCTTTAATCTGTTGTTCAAATTTGTGAGCTGAATAACGGGTATTGTGGATAAGTTTGCACAGTAACTTTACACTAGCTTGGCGGAGAATTCGTTCACTACCGAAAATGTCCTTCTTCGGTGCTATTTTCACGCATGTAGGAATGAGATCTTCATCACGGCATTCTATAAGGAAATTCAATGAACTTCGAGCTCGTGCGAGTCCCGTCCTGAGGTCTTCATACCGCCTGATTTGGTTAGCAACATCCAGTCCGTACTGGTGTACATAATATTTTCTTCTGTTTCCGCGATTATTACTCATTGAAATAAAACAATTTAACGGATTATATCGCGTATATTATCTCATTTTAGTTCCCGACGTTTCGGAAGTTTTCCAGCTTTCCATGGTCACGGGAGGACTGAGAAAAGATGTATTTTCCTCTGTCAAAGTTACAATTTGTGCAAACTACCCATTTTTTGAAAAAACACAAATAAAGGTGTACATACATGCCAGATGGGCCTAAGCTGTAAAGACAGTTACACATGTGCCAGAAGGGCTTAATTATTTTATTCTAATAATTTACCAAGCAGCATTTCACAAATGAGGCGTACTGAGGAGAAAAGAAACGCTGCAAAGAAAAAAAAAAAAAAAAAAAAAATAGCTTCCGAAACGTCGGGAACTAAAATGAGATAATATACGCGATATAATCCGTTAAATTGTTTTATTTCAATGAGTAATAATCGCGGAAACAGAAGAAAATATTATATACAATTTTAATGTTTAAGTCTTTTTTATTTTCTCACAGTCGAAGTGAAAAGCAGAGTGCTTAACACGTGGCGAAAAGCCATTATGATACTCAGACATATTTGTCCTCGCTCACATCGTGAGATGGTCCAAATAATAACTTCGTGTCATAATAGCTTGTTTTAGCCCCTTTTCAAACAATCTACTATAACGTGATCGCTAGCTATATTACATTATTGTTCCATCACATGTTACTTCATTTTGAAAAAAGAATCACATTATTTGGTACCTAATTCATTATATGTACGTCTTTGCCGCCTCATACATTACGCTACTTTTGCCATAACCTGTTCTCTTTTTACGTAGTTGTATGTTTGTATTTCTTAAACTGTGTTGAAATTTTCGTTGTGTAAAGTAAATGCCTGAATGTATTTTATCTGTTAGGATTTATCTTAAAATAATTATTCGAAGTTTGCTGAATGGATTAATATTTTAATTATATATTTTTTATATTTGTATATATGTATGAATATTTGTGCCAACATCACGCCGAAACGGCTACACGGATTGTCTCCATTTTGATACAGGAATAGATAGATCTCTACAAATGCTTATAGACTTTTACTCGATTACGCTGAAGCAAAAAAAGGGTTGTTACTTTTACCCCTCCATGTACGAAGTTGTGGGCTCCTTCTGGTTTTTAATATGGATATGGTTGAAAAAATTTATATAGTTTCCTATATACATTATTTCATCTACCTCATACATCAATTATGAAAGCTTTAAATATCTACATTCCCAAAAAAACATACCCTTCGAAAGTTATAAAATAAACAAGATAAAAAACAATGAAATTTATAAAATAAACAAGATAATAAACAAACTTTCTTGAAATTAAAGCTACAAACGTATTTAGCGCACTAAGTTTTAAAGTTAAAGCTTCTTTCAAACAAACTTCTAACTTCATAAGGTAAAAAGTTACATAAGAGCTGCGTATTTCATTCAAAATTAAGTTTCGAGTATTCATAACTGCGAGTTGAATTAACTTTGAAGTCATTTAAATACTACTCTATTCACTGGGATTCATAGCAGATTTAATATTCCGAATGTGAACAATAAAGCTTATGGTTATTTATTTATGGTTACAGTTAGTAATATTACATAATTTTGAGAGTTCTGTGACTGAAATGATAAAAATGAAACCTTCGTAATATCCGTTCGTCTATCAGGACCTTTTCCGGAAAAAGGTGTATTTCAACTATTTCAGAAAATATTATTTTCACTCCAATGAGACCCCTGTGTCTAACAAACGTATATGGCATGATCACATTTCGTACATTTAAAGTTACATTACACAAAATATTGTTGGGTTCCTTTAGAATGAAATAATAAAATAGGGTGTCGATTTAATATTACTTGGAATTTTACATGTTGTCAATTTCTACCCGTTATTAGGTGACTTTGGAAATGTTCACAAGTTCTGTTCCTCCTCTTATCTCAAATCTCAATGTCTCACTAGTTATTTATAATTCAATCAGTGATATGCAATAAATGATTCTGATTCTGATTAGATGAATATAAAAAATATATAATTAAAATATTTTTCCATTCAGCAACCTTCGAATAAATTTTGTAAGATAAATCCTAACAGATAAAATACATTCAGACATTTACTTTACACAACGAAAATTCCAACACAGTTTAAGAAATACAAACATAATGGCACAATATTCTGCTAATGCGAGCTCATTATTCGACCCTCTTCTTTCACATTGACAAACGCAAAGTATCGTATATATAGCACTGTCCAATTCATACAGGGTGAATAAATACTAAGTCAAGAAGCGAATTACATTTTTTTTTTCAAGTCCATGCTCAGAGGTTGATGAGAGTGATAATTAAGAATTCGTTTGATTTATGTCATATAATATGTATCTATGCATGTGAATAGAAATGAGCTGGAAATTGATATGTCCTACTTTTATCCCGGAAAAATGCACAGTACTTCAAGGATAAGCAAAATGTTCCTTGCTACGTTGATGAGAATAGCTAGGTAGCTATTTATGCTTTAAAACAAAATAAATATAATTGCTGAATTGCAAAAATTGTAATGTAAAATTTTTACGTGTGTACATTGACCATATTTGAGTTTAGAGAGAATGTTTATATCCTCATAAAAACAATACAGTTCACTTAAATGAGCTTAGAAATATTTCCTTTAGATTAAACAAAATAATATATTTTTCACTTCTGCTGCTCAAAAAGTACGTCATATTAGCTTCGCGAAGCGAGACTAAAATAGTACATCTAGCCCCTAGGGTTTAAAAGAAAGCCATATAATCCCATACAAATTTCTATAAACTGAAAAAAAAACTTAGCCAGCTACATACTACTTACGAATAATTAAAAACAAACAAACCAGCCTGATCAGATTGGCCAAAATTTGTAATCGAATTGCTCAAACTGTACTTTTAAGTTTTCATTAAATATACAATTTTAATTGAAATAAAACAATTTAACGGATTATATCGCGTATATTATCTCATTTTAGTTCCCGACGTTTCGGAAGCTTTCCAGCTTTCCATGGTCACGGGAGGACTGAGAAAAGATGTATTTTCCTCTGTCAAAGTTGCAATTTGTGCAAACTACCCATTTTTTGAAAAAACACAAATAAAGGTGTACATACATGCCAGATGGGCCTAAGCTGTAAAGACAGTTACACATGTGCCAGAAGGGCTTAATTATTTTATTCTAATAATTTACCAAGCAGCATTTCACAAATGAGGCGTACTGAAGAGAAAAGAAACGCTGCAAAGAAAAACTCCCAGGCTACCTCATTACTAATTATAATATTTAAAAACAGAGACTATTAAACTACTTTAAACAGGTAAGATATTTTACACCGTTCGGAAATTAAGGTTTTGCAGTCCTGTGTCTCGCTTGTTCCTTGATGAGATGTATTACAGGATCCCAAGCTGGTGGTAGTGACAATCCATCTTCTCTATTGAAATTAGGATGCTTTTTAATCTCAATAGCCTCGCGTAGCATCCTGGGAAAATATCTTTTTTCTTTGGCAAGGATAGAAGGTTTATCAAACTTAATTGAGTGGTTTGGTTTGTCAATGACATGTTCACAAACTGCAGACCTATTACACCGACGGTGCTTGACATCTGCTATGTGCTCCTTCACCCGGGTTGATACACTGCGTTTCGTTTGACCAATGTATGAAAGACCACACTCGCAGTCCAGCTTATAAATGCCTGCACTCTGCAAAGGGGTGCTACTCTTCACGGGTCTAAGGTATTGAGACACCTTCTTCAACGGCTTGAAATATGTTTTTATAGAAGCACGCTTCAAGATGTTTCCGATCTTGTCTGTGACCCCTTTCACATATGGTAATACGGCAGGTTTACGCTCGACTGTTGGTTTCTTCATACTGGGATTCTGCTTGGAACGTGGTATCTGGAGCTCGTTGGCTCGAAGCGCACGTTTGACATTCTGTAACTTAGCAGTCAGATGTTGATTGTCGCAGATACCCCTGGCTCTCTGAAACAAAGATTTACCCACTGTAGCAAGTTGACAGGGATGGTGGTGAGATTTGCCATTCAAATACCTATCTGAATGCGTAGGTTTCCTATATACAGTATGACCTATGTCATTTTTAGGACCTCTAATTACTAGCACATCTAAGAATGCAAGTGAATTTTGATTTTCCAACTCCATAGAGAATTTAATTTTACTATGCATGGAGTTCAGATGGTCTAAGAAAGCTGAAACACTAGATCTAGGTAAAATAGTAAAGGTATCATCTACGTATCTTTTAAAGATCCTCGGCTTGACAGGTGCCAATGAAAGCGCTCTCTCCTCGAAGTCTTCCATGAAAATATCGGCGACGACAGGAGACACCGGAGACCCCATTGCCACACCATCAACTTGCCCGTAGAATTCACCATTCCATAGCATATAGCCAGATGTAAGGCAGTGTTGTAATAACTCAGCATATTCTATTGCCATCTGTTGTTCACCCAATCTTCTTTTCACAATTTCGATACATTCTTGAACTGGTAGGCATGTGAAGAGAGACTGGACATCAAAACTGACCATAACTTCATCATCAGTTAGTCTCAAATCCTTAATCTCACTGACAAAATGGTATGAGTCCCTTGTGTATGCTTCCGTCTTCCCTCGCAGTAAAGAAAGTACACCTGCTAAGTGCCGAGCTAATCAATAAGTAGGAGCATCGATTTGACTCACTATAGGGCGTAACGGAGCACCAGGTTTATGTATCTTTGGTGACCCGTACAACTTTGGTGGGACCGGGCAAGAAGGCACTAAACTTTTCACATCCAGATTAAGATTTTCAGAGTGCTTACTTATCAGCTCGGCTGTCGTTTTTACTACTTTCGCCGTTGGATCTCGCTTAACAAGCTTGTATGTTGTAGCGTCTGACAAAAGTACTTCCACTTTCTGGTTGTAATCACTAGTATCCATAACAACCGTCGCATTTCCCTTGTAAGCTCGAAGAATGGTGATATCTGGGTCCTCACGCAAGCTCTTCAAAGCGTTGAATTCAGTTCTGGGTAAGTTAACTTTAGGAGACTTCGCTCGTCTTAAAATTGAAGACACATCCTGGCGTACGGCCTCCAAATCCTCCTTACGCATATGATTCTGGACCAAACAATCTTCCACACCGACTATAATCTGTTCAAAAGGGATATTCCGTGGAGTAACAACATAATTAAGCCCTTTTTTAAGAAGCGAGGTTTGGGATTGCGAGAGTTCCTTCGAGCTAATATTCACTTTAGGTGCAACGGCATTTGACGTTGACGTTTGATTACCTCCACGGAGCGTTTCATTCCTAGTGCGTTTTGATTTCAACTTGTCAAACTTAGCATTTTTCTTACGTGTACAGGTTTTAAATTTTGATGCGTAACGTCTGTCGCCTTGTTCAACAATACTTTTGAAGTCATCATCTGTCAATATCAACTGCAATTCGTCACTCTTTTCTTTAATCTGTTGTTCAAATTTGTGAGCTGAATAACGGGTATTGTGGATAAGTTTGCACAGTAACTTTACACTAGCTTGGCGGAGAATTCGTTCACTACCGAAAATGTCCTTCTTCGGTGCTATTTTCACGCATGTAGGAATGAGATCTTCATCACGGCATTCTATAAGGAAATTCAATGAACTTCGAGCTCGTGCGAGTCCCGTCCTGAGGTCTTCATACCGCCTGATTTGGTTAGCAACATCCAGTCCGTACTGGTGTACATAATATTTTCTTCTGTTTCCGCGATTATTACTCATTGAAATAAAACAATTTAACGGATTATATCGCGTATATTATCTCATTTTAGTTCCCGACGTTTCGGAAGTTTTCCAGCTTTCCATGGTCACGGGAGGACTGAGAAAAGATGTATTTTCCTCTGTCAAAGTTACAATTTGTGCAAACTACCCATTTTTTGAAAAAACACAAATAAAGGTGTACATACATGCCAGATGGGCCTAAGCTGTAAAGACAGTTACACATGTGCCAGAAGGGCTTAATTATTTTATTCTAATAATTTACCAAGCAGCATTTCACAAATGAGGCGTACTGAGGAGAAAAGAAACGCTGCAAAGAAAAAAAAAAAAAAAAAAAAAAAAAAAAAGCTTCCGAAACGTCGGGAACTAAAATGAGATAATATACGCGATATAATCCGTTAAATTGTTTTATTTCAATGAGTAATAATCGCGGAAACAGAAGAAAATATTATATACAATTTTAATGTTTAAGTCTTTTTTATTTTCTCACAGTCGAAGTGAAAAGCAGAGTGCTTAACACGTGGCGAAAAGCCATTATGATACTCAGACATATTTGTCCTCGCTCACATCGTGAGATGGTCCAAATAATAACTTCGTGTCATAATAGCTTGTTTTAGCCCCTTTTCAAACAATCTACTATAACGTGATCGCTAGCTATATTACATTATTGTTCCATCACATGTTACTTCATTTTGAAAAAAGAATCACATTATTTGGTACCTAATTCATTATATGTACGTCTTTGCCGCCTCATACATTACGCTACTTTTGCCATAACCTGTTCTCTTTTTACGTAGTTGTATGTTTGTATTTCTTAAACTGTGTTGAAATTTTCGTTGTGTAAAGTAAATGTCTGAATGTATTTTATCTGTTAGGATTTATCTTAAAATAATTATTCGAAGTTTGCTGAATGGATTAATATTTTAATTATATATTTTTTATATTTGTATATATGTATGAATATTTGTGCCAACATCACGCCGAAACGGCTACACGGATTGTCTCCATTTTGATACAGGAATAGATAGATCTCTACAAATGCTTATAGACTTTTACTCGATTACGCTGAAGCAAAAAAAGGGTTGTTACTTTTACCCCTCCATGTACGAAGTTGTGGGCTCCTTCTGGTTTTTAATATGGATATGGTTGAAAAAATTTATATAGTTTCCTATATACATTATTTCATCTACCTCATACATCAATTATGAAAGCTTTAAATATCTACATTCCCAAAAAAACATACCCTTCGAAAGTTATAAAATAAACAAGATAAAAAACAATGAAATTTATAAAATAAACAAGATAATAAACAAACTTTCTTGAAATTAAAGCTACAAACGTATTTAGCGCACTAAGTTTTAAAGTTAAAGCTTCTTTCAAACAAACTTCTAACTTCATAAGGTAAAAAGTTACATAAGAGCTGCGTATTTCATTCAAAATTAAGTTTCGAGTATTCATAACTGCGAGTTGAATTAACTTTGAAGTCATTTAAATACTACTCTATTCACTGGGATTCATAGCAGATTTAATATTCCGAATGTGAACAATAAAGCTTATGGTTATTTATTTATGGTTACAGTTAGTAATATTACATAATTTTGAGAGTTCTGTGACTGAAATGATAAAAATGAAACCTTCGTAATATCCGTTCGTCTATCAGGACCTTTTCCGGAAAAAGGTGTATTTCAACTATTTCAGAAAATATTATTTTCACTCCAATGAGACCCCTGTGTCTAACAAACGTATATGGCATGATCACATTTCGTACATTTAAAGTTACATTACACAAAATATTGTTGGGTTCCTTTAGAATGAAATAATAAAATAGGGTGTCGATTTAATATTACTTGGAATTTTACATGTTGTCAATTTCTACCCGTTATTAGGTGACTTTGGAAATGTTCACAAGTTCTGTTCCTCCTCTTATCTCAAACATTCAATTCCATGTATAGGTAATAATAAATATAATACACTCTGAAAAAAAAATACAAAACTTTATTTCTGCATTTATTCCTCATGGTTCTTTCTTTTATTTATAATTCAGTAAGATTAAAATTCATAGCATTCTTACTTTTTGTGTAAAAGTGTACATCTATAGAGCTATTACCTTATCCGGAAATTCTAGTCCATTTATCCCAATGTTCTTTAATAAGAGAGACACTGGCTGGCCACATTGTGTACTGCTCGCACTCAGTTCCTGTAACAAAAAAAAGTTGTATTAAAGGCTGGATAATATAAACACTACCGCAATTTCATTTGCGGAGAAGTAAAATTCATAACCCTCGTTTCTGCTTCCGATTAGTTGGTTAAAAATATCCTATACCCATCCTCAGATAGACAACGGTATACTGATAGCCCTGTTAGCTATGTCGGTGACCTTGGTTCGTTTACGGATCTCCTCATTCCTGATTCGATCGCGTAGAGAAATCCCGAGCATAGCCCTTTCTATAGTTCGCTGAGTGACTCTGAGCTTCCTTAAGAGGCCCATAGTTAGAGACCACGTCTTGGCTACGTGGGTCATCACCGGTAATACGCACTGGTTGAAGACTTTCGTCTTCAAGCACCGAGTTATGCTGGACGAGAAGACACTTCGCAGTTTCCCAAACGCTGCCCATCCGAGTTGGATCCGTCGATTGATCTCTTTCTCGAAATTAGAGCTGCCTAACTGGATTGTTCGTCCTAGATAGATGTATTCGTCGACAACTTCGAGGACCGAGTTCCATGTAGCGCCCATCCCAGTATTGGTTGGTACCAAAACTGGGGTGGGCGCTACATGGACATTCAAATCTTCGTCTTGTCCATGTTCATCTTAAGGCCGACCTGTTGGGATACTCTATTGAGATCTTCGAGCATCATACCGAGATCCTCCAGTGTCTCTGCCATGACCACGATATCGTCGGCAAACCGAAGGGGCGTGATGTACTCGCCATTATTGCTGATGCCGAATCCTTGCCATTCCAAGAGCTTGAATGCGTCTTCCATTGCGTTGGTGAAGAGCTTCGGAGATATTACATCTCCTTGTCTCACACCTCTCTGCAACGAAATACAGAAAACCAAGGAGTATAATCTGCCACTCTGCTTAGCGTTAGTGGACTATGAGACGGCCTTTGATTCCGTCGGGAGATGGGCAGTACTGCAGTCGCTCCAGCGATGCCGGATTGACTGTCGGCATATCGAGGTGCTGAGGAGTGCGTACAACAACGCCAGTATGTCGGTCCAAATACAAGACCAGATTAAGGAGGCGATCCCGTTGCAAAAATGGTTATTCCCGACCAACTGAGAATGAGCATAAAAAAAATTAAAATACAAAAAAAATTGTCAGTAACCTTCAAATAGCCCGTTTCACGTATTTTTATGAAAGTAACTTCAATGTTATTTCGTTTACACCTAAAAAAAAAGCATATACCGTTATATTTACTTGCTAAAAAATATCTAAACGGTTCCTTCGACTATAATTCATCGCTAAAGTCGTCGTATTATAATGATGATATCACGAACATAATTATCTCAGACTTCCCTATTCCCCTTGCCACGATAGATTTGGCCACAACACTTTCTTGTTTATTTTCGACGTTTCAATTATTGCCTTTCTGTGGATTGTTGCATGCAAATCCTCCTCCTCATTAAGATTCCAGTACCTTTCAACTAAAATGTCAAGGCTCTCAAAACCTCTAAGGCGCATTAAATATTAAAATTCTAATTTTCGATTCCATTGTAAGGCGGAAAATTTCCGAAGTTATTCCTTTTAATGACGTTTTCGTCTCACTCATTCGCCGAAAACATGTTTAAAACATCGGAATTGGTGGGTACCAAGGTCAAATAAGGCCAATTTACTTTCTTGCCATAAGAATGCGAAAGGATTCTTATGTTGCTATCACAATTATGCTACAACATAAAACGATTTTAACCAAAAAAGTGGCCACTCGCCGGACTCAAATAGGCTTGTGTCCTATAATAATATAATTAATCCGTCAGTTAGGTCATCAGAAAATATTGGACACGAATTTTTCCTTTTGGCAATTAAACAAAAAAAAATGAAAATATATTCCGTTAAAGTTCCCCTTGACGTCACGCCATGCGACCGTTTATCGCACGGGGTGACGTCATGCGCCCCTACTCCCAAACTTTGATGCGCTTTATCTTTGTCTTTTTTGTGTGATTGACAAAAGAAAAAAAAATGCGTCCAATATATTTTGATAATCTAACTGACGGATTAATTAGAATAAAATTTTTTTACCCAAGAAATAACCCTATTCAATGGACTTCACTTCGGGCTCAATTAAAAAAAAAGAGAAACACAAAAAAATTGGGATCTGAGGGTAGGCAAAATAACCCTGGAAGAGCTGCGGCATATCGTTAATTATTTAGTAAGCCTTTGCATTTGTGTATCAAAGCAGAAGTTATTTTAAAGACAATTCGATTTAGGGGAAAAAGTTATATTTTCAAATGAATAATTCTAAAAGACGTGTAAATAAATACAGATTTCCGAGTAATACTTTGTCGAAGTATTTTTGGGTCACACTGTATATAAAAAATATTATGTCATTTTTATTTCTTTCCCTAATTATTAATGAAAATAATCTTTCCGTTATACCATCACTAAGAAAAAATAGTTACAATAACTGCCCAAATAGATGAAAATTATCCAACGAAATCCTGTGACCTTTACCACATCATCGGTACACCTTGGGGCTTCCTCACGAGCGATTATCTGGTGAAAAGGTCCAGATCGGTCGATGTGGATCTTCACTGACGTCTGTCAGACTTTCATTATAGACTAAGAAATAATAATCATTTTAGAAGCTTTTATTTAGTTTCACGTATGCCGGTGTCTGTGTGTCTGTAAGGTAAGCAAAGCGCGGAAGTCTTTGACCCATTTCTCGTGGTCTGTCATGTGGTAGCGGAAGTGGAACGATGGATAGCGCAGGCGTGGGCTGCATTCGGTGCCAACAAACAAATATTGTGTGGCAGAATACCCCTACATCTTAGAGTCAAAGTTTTTAAACAGTATGTCATGCCTGTGCTCACCTATGCTACGGAAACTATGATTCTCACACAGAAGTCCGCTGAGAAGTTCCGAGTCGCGCAGAGGGGCATGGAGAGAGCGATGCTCGGCATCACCCTACGAGACCGGAAACGTA
Organism: Hedya salicella; assembly: GCA_905404275.2. Classification (NCBI taxonomy): domain Eukaryota; kingdom Metazoa; phylum Arthropoda; class Insecta; order Lepidoptera; family Tortricidae; genus Hedya; species Hedya salicella. Next base: position 15,753,016 of record FR990112.1, on the reverse strand, counting down.
ACGTGGATCCGAAATAAGACCAAAGCTAGAGACGTCATGGCCGTCATAGCGCAGAAGAAGTGGACATGGTTGGGGGCACATTGCAAAAATAGATACAAGTCACTGGACAAGACGAGTCCTTGAACGGAGGCCCAGAGCGGACACCCGAGGGCGCGGTAGACCACCACAGCGCTGGGTGGATGACATTCGACGACACGGATAAGTCGGACCCAGGATCGACAGGAGTGGAAGAAGAGGGAAGAGGCCTACATTCATGATTGGATCACCAAAAGGCCGACATGATGATGATGAACTGTTATGTAACGCAAACAAAAAACGACTATTAAATTATTCTTGCTGTTTCCACTCCATGAAATCATATTTACCGTACGCTGCAGCCGCCTAAGCTTTATTTTACCCATGTATACGCACGTGTACTAAAGACACTAAAAATGTTTTTATTACAAACAAAGCCTTGCAAATCCCAGGATTTGCACCGAATTTGTGGGCATTGTAGTCTTTTTATGACCGCCCTTGCGCCTACTTCTCAGCCATGTTTTATTCAGTGGCGGAATTATTAATCATGAACCATTTTACGTTCCGTTTTAGTATAAATTAAACCTTTATGTAAAGGTTTAAGTAGCGTATACAAAGTTCTTTCATTCTTAAAACTTAAACTTTTCGTACATAGTTACTAATTTATTCGCGGATATTATTTAAAAAATTGTCTTTATTTTCTTTTTATATTGTGGCGACTGCCTTCCAGGAATATTTAATCAAAAATTGTAAACGTAAAACGAAGATAATTTCTTAGAGGTCACACGAAAGGAAAAAAATGTTTTTTTTTAAATTTCTTTACAAATAATTTTAAATGCGCAGCCCGTTTGTTATTAATAAGATGATTTTTAGCCTTTTGTTTCCTACTAGGAAGGGACCTTTATAAGAAACCAATGGTTTTTTAGTGCAATGAGACACTGCTAGCTGGAAATTAAATATTTCTTAATAATAATAAAAACTTAAAATATTGTGTGGTATTGTATTTTAGAGATCGTAAATTAGGAGTTCTTAGTTAAGTCCATCTGCTCAAATAAAAGATACGAGCGTGGGAAATGGGAAACGATCACGGGTTTGACCAGACTTACGGCATGTCGTCTTGGGATGGTCAAGTCAGTCAATAGGGAACCCGGATAGCTGCCCCAATTTTTGAAATTAATTTATGTCCCTTGGTACAAAAAGCAAGATTCATTAATAGCAAAACGGGTAGGTACTTTGGTTTATTAGCTTCAAATTTGTGAAAGGAATGAGCATTATCTTTGATATCTCCAGAATCTTGGTGCATTTTTGCGGACCTCCAAATTTTGGGGCAATTATCCCATATAGGGGACAGTTGCCTTATCCATGTAAATTACGTTTAATATAGATGCCTTGTCGACAAAGAGGACATTTACCCCGCAAAAACATTGATCCTACCTAGGTGTCCCATGCAATCGCACAGAGACATGCAACACGGTGAACTTAGTAGTGGTAGATAAATAAAATAACATGTTTCATTCGCGAAACTAGAGTAATTAATAATAATAATATTATAATAATTATTAGTATTTTTATTCATATAACATATTACAGTTATTACTACTAATAAACTAAATCATACATATGGACAACAATAGAATATGCCTGAACTAGGATTCCCTGTGTTTCAGGCAATGTAATAATAATATACAATACAATACAATACAATAATTATTTATTGCACACCAACAACAGAAACAGTACAATAGAGCCTTAACATAAAATACGGCAGACAATAGGCTGTCTTATCGCTAAAGAGCGATCTCTTCCAGACAACCTTTGGGTAGCGGAAATGACTCAGAATAGCTAGGAATGAGTAGGTGGGTGGTGGTAGGAATGAATATAATGATTGCAAGCGAGGCAACTATACCCCCGGGCCAACTATCCGGGTTTTACCTACTCATCCGCGCACTATTAGTCGAGACGAATTATTACCGCTCCTAGGTTATTACTAAGGCGCTAGTTTACTTTAATATTAGTATTTGTTACTTAGCTTTATATAGTTTTTACATCAAGTTAATATAGTGCTATAATCGCGTTTGAACTTTCATTATTCTATCCCAACACTTATATAGTAATAGTACCCAATATATCCAAATATAGTTCAGAATAAATTAAATTAAATTTTAATTTTCTGGCCGTGGTAGTTCATTATTATCATACTTATAATTTTTTTAATTTATTTATAATTTCAGTCAGGAATGGAAACAATCTCTGGCAATCACAATTTTAGGTGGCAAATCAGTCTTCTATAATCTAATAAAATTATACTCATCACGACCATCATTTTGAACCATATCATCAAACTGGTTGTCAATATACATACATATTGCATATTCATACAAAAAAAACTCTTTGCCGACTTAAAACAAACTGTAATGAAAAAGCACTAGTGCGACGATGTAATAAAGAAAACACGCGTGTTTAATGGACTGGATTACAGCTATAAAAAGAGTGTAGTAAGAGCGACTTTACGAGCTAGGGTGTTGAAAATTAGCTTACCTTACTTTGATACCACAAACACTAATTTCTCGATTCTTAACAAATTCGCATTACTAACTACACAATTTTCTGGAAACACGCGCCGTAGCGTTTCTATTTATATAATCTCTAAACAAAGAAGAGAAAGACAAACTAATGTGCGCAACAATAGGTTATTAAATAATATAAATAATAACACACGGACATCTTCAAAAACCGAACTACTCCCAAACTAAGTAGGTGTAGGATGCTTGTACTTTGAGTACTAGCGATGATATACATAATATATAGATAAATGATAAAACTTAAATAGGTACATTCAAGACCCAGGAACAAACATTCGTGCTCATCACACAAACACTTGCCATGGCCAGAATTCCAACTGGGGACCGTCAGCTTCTTAGGCCGTTGCAGAACCCACAAAATTTGCTTTTTATTAGCTGTCAGTAAAGAGCAATTACCTATTTAAACAATGTTTCCAATTTGTATTTAAAATCACGATTCCAGATGGTTCCAATGAACCTACCATACCGTATACACTATTTCTCGATTCTTCACCAATTTGCACTACCAGCTGTACATATTTTTGGAAGCCAAATGCTCTGTAGCATATAATCACTTAGCAAAGGCAAACTGACGTGGGCCATTATTTGGCTGTATATAAGTAAGTAAAGGGCAATTAGCTATTTAATCAATGTTTCCAATGTGTAGTTAAACCTTGATTCCAGATGGTTCCAATAAACAAAAGGATCTTTCATCTTTTGCCTTAATAATTCGATTAAAACAAAACCTTTTGGGAAATCGGAAAAAATCCCTACGGCCTTTGTAAATATTGCTTTTTACTTTGTAAAGGAACGCTTAGAGTGTTTTTTTTGTGAAACAAAAGCAGTGGAATATATAAAAAAGCAGAATTTGAGAGTAATATTTTTATTGACCTTTGTACACGGGGTTATAGCGAAGGGAGGGTACCGTATATACTCGTATCTATTCTATCTATCTATCCGCCCCAGGCGTCAACTGCTGAACATAGGGCTCTCTTACAGCTCGCCATAGAGTGCGATCCTGTGCAGACCGCATCCACTAACTTGCGCATTTGAGGTATGTAATAAAGCTTTTTTGTATTTGTAAAGGGCAATCCCGATTCTATGAAGATATTTTTCGCCGTTTTTGCGTGATGTGGTTTGGGACTCTCCGTGCGCGAGTCCGACTCGCTCTTGGCCGGTTCTTCATACTATTGAGTAGTCGGTTCAATAACTAAATAACGAGAAGCAGAGCCGACGGCCTCGACTTAACTCGAGACACTTATTGTGTTAGATGTTTTGTATGTAAATTGATTTAGAGCGACGCGTTGCAGCGGGCCCATTGATCAATTTGTTGGAGACTGTACGAAACGCAATCGGTGGTTTTGTCATTGAATAAGTCTGAGACAAGCACTATTAAAACAAGAGGACTTACCATCTCCATACAATCCTTTCCTCGATATGTACAACGCCATCTATGTATAAGAATTATTTTTTACAATTATTCAACTTTGCAAGCGTGACAGAGTATTTAAATGTTACGATTTATTCATTACTAGCTTCTGCCCGCGACTTCGTCCGCCTAAAATTCGTTTATCGCGGATAAGGGTATTTTTCCGGGATAAGATACCTATGTCCTTCCCTGGGACTCAAACTATCTCCATACCAAATTTCATCTAAATCGGTTCAGCGGTTTAAGCGTGAAGAGGTAACAGACAGACAGACAGACACACTTTCGCATTTATAATATTAGTCCATACTAATATTATAAATATATATATAAATATATAATAATATAATATTATATTATAAATAAGTATGGATATAATGGATAAGCTATTTGCGAAGTAACCGTACCATAATATATTTCTTTATTCAATTATAACATCGTTAAATGTTTAGTTTTTAAGCGCCATCTAGTTTTTGCCAGAATAACTCCTTGCGATCGGAACACGATCCAAAGTATGGCAACTGTCAGTCCTCTTGTTTTAATGGTCCTTGGTGTGAGCTTATCTTTTTGGAGGTTAGTATTTCACGAGCGTAAAACGTAATTCTTAACTTGCTTGTAATGTAATGTAAATGTTTTTCCGCAGAGAGGCGTTATTTAAAAGTAACATAAGTTTTTTGCTCATTCATTTCTACGCGAAAAATCACGATGCTCTGTTATTAAAAAAAAACTGATATAAGTGATAAACCAACAATTAGTATTACAATTTCTGTTTTTCGTATACGAGTGCCAATATGGCTAGGCCAATGGTCACAAACATATTTAAGGTATACTGCAATTAGTAATTTAATTCCAAAATCCAACCTTTACAGGCGTACATTCATTGTTATTAATCAATTATGGTTGAAGGTAGGTAAGTATTTTCATCAATAAAACTTACCGTAATTTCACTGGTTACAAGAAAGTGGATAGAAATCGTATCGATGGCTTCGACATGTGTTGGAGAAAAAAGTTGTACATTCCATGGATAGCATTTTGCACCAATGAGTATAATTATTGTTCGCGAACTGAATATAAATACCCTTATATTCGCCATATGTTTATGAATGATAGACTAATGGTTGACTGGTAGAGAATGCCTTTATGGCATTAAGTCCGCCATTTGTAATTTCTTGTATTGTGCAATAAAGTTTAAATAAATAAATGATAATGATACATTTCAGCCACATCGGCAGTAAAGAACGATACAATAGGGTAGTTTCCTGGGTTAAAAGAATATTGATTTAAACTTACACGATCTTCACTCCTTATCACAACACAATAAAACGGGGCTTTATCGCGGCGGTAATTAAATAAATCATATTTATACGCGATTAAGCCCCGTTTTGTTGTGTTGTGATTATAAAAGAATAATATTACGATAAGATCATTATTAAAAAATGTTGGACACGTATTTTTTCTTTTGTCATCAATTAAAAAACCGGCCAAGTGCGAGTCGGACTCGCGCACCGAGGGTTCCGTACAAATTTTTACTTACCCTAACTTTATTACCCGGTACCGGTTGAGTTAAGTTTGCACCTGATATCTATAGCATTGCATACAAATCAGTATTTTGCGAATAAAAAAAAATTAGCTAGTTAGAAACATGGCTATAATTTTCGTGTAGTATTTATGTTTATTAATATAAATTGTGAAAATTTCAAAATTTTCGATTGGTAAACTTCGGAGATAAATGTGGGGGCGAATGATGTTTTTTTCACATTTCCTTAACAAAACAAAAACTAATCAAAATGAAAAAAAAGTCCTAAAATGTGCAGGTTAAGCCTTTCCATATGATACCCTATTTGACCCAGTAGATAGACTTTTAATTTTTACCCCGCCTCATATACGTCGTGTTTTTAGAAAATAAAAATATATTTTTAAATATTTCTTGTGCAATAAATGTGGGCTGAACATATATATATAAATATTACAACTTTCAAATAGTTAGCGTAAGCAGTTTTTGAGATATGGCGCTTTAATAGTCGGACAGACAGACAGACAGACAGACAGAGTCGCACCATAAGGGTTCCTTTTGTACCTTTTTGGTACGGAACCCTGAAGACAAAGCCAAAGCGCGCCAAAGTTTGGGAGTGGGGGCGCGTGACGTCACGCCGTGCGAAAAACGGTCGCATGGCGTGACGTCACGAGAAACTTTAACGGGCTATATCTTCATCATTTTTTGTTCAATTGACAAAAGAAAAAGTACGTGTCCAATTTGTTCTGGTACTCTAACTGATGGACTAATTATATATTTTTTCAACACACTTGCTCGTAAAGTGGCTGTTATTACACCGTTTTTATGACTGTAATCCAGTCCATTACACACGCGTGCTTTTTATATTACATAATCGCACTAGTGCCTTTTCATTACAGTTTTTTTTTAAACTTCAGCAAATAGGTTTTAGGTAAAAATATTTTAGGTTATTTTAATAAATCGAAACTGGTACTTGTAAAAAGCAATTAATTTCAATAAATTATAAAGTTTTCTAAACAAAATAACATTTTGATTGTATTAAATTGATATAATTATTCAGTTTATTATATTTTAATGTTTGGCTGATTGGCCTAATAATAGCCTTTGCCTCAACGTACCTCAACGCTCGTGCGCGCGCATAGACAAATACATCTGTCGCTTCGCGCCATTTTGATTTGATTTGACATAAGTAATATTTACAAATATTTCATATTGAAGCACCTATGTTTTTTTTAAATGTCAATATTATGTAAATAGTCTCAAGCAATGATAATTAAAATATAATCTTTATATAGGTACGAAAATTTAAGGTAGGTACTCATGACGGATGAATGTAAACGACTTACGACTACAGGATTGGTTACGCACGTATAACCTAGACCAAATTTCAAGTAAGGTACGATTGTTTTTTTGCTTTTGTCCTCGCAAGTGTGTTGAAAAACGTCGTATGAAACTCGTGTGCATTGGTCATTACACTCTCGGCTTTATACAGCACTCGTCTACGACTGGTGCTGCAAGATATAGCCTCGAGTGTAATTACCAACGTACCACACTCGTATCATAATGTACTATTAAGACATAAAAGTCTATTATGGCACAGCTCATAGTCACTGGCAACGAAAATATGCTAAGGGGCTGATCGCCACTGAGATGGCAAACCAAAATCCTTTCATCAATGTATACCATTTTACACAACACTCCATGAAGCCTAGAACAGATCTAATTGGTGAAAAACCGTCAGACGCATGGTTACCTAGCAACAGACCTAGAGACCCTTTACATCTCTGTAAGTATACTTAGTTTATGTCAAAATGGACCCGGAGACAATATAAATCTCCCTGTAAAGTGTGACCATGTATTTGCCTATTGCATTAATATTGCTATGCACTATAATGTCATTTTATCCAGTTTATGAATAATATTTTCTTCTATTTCCGCGATTATTACTCATTGAAATAAAATAAAACAATTTAACGGATTATATCGCGTATATTATCTCATTTTAGTTCCCGACGTTTCGGAAGCTTTCAGCCGTGACCATGGAAAGCTGAAAAGCTTCCGAAACGTAAGGAACTAAAATGAGATACGCGATATAATTGTTTTATTTCAGTTTATGAATGCTTTTTCTGTTTATTGTAAAATCAGACTTGCAACAGGCCTTAAAGGACACTTGTCCTTTAAGGCCTGCTTGCATAATAAAGTTTTGAATTTGACACGAGAATCACGACGCTCAGTAATGAGGACATCTCCGTACCAACCTCAAGAAATTTCTATAACCTTGAAAAATCCTTAGACCTAAAATACTTAGCTGATGTTTTAGTGGTGCTAAAATCGGTCCGCCCATGCAAGGCTGTTAAATAAATTTAGGAGTAGTAAAACGTGCAATGGCTTTGATTCTCTTTTATTATGTCTTCCACGCGCGTCATTCGGGCGTTATGGCTACACTACATAAGATGTCTTCGACACGTATTGATGTACTATACGAGATATTTATTAGCAGTCTTATTTTAGCACTAACATTAGCTACAGAGCTACAGACACAGAACAGATTACATATTAGTACAAGTTGTTGAAAAGGCTATCTCTTTTGATTTGTAACCCCCGAATGTGTGTATCTGGGTGTCTGTGTATCCGTGTGTTGTAAGCGCTTGAAGGTATAAACCAATTTTAATTTAGTTTTTTTTTTGTTTGAAAGGTAAGTTTATCGAAAATTAGCTATTTGAAAATGATCCGCATTTAAAAAAAAATTATACCCCCCTTATCATCGGTTCACCGCCATCTATAGGTGCGTCCACATTTGTATCATTTGCTCGTATCAGATCATCGTCGCGTGGCATGATCGCGTGGCACGATCACGCGTTTGAACGTTGCGCCGATCAGATCGCTCGAAATCCATGTTGCTACGCGTATCAAACACTCGGATCGGACGAGCGCGGCATGATCGCGACGGTGCAACGTCCACACTAGCGATCATGACACGTGATCATGCTACGCGGTTACGATACGCCGCGATCCATCTTGAGTCGGTTTTTGCCCGATCATCTTCTGTCTCGTCCATTGCAGCTACGCGTGAAAGAGATGGCCGAGAGGCGTGGCTTGAGTCGCTGGCGCAGGTCTGTTACGGCGAATTTCCAAAGTACTGCCATTTTTAGTTGCTACGCGCGCGGTGCCGCCGACGCATGGGCGCTGCTGTCCACGCTGGTGCTCGGCGCTCGCGGCTTATCAGCTGTCGTGATAATGATCTTCAAGTTTCTGCACGGGTGTCAAGCAATTTGATGTGCGATCGCAGAGTGCAACAGTTGTACATGGAACACAACGCTACTACAAAATAACGATCACACGAAAAATGATGATCGGCGAAATGCCAAAATGCCAATCGGAGCGGTGAAAGCGTCCAAACTGTAGCATGCAAAATGATCGGCGCGGTGATCGGATACGGTAATACGCTACGGCTTAGTGTGGACGCGTTTTTTCACGCGGCGGCGCAAACGATACGGAATGCCGATAGTGAGCGTCCAAGCAGCGCGATACGCAGTCATGCCACGGGACGATGATCGGATACGAGCAAATGATACAAGTGTGGACGCACCTTATGAGTTTGTTCGGTATTATTAAAAATATAGAGTATTCATACTTTTCTCATTCAACAGGCTTGAATCGAAATGAACTGATAACCGTTCGCATACATATTATTTTTTTAAAAAACCTTCTTTTTCTAGATAGCACTGTTAAAAGCGTCTACATTCTACACGTTGGAGTTCAAATCTACATGGATACATATAAGTTTGCGCTCCCCCACGGAATCCGATCGCTGACAAGGAGGCCTAATCAGGCCAGTCCAGTTCAAAGTTAGGTTCTAAAAAATCGGCCAAGTGCGAGTCGGCCTCGCGCACCGAGGGTTCCGAACAAAATATGCGCTACAAACGGCTGTAACTATGAAAATCCAGTGTTATAATAATAGCGGCAACAGAAATACATCATCTTAAGTTGTCTGGAAGAGATCGCTGTTTAGCGATAAGACCGCCTTTTGTCTACCGTACTTTATGTTATGGCTCTATTGTACTGTTTCTGTTGTTGGTGTGCAATAAATAATTGTTTTATTGTATTGTATCATCTGTGAAAATGTCAACTCTCTAGCTATATCCGTTCATGAGATACCGCCTGGTGACGGACGGGCAGACAGACAGACAGACAGATGGACGGACGGATAGACGGACGGACGGACGGATCTGTCGGACGGACAGTGGAGTCTTAGTAATTGGGTTCCGTTTTACCCTTTGGGTACGGAATCCTTAAAGAATAAGGTAGTATTGTCAGTTTATCAGATCGTTTCTTGCGTTGGACACTGAACGTGTTACAATAGAAAAAATAACATCCAAAGAAGAAATTAATTACCTATTTTAGTTAACATTGAGAATTCGTGTTGCGCATTATTTGACTGTTATATATGCAGCCAGTGTGGGTTTAATTTTGCATTCGTGCATATTCATGCGGACGTCACAGGGAGCCGCAGGCAAAACAGCAAACATTTATACGACTGTAAGCTGGTTTAGCGACCATTATGAGGCTTTTGTATCACTAATTTTAATCAAGAAAGCGCAGTGAATAATGAGTTTACCTACCTACACACGCACACACACCAATAGTTTAATGTCGTCATACATAAAATAATAATTCTACACGTGGTATTATTAGTATAATATAGTATAAGTTCAATTAAATGTCTTAATAAGCTCTTAAGGAAGCTCAGAGTCATTCAGCGAGCTATGGAAAAGGCTATGCTCGGGATCTCTCTACAAGATCGAATCAGAAATGAGGAGATTCGCAGACAAACTAAGGTTACCAACATAGCAAACAGGGTAAGCAAAATGAAGTGGCAAGGGGCAGGGCAAATAGTTTGAAAAGCCGATGGCAGTTGGGGCAGAAAGGTTCTCGAGTGGAGACTGCGTACCGGCAACCGTAGTGTGAGAAGGCCACCCGCAAGGTGGTCGAACGACCTGTTTAGGGTTGCGTGGACTCGCTGGATGTGGATCGCCTCTATTCGGCCCATGTGGAAATCTATTGCGGAGGCCTGTGTCCAGCGGTGGATGTCCTATGGCTGAAATGATGATCATGATTTGACGCTAACTAACTAACTATTCTCACGACTTTTTGCCGCTGCGTTGTCTTGTGGTTGAGGTATGTCTGAATAAAGCCTTATGGGCAAATATCCCGGATATACCCTACAAAAATTTTCTTTTGTGAGAGTCTGTAGAAATGGTAATCCGTAGAAATGATAATATGTAGTTATGTAGTTATGACTACGGGAAGTTGTAATGAAAATCTGTAGAATACGAACTCAACCTGCTATCTTCAAGTGTTCAGTTCAGTAGCAGCTATCTCAGAATGCACTTAATAGCATTCATTTGTAGTTTGACGTTAACAAACCAATGCTAAACAATTTTTGGTGACATACACGAAACACTCACGAAAGTTATTTAAGCAATGTTTCAATGGGTATGGATACTTTAGGTACCACTCAATGGATTTTTTACCCTAATAATGTTACAAGAAAAATCACCATTCCTTCTCGTTCAAAGAAATAATAGTAACTTGTAAAAACAAGGATTTGCGTAAGTAGAACAATCGTTACTTCAAGGCTCGATTTTAACGTCCCTTGTAAAACCAGTACTAAACCAAAGCGGAGCCAGAATAATAGCCAAGCTCAACGATTGACCGTTTTAGGGTTTCTAGAATACCGACTTTATTGTTACGATTTGTTCTAGAAACGTTTCTATGGACGTGACGAGAATAAAAAATGGCTCTGTTCCAAACGTAACTTTATACTTGCGATTTGTCATTGAAATTATTTTATTACTTATAGGCACCTACTTAACCTTTAATTTCGCAATTTCATAATTTAACATGATAATCAATATTACGTTGACAGCATTTTATTTATATATTAGTATTATGAATTCACTATTTCATATATTATTGGTATAATTATTTTGTTGTAAATGTAAATGCATCACTTTGACGGATATTTGGAAAAAAAAAGAAATTGAACGGTATTGAATTAACGGCTAGCGGATGAATTCGTAAGGGTCGCGGGGAGTCGGTGGTTGCAGTCTGCGCAGGATTGCACCCTGTGGCGAGCTATAGGCAGGCCTATGTTCTGCAGTGCATTTCCGTGACTGACGTAAATAACTTTTGACATTCTCTTCTTTGCTAACGGAGTTGTAAGCACTTACTGTTAATTACCTAATCTACTTGCATGCTGGTCAAGTTTGTGTCCTATGCAAATATCTTGTTCTTCAAGCTAGGCGATCTTCCACACAATTTTCCATTCAATAAACTAAATAATAGAATATGAAATATTTCAAAATAGAAACGTCGTAATGTAAGGCCGCTGAGATCTAGAAATTGAAATACTAGCAGAGCTTTAATAAAGTCACGGCTCTTCCAACTTTTCTGCTCCGTAGTCAGACTTGGCAGTACGGCAAATTGAAATTCTTCGATGGCATCGGAAGAATATACCTACGTATTACGACTCGCAAAGAATTTATATCAGATTTTACTTCAAAGTCGTAATGAAAAGTTTATGTTCCATTCGGTATTACTAACGGTATCACCTGCATATTTTATAAGTAACAGGGCCACTTTTTAGTATATCTAATAAATAACCAGTGTTCGAAGAAAGGTTTATAAAGTGAACATGCTGTGATAATGTTCCATTATATCATCTACAGATGATATAAAAAAATCATACATTAGTCATTCATCATCGCCATTCATGTTGTGGCTTCATCACGCCAAATCGGCTGAGTGGGTTTCAACTATTTTTGGTACCCGGCTGGGTATCTCCAGATAGTTATAGAATACTTTTTACCTGACTACGCTCTCGAAAAAAAATAGGGGTTATGACTTTTTCTCCTCCGCGAACGAAGTTTCGGGCGAGGCCTTCTAGATTAACTTTAAAATTGATCTCAATATAATTGAAAATCGAAGCTACTTTCTTCCCATAAGCCGATTTAACCCACAAAGCTCCCAGAAATTGACTTGTTCAAGTAATTGGAAGTCTAAATCGTTTTGATCCTTTAAAATATCAAAGTTAGTTATTAATTAAATCTATACCTACTATGAGTCTACGAGTATAATTTGTAAAGCAGTGTAGTTTATTTAAAAGAAACATACAATCAAAGTGTAGCGAAAAACAAAGAATAGTACAAGAGCAATCTAGACTTTTATTTGTTGTTATTATGTAAAACGGTGAAGATAAGAGTACTTTACAAATAAAACAATTGGTTATCTGAAAGTCGGATTACGGACGATCATGTTAAGTGATAACGTCATAAGAAAATATTGATGAAAAATTGCATACTTTTATGATATCAAAAGCCGAACGCCTAAGCCGATCGTGCCTTTCTATCGCTTGTTCCGCGCTCTCGCTTACACGCTCGGCTCAGGCGGAACGTGATAGCAGAATGTAACAACGAGTCATGCTGTTTCATGCGTGCAGCCAGCGTTCATCGATTTATAAGACGTTATCACCTCAAAATACTGTATATTTTTATAAAATACAAATCAGTTTCAAAATATAATTTATAGCAGAAAATAACAGACAGTATATCTTCTTAAAACTTTTACGTAATTGTGGCGCTACACGCGTTGACTTAAGACAATTAAAAAAATTATGCATGTAAAAGCACATACAAAGAGTTATGGGGCTTCGAAGGGCAGATTTGGATAATTTAGCAAAAACTAAGAAAAAATCGTACCTCCATAACCGTAATTCCTAAGAGCCAGGTTTCATGAGCGAAGATGTAACAAATGACCCTGCCGACAACCTAAAATATTTTGACGGTCCATGTGCCGAAGACCCTGTATATGATTAGAAAATACTTTTCATCCCATAACCCAAAAAACACGTAACAAAAATAGGAAATCATGCATGTTGAAACTTTAGATCTCTTTGTCTTTTGCAAAATTCTAGAATAAAACAGTTGTCAATCTACCACCGCTTGACTCTAACATATAGTGTCATAGTTTTATAGTAATGGACTTTTCATATCGCGCTCGAGAACGACAACAGATAGAGCTCAAGCAAACAAACAACAAAGCACTTTAAAGGGGATCTTGTTTCTTCAACAATGATAAAATTAAACTGAAGATTATCTATACTATTATAAAAATATTTGTACATTGAGATATAAAAAAAAATGAAACGGTCTATTTGGAGGTCAATGAATCGAAAAATAGTTTTTTTTTGTTCTTTTGTATGTTTGTATGTGTCGTTGTGGCTTCATCATGCCAGGTCGGCGAAATAGTTTTTAATTATTTTTGGTACACGGGTAACTAGTCTACAGATGGTTATTGGATACTTTTCCCCGACTATGCTGAAGAAAAACAGGGCTTAAGACTTTTTTCCTCCGCGAACGAAGTTAAAATCTAGAAGGTGCTCTCTAGTTTTTAATATAGTAGTCGTAGCTTACAATATCCTTTAACTATTGGAACTATTTCAATTTACTGAGGCCTGAATTATGGCATTGTATAGCCTGATTACGTTAAGGAAAACTCCTGCTGGACTGGCGGAATTTCACAAAAATATACATGAAACTACGTGGTGATATTTTGGTAACTTTTATTTAAAAGAAATACTGTAATTCTGCCATAATGAAGTAATCACGGTCGACGTGTGCCCGTAACCGTCAGTTTACTCCAGCTAATTAAAAATCTTACTTTAGTCAAATTTGAATACTAGTACAGTACGATTACTTTGAGTTTACCACTGACATATGCTTTTATTCCATTGGATATTCGACTTAAACACTAATACAAAAGAGTTTCTATTACAAACAAACGACATCAAGACAGTGTGTAATATACCAGTCAGTTTTAAAATGAGAGCGTAACTACGTTTGTATGGAGAACCGAGCTTACCGGGGACTCTTAATATCATTTACGAGTATTAAGTACAAACCTAGAGTAAAATTGCTTACTTACAAATTGTAACACTGTAAGTTGTCGGAAATAAATTGAAATTTTATTGAATCAAATTTGGTGTTTCATCAATCATTCATTTTAGAGGTGCAAACATTATAATTACCTACTTATAATTTTGTCCGACATGTATGACATGACGACGCTATGACTTGCCAAATTGAAGTGCCGATGAATGGGCTGGGCATATGACTTATAGAACCGATGGCTGGTGGAGCAGAAAGGTCTTTCGAATGGCGACCACGAACCTGAAAGCGTAGCATGCTTTCAGGTTCGTGGTCGCCATTCGAAAGACACTCTTTAACATTAGTGTTAAAATCGAGTATCCAATGGAATAAAAGTCACTGGTAAACTCAAAGTAATCGTACTGTAAAGACAATTCCAATCATAAGCTGACAAGATTCTACGCGCCAGCTCGTTATACGAGTACACTAAATAGGTCTGGATATCACATTAGATCCAATACAACTAAACATAACGAGTATAAAAATATAATTGAATATACAGAAAATGAACTTATTTCTGTAAGAGGTCCTTTACTTCTTCCAGTTAATATTTCCACGACCAGGAAGGAACCCGCTACGTGAGCGCTCTGCTAGTAGCAAGTTTCGCTCCATTCGCAACCAATGTCAACGGTTACGAAAACGTTAAGCGTGTTAACATTCTAGCAGACGACAAATAAAATCATAGGTATATAATATTTTCTTCTGTTTCCGCGATTATTACTCATTGAAATAAAACAATTTAACGGATTATATCGCGTATATTATCTCATTTTAGTTCCCGACGTTTCGGAAGCTTTCCAGCTTTCCATGGTCACGGGAGGACGGGAGGAGAGAGATGAGATAATATACGCGATATAATCCGTTAAATTGTTTTATTTCAATCATAGGTATATATTGGAGAGAATAGATGAAAAATTAATAATATTATAGATATGTATCTGTAAATGGACCGATGCGACCTTCAAGCCTTCAAGAAAAGAGCGTACTCCCACTTGAAAGGCCGGCACGCACCTGTGACTCCTCCGTTGATGAAAGTGTCTATTGGGCGACGTGATCGCCTACCATCAGGCGACCCGTCTGCTCGTTAGGCTAATATGTCATAAAAAAAAATTATTGTAGCCAATAACGTCCTTCCTGTATAAATATGAGTATCTACTACGATGCCAATGCCACATATAGACTTACAGACATACACATATACCCCAAACGCATAACACTCTTTTTGAGTCTAGATTTAAGATACGATGGCTACACATCGATTACCTACCCACTTATCGCGACAAAATCTAAACAGCAACAAATCCCATCAACTTATATCATTAACGACATTTCTTGTCCAAATCATCTACCTAAATTTGGCTCGTTTAAATGTGACCGAACTTTTAATACGTCTGTTTACTAAATATAATACGCATCAGGAACTGGGACGAGGTTTCGAAAAGTTTGATCAAGCCAGGCTAATGAGGCCAGGAGACTTCGCCTCACGTATTTTATGGTCTCACGTCTTCGCGTGAAAATATTTTAATACGTGCCCTACAATAATAGGACATGGAAAATTCAGGAAGTATATAAAAGGAGAGCGAGCGCCGCGCCATTAAATTTCGTTCCAACACGGATTTTGCTTTGAAAATAGTTCAAACTTCATATTGCAGTATTGTGGTTATGGTCTAGATGAAATCACATTTTAGCGATGACACCGTCTGTTTGCCTTTTTAGGGTTCCGTAGTGAACTGGGAACCCTTATAGTTCGGCCATGTCCGTCTGTCTGTCTGTCTGTCTGTCCGTCCGCAGCTTAGCTCCGTGATAATGTTCTAGAAAGCGGAAATTTGGTATGAGTACACATGTATGTATTACGCTGACAAAACGGTAAAAAAAAATATTTTTCGGGTGTTCACGAACACCTATGGGGTTAAGTTTTCAACCACGGGTCAAAAAAATATGAGAAATTTCATGAAAATGAGGCCTTATAAGCACTTTCAATGAAAATTACATTTGAATAAAATCGGTCAAGCCGTTTTTTAGTTACTGCCAAAAACTGCGCTTCTTAGCTAAGGACGTAAGTGCAGTGGAGATACGCTCTTTTGCTAACAGCACTCTTTTAATATCGTATGTTGTTCATCTGTAGTGCATTTTTTTGTATGAATGCTCTTGGCCGGTTTTTTAAATACTTTTTTAGACATATATGCTATTTCTGTGTCATTTTCTTTTGCTGTGTAATAAAGTGTAGTTTTTTATGTAACACACAAATTGGGTTTAAACCTCGGTAAGGGTATAGCTATTTGTGTGAATGGTTGCTGAGTCGTCATGTTTTCTATGTGTATAAGTAAATATGTATATCTATTAAATATATCGGCGTCTAGTACTTATAACACAAGCCTTATTGAGCTTAATATGGGACTAGTTTGATTTGTGTTAAAAGTGTCCTGTAATATTTTTATTTATTTACAAAAATAACACAAGCCGCTACATTCATTGGATTAGCCTATTTGTTTATGTTAAGCATTTGTCCGCAACATTTTATTTTATTTAGAAATCCGTCAATAATTTAATCACGTGACTGTTTTATATTAATAAATCAAATCAAATCCTTTAGTTTGTCAAACAAACACAGGTGGTAGTATGACAACGTAATTACATGTCAGTTGGAATATTACTAATACCCTCGCCAACCAGGTGGACAGAGTGGATGGTCAGTTAGTAATAGACGAATCATAAGATTATCAAAATATTCATTTATATTATAAAACTAGCTGTGCCCGCGTGGAATTCGGTATGTTATCTGTAAGCGGCTACTTCACCCCTCTCCCCTGGTGACGTAACTTAAAGTAAAGTCCAGATAAAATATTATACAACTAGCTTTTGCCCGCAACTTCGTCTGCGTATAGCTCGAATTTTAAAAAAATATTCTTTAGTGCGCCTCTACATACATCTCTAACGGAATATGTGTTTCAATTCTCGTATTCCTACTGTCGGCAGTTTAGGCTATGCATTGTCTGTCAATAGGTATAAGTCACGTTACTTTGTTAAATACCTGTAATTTGAAAAAATAACAGATATAATTGGACAATTGAGTTTGAACTATTGATAATATTGAACATTTGGTAGATTTCGCAGTATTTCTTTATATACCACATTAACAGACCCAATCAAGCTGCCTGGATAGCTTGCTCTCGAGCAAGCCACGTAAAACTGGCCGTGCGAGAAGCAGTCCCCTCTAAGATCTACTCCTGCTGTTTTCAGTGACTCTCCCTGAGACTTATTGATCGTCATCGTGAAACAGACCTAAAGGGGGAGCTGCAGCCTCTTAAATTCGAATGTGTATACCGAGGGTATAAATGGTATCCGGGGTATGTACACAGATTCACCTTGAGCACAGCCAGTTATTACAATGGCTTCTATAACGTTTTTATGTAAGGCTTTCACACGCAGCCTGGTTCCGTTGCACAACTTCGGTTGATTGAAATTTCGCAGCAACATTACTCGAGCACCCACTTTTAAGTTTAAGGGTTAAGTGCATTTAAAAACTCTACGCGATAGTTTATGGTATCATCCGTGTTCACTACAGATCGAGTCTGCAGACTTGTATTCCTATTCTGAACCTAATAAAATGTTTTTAACAACGGGAGCCTGGTCGTTCTTAGGTGGCAGAATCGCTCGTTCATACAACCACTCCATGGACTTGCTGTGTAGATTTTGAACATCTGGGTAAATTTGAGAAATTAGATCGTCAACGGTTTGCACAACTAAGGCGAGATCCGATGGGATCGTATTCCTTCCCTCTGTTTCGGGATATTCTCCATTTTCTATTTTAAGAAGAAGGTCGGAGAATTCTCCAGCGCAAATATCGCCCTAACTGCACTCGCATATTTATCTTAAGGTGGAGATTTTTGATTAAATATTTGAAGCCTTAATGCAAGTTTTAACTTCATCAGCTCGAGTTCCACTCCGAAATACGGGCAGAGTCTGACAAAAGTCTCCAGCTAACAACATAGTGACTCCACCCATCATAACTTCGTTCCCTCTAATATCTTTCTAAGTTCTATTCAGCGCTTCACAACACCCTTTATGCGCCATCGTACTTTTGTCCCAGACTGTTACCCCTTATTTTAACCCTTTCAGGGATGAAATTCCAAGAATGCTGAAATTAGTTTTCTTAGTTTTAAATTAAGAGTCATTACGTGAAATATCATAACAGTTACTAAATAATTTCAAATTTTCCATACACACTTTCAACCCCAATTTAAAAACGTTAAGGGATGACTTTCCAAAAATGCTGAACTTAGTTTTCTTAGTTTAAAATGAAGAAATTATAGCCGAAATATAATAACAATTACTCAAATAATTACAGATTTTTAATACAAACTTTAAACCCCAATTTAACCCTGCTAGGAGATGAATTTCCAAAAAACCTGTCTTGTTCCTTGCCTACGTTATATATAGTATCTACTGTAAAAATTTCAAGTCTTTAAGTTCAGTATTTCTGCGTTGATATCGTTTACAACTAACGCCATCCAGTTACGCAAACAGGTACTAACACGTCATATTGGTTTCAAAGCAATTTCTTTATAATTCTTCGTAATAAAAAATTTAGAGTTAACAATAAGTGATGATTTTCTATTTATTGTTAAAAATAACTCGTTTTATGTATTTATCTTATTTATAAACCATATTTTTGTAACAAAATGTTTATCATTCAGAGATGATCGCAAGTCCAAAATGTACAACGGGCTATTATCCGGCTATATTCAGATATACTCTTATTTGTATGATACGTCATATACGGAAGGTGTGTTCTTTGCTTAATCGTGTAGGTAGTATTACTGTTGCTAGGTTACTAATTGTTTATTAATTGCTTAGAAATGAAAATTACTGCAGAGTTTTACGCAAATCTGTTATGTAGTTTTTGCGTACCAGTGTAACGTACGATTTGTCCGCCTTAAATTCATTTATCACGGATAAATGTATTTTCCCGGGATAAAAAGTAGCCTATGTCCTTCCCCTGGACTCAAAGTATCTCCATACCAAATTTCATTCCAATCGGTTCAGCGGTTTAAGCGTGAAGAGGTAACAGACAGACAGACAGACAGACAGACAGACAGACAGACAGACACATTTTCACATTTATAATATTAGTATGGATGGTCGTATAATCAAGTAAGATTTGAATTTTCTAGAAAATTCACTAATTACATTGTCTTATGTCTTCATTTAGAAAATGTTAAATTTTTATACCCTTATATTCAATACATATTTTTTTGATTCTGGTAACATTGAAATAAAACAATTTAACGGATTATATCGCGTATATTATCTCATTTTATATTTTATATCCGACGTTTCGGAAGCTTTCCAGCTTTCCATGGTCACGGGTGGACTGGTAACATGTCAAAATTTTATGTACATAATCTGCGTGGTCTATTGTTACTATTATTTGCAAAACTTGACTTGTTTTTATACATAAAATGCATATTAAGTAAATGGAAAGTGATATCATAGTCACTATTCACAAAAAGTGGACGGCAATTTTCGAGTGGATTTACTTTTTCGACATACCTGAGAGCTTTTTTTTGTAATACGAGAACACTGTATACATACACACTATTACCCTAAACCTCAATGCCATACCTTATAACGCTTTCAAAATGAGCAAAATAAACTGTCTTAAGCACGATAGGTAAAGTTATAACGTTGACACTATCTAAACCATATAACTCTTAATGATGAATGAAATACCAATCTAAAAATATACAACCTTAACATTTTATAATTTCCTTTGAGCGAATTTGGAGCGCCCAAAAACACTCCAGTCGGATGCCGTGTTTGCTTGGGTTTCCATTAGGGACCTTGTTATTTCCTGATGCAGGAAAATAATTACTTCTCAGTAATGTGAACCTTGTAGCACAAGGGAGGCAAAGTAATCACTGTCTTCATTGAAAAGTCACGTACTCCACGGGCGAGACTACATAGAGGTATAAAATATGGTTAGTAGTCCACCCGTGACCATGGAAAGCTGAAAAGCTTCCGAAACGTCGGGAACTAAAATGAGATAATATACGCGATATCATCCGTTAAATTGTTTTATATCTATGGTTAGTAGGTTACAGTCGCGTTCTAGAAAACACGTACAGAGCAACACCATCTTGGAGAAATGCTTAGTGGTTTTGAAGCGATGCACAATCATTTCGTGTTTTATTGCACTTCACGTTCTTTGAAAGTAAGCAAATATTGATATTTTTGTTGGAATTGATATGGCATTTAGATCTATTGTACATTCTTTCTCTGAGGTCGGTCCCTCATGTCTGAGGATCATGGCCAGCATCAGGGATACACCTGGAGCGGATGATCTGCCTCCATCGATTTCTGTCTAGCACGTCTCTCACAACCGTGTAGAATTTGGAGGACGACAATTCTTCCAATTGATCGGTCCATCTTGTTGGTGAACGACCGCGCGATCTTTTGCCTTTAGTGTTCCCAATCAGTTAATTAATTAATCTGTTAATTATACATTGGTGGTTTTCAAAATTTCAAGCTAAGATGATTGTGCCAATAGTTGGCACCTTCAAACTTAATTCATAGCAATAGAGGTAAACATACGGTAGCGATTATTTAAATTAGGATCTCAAGCTTTGGGTATTTACCTTATTGTAGAGATCAAATTACTACACTTCAAGATATCGATTTGAATTTACATTTTGTTTTGAGCGTGCATAGTTTCTCGTTTGTTCGCGTTTTTTGTCGAGCTATGGTTACCATTTTTTAGTCCAGTCCATGGAGTTTCAACATCGGCCCACTACTCCACTGCTGGACATAGGCCTCTCCCATGGCATGAGTTTTTTTGTTTCCAAGCCTAGCTGGAGAGCGCGCTACACTACGTTTGCCAAGTCTCCACTCCAGAACACGTTTGTCCCAACGATTCTTAGTTCTTCGACAGATGTGACGGGCCCACTGCTACTTCAGTCTAGAGTTGCCAACCGTTCTATAATATATAGTACTGTCCTATATTTTGACTCTGTGTACTATATACTGTTGAAGAAATACTATATTTCAGTCAATCCTTACGCGTATCAAATAGATTTTATACACTATCAATGTTGTTAGAGTGGAGAAATGGGCTTTTATTAACTCAGATAGTTGTCCCACCCAATTGCAATAAGAGGCCGAATGTTAGTAAGTAGTAAATATTATGCATCATGTTTAATGAATCAATTCTGACTCGTAAGTATTGTGTACTATTCTTTTTTCAAAGTACTATATTTTTTGTAACTTGGGCTGGGAATTACTATATTCGCTTAAGAAATAGTTGGCAACCCTACTTCAGTCTGCTAATCCTTTGGGCTATGTCGACATTTTGGTTCTTTGTCGGATCATCTTATTTCGGATTCGATCCTTCAGAGATATTCCGAGCATAGGCTTCTCCATAGCTCGCTCCGTTCCGTAGCGACCTTAAATTGAAGTTTACTTTTATATAATATGAACCGTAACAACTTCTACCATAAGATGGTGATTGACTAATGTTTGTCCTACCGGCGATAGCATTTATTGGAGGATTAAGAAATCTTCGAATGTTGTTCGTTACATAACTTTCCTTATGAAATTCAAAACGGTCAGTGCGAGGTAAAATATGGTAATATCACGCGTAAGTGCTTTAGCCACATCTGATTAAGTCAGCCTTTCCAAAGGTTATCCAAACAAAATAAATAACAGACAATTTATATGCCCTAATTTGAAACATGTTTCTAACAACCTCAAACCCTGCCCAACTGACTGAAGAAAAAACCGTTATATATTATATACTGTTATAAAAGTTAAATATACTGTACATTGAAAATGTTTAAAGAAACATTGTAACAGACTATTAAATTTGGAGGTCACTTATCGAAAAATATATTTTTTGTATGTTTGTATGTGCCGTTGTGGTTTCATCAAGAAGAATCGGCTTAACAGATTTTAACTATTTTTGCTACACGCACGACCGCTGGGTATTCACAGATGATTATAGAAAACTTTTTACCCGACTACGCTAAAGAAAAAACGAGGTTCATGACTTTTTCTTCCCCGTAGCAAAGTTGGCCATCTTTTAGTATTTAAATGAAACAATTTAAATGGATTATACCGCTTAGAATTATGTCATTTAATATTAAAAACTTGTAAAAATGAACTATCTGTGCGTACAAATAAGGAAGCGGTTTTCAAAGCTCAAAAAAGGTGTATCAGAGGAATGCGTGGCTTTCAACAAACTGACAGTTGTGTATCATATTTTAGAGATTTGAGCATCCTGAAAATGCCTTCTATGTATATTCTAGAAGGGGTGATGTTTGTAAAAAATAATCAAGCGCTATTTACAAAAAGTAGTTTTATCAGCAAACGTTTGGAGCAAAGATATAGAGAGGATTTATGCACAGCTCTAGCAAAAACCGCTTTAATGCGTAAAAGTGTATATTATCTAGCAATAAGAATATATAATAAACTACCCACAGAATTTAAACTGTTACCAATGTCACTTTTGAGACACAAATGATTAACTTTACTTACGAATAAGTGCTATTAGTCCAGTCCATGGAGTTTCAACATCGGCCCACTACTCCACTGCTGGACATAGGCCTCTCCCATGGCATGAGTTTTTTTGTTTCCAAGCCTAGCTGGAGAGCGCGCTACACTACGTTTGCCAAGTCTCCACTCCAGAACACGTTTGTCCCAACGATTCTTAGTTCTTCGACAGATGTGACGGGCCCACTGCTACTTCAGTCTAGAGTTGCCAACCGTTCTATAATATATAGTACTGTCCTATATTTTGACTCTGTGTACTATATACTGTTGAAGAAATACTATATTTCAGTCAGTCCTTACGCGTATCAAATAGATTTTATACACTATCAATGTTGTTAGAGTGGAGAAATGGGCTTTTATTAACTCAGATAGTTGTCCCACCCAATTGCAATAAGAGGCCGAATGTTAGTAAGTAGTAAATATTACGCATCATGTTTAATGAATCAATTCTGACTCGTAAGTATTGTGTACTATTCTTTTTTCAAAGTACTATATTTTTTGTAACTTGGGCTGGGAATTACTATATTCGCTTAAGAAATAGTTGGCAACCCTACTTCAGTCTGCTAATCCTTTGGGCTATGTCGACATTTTGGTTCTTTGTCGGATCATCTTATTTCGGATTCGATCCTTCAGAGATATTCCGAGCATAGGCTTCTCCATAGCTCGCTCCGTTCCGTAGCGACCTTAAATTGAAGTTTACTTTTATATAATATGAACCGTAACAACTTCTACCATAAGATGGTGATTGACTAATGTTTGTCCTACCGGCGATAGCATTTATTGGAGGATTAAGAAATCTTCGAATGTTGTTCGTTACATAACTTTCCTTATGAAATTCAAAACGGTCAGTGCGAGGTAAAATATGGTAATATCACGCGTAAGTGCTTTAGCCACATCTGATTAAGTCAGCCTTTCCAAAGGTTATCCAAACAAAATAAATAACAGACAATTTATATGCCCTAATTTGAAACATGTTTCTAACAACCTCAAACCCTGCCCAACTGACTGAAGAAAAAACCGTTATATATTATATACTGTTATAAAAGTTAAATATACTGTACATTGAAAATGTTTAAAGAAACATTGTAACAGACTATTAAATTTGGAGGTCACTTATCGAAAAATATATTTTTTGTATGTTTGTATGTGCCGTTGTGGTTTCATCAAGAAGAATCGGCTTAACAGATTTTAACTATTTTTGCTACACGCACGACCGCTGGGTATTCACAGATGATTATAGAAAACTTTTTACCCGACTACGCTAAAGAAAAAACGAGGTTCATGACTTTTTCTTCCCCGTAGCAAAGTTGGCCATCTTTTAGTATTTAAATGAAACAATTTAAATGGATTATACCGCTTAGAATTATGTCATTTAATATTAAAAACTTGTAAAAATGAACTATCTGTGCGTACAAATAAGGAAGCGGTTTTCAAAGCTCAAAAAAGGTGTATCAGAGGAATGCGTGGCTTTCAACAAACTGACAGTTGTGTATCATATTTTAGAGATTTGAGCATCCTGAAAATGCCTTCTATGTATATTCTAGAAGGGGTGATGTTTGTAAAAAATAATCAAGCGCTATTTACAAAAAGTAGTTTTATCAGCAAACGTTTGGAGCAAAGATATAGAGAGGATTTATGCACAGCTCTAGCAAAAACCGCTTTAATGCGTAAAAGTGTATATTATCTAGCAATAAGAATATATAATAAACTACCCACAGAATTTAAACTGTTACCAATGTCACTTTTGAGACACAAATGATTAACTTTACTTACGAATAAGTGCTATTATTCTGTTTTAGATTATTTAAATGATGATTTCAATTGTATGTAATTATTTGAGATTAATTTATTATTATTGTTATTATTTAATTTTTCTTTTTATTAGTATTTCATTGTCAATTTAATTATCTTAATTCGTAAATTGTATTATAATGTTTAAACAAAATCTTGTTTAGAAGTAGTAGGTAAATATTTTTAAACCAATGTTTTTGTACGACAATCGGCAAAACATAGTGGAACATAAAATAATTGAACATCTCTGTATGTATGCAGCCATCACCTATGTCTAACAAATAAAACACTTTGACTTTGACTTTGACTTTAGAAGATATTTTGAAAAAGTAACACAAACTATTTAAAGGTCGCTAAATCGCAACATTTTTTTGATTATTTGTATGTGTCGTTGTGGCCAATACGGGTAAACGTATTTCACCTTATTTTGTAATACTTTTTACTTGACTACGCCGGAGAAATAAACAGGGTTATGATTTTTTCTCTAGTATTTTACAAAACCGCCGCGACGGAATTACAGCTTGTAAAGGGAGTCGCAGAATATACAGATTGCCCCCTGCCCTATAGAGGAAAGTACTACCTCAATCGTGATACTTTTACCTTTTTGCGAATATTGGAAGGGGTAGATTGAATCTATTCAAGACAAATTTACATTTGACAGGATTTTATTTGGGTTTGAAAAATAGCTTACCCTTGGCTTTATCTGATGGTCCTTGCGTAAGATTGCCTCATGGAGGCTTTAGTGTCCGTTTTGGCGAATGTGTCACTTAATCTTTTTTAGGGTTCCGTACCAAAAATGGTAAAAAAGGAACACTTATGGTGTGACTCTGTCTGTCCGTCTGTTTTTTAATGCTACTATTCTGGAAGGAGGCTTTCTAATATTTAGGATATCAAGATGATTTGTATTTTTTAACTATTTTTATGTTAATTTATTTAGAAAATTACTTTACAAAATGAAAGATAATTTGGGGTACCTAAAAAGGAAAAAACAGAATCCCTATAGTTATAGGATCACTTTGTTGTTCATCTGTCCGTCCGCCTATCTGTCTGTCAAGACAAAATGCCGTCCATGGGATTATTTCCAGTTCCTAGAGACTTGAAATTTGGTATGATGGTAGCTCTTAAAGCACATCCCTCGAAATAAATTTGAAAAACGAAATGTTTTATGTCTGTCCGTCCATGTCAATAACCAATAACGCAAGATCCCACTGGATTTTCATAGATACGGCCGTTTTATATGGAATATTATGTACGAAACACACGGTGCGCGAGTTCGACTCGCATTTGACCGGCTTTTCAAAATGTATTAACTCCTTAATTTATTTCTGCTCTCAGAATCAGTTTATAGTGATTCTCTTAAATTGTTCGCTTAAATTGCATTTAACGAGTTAAATTTGCGGAAATCTAAAAACATTTTCCTCTTTCTGGTTGAAGATTAAACATAGGCTTAAAACTTCCAATTTAAGTGTGATTTTGAAGCAATCAAGAGCATTAGACACCATAATAAATACGAATATTCGGGTAATTTGCATTTCAGGTGAATTGATTATAGCATAAGCCTGAGGAGACAAATTAATCTATTCTATCAAGCGCCTTAAGCCTATTAAATGAGGAATCTAACGAGATTAGCATTATAATCGTATTGGTACGAGTATTCCTACGTTACGCCAACGATAATAATTATATAGGTACACTGTAATTTGCTTGCAGTTTTATAATTGCATAATTTCAATAAAGAGTCTGAAGTCACAGGGTTCTCTCTTTTGGTGTTAGCATCCGAGCGTTACCGTGTGTCAGGTACAGAGGTATTTTTTTATTATTCGAGGACTGTGTGGACTGAAATGTGGAACAAATTGCCGCATGCAGTATTTCCGGACCGAAGCGACCTTCAAGCCTTCAAAAAAAGAGCGTAGTTCCACCTAAAAAGCCGGCAACGCATTTGTGACTCCCCCGGTGATGCA
Organism: Hedya salicella; assembly: GCA_905404275.2. Taxonomy (NCBI): domain Eukaryota; kingdom Metazoa; phylum Arthropoda; class Insecta; order Lepidoptera; family Tortricidae; genus Hedya; species Hedya salicella. The sequence continues at coordinate 15,726,215 of FR990112.1, read as the reverse complement.
AGTGTCTATGGGCGACGGTGATCGCTAACCATCAGGCGACCCGTCTGCTCGTTTGCCTCCTATGTCATAAAAAAAAAAACGTTTATCGACTGTTAGACTAGGACCTACCTACCTAGTCACTAGGTACCCTATGCTTCGCGCGCCAGTGCGCGGCAGCATCCACACGCTAGCTGCCGGCGCTGAGGACGCTGCGTCCTACCGCATAGCACAGCGATAACGGAACGGTAAAAGCAGACATAGCTTCCGTCCAAATTAAAAAATACGCTACGCTACGCTACCTTTACACCGGTCATCTTATTTCCTGATGCAGCAGCACCAAGTGGACTCCCTCTCTTTGGCTTGGGGCTTCGAAGCAAACGGACATGTTGTTAGACTAGGATTTGTATGTGTTTTGATGTGTTCATTCATACATAGTTATAATTATAATGTATTTGTAAATTTGGGCTTTTATTTTAACACTTGTTGCTAATATAAGTTTAATTATGTGTATAAGAATTAAAAGCGGTTAATAATATCAATCAATCCATTGTGGCGACTGCTTTCCAGGAATATGTAATCGTAAATTATAAACACACTGTTAAGAGAAAATCTAAGAGATCTAACTGGAAGCCAGACACACAGGCAAATTGTAAATCTTAATATCTTTAGAAATAATTTTATCTGCCCAACCCGTTTGTTATTAATGAAATGTTTAAGCTTTTGTTTTCTACTAGGAACCTTTAAAAAAATAGCTTAATGGCTTCCTAGCGCAATGGGAAACTGCTAGTTATAAAATAATATGTCTTAAAATATTGTGTGGTATTGTATTATAGAGTTCGTAAATTACGTGTTTAGTTAACCCCATCTGCTCAAATAAGAGATTGAGCGTGGAAAACAATCTAGCTTGACGATCAAGACATGCCGTCTTGGGACAATAATGTCGGTCTTTAGTCATTCGCGCATTAGTCGATACGAATTATTTTCACTCCTCACTAAGGCGCTAGTTTACTTTCATAACAGTACTTGTTAAAATAAGTTTTACATCAGACTTCATTCCTGCATCCATTGACCGTTTATTTCGGTTAATATAAGTAACATTTTGTCACAATACCCTAGCGCTGTTCACTTACCGCAGGTGATGTCTCAGTGAAACAGGCGGTCTATGATACCATGACAAAGCAAAAATTAAGCAAAAGCTTTTGTACCAAGACGATAAACCATCAATTTAAATAACCACCCACTGGATTCCAAAGGTTGGTTTGATTCCACACAATCTATAGTAGATAATAGCATTTTCTTACTTCACTAACAGTTGTCCAACTATCGGAAAAGCGGTCGTTTTCCACAATGCCACTGCAATACTTTACGATCGGCAGATGCGAAAAGTTCATTTTATACGAGAGTGACTTGACATCTCGCTGTCAACTCTGTATGTCGAGACTTATAGTATAGTTTCATTCTTCAATTTATTTTTGTTCATAACTCTCACCTTTTTTTTCAATGTCAGCTAGTGCTTTTTTGTTAACTGTAAGTTTGATGTTTTAAAAAACCCATTGTGAATTTAAATGCTGTTCCACACCTGTAAGACCGACACACACTCACGGTAGCGTGGTTTACTTCCTATTTGCAGAATCGTCGTCAAGCTATTCGTGCTAACGTCTTCTTATCCGATTGGTGCGATCTAGTTTCTGGTGTCCCACAGGGCGGAGTTCTCTCCCCTTTACTGTTCTCAGAATTTATTGATCACATTACGCTCAACATTAAGTGCTCTTACCATCTATATGCCGATGACCTACAACTGTATACACAGGTCAGGACGGATAACTTGGACGAAGCAATATCTTTTATAAATGACGATCTCAATCGCATCTCCTCCTGGTCTAGAGATTTTGGGATTGCTGTCAACCCATCTAAGTGCCAAGCGATAATAGGGAACATGCATGAATTTTTTTATCGCTTTTCTTAACGAAATATCAAAATACCGTAAAAACTATTCCAAAAAGTGAAATTAAAATTAAAATCGGCCAAGAAATACGTATCATATAAGCATTTTAAACTACTAATTAGACAGCGATTTGACAGAGAGGTCCGACATAGACTATTACGTCAGTGTCCACTACGGTCATATAAACTCCATATTAAATTCTGTTTTGCTAGAAAGATGACTTTTTATACGCTAGAGAATGAAATGTTTGATGGCTTATATCTTGGGTATTTTTATACTTATTCGGAAAATTATTTTTGTCTACTGTTTGTTACATGAATAAGCTTTTAATTAAGCAAAAATTAAAATTCATGAATATCCCCTAAATCAAATCAAATCAAATCAAAATATTCTTTATTCAAGTAGGCCTAGTTACAAGCACTTTCGAAATGTCAGTTACATGAGAGTGAATATTTGCTGGGAGAAATACAATATTATCCTATTATCGGGAGTCCCCGCTTAATGTCAACCACCAACTTGACACACCTGGCCCCGGTTACTTTTGAGGGCATAGTGATCCCTTTGGATCGAAGGAGAAAAATCTGGGGCTAGTCCTTGACTGTGGCCTTAATTGGGACTCTCAGGTGTCTGACGTGTGTCGTAGGGTCACCAACACTCTAAGGTCATTGTTTAGACTGAAGCATTTCCTGCCGGTAAGTACAAAGACACTTCTCATTCAAACTCTCGTGCTACCTGTTATTGATTATGAATGAATGAATGAATTAATAGTTTATTTGCATAAAAAACATTCCGTCGAATTGAGAACCTCCTCCTTTTTTTGGAAGTCGGTTAAAAAACAAGCGTATATAAAAGGCGTTACAAATATCACAGACAGATCGTTACTTGTTTTGCAAAGGCTGGCGTACAAATGTGTTGTTTTATGTTAAATGCAAATTATGGTGATGTGTGCTATACGAACGTTACGCAGGCCTTGCTGGACAGGCTAGACCGCCTCCTGAAAAACTGCATCAGATTTATTTTTGGACTCCGTTAATACGACCATGTATCTGCTTACCGACGACAGCTTAATTGGCTTCCTATTAAAGAGCGCAGAACTCTTAAAATCCTATGTACGCTTTTCACCATATTGTATGATCCAGCTGCACCCGATTACCTACGTTCTAATTTTCAGTTTGTCACGGCCCGCCCGGGCTGTGAGCTCCGTTCCTCCCGTACACTCAAACTCTCCATTCCTCCTCATCGCTCTGGTACCATGTCGAACTCCTTCACCGTAAAGGCAATTAGTCTCTGGAATGCCCTTCCCCTCAGTATACGACAAGCTCAGAGTAAGTTCTCCTTCAAGTGTAAGTTGCGCAAGCATCTCTTGGGAAATCTTCAAGATTAAGAGTCTTCATAATAGTTTAGAAGCAGGTATGTATGTATTTATATATATATATATATATATATATATAACTTGGGTGTCTCGCCCTTGTAATTATTATTTTGTACAAGTCTGATACCGATATCCCGGATCAATAATTTCCATGTTTAGCCTAATGGTTGACTGGTAGAGAATGCCTTTATGGCATTAAGTCCGCCATTTATACTTTCTTGTAATGTGCAATAATGTTTAAATAAATAAATATCTGGCGATTTATCGGATGATATTTGATGCTGTTTACATATACTAATTACTGGATTCCACGAAGATGAAAATTTTAAAGCATCTTCCCGGTTGAAATATCTGTGTTTCTTGATTTCAATTGCTTCGCGTATGATTCTACGAGTACTATAGTAATTACGTTCCGTAGAAAGGATCTTGGGATTATAAAGTTCAATTCAGTGGATTGTGAAGCTCAATCTAGTGACGACCTTAGTGTTCGACCTAATAATCAACACAAAGCGTGGGTAGATCGAAAAACTTGCGCGCCTAGAAGATGTTGATACTCGCCTCTCCATTTCCTTCGTGACTATGAACGTAACGCGACGTCCGAAAAGTCGAAGAATTACCAACAAAAGGTAATTAAATAAATTATATTTGTACGCGATTAAGCCCCGTTTTATTGTATTCTGATAAGTTGATAACAAAAATAACCATGGTGTACAATCCATACCACGGGACTTAGAATCCACAGGAACCAAACTGTCACGCATTGACCTTGATATGACACGACAAGCCACTAAAATGGCAAATATATAAATAAATATAGCTGTCGGCTCCTGAGCCGACAGCTATAATTGCTAAGGAAATTCCGAAACATTCGCTGTTGGATTTCATGGCATTTTCACATATTGTGCGGTTGATTCAATTTTCTCTAGAAATTTCTTTTCGGTTTCATATTTTGTATTTGCCTTTGGGTATTGCGTAACTTATATGAGTGCAGATATTGCTTTGTATGTGAAAAATACACACACACAAACGTTGTATGTAAAAAATACAGAGGCACACGTACTTTTAACAAAATGAGTTATTTTAATATAAATATTTCTATATTTTCCCTTTGATAGAATCTTTTTACATTAAGGTATACTATTCACTAACACAAAAAAATCATGTCTTCTGTCCCGCAGAAAAAAAAAACACTGGTACCCATCGACGTGATGTTTGCCAAATTTAATTTCATAATCTTGAAATAAATATTTTTAGAAAAATAAGTAAAGCCTGTCTTCTGTGTAGTAGTAACGTGTCCATATTGTAGACAATTTGACGTTATATATTATTAAAAATACCTAAGTTCCATATCAATTACGTACATTGCTTCATGCAAGAGGGGCATTAAGTTTTTTATCTATATTAAGTAGTACCTAACGGCGGACTCAGTCCAGTGCTTTGTGAACGACGCAATGGATTGCTCACTCTCTCGCTCGAGCGCGATTACGCCTGGCTTTCGCTAAAATCTAAAGAGCCTCTGTTCTTGTTCTAATCTCTATTCAACGCGTAAACTCAGTTTAACCTGACAACCTACATTGAAATGGCAAACTTGAAGCTGGCAGCAACAATTGCTACGTGAACTCAAATATTCGCAGCTGACGCGGTGGATAGAATGACATTTCGTCGTACCGCTCGCGTTGCGTAACTCGAAGCTGATACAGGTATTGGGTTGTATGTATAAAATATACTACATCAATAATAAACGGTGACAGACGAATCATATATGAAAAGTACCTTCAGTTGAGTATGTCTGATCTATAGGCTCGGTCTGCTCCGGGTGGCTACGGCTATCAATCAATGGCCTTTAAGTCTAGTTACAGACTATAGATAGGTTTTTATACTTACCAAGGCTAAAAAGCTGGGTTCTAAGCTTCTGTGAAAATAATGTATTATAAAGTTGTAAACATTGAATATCTGTAACTACATTGAAAAAAAAATGAACAAAACTAAAAACCGGCCAGGTGCGGGCCGGACTCGCGCACCGAGTACAATACAAATGGCCGTATCTACGAAAATTCAGTGTCAGCAGAGCCCCACTCCTAAGCAAAAATGTACGCGGAACTTGATTATTTTAAATAAAATTATACTAATATTTTCTTCTTAAAATTATACTGTTTTTAGTATTTGTTGTTATAGCGGCAACAGAAATACATCATCTGTGAAAATTTCAACTGTCTAGACAAATTCAATATATTAATATAAATCTATTACGGTTCATGAGATACAGCCTGGTGACAGACAGAAAGACAGACAGACACACAGACGGACAGTGAAGTCTTAGTAATAGGGTCCCGTTTTACCTTTTGAGTACGGAACCCTAAAGTGTTTTTTCTTTTGGATTTTTGGTATGTTTGTATGTGTCAGAAAAAATAGCCCCGTCAATGGCTGTCAGGGCTTGTTTTCTCAGAATATGTGCCCCCCTTGACCAAGTAACTTGAGGTCTCGGCACTCTTTTAGTAGTGACAGTTGCATCTTACTTTCAAAAGGTATTTAATTATACAATATGAAGCTTTTGGGTAAAACAAAATGAGATAAGTCCATCAGTTTTTTCTAAACTGACTTCTCACTTTGCACTGATGCGCAGACCACAAATCAATTAACTACAGCCCTTTAGAGAGGACAAAGATATCCGACATCATAATATGTCAGTGGCAGGGCTTATTCTACCGCGATATGTTACAGAATTACCCCTAAACTTGACCGACCCGTCCCATGGGAGAAGATAAGATAAATTAGTATGTGTGCTGTTGGAGGGTTTATAAGATTAAAGATTCTTTACCATTAACATTCGTTTGCCCTTATCCCATTTATTTGGGGTCAGCGCAGCATGTATTTTTCTTCCATACTTCTCTATCACCCTTCGTCTCGTCACTCACATCCTTCCTGTTGCTGTCGTCTCTCACGCAATCCAACCACCTTTTCCTTGGTCTGCGCTTTCTCTTACATCCCACCACATGCATATCTAATACCCTTCTTGTCACATGACTGTCATCCCTCCGCATAATATGTCATACTAATTCTTTACCAAAGAAAACAAATTCAAAATCACAACAAATTACCTCTAAATTTATTTACTGTTAGCTCTTTGTAATAGATGAAGAACCCACATCAATTATGCCAGTGGCTTACAGGGTTTGTTTTTTCACGATTATATTATAGAAAATAACCCTGGGGTGTCATTCTTAAATGTTCCATGCCCCTTATATAACTAGACACGTTAAGTAGTGGGCCTCTAGATCACAGGTCAAAATATATTAGTCCGTCAAGCAGGTTGTCAAAATTGACTTAAGAAGATGAAGCCAAGGGAACCTATGAAAACGAATAGTTCTTTTAGTCCAATATCTTAGCCAGATTTGGTAGATAGCTGCGAAATAGGAATTGTGCTTTCCCATCTTGTAGCTAGCTATCAAATGAGAACGATTTTCCCACCTCGAAGTCACATTAGCTAGTTATGAAATGGGAATTGTGAAAGGGAAATGCAAATGGGAACGATCACCATCCTATATTATGTCAAGCACTTAACAATATCAAGTTTCTTTTTGTTTTACAAATATCATGATAGTAATCACAATTTTTGTAATTGATTAGTGGATCACTCCACTAGCGTTATTATTATAAACAAAGATCAGAAACAAATGAAAAAAAGTTTCGACGATACTGGACTTGAACCAGTGCCTTGAGCCAAACCGCTCAGCCACAATATCTATTGCTACAGAATAAACAACAGATATTGTGGTTTTTGCGCACACATTTTGCTTTACTTATAATTCCAAACAAATAAAGGACACTGCCAAAAGGAAAACGGTTTCCTGTTTAAACAGAGGAACTCCCTCAGGATATTAAATTTGGCGATTCATTTTTTCAGGGTTCCGTAGCCAAAATAGCAAAAACGGAACCCTTATAGTTTCTTTAATGTATAGTCTGTCTGTCCGTCCATGTGTCGCAGGCATTTTACTCAAAAACTACGTGATGTATATATTGATGAAATTTGGAGTATAGGTGTCTTGAATAAGCCGCTACTTAGTTTATTAACAAAAAATATATTTCTAGGGGAGTCACTCCATACATCACTCAAATATCAATGTGTGGCACATGTTTCGACAGTTCTTTTTAAAACATTTTGAGGTTTCAAAAAAAAATCAGGAATAATCGCTCCGAAAGTAGCATGCGTTGTGTCTTGGGAGGACCCTCTATTTTGAAAAAATTACAAAGATAAAGCTTATAATAAATACATACTTTCAACGGTAATTGTTTTCAATGTGATCGGTTATACCGTTTTTAAGTTATTGCCGAAAAATTGAGTTATTTTCAAACGCTTCTTAGCAAAAGGACGTAAGTGCCGTAGAGATACACTCTTTTGATAGTGCACTTTTTTATATCGTATTTTGTTCATCTGTAGTGCATTGTCAGGGATTACTCATACGAAGTTGCCTTTCCGGCATTTTTGTTATGGTACACGGGTATGCGACCCCCGCTCCCCGAGCTGCTACTGGCTCATACATAGTCTTCCGGGACAGTAGTATCCTTTTTACCCTTTCTCCTGCCTAAATGCTACGAACCATTCCTTTCTTTACCCTCTTATCCTTCCTCCTATTCCGCCAATCCAAGGTATGCCGTGCCGATGGATGCGTGGGATGGATAGAGGCGAGTCTAGTTGTTAGCGTGCCGAATTGGCCTGGGACTGGTGACACCAGAATAAGGCTAAACCCTTACCTTCGGGCTTCACTGGGTTCGAATATTTTATCCCTAACTGCTCGTGGGAACGCAAATGGCGGCGATGTGGTTCGCAATCGCAACCCATCTCGTCTCGGTCCTAGCGAGAGCAAAGAGTGAGCTATGGAGAGCAGATGATGGATGCGAGAAATATTGATATTCTGTGTGTGAATGAGACAAAGCGAAAGGGTTGTGACAGCACAAAATGAAGAGATTAATGAATGTTGATGAAGCGGCAGTTGTATGCCCGGACCGTTAGCAAGTGGAAGGAGGTAGCCTCTGCCTACCCCGTTATGGGAAAAACGCATGATTGTATGTGAACCCTACACTGAGCAAGGTCAGACATGTTCTTAGCCGGTTTTTGTCTATCTTCCACGGCTTTTCAATAAAGCCTTCGAGATTGACGGTTTACAAACTTAGTACCTATTGACAGTATTCCAGTGGAAAAAAACAGGTTTGATTTTTGTAACTAAAAAAAATTGTATGCTAATATTCTCGTCTGTTTCCGCGATTATTACTCATTTAAATAAACCTATTTAAACGGATTATCTCGGATATATATCGCGTATAACTCAAATCAGATAATATACGCGATATAACCCGATTAAACTGTTTTATTTAGATTTTGTTTTTGGTCTGAACATACAATCTTTGGAATATGAAAGTGAACTGTGTGAAACTGATGTGTCATTTCGAGCTATTAAATAGCAGCCTATTTTGATTGATCGTACTTGAAAAACTAAAATATTTACCGTTAAATATATTGTTACTTCTAAATTGTACTCCATTATAATTTTATCAAATCATCTTATAGCTCGTGCGAGATTACTAATGGTGTTTTGTGCGTGTCATAATAAGATTATTACTCAAGTATAGGTGTGTTATCGAATTATAATTTTTAATAAATATTTTATGGATATCTACTGAGCGGAAAATGTACTGTAAAACTAAATGATACTTCAAGGAAATTGAAGAGCGAGTAAAACTAATCTTATTGGATTTTGAAGCCCTCTTTCTAAGTTAGAGCAATATTATGATTTTTTCTCGTACATTAATTTAGTAAAATCTCTTTAAAATTAAAACTTTATACCTTCCTGTTTATAAGTTAACGCAGTTTATTACATATTACATCGGAAGCCGGATATGGTTTTTAACAAGGCTTCTCCGCTGTTTCGCGCTACACTTATTTTTCGCGAACTGCGAATATTTCGGAAATAAATGAGTAGTTGAGAAGTATGCCTTCTTGAGCAAACCACATTTTATATAAATAACAATGAACATATCAGCAGAATTTGGAGTGATACAAGAGCTTAACATCCATACTATACTATACTACAATAATTTTATAAATGCGAAAGTAACTGTCTATCCGTCTGGCTGTCTGTCTGTTTTCACGCTTAAACCGCTGAACCAATTTAGATGAAATTTGGTATGGAGACAGTTTTTATCACGAAAATCATCCCTTACCTAAATGAGAAAAGGCGGGTGCAAGTTTCTATGGGGAGTTAATAATTAAAACATAGTAGGCTACTTGGTACAAAAACAAATGCTTTTTATTGCACACCTCAGATTCACAGAAATACAGAACATGACAGTAACATTGGAATTAGCAGAGGTAAACAATAGACGGTCTTATCACTAAATTTCTCTCAGACAACCTTTGGTACGTGTCCACGTATCGGTAAAGTGGGCGAAGCCGGGGGTGAATATTCGTGTTTTCTAAAATAAGTACAAAGTCTGACATCTGACTATGTTATATTGGTTGCCTGCCAGCATTAAATACAACCTCTAACACATCTCAGCTGTAAGCAAAAGTTGCCTACAAAATCGCTTACTGGGTCATAAATTCATAATCTCAGATGACAGGAATGGATATGACGCCCTATTTGACCCTAAGTAGCCTGTTATTTATCAATTTACTGTCAACATCAATAATTTGACACCCGTAATCAGTAAGTAAAAAGTGGCTTCTTGTCGATAATTTTAACCTTATTTTCGCCAATATATAATTTTGGCGCCCAACGTTGGGCATCAAATTATGTATGGGCGTAAAATACCTAAACTAAGCGGATAAGTGCGAGTTCATAACATTTGCTACTGAACGCAAGCATACATTTCCTGTAAATACCTGTAAAAACTCAAAGGTTAAATATACACAAGTTGGCAAGTATTTACATGTAGTAAAGCTATAAAATACCTGTCAAATTCTTTCTGAGCATCCGTAGTGGGAATTCTCCAGAGCGTTAGTTTGCGAGGAAATCTCTTTTATTTATTTGGAAAATTTTGTTTGCTTCCCTCCCTGGGAATACCGCAAGAATTCGGGAGCGTTGGATGTTAGCGTACTTTAATTTTATAAACCCCATAAGTGTGCGAAGTTGTTCAAGTTTCAGTGGTTGCTGGTTTTTTGTGCTTGTAAACATGGACAATTGGTTACAGAAATAAGTTCGGAAAAAATAAACGTCAAACGTCTTGTTCTCTTCTATTTTTGTATGTTTTTTGAGTAGCTTGAAACTGACATACAGTTTTAATTCTCAATACTTGTTAGAATCCAGTATAGTGGGCAAATAACACGCGTTTATTCCACGATAAATCTATACTAAAATTATAAATGCCCAAGTATCTGTCTGTCCGTCTGTCTGTCTGAATTTGAGACCCTGGGAATGTCCATATTGAAATTATCCCTTAAGGTGGTGAAATAAGGCAGTGGAATCTTGTATGGGTAATCACGGCAACACGAGTGAAGATGCACGTGCAAATTCGTCAATGTCGTACTTATACACCCATCAGAAATTATCTTTCTATTATCACAAGCCCGTAGAAATGAGAAATGGTTTTTGATGGCAGCATACAGCCATTCTTTCTAGTTATTTTTATCTCTACAAAGCTCAAGCTATACTACGAGCAGTGTATACTAAGACATTTCAAGATCCTAACTACAAACAGTCACTCAAAAGAAAACATCTTGAATTACTTTGTAACAACCATCTCGTATCTCTAACGAGTTCTGTGTTACGTAGCTGCGTCTTAAAGGATGAGAGTCATATACGAAGGTGAACCCGAGACATATTAAGCACATGTGCCACCCATTTGTCTAGGGGTACTAAATTTAAATTGTATTTTAAACTATTTTCCTCAGCTTTACAATACGCATATTGTACAATTATTATTTGTTTTGCAAGGCAGCAAATTTGTTATTTGGCTTTGCTAGTTTGAATGCCGAGGAAACTGAAATGTTGTGTTGAAAATACGGTCTTTATTTTCAAGGATTTATCATAAATTTAAGCAGCAAAACAAGACTATTACTATTGTGTATAGACAAACAAAATTACTTTATTATACAGTGGTGATAACTTGCATTCCCTTTTGTACAATTTAGTGTTGCAATTCACTGTGTTCTTAGTTGGTACTTCAACCTTAAAATATGAGATAAAATGTGAAAAACAGTACCAATTGTTGAAATTTGCCTGTAATTTTGTGCACTTTGTGGTCTACCTTATAAGTATTTCGAGACATATACATATATTGAGACATACATAATTTAGATTCAGTAAAAAATGCATGTATTCAATTTTATTGTAACACTTCAAATGCTTGCAATCATGGTGTGGCAAGATAAAAAAAAATCTTTATGTTCCAAATTTTTCTGACCCAATACTACAAAATTTGAAACGACAAAAATATTCAGAGGCATTTTATAAAAAAAATATCTCTCGACATACGGCACTGTATCAGCCAAGTATAAAGATATTAGATATCAACTTTATTACTTCGTTTTTATAGAAAATCTAAAGCCCTATCTCAATCACAACTACACACATCGTTATCCCAAAACACTCAATGATCAAACATGCCCGAACAAAATGTAGCCAAAATTCACCCAGCATTAATAATATAGAGGTAGTCTCATGGCATTTTCTTTGCCAAAGCAATATTGCCGGATCATCAAACTTTCATGAGAGTCCTCCACGTTCTGCCTCAAGTATTGTTTTCAGTGAGTAACGCTGAATTAGGCGCTGCCGACCTGCTGAAGTACCAGAGAGGTCTTTTTTTCTTACTATATATGTTATGTGCGATGTTTTAATTTGAGAGAGAAGCGAGGCTTTTTTAAATAAGGGTTTCTGTTGGTCAGCAAAATTCGACAGTATTTAAATTAGGACTTGTGAAAAGTCATTAGGTTACAAACATTTTTAGGTTAACGATAATGTTTAATTACGACTTTTGCGCTTTAAATACACTCTTTATTTATTTAATAAGTCATTAGTTCCATCGGATACCAACGGAACCCATTTCTAAAGAAGCCTCAATTGTTTGTCTGTGTGTATGACACAGGGCTCTAACTTATGAACTGAAAATCTCAGAATCATTTTCACTGAGGTTGCTATAACATATACGTTGCCAACGTAGAGGCGACGGGTGACCAGGCCCCTATTTCATAAACGTGACAGGTGACAGTTGACAACGACAATTCATCATACATTATTTCTCCATCATGATGCCAGGCATACACTTACTCGGTGACCCAGCAATGTACGTCGAATTGTCGTAGTGAATTGTCACCTGTCACGTTAATGAAATAGGGGCCAGAAGGCTGGCTCATATCTATGTCAAGGAATTTCAATCACAAGTCAGGAGGGTAATGCCGCCAGCCTTCTAGGGACCCTACCGCCTGGCACCCATTTAGAGCCCGTTTATTATTTATTATATCACTTAAATAAACTTGCTTGTAGGGTTCCGTAAGTTTCGTAGAGTACCAACCGAACAAACAACTGAGGCTTATAATAATGTGATATGGATATATCACTTGGCTTTAATTCTTGAACTATAAAATATATATTCACTTGAAATTTTCTCTTAATCTTTGTTACTAGTGCAACTTAGCAGTAACAAAGATTAAGAGAAAAATTTATATTAATTACAACAACATATTATAGGAGAATGGAGGGCATAAGCTGGACGGAAAAAATATGAAATGAAGAGGTCTTGAATAGGTTAGGAGAGAAAATAACAATACTAAAACTAATAGAAAATAGAAGAGGAAATATGTTAGGCCGGACATGACATTTTCTTCTAAAATATCATGGAAGGAAAAATCGAGGGAAAACGAGGTAGAGAAAGGTCAAGACGAAATTACTTTGAGCAAATAAAAGATAAGGTTAAAGTCATGTCTTACCAAGAAGTGACGCAGAAAGCTAAGGAAAGAAACTGCTGGCGATTGCTACACCGACAAGAGCGTAGCTCTTAAATTGAAGAAGAAGCAAAAGCTTGCCGAACCATCAAACTTTCATACTATAGGTAAATTGAGGTATATGACCTGTGTGAAGACTGGTGCCTGAACAAGGAGAAAACCTGTAAGTTAAGATTTTTTTTTTTTTTATTATCATGAGAGTCTTCCACGTTCTTTTTCAAGTATTTTGTTTTCAGTGAGTAATGCTATTCTAGAAACATTGTAGACGAATATTTTTTTTTTTTGTATTTTCTTGACGATCCTTTTTGGGATTTAATTTTTATTTATTATTTATTTCTATATTCTTTAACTTACTAAAGTATTTTTTTATGTTGTCCAACTTTTATCAATAAATTGTTCTATAATCCTTTTGTAAATAACGATTCAAAAGTGCTAGTAGCTAGGCTTACTTGAGTTAAGAAATTTTTGACTTTTGACTAATACCGAATCAGGCGCTTCAGATCCAGAGTCCATTTGAGAGAAATTCAAGGCTTTTTACCCGACTGCACGACGCAAAGGAGGAAGGTATTGTGTTTATCAGTCTTTGTATTCTAATAAGGGTTTCTGTTGGTCAGCAAAATTTTTACAGTATTTTAATTGTAGGACTTGTGAAGGGTAGATCCTTGGTACAAACATTTTTAGGTTTTGCGATAATGTTAAATCACGGCTTTTGCGCTTCAAATACACTCTTTACTACAAATCATTTGTAGGGTTCCGTAAGTATCAAAGAGTACCAATAGGGCCCCATTATTAAGCCGATGTGTATCTGAGGCTTAAAATAGGTATTATGAAAGTTAGACACTTGAAATTTTCTCACAATCTTTGTAACTGTTGTTACTGTAACAACATTTTATAAGAATTAAACAAAGTCAAAGATTCATCCAACATTAAGTATAAAAGGCAGTCTCGTAGTATTTTCTTTGCAAAAGCAATATTACCGGATCATCAAACTTTCATGAGATTCCTCCACGTTCTGTCTTAACTTAAGTATTGTTTTCAGTGAGTAATGTTGAATCAGGCGCTACAGACCCGCCAAAGTACCGCAGTTCATTTTTCTAGCTTTATATAGGTGCGATATTCAAATTAAAAAAATATACTGTTTTTTATAAATAAGGGTTTACTTTGGTCAGCGATTGGTGGCCAGTATTTAAATTTTATGGATTGTAGAGGTTCATTTGTGTAAATACTTTTTTATTAGGATTGGTGTATTTTTAATTGACTTTATATTAAGCTCCTTTTATAAGGGTCAGCAGCAGATATACCTGAGCGGGCAGGGGACCCAATAAAACATACACACATCAATCGTCAGAAAAATATGAACATCCAAGATGTCATTTTCACGTAGGCTTTCAGTTCGTCACATATGTCTTAACTTTTGGGTTGTTCTTTAATACATACACCTTTATTTAATCACAATGACATTAACGTTTAGAACGTCAGTGGTAACTAAGCACTCAAATACGTACGTCAGCAGCCAGGGTGCCACAAGTTGCTAAGTTGTTATTTCCAAGGTAACTAAGCATAGACGTTTTATATGATTAACTTTTAAAAATATTGCTGCAAGTGTTTGTCATAATACTTATTTAGGTATGTTTCAGGTCAATTTTGAGACAGCAAATATGTCCCTAAGTTCTACGTCATAATCATCGCCCTAGCGTTTGTCCCATGTTTTTGCCCGAACGGGCTTGGAGTCCACTTGACAACCTAATCCTGTGAATTGACGTAAAAAAAACTCTCAAAGTTAAAACAAAAATCTGATTTTACTGACCGGTTGGCGTAGTTGGTAGTGACCCTGCCTGCTAAGCCGGTCCCGGGTTCAAATCCCGGTCAGGGCATTTATTTGTATGATGAATATATTTTCTATTTATCAGATATTTGTTCCTGAATCATGGATGTTATCTATGTATTTATGTATGGGTATATTATATATATCGTTGTCTGAGTACCCGCAACACAAGCCTTCTTGAGTTTACTGCGGGACTTTGTCAATTTGTGTAAAAAAATGTCCTATAATATAATAATAATCGTACATCCTACTAATATTTTAAACTCGAAAATTTGAAAAAATGTATGGATGTTGGTACAGTCAGCTGCAGGGATAAGTAACTGCCGAACAGATTCCTATGCAAGGGGGGGTCGTTATCTCTGCAGGTGACTGTACATGTTACTCTTTCACGCAAAAACTACTGAATGGATAGCGATGAAACTAACGTCAACCAAGACAGGCTCATTGTGGAAAGGGCACGAGCAGATAGATTCGTGAATACGACGCAGATCGCTGCTCAAATACAAATATCTAACAGCACAGTAAGGCGAAGACTGAATGAGAGCGGTCTGAAGCATAGGATACCGGCCAAGAAGCCAGTTTTAACACAAAGGCACAAAGATCTCCGGTTAGCATTCGCGGCAAGATACCTTAACTACGACTTTAGCAAGGTATGTTTCATGGATGAGAAAGTATTTTACTCCTCTGATAACGGACGAGTCAGTTTATGGAGAGTAGACAACTCAAGATACCACGAGCGGAATATTTTACTAAACGAGCGAAGCGGTCGTATTACCAATGCATATTGGGGGTGGATGTCCAAAAATAGTCTCGGGGAGCTAGTTGAAATTTCAGGCAGAATGAACTCAATGCAATATAAAAGCCTAGATCCTAGAGGATTCATTCTTGCCGACAGCTCAGGCGGTGTATCCCGGTGAACATATTACATTCATTCAGAACAATAGTTCGATTCACAATTCGCATATAGTCCAAAACTGGATTGATCGTCTACAACGGAGAGGAGTATTAACGTTGATAAAATTACCACCTAAGAGTCCGAATCTTAACCCTATCGAGAATTTGTGGGGAAAAATGGTACAACAATGGGATACCTCGCAAGCGAGAATACGGGAGAAGTTGAACAGACACGTATATAATATATGGGAATCCTTCAGGAGCAAAAACCTCTGCGAAAATTTAGTAAGTTCGATGCGACAACGTTTACAGGACGTTTCAATGCGGATATTTTTTGTTTTTCATATAGGTCAAGGAGTATACATACCTAGTTTATTTTTAAGTAATGTTATTTGTTAAATAAAATTAGCGTATAAAAAATATTGTTTCATTTGTTATTAAAATATTTTAACCTTGTTTGATAACATTTTTGCTTGGACACTCACGCATATAGAGTACCTAATCCAAACTTAACCCTTAAATGCATGATTTTTTATTTTATAGATTATTTATAATTAATTACATTTTATTAAAGCTGTTTTTGCGGTTTTATTATAGCTGCTCATTGCTTTGTAGACATTTGGCAACAATATGCATTTAAGGGTTAAGTCAAAAACGTCGACAAACAGTTACATAAGAAAGATTATTTTCAAAAAAGGATGCAAAACCCTGTTTTCACGTGTTAGACACTATTTTCAATGATAATTTTCTTTTTGTTCTTTTAAATGACACCATTCTGATATAATATTATTGTCTTCGGTTGCCGCGATTGTTATTCATGAAATAAAACAAATAAATACCAATTAAATCGCGTGAAATGAAACTTGAACCCGACATTTCAAATAGAAAGCAAGCAAGAAGGATGGCGTGGCGTGCTTCAAGTTAGAAAGAAATTCAGTTTTCTACTTCATTTGTACATGATTAAATGATTGACGATTAATGGTGAATATTTACTATAAAACTATTTGGAATCATCCTAATAATATTCAGCGTGACGTCAAATTGATGTCATCGGCACGAAAAGTACGGGCCCTGCTTATCAGTAAGTTTATTGAAAGGCATCTGTCAAACGATTAAAGAGAAAAACGTGAGATGGATGTATGTGATGGCAAGACTTGAATGCTTTCGATGATTGTCAAAACGCTTAATTTGATTGTAAAAAATAGTATGGCAACTTTTCATTCAATATTCGACTTTATATGCCCATAAACGTCCATTTTCCTATGTTGTCCAGATATATTTGACACACTGACTGCTTAGATACTACTGGTTTTTTGACAGCTTCGGTAATAATGACTATTTTTAAGTATAGAAATATTTGAATAGCGACTGTTAAGATATTTGTGACACGATAAGTGCTCACGGATAAATACAGCCATGACAGTTAACAATTTTTTGATGGTTTAAACGCTGACCTCTCTTTGAGCACCTGGAGCGTATAGCGACTTTTGCTGCTGACTGTACGAGTACTGCTTTGACTATCTATTGATGATGACACACAAAAGAGGTTTATGATGTTTAACTCATCCATTTCGAAGCTGCTTCTAATTTCTAATGATTACGAATGGAATATCAAACATTCATCTTTTTATATTATATTTGACGACACGTTTGGCTCAGTTAGTTGTATAACGGCCTACGAAGCTGGCGGTCCCGGGTTCGAATCCCGGCCAGGGCAAAAGTTTGTGTGATAAGCACGTATGTTTGTTTCTGGGTCTTGGATGTTTTCTATATATTTAAGTATATCGTTGCCTAGTACCCATAGTGCAAGCTTTGCTTAGTTTAGGCCTAGGTCGATTTGTGTAAGATTGTCCCTGATATATACTTTACTTATTTACTATTAACACTACTGAAAGTTTGGTATTGTCTAGAATCAGCAAAAAATAAGAAATCTAATTGGCATCAATAAAAATAATATTATTTTGTGTATTAAGTGACAAGAACTTGAAAGATCATTTCGCTGTGCGATTTACTACACAAAGGACGGATAGAGATAACGAAGCATGACGAAATAGAGGAATAAGATAGACAAACAAGATGAAAGGAAAGTAGCTTCGACGGCGGGGCATTTACTATACTCAGTAATGAGGGAAACTATTTTATAAGTATCAGTATGTCACTTCTATGGGAAACTCAGGATTTAATATTATTTGAGATGTTTCACTTTACCTAAACTGTTTCTAGTCGAAAGTTTGCGAGGTTCTAAAAATTATTCATTTGCAAAATAGTAGGAAAATATATTGTTAAAATCAACACAGTACTTAGGTAATACTGGGGCCAATTTAAGTTTATCAGTGTGCGAATTAAAAACCGGCCAAGTGCGTGTCAGACTCGCGCACCGACGGTTCCGTACAAAATATATGCTACAAATAGCCGTATCTATTAAAATCCAGTGTTAGCAGAGCTTCCCAAGCAAAATATACGCGGTGCTCGAACATTTTATATTGGTTACTGATATAGACGGACAGACATAAAATTATACTGCATAGTATGTTTTTGTTATAGCGGCAACAAAAATACGCCATCTGTGAAAATTTAAACTGTCTAGCTATCATTGTTCTTAAATACAACCTGGTGACAGACAGACAGACAGACAGACGGACAGTGGAGTATTAGTAATAGGGTCCCGTTTTACCCTATGGGAATGGAACCCTAAAAATGAAATCAATATAAAATTATTATTGTTTCACTGAGTAGCAAACTGACTGATTCACTTGAATCAACGCCCAGCCCAAACCGTTAGACCTAGAGAGCTAATTTTTGCACAAAAGGTAACTTTTATGACGTTAATATTCACTAAGAAGGGGTTTTCCAAAATTCAGCCCCTAAAAGGGTGAAATGGGGGTCCAAAGTTTGTATGAAACAAGATTAGATAGACTATTTTATTCGATACTTCGCAGGAGTATTTCTGACAATAAATGAGTAAACACGTGTTTCAGGTTTTTTGAGAATTCAACTTCTTAAGGGGAGGAAATGAGGGTCCAAAGTTTGTATGGGGAAATCAGAGCAGTTTCGACACTACACTAAGCATGGTCCGATATGCTCTTAGCTGATTTATGAATTCAAATCGACCCCGAATTTGACGCGAGCGAAGCCGCGGGCAATTTTTTTTATTCAAGAGTAGAAATCTGCATTAATCATAATCTCTTAGTAGTAGTAAGTCATTGCCGGCGTAACAATTCAACAGTTATTGCAATCATTTCATTTAAAAAAAAAAGAGAACTGCCTTTACCAAAACGTCGTATACCGAGACCTCCATAAGGTAAAAAATACTTTTTCGAAAACCGAATCTAAATCGGTTCAGCCAAACGCGAGATAATACATACATTCCTACATAAGGGTCAAACTGAAAACCTCTTTTTCTGTAGACGGTTAAAAATTACGTGTAGTACGCGAGCGAAGCCGCGGGCAAAAGCTAGTGAGAGATAATCGTGAAAAGCGAAGAAGTTAAGAATTCCATAAACAATAGCATCTCCAATAGTATTCAATCAAAGGTTGTTTCAGAGACTGAATAAAATATCTTTGACAAAACCCATATCTATTTTTCTGGTAACCGATAACGAAAAACACTGAATTTCCGTTTTGGCACTGCTATACGTATGTAACACTCTTTTGCCTTCGATGACAATGACATACAGTGGATATCTCTTTTTCCTTTTACGAGTATGTGTATTGTTGCGGAATATGAGAATATACAAATGTTACGTATCGTGGAAGCGTAAGGGCTGTTATTTTGCCGAATAAGCAGATAACTTTGATGTGTGTTGGTGGATTTTTATGATTATTGAAAGGACATACTGACATGTTTGGAATGCAGAGCTTGTAGTTCAATCAATCTAGTTTTTTAGGGTTCCGTACCCCAAAAGGAAAAAACGGTACCCTTATATCACTTTGTTGACCGTTTATCCGTCTATCTACCAAGACCCTTTTACTCAGGAACGTATGGAGATATCAAGTTGAAATTAACCTCTAATACTAATGTCCCTTGAAGCTGTAAAAAAATCAAGCTTCTGTCAACACAATCCAAAGCACGTATGGAAGCACCTTTTTAATGTCTGCATATCATTAAAAAAGGTGCTTCCATACAACTTGCCGTCCATTGAAAACATATTTTATTGGAATCTGGTAAGATTCTCATATTAATCATATTATTATATATAAATTCATCTATTAGACACGGACGTCCACTGCTGAACATAGGCCTCCCTATAGCTCACCACAAAGTACGATCCTACGCAGACTCTGTTCACCGACTCTCTGCAATTCTCACGATGTCATCCGTCCACCCAGTTGAGGCCGTCCTACGCTGCGGTTTCCTATGCGTGGTCGCCACTCCAGGACTTATATATATCTAGCTATATCTATATTATTATAAAGTTGTAAAAATGAAATGTTTGTATGTGTAGTTATAGCTCCGCTAAATCGGCTAAACAGATTTCAACTATTTTTGGCATCTTCAGATGGTTATAGGATATTTTTTACCCATCTATGTGATAAAGGAAAAAAGAGGGGTTATGACTTTTTCTCCTCCCCAAACGAAGTTGCGGGCACCTGCTAGTTTATAACTCTCTTACCTACTGAGCTGAGGATCGTGATAATTGGCTGATTTTGCAGCGTTGATGATCTACTTAAATCGGTCTCCGTCCACAGTCGCGAGTAAGATGCTTCCGTAATTTGCTTAGACCATCTGGTTGCTGAGCGACCTCGGGATCTCTTATAAGACGATATTATGTATTCATAAGTATTTTCATGACATAGAAGGCAAACGAGCAGACGGGTCGCCTGATGGTAAGCGATGACTGTAGCCTATAGACACTTGCATCACCACATTCACAAGTGCGTTGCTGGCTTTTCAGTTGGGAGTACGCTCTTTTCTTGAAAGCTTCAATGTCGTATCGGTCCTGAAACACTGCAGGTGGCAATTTATTCCACAATTCAGTCGTACCAGGCACGAAATTTCTAGAAAAACGCACAATTGTGGACTTTCAGGTGGAAGTACACTCTTTGTATTTTAACAGTTTATTGTGAACAATAAATTGCTTACATAAATTGCCTGCATACTACTTGTGTTGTGTGGCGCGAATGAAAGGTTTTGCAGTAAATAATAATAACTTACTACACCTAAAAATATAAATATAAGGTCATTCCGCTTTCAAATGACCACGCTTAACAGTGTCGAAGACAACATCAAAAGGGTCCTTCGACCGAACAAAACTCTAGGTTAGCGACAAACGCTGATGCGTCCATACAAGGCAGACCCGCCCTGCCTTTCCCTCACCCTCTGACTCCCTTTGTTTTGTATAACAAGAGAGACGGGTGAGAGGTCTATGTATACTGGAGGTTCTAAGGCTCATTGGACACGAAACAGCTCTCAGATACAATGCACGGAGGCATTTCAAGTTTTGAAAGAAGACTTCGTTCGGACACTTGGCATTATAACCGATGAGACAAGGTTACGGATAAAATGATATATACAATGACGAAGTTGTACAAAACATTACCTTGGAAACGGTTCGGTAGTACTTGGAGTTTATCTGAAACAGAGAGAAAAAAATGCTTTGAAATTTATGTAAAGACGATTCAACAATACCTAAATTAAAGCAACGCTGTATAACTGGTCTGTTATAGCCAAACTGGGCTATCGTTAATTCGGAGATTAAGTGACAAAATAAAATGGTATGATGGTGATATGACATTCCTTTTAGAAATAAAGCTATTTTTCGAGGTCCATACAGGTTGTGTAGGTTTTAAGCACAATATGGCTGTTATTTCGCTGAAATAGCAGATATTGATGAAATAGAACCTTTAAAGTATTCGTTTTATACATTCATGCCTATGCCTTAGAGACTTTTTTTTGTTTTTTAACTATCAAACTCAACCTTAACTAAATCTGCAATAGACAAGCTTTTGCCATTTTGGTTACGGAACCCAAAACAGCCGTTTATCGCCAAATAATAAATTAACACAACCAATTTGTACCTACTGGTCGTGTAGTCAAGAAGGTTGAATTAATTCTACTAAGGTCTAGTGACCGCGACACTTACTTCAAATTTTTCCCTTTTAGTGACAAAATTGCTCATTCATAAAGCAGTTCATCATCTATTTTTTATTTAACTAATCGGTACAATTACTTTAGAGTAAGATGAAGTAGACTCTTCAAACACAGTTCGTCTTTGACAGCGCGTTTATTTTCAGTATGTATCCAATCATCGTAATATAATAAGTATTATATTGCGATGGTAATAAGTGTACCTTGTACAATACAATATACCATAATACAATACAATAAAGTATATAATCTTAAAAAATGTCACACTATTTGCCATAGATATTATATTAAAAATTTATATGATTACTTAAATTATTAAAAACGATAATATACTATCGCAACCATTTTTATGAGCACATTTTTAGTCTATAAAATGCATCACAAGAGATCAGAAGGATTATAACGACATTATTGATGAAGCAAAATATCGTATGATGTTCTAAGATTCAATTTCATAAGAACCAATCGAGTGCGTCACGTAGCCAATGCATTTTAATAAAGATTTTTTCCCTCTCTGGAGCAGAAAATTCATTTTTCAGTTGAAGTTTCATATGATCTCATATTTTCTGTGTCAAGGAAAAGGCAGTGTAACAAGTATTCTGTTTCAATTTATGTTGAAAGTTACTTGATCATCTAGAGATATTTAAAGATTTATAAGTAATTAAAATCTAATCATACTCCGATATGTAATTAAATTCCAAAATCTAACGTTGTTTTGCTCTATTGGTTGAAATATAGGCAACAATACAACAATCAACAAAACTCACGTTAATTTCACTGGTCTCAGGAAATGTTTAAATCATACTATCCATACTAATATTATAAATGCAAAAGTGTGTCTGTCTGTCTGTCTGTCTGTTACCTCTTCACGCTAAAACCGCTGAACCGATTTGGATGAAATTTGGTATGGAGATAGTTTGAGTCCCGGGGAAGGATATAGGCTACTTTTTATCCCGGAAAAATACCCTTATCCGCGATAAACGAATTTAAGGCGGACGAAGTCGCGGGCAGAAGCTAGTTATAATATAAAGTAATGTATTTACAAGACATCTTCAAAAAATTAAGTTATACGGTCTATTAGAAGGTCATTGAATCGAAAAACATTTTATCGCGCCAAAAGGGCTGAACGGATTTTAATTATTTGTGGTACACGGGTAGCTGGGCATTCATACTTTTTATCCGACTACGCTGAAGATACAAAAGGTTATTTTTGTTTCTCCTCCGCTGACGAAGTTGTGACCTTGTAGTAAGCTAAAAGTTGCATCTTTACGCGGACGAAGTCGCCGGCAACAGTTACGAGTAGTTACTAAATAATCAAGATGTAAACTAATATTTTCTTCTGTTTCCGCGATGATTACTCATTGAAATAAAACAATTTAACGGATTATATCGCGTATATTATCTCATTTTAGTTCCCGACGTTTCGGAAGCTTTCCAGCTTTCCATGGTCACAGGAGGACTGAGAAAAGATGTATTTGTAAGATGTATTTTTAAAAGGGTAGTTTGCACAAATTGTAACTTTGACAGAGGAAAATACATCTTTTCTCAGTCCTCCCGTGACCATGGAAAGCTGGAAAGCTTCCGAAACGTCGGGAACTAAAATGAGATAATATACGCGATATAATCCGTTAAATTGTTTTATTTCAAGATGTAAACTGTCACATTCTCGAATTACATGGAAAGAAATGAAAATTTGCATGAGTTGTGTTATTTTTAACACAACCCATGCATAAACCAAAATTATAGCGGAGGTGAATTAACTTTTAGACCGACACAACTTTTAGACTTGCATAGTTATTTTACACTTTGTTGTAAAATAACGCCTTTAAGTAATGGTTGCTCTTTGTTTAAATTTATGACGTAAGTTAAAACGTTGAGTGTTCCGTCTGTTAAGCTAATAAACAGGGAAATATCATTAGATTCGATAGAAACCCAATTTCTTGGCAACACCAGAGACATTTTAGGTAACACCAGACACGTCATAAGTTGATTCACCCAGTAATAACTTAATATTTGATCCAATAATAATACATTAATGACCGCGAATCGCTCGGCGGGTGCTCTGCTCGTAGCAAGTTTTCGCTACATTTGGTTTTTGACGTGATAAGATAACGTCTTTTAAATCGATGAACGCCGCCGGCTGCACGCACGAAAAAGTGTCACGAGCCGCTCGTTACTATAAAACCTGCTATGCACGTATGTACTCCTGGTACTGTAAAACTGGGGAGGGTAGAATCTAATCTAACTCTGAGTTAAATTAGTTAACTCTAGACTGCGCAAGGTGGCCCTTAATGACTGATTACGGTGAAGTGTCACCTGTCGTTAATCTGCCATTAACAACTAACGGAGTGTGTTGAAATTGGGCCTAAAGACAGTAACTGTTTCTACGGAAGCTATTGTCGTAGTGCCAGGAGTATATAAATGTGAGAAGCTAGTCAAAACCGCCTAGAGCGAGAACAGACTCTTCTTTGTTATCACGCCAAATTATCGTCCGTAAACCAACTTTACAGACAAACGTTTTTTTTTCAATGTTATTGGCAACGAGCGTAGCGCTGTGAAAATATCGGTCGCAAAAGCGATAATAGGCTTATGGTAGTGTGTGATGCACTACCACGAAGATAAAAATAGAAATGCGTATGTACAACTTATATATTTACAACTGTAATTACAATATATACAAACATGGAATTAAATTAGTAGCACGACCGTTTAGTATGTAGCTGTGACAGAGTTGTTATTTTTCTCTCGTTGTCATGGTGCGTGAGCTGTGCTCTGCCGCGCCGCGGCGGCGGAGGTCAAACATGCATGCTTAACAAACAAGTCACCACATGTTCCCCCTGGC
Source organism: Hedya salicella (assembly GCA_905404275.2). Taxonomy (NCBI): domain Eukaryota; kingdom Metazoa; phylum Arthropoda; class Insecta; order Lepidoptera; family Tortricidae; genus Hedya; species Hedya salicella. The sequence goes on along the minus strand of FR990112.1, from coordinate 15,701,333 downwards.
CAGACCGTGACTACGGTTGATATCTTACGGGGAATGTGACTAACCTGCCACTTCTCGTCCGTTGCTCTGCAGCAGTTGTTAGTTGTTTGCTCTCTGGGACATCGCGCTTAACGTATGCTGGCTTCAGCTTATCGATGGACACGTTATTCATTCTTCCTTTAATTTCTACTGTATAGAATTTTGCTTGTCGTTTGACTACCTTGAAAGGTCCTTCGTAAGGCGGTTCTAGTGAGCTTCGGATGCGATCAACAAGTAGAAAAACATGCGAACAAGTGTGCAATGCGCGTGAAATGTAGAATGGAGAAGTGGAAACGTGCCACGATGCGGGCCTTGGTGTAAGTTTGGTCACGTGAGAACGCAATCGTGTAGCATATTCGGTGACGTCTGCCGTAGTGTAGTCAGTTTGAGGTGACAGAACCTGGCCGGGCAGACGGAGTGTCTCTCACATAAACGAGTTCAGCCGGCGTTGTCTGTAGGTCTTCCTTTACTGCGCTTCTAACGCCAAGTAGGATCAGTGGCAGAGCTTCCGTCCACGACGATGATTTGGAATGACACATGATAGCAGCCTTAAGTTGTCGATGTAGTCTCTCTATCATCCCGTTGGCAGCTGGATGATACGCTGTGGTGCGGAGGTGACGTGCACCAACCATAGCTGATAGAGCCTTGAAGAGCTGGCTTTCAAATTGGCGGCCACGGTCAGTAGTTATCCTCAGCGGACAACCAAATCTGGCGAACCAGCCAGATACCAGTGCAGAAGCGCAGGACTCAGCAGTGATGTCTCTGAGTGGAAACACCTCAGGCCATCGCGTAAATCTATCGATGACTGTGAGGCAGAATCTGTAATCAGAGGAAGGGGTTAGGGGTCCTACGAGGTCGAGATGAATATGAGCAAACCTCGAGGATGGAGTGGTGAAAGTGGAAAGTGGTGAAATGGTATGGCGAGTGACTTTGCTTTGTTGGCAATTTAAGCACTGCCTGGCCCACTCTCTACAATCCCTGCGAATCCCTGGCCATACAAATCGTTCAGTGGCTAGTCGCACAGAAGCTGAGCTTCTCGGATGATGAAGTTGGTGTAGCTGATCGAAGACTTGTTTGCGGAACTCCGGAGTGATATATGGACGAAGTTTCCGCGTAGAAGTGTCGCAAAAAACTGGTATGTTACTATCAAGTGTAGGCATCTTTATCAGTTGGAGCGATGAGTCGTTTTGAATCAGGTCTTGCAGCTCTGGGTCATGTTCCTGACATTGTGCAAGAGCCTAGTAGTCAATTGGATTGGCGATTTCTTCGACTCGAGATAGAGCATCAGCGACAACATTAAGAGTTCCAGGTAAGTACTGTAGATCCGTCGTGAACTGAGAGATAAAGTCTAGGTATCTAAATTGCCTAGGAGAACATTTATCTCTGTTTGTAGAAAAAGCGAAAGTGAGTGGCTTGTGCTCGGTGAATACTGTGAAGACTCTAGCTTCTACCATATGACGGAAGTACTTAATGGCCTCGTACACTGCTAGAAGTTCTCGATCGTACGGGCTGTACTTTCGTTGTGCTGTAGAAAGTTTGTGCGAGTAGAATGCCAAAGGTTGCCATGTGTTGCCATTGAGCTGCTGAAGAACTGCGCCAATCGAGGAGTCAGAAGCGTCAGTGAAAATAGCTAGTGGTAAAGATGAGTCTGGATGAGCCAAAAGTGTTGCTTTAGACAGCGATAACTTGCAGTTTTCGAAAGATTGAAGCAATTCTGGATTCATGTTTACTGGATGTGATCCTTTGATCTTTGGGCCTGCCAGAACAGAGTGAAGTGGTGCTTGTAGTTTTGACCGGGGGAAAAAACATAAATCTGAACCTGTGTCAACTAGGTACCGTAGTTTTCGTAGTCCGATCCGTTATGAATAGACGGCTTGAAATAGAGGGGCAGTCGTTAGCCGCTAGTTCCGACCGCCCAGGGAGTTTTCCGCATTGAAGCTGCAGGGCTGAATGCACTTCCGAGCTTTGTGTCCGAAACTGAAGTGGTAGAAACAATGCGGGTGGTTCGGCGGCGGTTGCGGTGGCCGGGAACGCGAGCGATTATTTCTCCTTGAGTTTGACTTGGATCGCGAGCGTGAGTGTAATCAGCTTCTTCTATTATAACGGCTTGTAAGCAGAGCAAGTTGCCTTGTAAGCTCATTTATGTGCTGCGTTACGTAGTCGGAAGGCGGAGCGGGTGCGTATGCAGCAGGGGGTAAAGATGCGTGGACAGGCGGTGCAGGTAAGTAATTGACAGCAGTTCCAGAAGTTGATGCTACCTGCATGGCGCGAAAGGCGGTCGGAGCAAACTCGTAAACTTTGTCCGCCAGATCCATGAGTCTGTCCAGCGGCTGGTCTATCTGCGAAGCTACAATCGTCTGAACATTAAAAGGTAAGCGGTCGGTCCATAAAGTTTTTATTAGATCAGATGTCGCAGCTGTACCAGCTAGGTTCTGCAGATGACGTAAAAACTGCGACGGCCTGCGGTCGCCGAGTTCCTCGTGGACTAACATTTGCCGTGTCCGCTGCTCTTGAGACGCTGAGAGACGTTTAATCAATTCCGATTTAATTTTAGCATACTTATCGGTAGCCGGAGGGTTAATTATTACGTCTTTGATTTCTAAAGCGTATCGAGCTTCGAGCTGGATTGCTACATAGTGAAATTTAGTACTGTTACATTTTATACCTGCACCGCCTGTCCACGCATCTTTTGTCCACAGGCTTCTAGACAACGCCTTAAGGTACTAAGTCCGATAATGAAGCCTTCCTTTGTGTTGTGCCACAAAGGTTAACCAGTCCTGCCGTATAAAGTTTTAGTTAAATCTGTTATCAGAATTAAACTTGTTTACAGCCCACGCAACATGTTTAGCCCAGAGGGAAGACTGCTTTTCATTAGTGTGTTAGACTAAATTTGTTAGTTTGGGTCAAATCTTTTTTACTTATACCTACGTCTCAGTTGCTCATTAAGATAGAATTGAGCATACTTATGTATGTTTAGTGAAAATGCAATATAAGCACACTAAGATATTAGGTAGCATCCCGAACGCTACCCATCCGAGTTGAATTCAACGAGTGACCTTTTTCTCGAAGTTGCTCGAAGAGTTGTTAGACGTAAGTGATAATGGGCGGGGCTCGTAAAACCGATGGCCATTGGGGCACAAAAGGTTCTCGAGTGGCGACCGCGTACAGTACGACGCAGCGTGGGAAAACACCCCTAACGAGGTTGATCGATGACCGGGTTAAGATTGCGGGAAACCGTTGGATCATGGCTGAGCACGTCTTTGGGCCGATGTAATGATAACGGGTCACTACAGGAATGTCAGAAACGAATATTTGACATTTTGGTCTGAGGAACCATTACCAATTTTAGATTATAAAAACTGCATTATATAAACATACATGCATTAAGCGTATAGTTGTAAGCCACGGCCTTCGGGAGCAGGTAAACTTTGTCCTTATATATTTATTTATTGACTTGGAGAACCAACATCTTAAACTGTGTTAGTAGTATCTTAAATCGTAATAGAGAGTCAATTACAGGATCTCACTTATATATTTCCATACTACGTACACACTTATAGTTACATTAAATTAAACAATACCCACGAATGTTACGTTAGGATCTCACTTATAGTAGGTACCAAACTACGTACTATGTACCTATAGTAACATTAAGTTAAAAAATACCCACTTACGTTACGTTAGGATCTCACTTATAGTGGGTACCAAAGGCGTGGCGTCAGGAACATTACAAGGGAAGCCGGAGCGTATTCATTTACTCATATTTAAGGAAAAAGGTGGCTATAAGCCTTTCCTTGGGCAACCCGGTGGGCATTGGCTTATATGGACGCCACGCCACTGGTAGGTACCACGCTACGTACCACGTACTTATAGTAATATTAAGTTAAACAATACATACAAACTTTACGTTAGGATCTCACGTATAGTACAATACTACATAAACGTTAGGACATACTTATGCACTAAAAAACCATACACTAAACATAGGAAACATAAGGGTTAGTTAATGGTAACAAACAGTCTGGTTGGATAGTATAAAACGATCGTTTACATCTTTTATTGACAAGCAAACTTGCAGGAGTAAGTGATGCAAGAAAACAAAAGAAAAGTATGTAAACTGAAAGATAAATCGGAAGTTTCATTCAAAACAGCTTCTTGCCAATTTTCGCCTCACAAAATGAATTGACACGTTGAAAATATCAATCTCTAGCTCATTTGTCATTGATTATTTAGACAACGGCTTTATTTCAACACTAGCTGTTGCCCGCGACTTCATCCGCGTAGAGATGCAATTTATAGCTTACAAATGTCCTATTCTCATATATAAGGTTAAAAATTCGTCCAGTAGTTTTTGAGATAAGTGCGTACATACTTTCACGTTTATAATATTGATAGGATTGTCGTACCTTTTGTAATTTTGTCACATGCAATTGTTTATATCGACTAGCGTTGAAAATGTCGGAAAAAATGAAATCCTTTTTTTTTTGTTTTGTTAAAAGTTCATTCATGTAACAAACAGTAGACAAATAAAATTACGAATAACTATCAAAATAACCAAGATATAAGCCATCAAACATTTCAGTCTATCTCTTTCTAGCAAAACGGAATTTAATATGGAGTTTATATGGCCGGCGTAGACTATGACGTAACAGTACATTTCGGACCTCTCTGTCAAATCGCCGTCTAATTAGCGTTTAAAATGCCTATATCTTGCGTGTTTCTTGGCCGATTTAAAATTTAATTTCAAATTTTGAAATCGTTTTTACGGTATTTAGATATTTAGTTAAGAAAAGCGATAAAGAAAATTCATGCATGTACCCTATTTATGAAATTTTCGTTTTTTTCCCTTTTTTCGGATTTTTAACGAAAAACCAATAAGAAAATAATCCAACTGATAAGCGTAATGTCACAACTGTGACAACAGAACTGAACTGACACCGATGTCAATGGCAAAGCAAGTCTATAATCATTCACCTACGTACCAGTATTAACACTTTCGCAACCGACATTTTCGTATCGCTACGCTAGCCAATAACATGGGAAAACCTTTTGTAGCGAAAACTTGCTACGAGATGAGAGCCCGCCGAGCAGGCTCGCGGTCGTGAATGTGTTAAGAAAAATAATCGATTGAAACCTGTTTAAATCGTTTTTTTTTTGGAAAAATTGATGCGGTATATCTCATGTTTTTTCCCGTAAAAATCCGAAAAAATCGAGCCGTTTTGGAAAGAAACGGGAATTTTTCCGGAAATTTTCAACGGTAATCACAACTCCATACCGATGTAGTTTTATACTCAAAGGAGAATGGTTTCTCCGTTGAATGATATAAAAGTAACATTATCAAAGCGAAAAATGAAACGGATTTGTTAATAGTCCTTTCAAACGAAATAAGCTGAACAACCCGCTGAAAGCGCATTAAATAAGGTTTCCAGTTCCACGACATGCGACATCTATTTAAAAACCTACCGCTTTTGTCAAACGGTAAGCGGCTGGAAGGACTTAAAGACTTATCTCGGAATATTTACTTTGCCCGTTTAAACACTGCGAGGTCAAGAAAATATTTAACTTTATGAAATACTAAGAAGATGTAGGAGTAGTCGGGTGAAAGGTATTATATAACCACCTGTACAGTGTACATGACCCGTGCACCAAAAATAGTTGAAATGTGCTTAGCTAGGCGTGATGAAGCACAACGACACATAAAACATTAGAATTACTTAAATTTTTGATTCAGTGACCTTGAAATAGTCCGTCTCACTTATTTTTTTGAAGCTATTTCAATATACTTTTTCCTGCTCCGCGAACGAAGTAGCGGACGCCTTCTAGTATATTATAAAATATAACTGCCTACAGGCGACATGATTCTTTTTTTTCTTCAAAATAATAAGTGAAACAGGTTAGTTCATTGTCACAAATATTTTTTTTCTTTTTGTAGGTATATGTATTTGGGGCCTTGAACCATCTTTTGTACAAGAAGATCTGGATATCTCATTAGCTAAAATAACTGTTTACCCAACTACGCTGAAGCAAAAATACGGTTAAGACTCTTTTTCTCTCGACAAACAATTACTCTGGACGTTGTCAAGACTGTCAGAAATGTTTGCCAATATGATCAGATTGTTTGATAGAAACCCAATGTTGCATGCACCTTCTAGTAATTTTATACTAGTGTAGATTTTGCGTGAAAGTAATTGGGACGGGAAAACATTAATTGAACATCAATGTTAGATACTGATCAAAGCTATGGAATTTCGCCGGGGGTTCGGAAAGGTCAGAGGTGGGATGTAGAGCGCGTATTCGGGTTCATTGCATCAAAATCGTTCATTCGGCAATAGTGGCGTGCACAGAGTTATTGGCCAAGGTATGTATCTGGCTGTAAGGTCATTCAGGGTAGGCCAGGGGTCGGCACCTGAGGCTCGCGAGCCACAGGCGGCTCTTTGTGAAAAAAAAGTGGCTCTTTAAAAACTTTAAAATTTTGTAAATTGTATTTTGGACTCTACTGATTCAAAAAGTTGCTGACCCCTGGAGTAGGCAGTTTGTCTGTATCTACATCGAGCCAGTGCTTGGCAAACCGCTTAAACGGACACAGAACATTTTTACCTTCATCGAAATACTCTTCTGATGTGAAGTAGCGCAAAATAAGGAAAATTGATGTAGAGTTTGTATGCGGGCGTCAACGAGTCACTAATTCGTTGAACCGCTTAAGAGGTGGAAAATTTTGACCACCATCGAGGAACTCTTCTGATGTGATTGGTAAATTACCGCAAAATAGTGAAGAATGGCGTGTTTTGATAGCGGAGTTAGTATTGTGAAAAAGCTAGATTCTTCTTTATGACTCGAGCCTTTAATGCTCGGGCCGTCGAGACTTATTTCTTTACAAAATAGGTTCAGTGCCCGGCAAGAAACTAGACCCTGCGTAGTAGTAGCAATAAATAGGCGTCATTGGAGGCGCAGTATGCGCAAAGCGGTCTTTATACACGTGGGAACCCTTAGGCACTCAGGATTAAGGAGTACTCAAAAATGGTGCCTTGGGGCACTCAATAATAAAATTAGAGTTGATCTTTGCAGAAAAAAAAATGAACTTCGGTTACATGTATGGAGTGCCTCGCTAGAAATATTCATTGATGTTATTTAACTACTAAACTAAGTAGCGGCTTATACAAGACGCCAATACACCTTTCATCAATATACATCTTAGTATTATTATTATTACCGACATGACGAAAAAATAAGGGTTCCGTATTTGCCATTTTGGCTAAAGAACCCTAAAATTAAAACGATCATTAATTTAAGACGATCAATAATTTCTCTGTACCTACGACATTTTATGTAGATAGGTATATGACTCTGTCGCCTAGCAAGTCAGTACGTGAGTCTATAGGGCTCAAACAATTAATACTGGAATATCTAACTCGCTTCTTTGAGTGATTTGGTGTGTATGTGCAGTAAATAAGTGGTTTACTCAAAAGTTTCCTCTTTTTACCCGACTGCGCGACGCAAAGGAGTGGTAATGTGTTTATCAGTCTATGTATGTATGCAAGTATGTATGTATGTATGTATGTTTGTTCCTATCTGGCACTCCAGAGACCAAACGCGTGGACCGATTTTGATGATTCTTACGTTAATCGATTTGTCTTAACTGTCCAAATATCACTGAAGAAATGAAAATGATGAAGACTCAAAATAGCGATATTGAGACGCCATATTGTGAAAAAGAAAAAAAAACAAAATCGACGTACTATATCGAGTGGGATATCAATAAATAGGGATTTAAAAATCATTATTAGGTTTCTTTAATTATTTTTAATTTGGACTTACCAGTTAGGAACTATAACCATTTAAAGTTGGGTAGCAAGCCGTTCTCACAAAATTTTCATGTCATTGTATTGTAATAAATCTGTGCAAGCTTCTCAATAACCCCCACGATAAATATTGCAAAATTGACTGACTTTTATAATTTTAACTAAACAGTATAAAATAAAAAAAAGTATTTAAAAAAATAAAAAGCCCATTGTTGGGAAGATTTGTGTCGATCTAGATTTCTTATGGGTCCCGACTGTTCACAATCGCTATGTTCCATATTAGAATTTATTATTTGTTATATTGTGAGTATCGATCATGTATATCTTAACAAATTTCTGGGGTACAGGACTTGTTTTTTTCTTTTTAGTTTTTTACGCAGTCGGGTTTTTTGTTTTTTTTTTATTACTTTTTTTCATTGTTGTTGTTTAAGACCGTCATGTCGTTTCATTTTAACTCCAACCGGAAAAAAAAGATATTGTTGGTCCTAAAATGATGAACTGATTTTTAATTTTATTTTTATTCTACAGGTGACTTCATTGTGAGTGTTCTTAATTATGCTTTCAGAAAATCGCTCTAGCCGTTCGCAAATTATCAGCTTTTTTCTAGATGATGCATCTAGAGAAAAGTTATTTCTTCAGTTCACCGATTACTTGTGATATAAGCTCATTTTAAAGTTTTTTTTTTAATCAATAGTATTCAAAAGGATAATTTAGACCTCATAAATAACGAGCAAGAGGATTAGGCAGTATCTTAAGATTACCATTTTTCCAGAAGTTTTATAAGTCGCTAAGTGAGATTTTCCAAACCTCTGCCCTTCAGTTTAATACTCATGATAAATTCAGCTACTTAACTTGAGGCTTTGTCCTTTAAGTATTTGTTAACTTATAAAGCTGTTTACTGTTAGATTTGAGGATAATACGGTCAACAAGGGTCCGTTTGTATAAACATAATGAATAGGTTTGGGATCCGTATATCGCGTGTGTTTAAGTATGTATATAAAAAAGACGCGAAGGACTTGAGTCAATAAAAGGTCGGGATATCCATGTCCATATTCATATCATAGTGAGTATTATAAATGTGAAATTTTGTGAAGATATTTGTTACTCAATTAAGTACATGTTAACCGTCACATGGGTTTAGAACTTCGGGTTTAAGAATTTTATTTATCAATAAAAGATGCCCGCAACTTCATTCGCAGAGGAGAATAAGTCATAACCCGTCGTTTTCTCTTCACCGTAGTCGGGTAAAGAGTATCATTTAACCATATGGAGATACCCAGCTACCCGTGTACCAAAAATTGTGTAAATCTGTTAAGCCGATTTTGCGTGATGAAGCCACAACGACACATGCAAAAAATCCAAAAAAAATATTTTTCGTTTTAGTGACCTCCAAATAGTCTGTAACAATCATGTTTTTGAAAATATATTCAATGTACAGACATTTAATTTTTACAACTTTATAATAGTATAAATATGAACTCCATTATACACTTATACATGAAAAAAATATTTGAAACTAGAAGATGCCCGCAACCTCATTTGCGGAGGAGAAAAGTCATAACCCCTCTTTTTTCTTCAGTTTAGTCGGGTCAAAAGTAATCTATAAGCATTCGTGGATTGGAATACCCAGCTAGCCAATTTGGCGTGAGACTGTAGTAGTCGTAGTGAGAGTGTAGTAGTCTGGTAAAATTTAGGCTAAAATCGACACAAATTCCCTTATATAATTATTGGAGGTTGTGTGTATATTTTCAATCTGTTCGGCTGATTTATTTTTTATAGCAATAAAAATAAATCGTTTGTTTTCTTGCTAACTTGGAAAGAAGTGAATTTTGATTGACGATAAAGCATATTTTTTTTCGTATTACAAACATCACCAAGACAAGCTAGAAAATTATTATGAGGATTCTGCTCCTTCAATAAAAAAAAAACAAGTGGTTTAGTTGATTCGCTCTTTGGAATTTACGTAGTATGAGAAGAGTTTTATATTAAATATTATTAGCTTAAGAAGTTTGCTCTTTAAGTTACTGCGTTCACTGATAGCGTTTGGCAGAAGCATGGATATTTCAATAAGTTAATTTGCGAAGTTCCTCCAAGAGCAATAAATTAGGAACTTAAGAGCTTATCAAGAACGCGCTTCGAAATGTCGTCTTATTCTATTTTTAACCTAACTTAACTTTTATGTTTTCTTGCTTCGGTTGGGGGCTTGGAAAATATAATGAAACAAACATCATCAAGGTGTCTACTGCGGGACATAGGCTTCCCAAAAATGCATACACTGTGACCAGACCTGTATTGGCCGCATCTTTAGCTTCGACTTCAGTGACCTTTATCAATTCATCAGTCCACCTTGTGCCCACTGCGTTTTCCGGTGCGTGGTGACCACTCTAAAACCCGACGGCCCAGCTGCCGTTTAACGAGACAATATTGTTTACGAATGATATTGAAATGAGCATGCTATATTGCAGTAATGGATGGCATTAATATGTCGCTTGGTCAATTTTACTGTTAAGAAACCGGCCAAGTGTGAGTCATCCGACTTCGCACTCTCACTGAACGTGCACTAAACATTTTTCTACCACTATTGTACGCGTCTTATGTATGATCACATTCTCGTATTATACACATTCTGTCAAAAAAAAAACCATTTATTATGTTTCAAAAGTTCCCGTGACAGCCAGACAATCAGATAAATATATATAACCAGACAGCGGTGGCTTAGTAATAGGATTCTGTTGATAACCTTTGAGTACGATAATTAGCTTTTATGAAACTGATGCATAATGAAAAGCTTTAAAATACAAGTTTCATTAAACGAGATGAAGCTGAGTTTTATAATGGAATCACACGAGAGTTTTAAGGCCTAATTATGTACAGTTACATATAGTACTTTTTCTATTTACATCTTTAAGTCCTCTTTCATAACTGTGTTTCGTATTAAATCAAGCCAGGAACTAAAAAAATCAACCCGGCGGCCCGGTTCTATAGTGTAAAGTTGTACGTGATCTCATAACTACATTATATATCATGCAGTTATGAGAATGTTCGATTTAAGCAGAACTGACAAGCTGGTTATACCTATATGTTTTAAATACATTAAAGAGGATTGAATATAGTACACCCCTAAAAATATCTTATTTCATCAATAAATTTGGGGGGCCTTGGTGCATTATGTCGCTTATATCTTATATCTAATGACTCGCGAAGATATGCGTGATAAAGTGCCTTTTACAGTGAAGGCTAACGAAGTTTCTGTACTGAAACGTGATTACGCCACGCAAATTGGGTTATGACTGCTAGTACACCAACTAACGAAGTTATTGATAAAGTTACAGTGTTTATACGTTATTCAATTTATGTCTGAGATATTATGATTATTATGAAATAAGCGGTATGTAAGGGTAGAACACAGGTCTTGATTTTGGTCTGTGGTTTCTAAATTATTAATTCGTGAGTTTGATTAAATTACACATAAGTGTAATTTAATCAAACTCACTACTAGATTTATACTACTAGCCTTGATGCAGAATAGTTCTAAACTACTAAGTATCACGTTTGTTTTTATATTCATTACATGCTTAGATCGAATGACTAAGTCTTAGAAACAATAAGGGTAGTGTTTAATGTAGTTTATTTTCATAGTTTAATAGAAATTCGATAAGGCTTTTATATTAGAAAAAGGGCTCTTAAAGACTATTGTCTATTCAAATTCAAACTTGTATAAGATCAATATGCGTAATAGCTGCATTTTTAGAATATATTCGGAAACACGAACACTGCCGTGGCGCTCAAATCTTAAGTGCACGCATCGCACCTTTGAGCACAACGTAAACACAATGTTCAACGTATCGGTTACCGCTGATGCTCAAATCCCAGTGTTGTTTGGGCTGAGCGCTGAGCGGAGATTAGACACGTCGGCTTGAGCTCTTGAGCGCCGCATGCCCACTCAAAGGGCGCTGTGATAAAGGGTGCTAATTGCTAAGCCCCGCATATGGCAGTGCAAGGGTTTAGGGAATAGCGATTTTATGACGTGGGCTTTGGTCTATAATTACTATTATTCATCATCATCATTATGAGCCATAAGATGTCAATGCGGGACATAGGCGTACCCCAAAAAACGTCACTATGACGGGGCCCGAGCCATCTGAATCCAACGGAGTCCAATGATCTGTAGATCATCAGTCCACCACGCTGCTTTTTCCGGTGCGTAACGTGTGTATCAATGTGATCAATAGTACATTACTACAGAGACCGGGACGAAAGGAATCGCCGGCCGAAGACATATAGACGGCCGAGCAAAGCGAGGCTGGATAGTTCTGAGGCGGGCAACGCCATATTTCTTGCCGAGGTATGTATAGTGCGTTTTAGGGGTCCGTAGCCAAAATGGCAAAAACGGAACCCTTATAGATTCCTCATGTCTGTCTGTCTGTCTGTCTGTCCGTCCGTATGTCACATGCATTTTACTCAAAAACCATAAAATGTACATTAATGAAATTTGGAGCATAGGTTTCGCGTGTAAACTGCTACTTAGTTTGATAGTTAAATAAAAGATATATATATTTCTAGGGGGGCACTTCATACATGTACCCGAAACTGAAAAAAAAAATTCAGCGTTCTAAAAATTTTTTTTTGATTACAGTTTCCGAAATATTGGCTCCGAAAGTAGCAAAAATTGTGTCCCCTCCCCCACTATTTTCTAAACGGTATGTTCAAAAAAATTTGAAAAAATTTACAAATATAAAGCTTAATAAATACTTTCAACGAAAACTGTTTTCAACATGATCGGACATACCGTTTTTAAGTTATTGCCAAAAATTGCGCTTCTCAGCAAAAGGACGTAAGTGCCGGGGAGATACGCTCTTTTGTTAGTGTTTTTTTTTCATATCGTTTTTTTTCATCTGTAGTGCATTTTTTTGTATGAACGGCTGCGGAACCCTTCATGGGCGAGTCCGACTCGCACTTGGCCGCTTTCAAAAATGCAAGGAATAAACAACAAAAAAAACAACAAATTAAAGGCAATACTCTCTTCGGCTCGATTTAAGGTAAGCGAAGTCATTGCCTATTTTTAAAACTAAGTTAAAGGATCATTATTTATCACTTCTATAATTTCTATTTTTAATTCTGCTACTGGTTTTCTAATCACTTTGATGTCAACTGTATCATAGTTTTCTTTCTTGTTTTGTATATATATATGTATATATATTTAGTATGTATGTTTAGTATATATGTATAATATGTATGTTTGTTTTTTATTTATTTTTGTATTATTTACATGTAATCTTATCTCACCACCTACTCATTACTAGCTACTTCGTGTCATTTCCGCTACCTAAAGGTTGTCTGGAAGAGATCGCTCTTTAGCGATAAAAAATGGAATGGAAATTAAAAAAGAGGACTGTAGGTTGTAATTGAATTGAATTGAATTAAATAAATATAATATGTATTAATATTATAATTATGTGAGTTACCCACAGGACTTTGCCGGCCTATAGGCCTGCATGATTTGTATGAAATTCCATTCACAACCTTTTGTCCTAGCCGCACCTGAAACGTCATACTTTGCAGCCTAGTATAAGGAACATAACTTCAATATTTCATTGCATGGTTGCGAAAAAACTCTTTATTTTAGTGATATTATAAATGAAAAAATAACAGTCTCTGTCTGTCAGTCTGTCTGTTACCTTTTCATGCTTGAACAGCTTGGCTGATTTAGATGAAAGTTGGTATACTGATAAATTGAAGTTTTTATTGTCAAGTGATGAGAGATAACGATTTTCCTACTCAATGAAATGAGACTTTTCTGCAAGAGATCGGTTTTTAACGATAAAATAGTTTTTTGTTTACCACTACAGTTAGCTTACCAGTAAACGTACCTGTGTCTGTATTTATTTCTTGTTGAAATGTTTGAATACCTAATATACCTATATGGTTTAGTGTTTCTGATGTGTCACAAAACGAGATTGCCTGGCGCTTATAACGTATCACATAGCGGAATCATTTCGTGTTCCTGACATTGCACAAAATTAAATTGCTTGACACTTGTGACATGCTTGTGACATATCACAAGGTTAGATGTCCCAGTCACTGTGTGAACTAAGCGAAATCCCTTGGCGTTTTCGTCATGGTACAAAGCAATAACATTATTGTTTTTATGTCACAAAAGGTTGCTTGGCACCTATAATGTATCTCAACGCTAAATCAATAGTGATGTGTCATAAAAAGAGACCACATGAAATTTGTGACATATCACAACAATAAATCGCTTGGCGTTTGTTACATGTCACAAAACCAAACCGCTGGTCGTTCGTGACGTGGTACAAATAATGGGCGTTATTTAATTAACAAGGGTAGCCTTTGCAGGCGGTCGCGTGATTCATAAGCGCGTCTTTACATTACATCGCTAATTTTAATGGTTAATTACTTGGAAAATGTTGAAGATTTCACTATGGGTTCATGGAAGCAGATAGTTATACATTTATTAACAAGACTTGTTATAATATCTGATTGACATTGTGGTAATTTCGCTTTCATTTTGCAATTAGGATTAAACAAATAAATACGCACCCTTCTTGTGTATATGTATAACACAAATATAAACTTCGTCGGCTTTAAAAACTTTACTAGGATATAAAGATTATTAAGTTTAATAGTAACTTTATTGCCTTCAATTATTCAAAACGTCTTTAAAGTTACATTTCGTATGATATTTCATTTTTAGAACTTTATTAAAGTTTAAATAGGTAGGTGATGTAGGTCACATTTATTTTCTAAAAATATATTTTTGCTGACCGCCATGAAAGCAGATCTTTTAGAGTGTTTGTGCCTGGTGCTTAGAACGTAAGTTCGAGTTATGTCTATCTTGTTACAGAGTTGTAAAAATTTAATGCCTGCACATCCTTTACTAGTATGATATTGTAAATAGATGTTTCAAATAGTTTGTTGCACTTTTTAACATATCTTAAATGTATTACCTATTTTTACAACTTTAATATAGATTAGTTGCAGATTGTAGATTAAAAATAGAATAAATACAAATAAAAAAATGTTATCGTGATCGGTAGGCCAAAAAAGCGTTGGATGGATTGTTTGAGAGAGGCGATAAGAAAGGAATAAGCGCTGAAATGACGAATAATAGAGATGAATAGAAGAAGAAAATATGATGTGCCGACCCTACATAAGTAGGATAAGGGCAGGGAGATGATGAGACTGATGTCTAGGATTGTGTCGCCGGAATCCGCACGATATGAAAATCGGGCTTGGGCACAGAAAAAAAGTAGTACTTATAGGTGCAAAAGGCGCTCTTTTATGACTACAAGTTTTTTACTCTAATGATTATTTATAGTTAACCAGAGATGGGCATTAATCGATTAATTTTTAATTAATTAATTAATCGATTAAAAGAAATATCGTCAAAAATTTATCGCGATTAAATCTTCAGTTTAATTGATTAAATTTCACGATTAAATCTCAATTATAAGTTGAAATACGCTCAATTGAGCGCTTTTCAACACAAATGTGCACGTTCCAAAAATGCAATATGTCCTGTCTTGTGTGCATTTGAATAATCATTCTAGTATTCTGTATGACATAAACTTGTTTCAGTAACACAAGGTGGTTTTTATAGTGCAGTCCTACTTCTACGTAACTCGAGACTTACACAAAAATAAAAATTATTTATGCCTAATATTAATCGCGAGAAAATTAATCTAATTAATTAATTGATTAAAAACTTAATCGCTGGATATTAATCTACGATTAATTAACCGAAACTTGTTCGATTAAGATTAAGTATTCGTCATTTTTAATCGTTAATCGCAACTAAGTAGGTTAATCTTAATCGTTAATCGATTACATTTTGCCCATCTCTGTAGTTAACAAACAAACTACACTTGGGTAGGCAACATTGAGTTGTCACTGTGACCGAAGATTATTCTGCACACCTTTCATAAATAGGGCTGCCAAAGGATGAAAACAAATAAATGACCTAAGCAGTTAGATGGAGCTTCTCGGAGTTTCTCCGCGTGATTTAATCAGAAATAAGGATATCTGTGGAAGAACCAAAGTAACCGACATAGCTCGCAAGATTGAAGTGGCAATAGGTGGGCCATGTAGCCCAGAAAAGGGATGGCCGTTGAGACAGTAAAGTAATGGAGTGGTGATCACGCATAGGAAAGCGCGGCGGCCCGACGGATGACCTCGCAAGGGTCGCGGGGAGTCGGTGGATTCGGTCTGCGCAGGATCGCTCTCTGTGGCGAGCTATACCCTATAGGGTAGGTAGACCTATTTTCAGTAGTGGGTGAAAGATAGGTAGATTAATACTTTTTTGGCGATAAAACCAATATTATGATATTTAATTTATACTTCACTTTCGTTATGCCGTAACAAGTGCGAGAGCATGGCGTTCCGTGATAGTGCGCGTGCGGTCCTCCTCTGATAGGCCTCATTAATGAGGACACCGGTAGGTACTTTTAGCAATACGGCGTTATCGCGGAGTACAGCGCACGATGGCTTTCGTCCGATTTCCCCGTGTTGTCACACTAGGGCCAAAATCAACTGCTGCGCTTTAGAAGGCAAGTGCCTTCCGACTTAGTGTTTATGACACGCACAGTTGATTTTGGCTCTACAATAGTCATTAACATCCGATTACGCCTGTTAATGTCGACCATTTGATAAGAAGCGTAATCAACCGTCACGAGAGCTCGCTAGATGCAGGCGGTGCGGCACTGGCCAATTATTATGGTTTTATCGGAGAAACCTATGTCAATGTATGTGTGTGTTTAAAGAAATACTCGTAAAATATTGACAGCATGAGATATAAATGATGGTTATCTAAAAGGGGACGACGAGCATCCCTGACAAATCGTAAGCTTTATCGACACCAATAAAGGACTTTCATTGACGCAATACGAATAAAGGCATTCTTCGTTTCAAAAACGCTTCAAATACATATAATATCGACTTTATTTTGATATTTTGACTGTGGGCCTATTTCAACATAATAAAGTAGCGTTTTCTATATCTTTCTTTGTGTACAGAGCGGTAAAAGGGTCAGTTCTAAGTCATTTGCGCTGCACAAAGAAGGGATTTTTGACCAGCGATAAGTATTCAGTGTAAGACGGGTTTTGTCCGTTTTAGAGAATATCCCTTGATATTTCATCAAACCTTAGATACGGTATATTCATTGCGATATTTGTAGAGTAGAGCAGATTTTTTATATGGTTAAATCTACGTTAAAAATCGAAAAATTGCGCAACGGTTGAGTTGTATTGTTTTCTAGAAAGTTAGATTGGACGAAATTTAGACATACCCGCAAAGTTAGATAAAGAAAAATACATGAAATTGTTTCGAAACCAATTAAAATCTAAATTCGTAACACATTAACCTACGCTCATCACAAACTTCATTCCGCTGAATAAACTTTCGATTTTAACTTTATGTCTTTCGGAATTGAAAAGAAAATACGTTTGTTCCACGACTTACCGCAAACTCGAGAATAACTCAGGAAATGTTCCACTTTCTGTCCCAATAAAAGAAGTTGATGGTGTTCGTAATTATTCAACTTTTGTATGTAGTGGGTGGTAAATATATAGAATAACGGTGAAATAATTGTTATCATTGTCAGCCGTCTAAAAGTATCATTGTGTCTTGTTACATGAAACAAATGTTATGAATTCTGGTCGTAATTATTCAACTTTCGGAAAGACTCAGGGGGAATCTGAATTATGAAATAGTTGGTTGCTTTTGTTTTTTTTTGTGAGATTTCTTTAAATGTAAATTGATGAATCATTTCTTTCTTCATGTTATTCTGTCCCGTAAACATAAGACAATAGTGACAGAAGTACTTTAAAAAGATTGGGTAAAAAAAAAAGTGCCCTTACATCGTATAAAATTGTAGTTTTAAAAAGTACCATACACGATTTTCACAACAAAACAAAATTGGAGCTGAATTGTGTTTAAGTATGATTTAGTTAATAGGCATGATTCAAATTAGTCCGTATTTTAGATGATAAATCCGTATTTCTTGTATATTTAATTAATCAAAAAATACTGAGATAAATCGCATTAATGTTTAGGAGTGAGGGCTCGTGCTCATTACTATTAGGTATAATCTGTACCATACGGAGACGTCACGCGACATTTTGACTCAATGTATCTCCGTTAACTTTTGATTACGTAAAAAAAATAATACGTGTCCATTTTTTTATTGTCTACAATACAGATAATTATTAAAATTTAGTCGTCATCCCGATTAAATACCTCGTAGGTTTTGGTAACTCTGACATCATGAACTCTTTCGAAACTAAGTAGGTATGTGATGCGATATCTCAAACTTCAGAGACTTTGAAGAATGATTTTATTGACTGTTTTCAATTAACAAAAAATATCAATAAATATATATTTCAAAAAATATCAAGACGTGTTTTAACACGCTTAATTTACATTCATTACAGTAATATTCATTTTGTTACACTTTCGGTTGTAACAGTTAAAAATTTATCTTTCGAAATATATAAAAAAATAAAAATGCGCTTCAACAAGTCACTGCAAACTTAAAGATAAACCGGGAAATGTTCCGCTTTCTCTCCCAATAAAATAAGTTAATTGCCGTTGAGGGCTTGGTCATCATTACTCAACTCTTGGAAAGTCAAGGCATGGAAAGGTATGGCATTGCTCGTTAATCTGGGGATAACTTTTAACGAAAATTTAACCGACTTCATAGAAAAAGTATATAAAATTGCATTGCCATCTGAAGTAAGAACCTCAATACAATAAGGGTGTTGCCGAATCTCAAAATTTGTAAAAATATATATAAGATCCTAATGAAACAAGCAACATAAGGAACTACGTAAAAAATTTGGCTATGATGTCTTACAAGTAATCCATTTTTAAAGTATAAAAATATTAATAACCTATAATATCATTGAATAACCCAAAAAAATATATGGTAACTTTTGTTATGAAACTGTTTGTATAAACGCAAGTTTTACCATAGCTGTAGAAAAAAGTTCTTGTTCCCCATACAAGGTACTAACCCGTATGATGTTACTAAGCTATTGTAGCGTTTAGTATGAAGTGTTTTTAGGAAAGTCCAAAAAGTGATTTTAATATTGATTTATCTTGTGAAGTTTTTATGAGTATGAGGTTTTTCACCAACATTTCATTATTGAGAGGTCGTTCTATAACATTCCACGGAAAAAGCTTTTAAATAGCCTATTTGTAGCTGAAACGCCTTAGCTCATGGCATACTTTATTCCGCTGCATACACTTTCGATTGTTAAAGAAAAAAACTTACGTTTCAACGATCCGCTGCAGAGTTCAGGATAAATTTAGAAAGGTCCCGCTTTTTCTCCCAAGAAAATAAGTTGTTTGCGACCGAGCTGCTCGTAATTATTCAACTCGTCGAAAGTCACGGCTCGAAATCGGAAGTATGGCATAGTTCGTTCTTCTTCAGATATTCTTTAATGGAATCCCTTTTGTTGTAATAAATATTATTATTAAAAGAAGGGTATATGCATTGCCATCGTGATAAAATATTGGATTGATTGGCGGTTTGGCTCAGTGGCAGCAACGTTGCCTACGATGCTAAAGGTCCTGGGTTCTAATCCCGGTAATTTGTGTGCCGAGTCTTGCGGGCCTATGATGGTTGCGTTTGTCACACGATAAATAAGTGACATAGCTGCCGTCGCCTTCTGATATCGTATATGAGAGCGAGAGTGACAGACGCGTTATCATATCATTTATCACGGGACAAACGCGACCATCATACTCCCGTTGGACGTTTTCTTTGTATATAAGTCAAATTATCTATTACTAGCTTCTGCCCGCGACTTCGTCCGCCTTAAATTCGTTTATCGCTGATAAGGGATTTTTACCAGGATAAAAAGTAGTCTATGTACTTACCCTGGACTCAAACTATCTCCATACAACATTTAATTCCAATAAGTTCAGCGGTTTAAGCGGGAAGAAGTAACAGACAGACAGACAAACATACTTTCTCATTTATAATATTAGTATGGATATTGAGCGTACCATGGGACTAGTTCGATTTGTGTAAAAAATTGTCCCGTAATATCAATTTATTTAGAAAAAATAAAAAAGCCTAGACTGAAAATCAAGACACTTTATTTCAACCTGCCCTTTAGTTATTTACGGTTGAATATGACTGACGTGACTGGATGAGAACAACAGAAAAGTCCAGGGAAAATTTCTTAAATATTGACTAAGAGCTTGATTGCTGTAGATATATCCCGTCTTTCTTAATTTTCAAAGAAGTCTTAAGGTGCGTCCACATTTGTATCATTTGCCCGTATCAGATCATTGTCGTGGCATGGTCGCGTGTCACGATCACGCGTTTGAACGTTGCGCCGATCCGATCGCTCGAAATCCATTTGCTACGCGTATCACACACTTATATCGGAAGAGTGCGGCATGATCGGCGCGCCGACAGTGAGCGTCCAAACAGCGCGATACGCAGTCATGCCACGGCACGGTGATCGGATACGAGCAAATGATACAAGTGTGGACGCACCTATAAATGTGTTTAAACTTTTTTTGCAGAGAATTTCGTACAATAGCTCATAGCTTCCCTGTAAATATTTACTCTTTTGTTTTTAAAACATTATTTTCTTAAGCATCCAATCAAATGTTGACGTTGTTCTTTATAATAGGCCCCGAACTCGCACGTTTTGGGCGGGGCGCGACATGAGGTGCATAATGATATTTCATACAAAATTAAAGTCCTGCAAAGCGACCTTCTTTTGGTTCAATTGGCTTTAAAAACGCCGTCAGTGAGGCGGTGAAAATAACCAATAAATAACTAAGTACATTAAAAAAAAAACTAATCATTCGATCTTTCATAGATTTCGTTGTTTGTGGTAGGTTTTATTTTTGATACACGGGTAAATGGACATCAACAGATGGTTATAGAATACTTTTTACCCGACCACACTGAAGCAAAAAAAGTGGTTATAAAATAAATCTAATTGTGTGATTTACTGGGATAAAAAGTAGCCTAAGTTACTCTCTAGCCTTAATGATATCTATTATATATATAATGATAGAAAAAAAACCGACAAACGCACTTTCGCATTATAATATTAGTAAGGATTCATGATCATTGATCCGGTCCGGAAAGTTTGATGAATATCATTGTTGGGTTAGGATGGGATACTCAAATTGAACAACTCCATAATAATTTTAAGACTTGTAAAATGAAACAACTCTAATCAAATAATGATGATTGAGATTAGTACATTATTGCCGAGGCCCGGAAAGCAGGGGATTGCCTGACGAGGTGGCTCGCGATGCTCGGCTTGCAAAAGATGCGAGTCAGGTAATCCCCGTTTCCGCCGAAGTACATATAGTGCTTTTCTCAAATGATGCGAGGAAATAATAAAAATACGTTTAAACAATAACAAGTATTTTTCATTTGTTTCTGATCTTTGTTTATAATAATAACAAGTAATTTATGTTGACATTGTGTTTGATATTAACTGTACACTTCAGCATAGAATAAAAAGCCCATAACGTAGGTGGCTTCTTGGTTTTAGATTACTCACTGAAATATGCTAAAAACACACTTTCAGGAAATTAATTTGCATGTTTGCTTTCTTTCCATAACATAAATTGGTCGTACACTCGATTATATTTATCTCTTGATTAAATAGGAAGCAAATTGTTCATAACTTAATTCGCTTCTGCTTTTAAATTAGGCGGTGTGCCATTAAAACTACTCTCATCATTCAAACTCATTATTTTAAATATATGGCCAAAACATTCACGTGAAAATTGTTTACGCACATACGCTCGATACAATGAAGTAATTTTAAAAATGTTACCGCCTTTTTTAATTGACTTTTCACATCTATACAATAAATTAAAAAAAAAACTTGCAAGAAATCATAAACGTACTTCACAGTTACCGATTCCATCAGCTGACTAATCGGCCGCTACATGGTCAGAAATGAATGCCAATATGATCAGATCGGCAAAATTTTTGAGTGTCTAACGGACGACGCTACGCTTAATCGTTTAATTAAGCGTTGTGGTTGTCGTGGCTGTATAAGATTTGTCCTATGTTCATTTCAATTTATGTACACTAAGAAATTTTAAAAAGTTATGGAAGCGGCCAAAAATCGGATTTTCATACATTTATTTTTCCCCTAGGTAGCGATTTTTTTTTTTATTTAAATAGCAAAAATGAGGCACTTTGCGTATTCAATTTTCAAACAGAAAGTTAAACATTTCCGAGCATGTTTGAGAAACGTATATTTATGTTTACGTTACACTACACTGCTTGATATGCGCGTTTCAATTTGTTGAACTTAAGCGAAATAAACAGCGCTCATCGCGTATTCATGAGGGCTTAGCGGAATGGAAACAATGCAGGATTACAGATACGTGGGCCGGTTAGATACACGGCTTTAGCTTGTTCCCTACTCCCAAAATTGTATAGTATCTGTATCTACAGGCAAAAAATCAAGGTAAGTACAGGGGTCAAAAAGTTCAGGTGTATAGGCACCAGTAGCGTGGGCTACATATAATGTTCCCACTGGGTTGCCCAAGGGAAGGGTTATGACCACCTCTTTCTTTAAATATGAGTAAATTATTACGCTTCGGATTTCCTTGTAATTTTCCTGACGCTACGCCTCTGATAGGCACAGTGCTCGCTGGTCGAATGGTTGAGACGTTGGACCGGTAATTAAAAGGTCGTTTTCTGGTATGACCATGAGCGCAATTAAGTTTTTCTTTGCGTTTTGATCTTTGTATTTATGTCATAACATAGTTTGTATTATTTAAACGTTTTTAGGATTCCGTATTCCAAAGGCACGAACGGAACCATATTTACTAAGCCTTCTCTATCTATACCGTGATAGGCCAAACTGATCGTAAGATCGAGTTTAGCGAAATGGAAACAATGCAGGATTTACAGATGCGTAGGCCGGTTAAGTACGGGATTTTGGCTTTGTTTCTCTTCCCGAAATTTTATGTCATTTTATAATATACGAGTATCATCGTTTTTAGGATTACGTGTCCAGGGCGCACGAACAAAATCATAATGAAAAAATGATCTTTATTCTATAAGTATGCCGCAAGGGCACTATTACAAGTGACTCTACGGCATTTCCCAAGGACACCACTGTTGAGAAGAAAGCCGAAACAAACTCAAAAGTCAATATTTTTTTCTAAATAGCCCTTATCTATTACAATATTTGTACGTGACGTACGTTTTTGTGTGTTATTGTAAATGTATGTTTTTAAATAAAAATTTAATGCGCAGTTCTCCAAGAAAACATATCAAAACTTATAAAAGTAAAAATATAATAGAAGCAAAAATGCAACATGTTTTTTTTAAACATCTGACATACGTTTGATATGCCATCTTATAAGAACCGTGTCCCATATTATAAAAACCTCCACTGTATGTCTGTCACGGGGCTCTAACTGTTGAACAGTAAGTAGGTAATAGGCCGAACTGTAGAACCTAAGCGAAATAAATAGCACTCATCGCGTATTCATGAGGGCTTAGCGGAATAGAAACAATGCAGAATGACAGATGCGTGGGCCGGTTAGATACGGGGTTTTAGCTTCATGAAATTGTATACTGTTTTATGATTGTTTACCAACAACCGATGAATAACAAATAAGTGCTCTAAGAATTGTGTGTGAGCATCTAGGTATTAGGATTACGAGGCTTTTGTGATGCTATTCGATTCTTAATAATTAAACTTGGAGCTCTTCAAGTCAAGATATAATTTCATGGATGCTAAGAGCGATCAAAGGGTGGGAGTAAGAAAAAAGGATCAAGGTTTACTGGCCACCGAACCGAATCTTGTCGCCTCACACACCAGGGTAGGATGCAGGGGGGTCTGTACTGTGAAAGTATAAATCCTTCATGCTGGTATATTAAAAGTAAAAGATGTACCTATTAAAATAAAGAATATCAACGGTCTAGTTCTAACTTTTGTAAGTAGGGTAGTAGTAAAGATAGAAAACATATCTAAAACCTCGATAAAGCGGTTTTTACTGCTCTTGCAGTATTGCCGCGAGGCATAGGGCTGTGGCGTGGTCGCGACCCGTGGCGATGCGTCGTCATTTGAAGAAGGACGGTGAGGCGGTAATGGGGCCACGCGGGCAGAACGAGCGAGCAAGTGCTCGCTTGGGGGGGTAGCTAGTTAAGCCGTTCTGGGCAGCTTGAGGGGGAACGTACGGCTAGCGCACCGATCAGAAGGCAACTAACTCGCCACAACGCGATGGCGACTGGCGCGAGCGGTGGCTCGCGGCGGGAGTTGATGCTGGGCGGGGATTACCCCGGAGTGTCATGAATTTCAAGCTATAGGAACTATGGTGCTGAGAAGCTCCTGGGCAGGCTCTAAAAGCGGCTGTCCGGGGGCCGGACATAGTGTGGCGTACTAAGCAAAAGGCCAAGAATCCTTATGATCTTTGGGGTGAGAGCCCGACACTGCCAAGTCCTATCTCCCTTTTTCTATTGTGATATGGCACTCACACGTGGTTACACCAGGAATTTATCCCGGTACCTTTGGCTTACCGGTCAAACATTTCAACCATTCGACCGGCGAGCGCTGTGATTCGTATTAGGTTAAGTATAGATTTGTACAGCGCAATCTAATAATAAGCAGTTATTAGTTTGGACTAGGTAATTTGTGTATATTTGTTCTGTCCTTTATTTACCTATTTGTTTGCTACACTCAGAAGCTGCACGCCGGCACTAACGAAGTTCAACCGCATTCGAAAAAAACATTAACAAACTTAATATTTTCATCTGTTTCCGCGATTATTACTCATTGAAATATGCGCAATTATTACTCATGGTCACGGGTCCCGTGACCATGGAAAGCTAAAAAACTTCCGAAACGTCGAGAACTAAACTGAGATAATATACGCGATATAATCCGTTAAATTGTTTTATTTCATTACAAACTTCCCAAACCTCACGTTAAAACAATCCTAGGTTGTAGCTGCTGTCCCATTATTTGGTAGGATAACTGCGTGCAAAAATTATTCAGATTTATTTTAGCTTTTGAAATCCTCCAAACCCCGAAGAGTTCGTGACGTGTGGCACATACTCGTAGGACGCACCAGCGCTTCGAACTTTGCATTTAAAAATGTATTCCGCAAAAATCCTTGGTTCTTCGATAGTTTCGAAAAATATTGTATTTAAAAATATCAGTTGAAGTTTTAGTTTTTTATGAATATACATTTTATCAGTTTCCTCCTTAGCATAACTAATGCATAAGCATTTAACTAATGAAGATGACAAGCCGTGTCATTTCAAAACAAATTTTTCATGCATTTATAGCGGGGGGTGAGGTAAACACGTACAGCACTACGGAAATATTAATATTTCTACAAACGAACACAATTGTAAGAAATCACCTGCAAACAAAAAAACCCACACACTGACAATTAACCGTATAAAGTGACCGGAAATTTTGCAATTACTTTCGCAGAGGGGAATGTCACCACCACTGGAGGAAACTTTAGAGCATTTGCTCTATAGCTTCCTCCAGTGTTTTATTTATGTTATTTTATTGAAAAAAAAATCCACAGCCCTCACAACAATTATTTATAGACAAAGATATCCATCACTATCACTATTTAATAGTAATAGTGGTACCTATATATCTTTGAAATAAAACAATTTAACGGATTATATCGCGTATATTATCTCATTTTAGTTCCCGACGTTTCGGAAGCTTTCCAGCTTTCCATGGTCACGGGAGGACCCTATATATCTTGGTATACTTTTCGTTTAACAATTACGGATTCGTTTTTTTAGGTATGCTCATTAATGACTTAGGTTTATTGAATACTAGACAGTGCCCGCCAGTTCGTTCGTTGAGAAAGTCATAACTCCTCTTTTTTTCGACATTGTAGTCGGGTAAAAAGTATCCTCTAACTACCTGTGAATACCCAGCTACCCGTGTACCAATATAATAGTTGAAATCTATTTAGCCAATTTGGCGTGATGAAGCCACAAAACGACAAATACAAAAAATCCAAAAAATATATTTTTCAGTGACCTTTAAATAGGTCTTTATAATGTTTTTGAAAATATCCCAGACAGACATTTCATTTTTACAACTTTATAAATAGTATAGATAATCCATAACTCATCTACTTTGTGTCAATTCTAACTATAGTACACACCGTAGCGTTAAGTTCGAGTAAGATAAGAGCGGGGATTAGACACAGCCACCATGTATCATGAACCGTTTCATTACGGCACGTGCAGTTAGTGACACTTAGAAGGCAAAATTTTAATAACATGTATACAATTATAAAATAATTGTAATTACCCATTTGTCTTGCGATACATGTAGGAATGAAAATTTGCATTTCGAATATTACAGACTATGCTATACTGACTGTAATATTTTAACAACAAATTACCAAATGTCTCAATGTTAAATGTACACTGTTATGCAGCCAATGTGAACAGACTAGAGAAAAAATCAGAAATTCAAGTGAAATTAGCGACGTAAGTATAATTTATCTCTAGTAATATAAATAGTAATGTAAAGTATAATGTAGATATGTCTAGCGGATCAACTGTTGTCACTTTCGATAAAGTATATGTATATAAACTTTTTAAGATGACTGTTTACCACTCAGACTTCTCTGTGGTTTAAGTCAAGTGTTCATACTTAGTTTAGAAAAAATGTACGAGTAAGCAAGTAACAAAAACATCGGTTAATTAGGAGTCGGACTTGCGCACCTAGGGTTCCGTACAAAATATACGCTAAAAGCGGCCGTCTTTATTAAAATTCAGTGTTTAGCAAGTTAGCAGAACCCTACTTCTAAGCGAACATACGCGGAGTGAGGTAATTTTATATTGGTTACTGACGTAGACAGACGGATATAAAAAAAGGATTTTCAGATTTATTTCATGGGTTGCGTTTTAAGAGCTATATTCATTCCAAATTTCAAGTTTCTAGGACAACCTATAGGTTTTTCATGGACGGCAATTTGAATGGAAACACCTTTTTTACGGAGTTACCGTCTCCAGATTGCTTTGACTTAGAAGCTTGATTTTTTAATAACTTCAAGGGACCGCAGACATACTATTCGATGTTAATTTCAACATGATACCTCCACGCATTCCTGAGAAATAGGTTTTGACAGACAGACAGAAGTACAACAAATTGATCCTACAAGGTTTTTTCCTTTTGAGGTACGAAAAGCTACCACATTTTTAATACAACAGAGTACTCGTGTGTAGTATAGAAGACGAGAAACAGATTTGTAGGTTGTATCACATTTATTCCACAAGGCAGCTCAAACAGCGCGTGGGAATAGGGAAATGCCTTTAAGACAAATGCCAAATCTTGACATTTATTACACGACTATATAAATTACAAAGCATACTAAATAAACATACATTACATACTAAATATCATACATTTATCGAATGTTTGTTTAACGAAATGAAATCGTTTGTTTCAGGCATCATGACCTTAATATAAATTTCAACGTGCATACATTATGGAGACCAAGAACTCGAAGAAAAAGATCGGCTGCCCACAAGATGGACCGATGAGCTGATTAAGCGTGAGAGAAGCCAATGGATGAATAGTGGTTGTAGTCCCAAGTGGTTGTCGAAGTCTTTGGGCGACACACAGTTCAGCAGTACAAGTTAATCGGTCGTCAAAACGTATATTACATCTATTTCTTATAAGTCATCGGGTTAGCAACGTAGCGACAGCTTAACTTGCAGTTTTTGCATTTTATGAGGTGGGCTACATGTCAGTTTATAACTTGCATTAAATTATAGCTAGGGAAGACAGCGGGGGCGGGTATGAAGTGTGCGCGCGGCGGAGCACTATAACCCTGCCGCGCGCACACTTCTTACTCGCCCCCGCTGTCTTTCCCCCCGTCGCCCGCAGCCCATGACAGTATCACACAATAACTTGTCAAGCTAAAGTCATTACATTTATTTAACTTTTGCAGTAACTCGATGTGTCAAAACATTAATGACTAGCTATAATGGCGACAAAAAATAAGGTTTTGTCACAAAAAGTACGTACGTACATTAATCAAAAAAAATACTCTCAACATTCAGGTCCATAATTAAAACAAATCCTTTCACCCTTAAAAACAAATTTATGTAAAATACAATTAATCATTTACGAAGTGACAACGCCTCGCAGAGTCACCTTTGTTGTTATTTATGACATCTTGATGAATTGACTGACAAAGTATGGCTTCGGCGAATTTGGGGCGGAAAAGAACAATTTCCCATTTAGGTATTAACTATATGATAAGCCATCAATCTTTACTGTCGCGGCGTTGAAGGAAATCGATTAGCGACGTCGACAATGGCTTTCTCCCGGCCGTAATTCGGAGATGTGTGGGATTGAAACTTGGAATTGACGCCCTAGTGAGATAAAGTTTATTGCGATCAATCAAAGTGAACAGCAGGATTTCGTTCTTTCCAAATCAATGAATCATGAAGAATGTCATGTTTATTTTCATTTTTATTACGAATATTGGAAATATTTACGATATTTCAATGGTGATGTTACTATACGACTATACGTATTATCCACAAATGTTAAAATTACGTTTACACACAAAAATTTTAAAAATCATAGTTTTTATAAAAGTTAGGTTATAAGCTTAAGAGTCCCCATTAAGCTCGGTTCTCCATAGAAACGTAGTTACACTCTCATTTTAAAACGACTGGCTAGTTTGCTCTGAAACTTTGTACTTAGAATAAGTTAGGGTATATGCAGGCCTGTAAATTAGTTTATGTAGCTTCAGATATCATACTAAAAAAAATACAGCGACTTTAAGTTTTTCATACAAAAGTATCTGCTGTATTTCGTTTGTTTTATAAACTGGGGCCATATAAACTAATTATAAGCTAGATATACCTCATGTTATTGTATATGCAAAGTTTCGTTACATACAATCCACGACATAGTTTTAAAATGAGAACGAAATTCCGCTTGTATGGGAAGGTGAAATTCGGCCGAGCTTGCCGGGGACTCTTAAAGCATACTCGTACTTAGTTGCTTTGGGTTTATAACCAGATAAAAAAAAACTACATTAAATTCGTCCAAGTCCATTCGTATAGGAGCTACGGTACTACAGGCAGTCAAACAGATACACAGATATAATTATTTGTTAGTAGCATAAAAAAAGTAATAACAGCCTATATGTATAGAAGCCTTTAGATTCTTAACCGCTTAAAAATCGAATTTGAAGCTTGAACTCAATCGCAAGTTACCTGTGACACAGTTTGACACGCATACCTAAAGGTAATTCGTTTACGTCCCACCTTTCTTACCATCGATACTGTTAATTGCTTCGTGGGTGATTAATTCGGGCCAACCCTGGCACACCCAGCCATCGGTGTCAGTTTGATACAAACGGACGTATAAGCTGTTGATTTTTTTAAGAATTAAACCCTTTTGCAACTGAGCATAGCTGTTCTGTCTTTTGCTCTGAATGAAGACAATAACATGGTTTTTAGGGTACAGGAGGACAATCGATTCACTTATTTATTAACTTATTTATTTATTTATATAAATTTAGTTACACAGCGTTGCAGACTTAAAAAGATAAAATAAAATTAAAAATACAAACTTAAAGTAACAACTAATAACAATTATATAGGGACACTAGAAAGCCTGTCATCCATCAGCTCACAAAACTTCAGACACTAGTTACACACAGCCGTCCATTGCCACGCTAGCAGGTCACACTCAGGTGTTAGCACCATAAGCGCATTTAGCCGCGTCAGAGCACGGAGGAAGGAAGGTACTGCCAGCAAGGCGCGCCTACGGGGTCTAAGAGCAAATCGAGGGACTTCTGGAACATAAAATCTAACTAATCGCTCCACGAGCTACAAGCAATCAAACTCTCCCCGTAGCACGCGGCATACAAAAGTAAGCAGACTGAAATTACGCCTGACTTCCAAGCTAAGGAATCCCAGACTTCCTAGAAGGAACTTGGTGGGATATAAATAAGGGAAATACCCATAGTATTTTTTTAATAAAAACCTCAACAAAGTTTTTTGAGGCTTATGTCGCTCCCTACTATGCTTGGTTTTGAATCTACTATTCTTTGAATCGCTCAATTTTAGTAGGTAGTTGTTTTTTTGGAAAATGACAGAGGTAAAATCGAAACTCGCTGTAACAGCAACAGTTGGGGTAAAAGTAGTTAAGACGCCCTAAACTTGGACTTGGGCTTTCTAAAAAAAAACAGATAAAGTAGAGGGAGCTTTTTTTCAAAGTTTCGAATTTATATGATATTTTCTACTCAGAATCATGTTAGGTACCTATGTTCATCCTGAAAGTAGAATTAAGTCTCTCAAAAAAAAAAAACATGGTAGAGGCCTATGTCCAGTAGTGGACGGAGATGGGGAGTTGGCGATGACAATGATGAAGATTGAAACTTGTAAATGGGTGGAAGTACAACAGAACACGACATGGCATAATACTAATAAAACTTGTAGCCCTAAAAAAGGTTTCAGAAATTAAATATAACAATTAGAAATGTGTTAAAAAGGAAATTTTTCTCACATCTGTGAGTCAGCGACACCACACATTTTTTTTACACTAATGTGACATCTCTTTCCGTACCAATATATACATTGTATGTATTTGTTTCAAATCAATCGGCGTGGAGCAACATGGTGATTTTTTTGATTTTGAGTAAAGCGGCCTAGTACATCACCTACTTTATATAAGTCTTCATTATTCTACGGATTATTTAAGCATACCTATAGTCCGTTATAAAGTAAAAGAAACTTTTTCGGATTGATATTAAAGAAAATAATGCCTTGGTAATACGATGCAAGAAATTTATCTATTTTAATATAGTATTTAAATCAGTGAAAATATGAATACCTTCATCATTCCTATTTTTAATTAATTTATTATTTTACTAAGGGCATTCAAACATAATGTAAGGCATTTTAAGGAAATCATTTATGGTAAATAGTACTATATGTAAATTACTACAATTTCATCTAGCAAGCGATCTATCAGCCACGGACGTCCACTGCTGAACATAGGCCTCCCCTATAACTCGCCGCAGATCGCATCCACCAACTCCCCGTCCACCTAGTCGGGGGCCGTCCCACACTGGGCTTTCCTATGCGTGGTCGCCACTCAAGAGACTTTATAGTCGCAACGGCCAACTTCTCCGGGCTACATGGCCTGCCCATTGCCACTTCAGCCGTGCAAATCCTACAAGCTATGTCGGTAAACGATCTAATTAACATTATTTGAAAACTAGGTCATGTAACATACTTATTACGATATTAAGCAGCATGCCATTTGATCGTCATTGTTCCAAGACTGTGATATTGACAATCACAAGTGTCTTTCATCCGATATTAATTAGGTTATTCAAGATCAATTTGTATTATATGCAGTTGAATTGATTGAAATCAAAGTGATGATTAAATAGGTTTTCTCGTGACTTCATGCGCATAGTATTGTATTAAAAAGTTTTACTTCTATTTCTTGAAATTTCACATGCATATTAACGATGTTTTTTTACTTCATCGTCACCATATTAGCCTAAAGCCTGTCTACTGTTGGACACAAGCCTTCAAGAATTTGTGCACGGAATGATTGTGCGTTGCCATCATCCAACGGTTTTGGTAAAAAAAACCGGCCAAGTGCAAGTCGGACTCGCGCACCGAGGTTTTCGTACAAAATATACACTACAAACGGCCATATCTATGACTGTGACAATACAGTGTTAGCAGATCCCTACTCCTAATCAAAATGTACGCGGTGTTCGGTTTTTTCATATTGATTACTGACATAGACAGACATAAAAAAAATCTGTTTTTAGTATTTGTTGTTGTAGCGGCAACTGAAATACATCATGTGTGAAAATTTTAACTGTCTAACTATCACGGTCCATGAGATACAGCCTGGTGACAGACGGATAGATACCTAGATAGTCGGATGGACAGCCGAGTCTTTATTAACAGGGTCACGGTGTACCCTGTTTTACCCCGTACGGAACCCTAAAAAAATGATTCATTGCGCTTGCTGTCTTGAGCGGGAGTGGACGCTGCTCAATATTATGGAATTTGCCATGTTTATGTAAAAAATAATAAGTAGCGTTAACAAAGACTTTAATCACATTACCGTCTAAAATACAACAAGGAAAGTTCTTTTGCCTTTAAAATATTAAAGCTTTCCGACGTTGCTCTTAATAATTACACGAACAAGCTGGCTCTGAAACTCGATATCAATTTTTAATTCCAGTTTTCCTTCCGTATTTCACGATGCTTGTACTGTTCAAACGGATCTTAACTTCCTAGGCTAGCGGCACATTTGACCCAACGATGAATGCAGGCTATATTTCTGCTTTATAAAGGAAATTTCAATTTATAACGTTTGTAAAGCATTGAAGTGCTTCTTTTCAAGTTACCTGGAATGGAGTGGAAATTATAAGGCCATTTTAGTTAATTCTCTTAACAAAGTTTAAAGTTTGAATAGGTACCATTTGCATTTTCAATTTGTTAGAGTAAATAGTAGTTTGTGATACTTGGCTTTAGGCCCGAGGTGCCTTGACACGAGCCGAAAGGCGAGAGGCGATTTGATACACATACGGAAGTGTCACTTTCACTCGGGACGAGAGAAAGTGACACTTCCGTACGTGTATCAAAGAACGTTATTCAACCTTTTGAGTGCCAAGTAGATAACTAATACGACGTGATAAAGATCCCACAGCAATAAGATGAAGTGGACCTTCAAAATTTAAAAGTGATTGCAGGACGAGGTATTGATATTATATTCGGAGATTTTGAACCGTGAAATTTTTGATGAGACGATGTATGATGAGTTTCTTCAGCGCTCAAAAGGTTAAATACTCTCATTTGCGAAAAAAATACAATGACATGAAAACAAAATAAAAATATTATAAAAATATTATCAATGCAAACAATTAACCTTAATGAAGAGTCAAAAATGAAGTTTACTTTTAATTACCAGGTTTTTTCAACATGGCATTGGCAATATCTATCTATCTGTAATTATCATGCAAGCCTATTTTTAAAAGTCGAAACTAGTATCACTACCGTTCCTGTATATTTATGAAATAGTCGTATTTGTATTTAATAATCAAACGTAATTAAAAAAATGATTGTGACGTAAAAACATACAATAATAGCGTGTCTAGACAAGAAAACCTATTACATGTACCTAAAGCTCATCTTAAACATAGAACTCGCAGCCCTTACTTTATGTGCTTTAAGATGTTAAATAAACTGCCGAGAAAGATAAAGGACCTTCGTTTGTTCAAAAAAAAAAACTATATGCTTGGCTAAGCGATCAAGAACAAGATAAAACTTTCTCAATGAATCTTTATTCTCTAAGTCCGTAAGGACACTTTTACACGTCTCAGTCTACCGGCACTTCTGTTGGTAGGAGACCACTGATCAAAATAAAACCGAAAGTTAGTATTTGTTCCTAATAATTCTTAACTGTAATGCGTAGTAGGTACTCACAGAAATCATAATATCCATATATATATAGTGGAAGTGGAAGAAACGATAAACATACAAATATTCAAATAATATTTCCCCTCTAGCCTAAATATAGGTTGCAAAAATAGATTTAACGCAAACATCATTTTATTCAATAGATTATTCCCGACTATGCGTCTGTACTCGTAAGTAAGTAGATCGATTTACATAGATATGAGTTGGAACCATTTTCCACACCGGTTGAAGGCAAAATTGCGGTGGTTCAGCGTGTGACATTCAATCTGATCCATTTAACATCAATGTATAGCTTAAATAAAACAATTTAAACGGATTATATCGAGTATATTGTTGATAGCCTACTTGTAAAAATGCCAGCTGTAAAGGTGTCGAACCGTCAGGAACTCAAATTATGATAATATCCGCAATATCCGTTTAATTATTTTATTTAAATGATTGTTAGTTACGGAAACCGATTATAAATAACAAATGCTTTGCTCTTGAAGTTTTCATCCTGCACTTAGCCAGCCTTAGGATCACATTTATTTTTTAATCTAAAAGGGTTTGTTTTTGACTACAATCATACACTTATTAAGTCTACGAAGGAGTGACCGCCCTCAGAAGATGCCCATGCAATCAGATCATAAAAGTATTCGGGATGTAATTGTTCGGAAATATTAACGAAGACTTGGAACTCCACACCCTGGGCGTTCACAAGACGAATGAGGATACAAAGTACTCTGTGCGACTAAATTTATAGCCACAAGATACAGATGATCGCCTGCAGTATGTCTAGAAATCCGTAGTAAAAGGATTAGGGTGATCAGAGAAAATAAGTACCTACAAGTATAGAACTCAATCCAAACAGACTTGTTTCATCTTATTAGGGAAAGCTACGCTTAACTGCGAGATTGAACAATATTCGCAACAAGTTCGGCGCTAAAAAAGTGAAAGTTCGTGGTACACAATCCGCGGCAAAGGCAACGAACGACCTCAGGACTTACAGCTGTTCTGCAGTTCTACACTCTGTACAATTTCACGAAGAGATATATATTTCGCACCTGCTCACATGACAATGGTGTTCCGGAGGAAGGCGTATTCGAAACCGAAGCGAAAACGTTAAAGCCTTTCAACAATTTAATGAAATGTAAGGGTTACACCGCGCGGATACTGTAACTGCTCATGGTATGGAACGCACAAAGAGACAGCACCTGCTAGATGCAAGAGCTATTGCGTGACGGGATTTAAATACCGGTTTATAGAGATTGAAGTGTTGGAGTAAATACTGGGATATTTCGCACTGCGCAAGGCACTGAAACTGCGGAGGTAGGTTGAACCGGAACCGTTCAAACCCAGTTGGAACGGGGTAGTGGTGTCACTGGTTAAAGGTAATAGTGAGGTGTCACAGGACTTTAAGCCCAAGTCAACTCTCCACTTACGTTTCACAACAACCCTCAAGCCGCAGCTCTTGTGAATCCACTCTGGTCACAAATCTGAATTATTATTATATTATGCTTTGAGGATTGTCGGTAAGTGATTCCATTTACATAGATATGAGTCCAAATGATTTTCCGCCCAGTCACTCGCACTTAAGGGTCTTCGGATATCGGTTAAAGATAAAATTCTCGTTAGATATTATTGGAATCTTCTTTGTTTTTTCATAGTTAGCGATTTATACTGAGAAATGCTCTAAAACTACGGTAAAGTAGGATTGCGGCTTAAAGAAAAAAAAAGGTAATTAGGGATACATAAAGCATTGTATGATGGAGTAACAACGTATCTGCAACCAAAAGCATGTGTATGTTATATGACTGCTGCGACTGTATTCCACATGCTTGTATCTTGCCTTATACGTATTTAGAAACAAACCTGATATAGAATTTAAAACGCTTAATTTTTTTCAATTTCAATATTCATTTTTAATAAAAACATATTTTCGTTTACATTTTTAGCTATATTTGTCGATATGTTTCCTTTAAGTTCAGAGGTTTAAAACAGAAATATAAATGTCGTCTACAATAACGTCCTTACGTTATTTATATCACTTTAAATCTTGTAACGTTCGCCTATTGTATTAAATAACGTTTAACTTTCTATCACAAATTCTGACAAGTTGTTTTAATCAACCAATCTATTAATACCTCAAAGCGATCGCAAATGACGTCACTAAGCCCTCAAACAGAAACTGTCCATTTCACGTAGAGGCTTTTTGCTAATACTGTGCTAGTTTGTACGAGTAAAGGCCTTACTACGTTGGAAATGGGAAGCAGCGCGGCGAGCAAATAGGGTAGTTTCCTGGGTAAAAAATGTTATTCTAATCAGCCTGCCAGTTAGATTACCAAATAATATTGGACACGTATTTTTTCTTTAGTCCATCAAACAAAAAAATACAAAGATAAAGCGCGTCAATGTTTGGGAGTGGGGGCGCATGACGTCATGGGAAAACTGTCGCACGGCATCACGTCATGAGAAACTAATATCTTCTTATTTATATCTTCAATTTTTTTTGTTTAATTGACAAAAATCGAAACTGCTTATTGAGGCATCGGGAGACCCCAGGGCTGGCGCTTACCTCTGTCAGAGAATCTCTCTGGCAATACAAAGAGGTAACGCTGCCAGCATACTGGGAACGATGCTGCAGGCGGACCTTTTAGATGGAGTATTCTTTCTATAATCTTTTTCATCTTACTTATAAGTTAAGTTTAAGGTTTAAATATACTTTTTATTTTCTCTTTATTTTGTCTGTAAAGTATATACTTCTACTTTCAACATTGTGAAATGCAAACAATTAAATTGACAAAAGAAACACGTCCAATATTTTCTGATCATCTAACAGACGGACTAATTATATTTCTTTGGGATACAACCTTATTTCCTCTACATTGCGCGGTCGAGGCGCTTACCGCGCAGCAGTTAGTTGGCATCGCACGCAATGTATTAGTAATTCGCTTGCGGCGCGCCACCGCTTGTGTGTTGTCGTGATTGGGCCCTTAGAGCTAAACCACTGGGAACGGTATATGGGCGCATTACCTTTTGCCAACGTTCTTATTTATGACAAATGATCCTTTTATATGATAAATGATAGGTGTGTATTTTTAGGGTTCCGTAGCAAAAATGGCAAAAACGGAACTCTTCTAGTTTTGTCATGTGCGACGTGCGTCCGTCCGTCATATATGTCACAAGCATTTCACTTAAAAACTCGTAATGTGTATATTGATGAAATTTAGAGTATCATTATTAAGTTGTCTTGTAGCCGCTACTTAGTTTGGTAGTTAAATAATAAAAGTAAATATTTCTAGGCTTAACAAGCATCATATTTCGACAGATCTTTTAAAAATACGAAATTTTCGACAAACATTAAAAAACTAATTAATCGCTCCAAAATGTGTGCTTCTGAGTAAGTTTGTAACTACTGAAAGTAAAATCGTTCTTCTCGAAAGTGATTTGGTAGTAGTCCTTGATTTTTAACTACCAACGCAGAATGGGATCAGCCGTTTGAAAATTGTCAAATTTTTACAACAGCGCAGTGTTCATCTTTCAGGTGATACGAGAGAGAGAGTAATAAAGCCTAAAGTACTAAAGTAGACGTGAAAAATGTGTCTATAATAACAATTTATCTTTCCAGTACAAAACAACCTTTGAACCCGATAATCTAGTGAAGAAGTTTATTTATTTATTTAAACTTTACTGCGCAATCGAAAAAATTACAAATGGCGGACTTAGTGCCAAAAGACATTCTCTACCAGTCAACCATAGGGTTTAACAGATACAGTAATAAGATAGGTGCAGGGCCTGTAAACTAACAAAATCTAAGAGAAATATAATTCACAGATTTACTTATAATATATACGTACATAAACTTAGACAAATACACAATAGAATATATCTACATACATATTACTTTATGAACATAGTGCAAAACATCATACCGAAGAAGTTCGAACCACCATCAATCAATACTATGCGAACAACTGTCATTAGGACTTAGTCGCTTTCACTCTGTAACTGGTTACTAACTCCTTTCTATTGGTTTAGTGTTGTTGTTATTTTGACAAGGGTACGGGTAGGCAATCTTCTTTGTTCTCGCAATTAGGAAACTGTTTTCCGGATATTTAATAAGACGGTATTTTTGTAAAAGGATCAAAGGTTAGGTTTTGATAGTAATGACATTTACACCTACTATTAAATTCGAAATCGGAAAAAAAAATGTAACGGACTCATTAGAGGTCACCAAATCGCAAAAAAAAAATATACGTGTCGTGGCTTCATCCCGCCAAATCGGTTAAATGGATTTCGACTATTTTTGTTGGTATACAGGTAGCTGAGTATCCACAGATGGTTAAAGGATATTTCTTACCCGGCTACTCTAAAAAAAGGGATTACGACTTTTTTTCTTCCGCGAACGAAGTATCGGGCACCGTCTGATGGACTATGAGATTAACTTGCTTTTTTAGCACAAAGTGTACGGATCCAGTCGGAACTCAGTTATTGGAGACGAGTGCCTTCATTATGGGTAGTTACAAGAGCTCAGTTAATACGTTACTACTCTAAAGTCTTTATTAACCGCAAAGAATGGCGAAACATTTTACCTCGAGCAATACACAAAACTCGAACCTTGAGTTTCAAAAGATTGGTTCCGAATCGCAGACACTACCCGTAGACGCAAATAACAAATCTGTGTAGGTCCAAAAATAAATATCTGCTAATAATAATTAATATGTATGTGGAAAGTCTTCAACCAGTCTATATTACCAATGTATGACCAGACCTAGCCGAGACGAAGTCTCTAACTATGGGCCTCTTAAGGAAGCTCAAAGTCACTCAGCGAGCTGTGGAAAGGGCCGTGCTCGGGAGTTCTCTAGAAGATTGAATCAGAAATGAGGAGATACATAAACGGTGTAAACGAACCAAGGTCACCGACATAGCAAACAGGGTAAGCAAACTGAAGTGGCAATGGGCAGATCGAACTATGTGTCGATGAACTGCTGATGGCCATTGGGGCTGAAAGGTTGTTGAGTGGAGAGGAGTTATGTATAGTTAAGTTAGTGGGAAGGCCACCCGCAAGATGGTTAGGGTTGCGGGGACTTGCTGGATGTAGGTCGCCTCTATCCAGCCCATGTAGAAATCTATTGTTCTGAAATGATGATGATTATGTGGAATGTCTTACACAAATCGACCTAATCCCAAATTAAGTGCTGTTGCTCAAATTAAGAATTGATATTTACTTTATGAAATTTTATTCTCAGATGAAGCGTAAAACCCGAAATAAAGTAGGCGGAAAAAAGTCTTAATAAACTAAAAGATTAACCTGCTTCTTCAACATAGAGTGCTCGAAACTTAATTATTGGAGACTGAGTGCCTTCATTATCGGCAGTTACGAAGTTCGGTAAATACTTTAAAGTCTTTATTGGCTGCAAAGTTTCGCGGAGCAATTTACTGCGAACAATATGCAATACTAGTAACATAAGTTTCAAAAAGTTCTGTTTTAAATCTCAGTTTACTCGTAAACGCTTATAAAAAAAGACGCAATTATACATTGAATACTTATCTAATAATTATAAATACAACCCAAGAAATAAACTCAAACTCATAATAGTTCCAAATAAGTGCTGCTTGTATTTCTATATTATTTGTAAATTTATGTTTTTAAATATAGTAACTTCAAAAGTCAAGAACAAATATATCGTCACATAAATACATATATACCAATTGATTTGAACTAGGGAAAGCAATTGGATTTGTACAAAAACCGCCGTTTTCGGTTAAAACTCAGTTTTTCCCCTACTTGAAATAATCTTTGAAATAATCGATGGCGTTCCCTAATTTGAAATCGCTTTGAAGGCGCTCAAAGTTTATTTATTTATTACGTTTGCCAACAGGTACAATACTATACAATAGGTATACATTTATACAATGGGTACTTAACATTTTAGAGTATTTACCCAATTACAGGCAAACACAACATGCTTTATAGAGAAAAAAGAAAAAAAGTCGCTTACGTTAACATTTGACATTTGGTACACTTGAAGAAGATGGTAACAACAAAAAACTGGATTCCATAATGTGAACATACTAATTTAGTAATTTGATTTTACTAAATAACTAGAATGTACATGAAATAACTAGGTAAAAAACTAGATGTATCGAGGGATTAAATATACTCTACTCAAATATTTACATATTTAAACCTGCTTAACCTCAAATCAATAACTACTAACTACTCAAATATTAATCAAGAACTACTCAAATAATTAATTATTTTGACTAGCTTTAAATACATATAAATATTTCTTTAACTTATTTAAAGAAATGTTTACAATATCTATTTTACATTCTTTAAACAACTTATTGTGCTCTTTGCACATTCTGGGTATAAATGTTATGACTGCCAACATTTGTCCTAAAAGTCTTGATAGCAAATGGTCTGAAATTACAGATGCGAGAATGTTGACGAGGAACAGTGAAGTTAATTTTGTGCAGCAGTTGAGGACAATCTATAGCACCGTTTACTACTTTATGAAGTAAGATCTGGTCGGCATCCCAACGCCGATCTTCAAGAATAGCTATATTGAAAAAAGTTAGTCGGTCTTTATATGTGTGCAGCGAATGAAGCTTTTTCTAGTGGACAGTTAGAAAAAAGAGAAATCTTTTTTGTAAACGCTTGACTCGATGTATATTACACTTGTATTGGGGACTCCAGGTGTTACAACAATATTCTAACAGGCTACGAACCAATGCAAAATAAACAGCCTTCAAGGCAGAGACGACTTTAAAATTCTTACAGATACGCCAGATAAAGCCCAATAGTTTATTTGACTTTTTTAGAATATAGTCAATATGAGTGTTGTATGATAGTTTACTGTCAAGCAATATTCCTAAGTCTTTAATATGAGAAACTTTCTCCAAGGGCACGTTATCGATGAAATATGTAGTATCTAAGGGCATGATCTTTTTGGTGAATTTGATATGTTTACATTTATTAATATTTAGGGGAAGCTTGTTATCTAGCGACCATTTAGAAATACGAGTTAAGTCATCTTGGAGGTGTTGGGAGTCGGAAAAGCTATGAATAATTTTAGTTATTTTAAGATCGTCTGCGAAAAATAAAAATTCTGAATGGTGAAAAACCTTTGCCATGTCATTAATGAATATTAGGAATAAAGTGGGTCCCAGGTGCCCTGTGGTACTCCTGAGGTTACTTCAAAGCTTTCAGATGAGTGTCCACTAATCACGATTTTTTGACATCTCGATGAGAGATAACTGGAGAACCAGTCCAGTAAACTACCATATACACCGACATCGTAAAGCTAACTAACTTCGACCATTAATGGTTTACTTTTTAAAATTACGTTATATCATAACTCAATCCATATATAAACCTATGGGAATCTTCTATTGAACGGTCTGCACTTGAGGTTAGTAATGGCACAAGTGACCCAATCCGGAACATCACTCATCAAATGGCTCCAAGCAAACCTTCAATTTACGTCTAATAAAGCCATTGAATCACTAAATCGAATTCCTCATTCACAGTTAATAAAGGAAATTAATTGCACAGGACAATCGTAGCAACCAATTTGAATGGCTGACTTGATGATTGAAATCAGGTCAAGAACGTGTCCGGGCCAAATATTCTCTAAATTTTGACCTTTTACAAAATACGAAGTCAAATGAAATTATTTTAGTGGCGCATCCGCGTAGGATAACTAATTTATTTTTTAATATTTTAAATTATGTCGTTTCTCGTTAAAATTTTCATCATGGTCGAGAAATGACAAGTTTC
Organism: Hedya salicella; assembly: GCA_905404275.2. Taxonomy (NCBI): domain Eukaryota; kingdom Metazoa; phylum Arthropoda; class Insecta; order Lepidoptera; family Tortricidae; genus Hedya; species Hedya salicella. The sequence goes on along the minus strand of FR990112.1, from coordinate 15,660,259 downwards.
AAAGTACAAAAAGTGATATTTTATCCTACCACAATACCCACAATTAAGATGAAAGAAGAATGTAGAACTATATTTGTGTTTTGTAGTTGGGGAGCCCAGAGGGCTAAGTGGGGTTTTAATCGAGGATCGTGGGGACCTATAGGATTTTGAATATTTGATGATAGAAAGAATAAACACCATGCACCAGTGCGAGGAGAAAATATACGTTTTCAAAAATGTAAAAAAACACAACTCAAGCGTGTCAGTCCAGGTGCCCTGCATATCTTTGATACGAAAATACAACTATCTGCTGTCTTGCATGGTTAAAAATGCCCGGTAGGGTAGAAAATGGAAAAAAAAAAATCAATTCAGAGGGGTTGCTCCCATTGAAAATACTGACGATTTGGAAATGACGCAAACCCGTAGCGAATTTTGGAACATGCAAAAAAAACCGATGGTTTATACGGTGAGGGTACTCAACACGGTGCAAGATTTCCCACCTTATGTTCATCTGCCGCGCTCGAGTATAATCCTCTGTTGGCCCCCCTACTATTAGATAAATTAAAATTAAAATCTATTCACAGATCCCTGCTAGAAAACAGTCACAACCCAAGCGAGCGGCCCCGTTTACTGGCAGTGTCGGAACCCGAGTCAGGACACTGGCTACATGCTCTCCCGTCGCAAAACCTCCGATCCGAGCTCTTTGTAAGTAGCCATCTGTCTCAGCCTCGGGATAAAGAGCTGCGAGCCACACCTCTGCAGCCACTGTGGAGCCTCAGTGGACGCCCTTGGTCGTCATGGCCTATGCTGCCAGCTGAGTGCCGGCACGCGACTGACCTGAGTCGTAGGGCTCTTGGTACTGCTTCTGCGGCAGATGGAAAGAGGCCCGACGGTTGCACTTTAGTGCCATGGTACCGAGGGCGGCCGCTAGCATGGGACGTCACGTGTACAGATAAACTAGCCCCATCCCACGTCCACCACTCCGCCCAAAAGCCAGGGACTGCCGCTGATGATGCCCAAACCGTTAAGTGCCGCAAATATGCTTTTTTAAAAAGCAATTACGAATTGCGGCACTTGCGGTCGAAACCTTTGGGCCATGGTCATCCGACACCAAAAAATTGGTCAAAGAAGTGTCGACAAGCTCATCGGCGTTTCCGGCGATATTAGAGCTGGGTCATACTTCGCTCAACGCCTCAGCCTGGCCATCCAAAGAGGGAATGCGGCCAGCGTTCTGGGAACGATGCTCCGGGCAGGTCCGACACAGGGGGACCCATCAGAATTGGCGTTTTAAGTTCAATTTAATATCATGTATGACCTGTATATTTATGTAAAATAATATGTTTTATTGGAATTAGTTAAGTTTGGTACACTAATGCAAATAAAATTTCAACTAAAGACATTAATGTGATTTCAACTTATAAATTAATGGAGAACAAATACTAAAGTTATTGGTAAGTACAAACATCCGATTAATGCCTAAAATCCCATACATAAATAACTCAAGAGAACAACCGACAATACAATTCATCTTTTAATGGAGTCACCGATAGCTTACAAAAGAGCGATGTCTAAATAATTCAACAGGATTTAATATTGTCAAGTATTTTGAATTAAATCCTGAAAGAATATTTTAAAAGACATTATTCTCACAACTAAGCCTACAAAGCTAAGATAAAAGCCGTATTAGAGAAGTACTTGAATCACAAATGCGATGGCTCTGCAATAGCCGAGCCAGAGTGGAGTGTCAGATGAGGTTAGCTACGAAATTGCGATTTCCCGCTCAGTATACTTGATGTAGAATGACTGTAAACACTATCTTTATGCCGAATTTACAAGGAAGCTAAGACTTGGATTTCTAGAGAAGATTCAATTTCCACAAACTCTACACAAAGTTATATTTCTGAAGTGGCAGCGGCCAAGCTCGTAAAACCGTCTGCCGTCGGGGCAAAATAGTTTTCTATGTACGTACATTGACGCGCTTTGTGTTTAATGGTAAATTCAATAGGGCTTGTGAATCCACAAACAATCACTATTTGTGCGCAGTAATGATTGTAAAGATGGCTCCCTCTCTGGCTCACAAGTGGTTAGCTGTCTCACTCTCACGTGGTTTCGCGAGACTTTACTCAAGATGAAAATAAAGAGCCTTGTGTATATGTATTACCTATTCTATGGTGGTGATCACGAACTGGCAACACAGCCTGTACAATTAAGCAAATTGATCTTCTATAATGTGGTTTGAAAATTCTGTGGTATTCACTAGAAGCCCTTGAAAAAAGATTATTGTAGATATCCTTGGCCGAGGTATACCGTGTGTATACCTAGAGCTGAAATGAAGGGGATAATACATATATTTCTTTTCTGTACTCTAAGTACTGGTGTAGACATTATCTAAATGAATCAATGATTTATTCTTGAATCATAAGTAGGCTGCCTTGGCGAGGATATCTCGACCAAATTGCAGCGATGCTGAAAGAAGGCCAGGTGAGGAGTAGCCGGAACCGACGAACATGTACGAAGAGATCCATGGATGTAAATTAAGCCTAGGAAGTGTGTAAGGACCATAGAGCCTAGCATTCGGTAGTCAACCTACCCCAACCCTAGCCTACTACAGTGGAATACCGGCGTGAGTATGAATATGTACATACAGGGTGTCCCTAAAACCAACGCCAAAATGAAGAAGGGTGATAGAATACAGCCCATAACCTACCATATTAAGAGAACTTTACCTGTGTAACAAGTTCATGATTTTCAAGATATTGGCACTTTAAAAAAACTCGTGACTTTTGATTACAATAGTTGACTTATAAATTAAAGATCTGATAATATATCGTCTTCATACTGGCATTCATAAAATCTAACAGAAAACCCCCGAACCACCTAAAAGCTGACGGTCGTCAAACAACTGATTACCTTTAGTCATAACAAAAACAATCTCGATATAGTCATCTTCCAAACAAACAAAACAAAACTAAATCAAATTAATTATCTTTTTAGGAACTACGATGCCACAGATTCATTCAAAATGTACATGTATATTTAATATTTATACCCGGGGGCTAAAATCGACGTCAAATGCGTACAGCCGAATGCAAATTATTTTATTTTTCCACCTGTACTAAACACGAACCATCAAACGAATCGAACAAATACTCTAGTATTTATAGACGATTGAGATGTGCAGTTTGATCTGCAATAAAACCACAACTTGTTGATTCGCCTATTTTGAGGGATCACTATGACGACCGCCTGGAATTTTGCCAGACATTCCTATGTTTAGTTTGTCAGACGTTTGCGTTATATGTAAACAAATGCTTAGTTGCCACCAATTAGTGCAGTACTGGTCTGAAATAGACAGTTGAATCACAGTGGAAAAACTGGTTGCTTTGATCTCATTGGTTTATTTAAAACCTGTCACACTTGTCTATCTGTCACAGAGCTCTAGCTCTTCAAAGTAATAACTAGGTAGCCAACTTTATATTTATAGAAGATATATTCGTATATTCTAAAATTAAAATAAAAGAAAAAATAATTTACTGCCACAAAAAATACACATTTAACAGAATACATATTTTTATCCTTAATCGTGTTAACGACTAGGTGACTGTTTTGTACTTTTCATTTCAGAAAATGAAAATTACGGTTCAAAAAATATTAAAACTGATAACAGTAATTACGCAAAAACACCGACGACAACGCGTTGCTTGTACAGAGACTCCCTTTGAGTTTTAGCTTTATTTTATTTTTATCTTTATGTTATTATAACAGCAATAGAATTAGGTACATAGCTTGTGTAATAAAAAAAATATATTAAAAAATCAAAAAACCCGCAGACTTTACGCAGTCGGGTTTTTGTTTTTTTCATATTTTTATTTTATTTTACACTTTTTAGTTAAAATTATAAATGTCAGTAAATATCGGAATCTTCATCGTGAGGGTTATTGAGAAGCTTGGACAGATTTATTACAATACCATTAAATGAAAATTTAGTGAGAACGGCTTGCTAACAAACATTAAATCATTATAGTTCCTAACTGGTAATTTCAAATTAAAAATGATAAAAGAAACTTCATAATGATTTTTAAATCCCTATTCATTGATACCCCACTCGATATAGTACGTCGATTTTCATTTTTTTCTTTTTCACAACGTCTCATTATCGCCATTTTGAGTTTTCAACATTTTCCTATTTTCAGTGACATTTGGACAGTTAAGACAAAGCGATTGACGTAAGAATGATCAAAATCGGTCTACGCGTTTGGTCTCTAGAGTGCCAGATAGGAACAAACATACATACATACATACATACATACATACATACATACATACATACATAGACTGATAAACACATTACCACTCCTTTGCGTTGCGCAGTCGGGTAAAAATCAAGTTGGCTACCTAGTTATTACTGTCGTAGAGCTAGAGCTCTGCGGCAGATAGACATGTGTGACGGGTAACCTGTCACACTTGTCTATCTGAGATACGGATACTACTAACTTAAAAACTATAATGGCAATCTGTGCTTGGTTGATATATAAAAATATACAGTTGAATTACTGTGGAAAAACTGGTTGCTTTGATCTTATGGGTTTATTTGAAACCTGTCACAGGTTTACCAGTCAAAACAGAAAACATGTGTCCATCTTCGCGCAAATTTCCCGGGATAAAAAATAGCCTATGTCCCTCTCTAATTTCTATACCTAGTAGAAAAAAAATCACATCAATCCGTTGCCCCGTGAACGCATGAAAGAAAAACAAACAAACAAACTCATACTCCCATTTATAATATTACGCATATTACGAAAAAATATTATGCATGGTTCCATAAGATTATAGAATTAGTGTATAGGTAAAAAGTTATTAAGATCCTTCAGGATGATGACCAAAAATAACTTCCTCATAATACTGTCTGAATTCAAAACGAGGTTAGTGTTACGGAGTGTTTATCGTATCTCAGACTTTCAACAAGCAAACTGCGTTCTCATATAAACACCCTCATTATTGTATACCGATATTATGATATTGCACTGTTCTTAGAAAATTGATGTCCATGCTATTACGAGGGACGGATAAGGTTGTGTCACGAGTTGATTCTCACAGCGGCCACTGTGGACCAACCTTAAGACCGATCGAAAGATCGAAAGAGCCTCATCATACGAGTCAAAACCCAATTATGTACCTATGCAAAAAGTGAATAAATGTCTTTAATTAATTTATTTATTTAAGAGGTGTATCTAGGAGGAAGATATTTTAGACCTTTCTACACCGCATCTGCTGCGACCGCTGCAGTGACACACAACCCGTGAGACAACCTTACACGGTCTCCCCTAAAATCATCACCATCATCATCAGACTCTGCCGGACATAGGCCTGCCCCAAAAACCACCAAGTCTTCAAAATCGGTCCTGCGCTACCCGCATACAGTGGACACCAACTACCTTCATCAGTTTACAAAAGTTTCCATAAAGGCCGAGCCACACCGGATGCGTGTGCGTGACGTGCACGTAGACGTACGCTTGGTGTGCGCTTTGTAAAGTACGAATTCTCATAAGAAATGACATACCGCTTGCGTGACGTGTGTATACGCAGTGGAATCATTTATTATGAAACCGTTTCGATAAACGCAAGTGTGATGTCACAATCCCGTCGGCCATAGTTTTTAGGAACGACCAAAAATGACATTTTAGCCTTTTTTTTCTAGGCGTTCATCAATATTTCTATTATTAAAGGTAGTTCTATAACTTCTTCTTTGTCGCTTCCTCATGACTGAGGGTCGTGACCACTAGAGGTCATAATTTTGAAGACCGAAGCTCTCCACTCCACACGGTTTTCCGCTTTCCGGATTGACGCCTGTAGAGTTTTCTGACAGGCTTCTTTCACGGCATTGGTCCATCGGGTCGACGATCTTCCGCGGCCCCTTTTTCCTTCCACATGGCCAACCACGATGAGCTTTTCTAAATCATCTGGCTTTCGTCTAGCCACGTGACCGAAGTACTGCAAGATCCGCTGTAGACAAATGGTCGATAAGCGACACTTGATCTTCAATTCGGCCAGAATCGACGTATTAGTGCGACGTGCCGTCCAAGGGATTCCTAGCATTTTCTCTTTATCATTTTCTGTCAGACAAGGGAGAGGGTGAAAGTCACGTATTAACCGAGAAGTGAAGGAGATAGCGCAAAAATCGAAAGATAAGTAGAAATGGCTGGCGATTCCTACACCGACAAAAGCGTAGCTCTTAAACGACAGAGAGAGAGAGAGAGAAGAGAGAGATAGACGTGACCCCCATGCAGAGGCGTGGCAGGAAAATTACAAGGGAAGCCGCAGCGTATGATTTACTCATATTTAAAGAAAAAGGTAGATATAAGCCTTTTCTTGGGCAACCCGGTGGGCATCGGTTCACATGGACGCCATGCCACTGCCCCCTTGTCATTTAATGTTTGTATTTCAAAAGGGCTAATTTACTCTGCAGCTGACTGAACCTCGCCATACTTACCTTCGTAGGTGTGTGTAGGCGTATAGCGGTTAATACAACATTGCAGTTTCGATTGAGTCTATTCACAGCAAGCATCTGAGTGAGTGAGTTTTGTCTGTGGGCGTTTAATTAGCATGAACTGCATGTGGCCTTTGACGCGAGATTAATTCCGTTTTGCCTTTGATATTGCCACTGGTTTTAGATTTGATAGATATTTATGCGCAAGGCGTTTTTCTCTTGTGAGGTACGGAATCCTAAAAACTAACTCAAAATCACACAGACAGATACACACATACACACGTCAACCGTAGGGCTCGGGCCCATGTCCACGGCACGTCGCCGTTTCACGGCGACGGCGCCGTGCCGTGGACATGGGGCCGAGCCCATAGTGTTACACGACATATTGTCGTCGGGGATTAAAATGACAGTAAACAAAATGGCTGCCAATGCATAGAATTAGTACTCTGGTTTCCGATAATAAGTTATTAGCGGTGTTATTGACCTTCAGTGGATAATTATCTAATTAATCTATTGGATTCGGTAACCAAGAGAATATCGCGTATGTATCATTCGTGTTTGGTACATTTATGTATACTACAATGAATTAGGATTCATTATTTATAAGACTTCACTACTTTTACTAGTTCTCACTAATATTAGAACCTAAGTAACCGAAATTGGCTCGGTGCGTGTACGATTTTTTGAGGGTAGCACAGATCTCGAAACATATACACATAAAAACCAAAATTAGGCCAACACAACAAACTTCATCCAAATCGTAAGAGCCGTTTCCGAGACTTCTATTAAAATAAAGTTTTTATGTTGATAAAAATTAAAGTTGCTATTATGCACTTGTTCCGGTCCGGTGGTGGGTAAACGCCGTGCCGTCACGCTCACGTGAGACCGAGTCGTTGTGGAGGGGCTGGTGGCATGGCTGTTAATTCTTGTTCCAAAGCCGAACCGAAAGCTTCTTGCTCAACGAATTGGTCGGTTTACCCATTACTAATGGGCGCTGTGTACTTAGCTGATCAGTACCTACTTTAAGTTTGGTTCTGGAGTAGTTAGTTTTTCTTGCCCGATTACCTACGCCATGGTTACCCTTCCAAATATGTCACCTGACGAAGATCCTCGGAAATCCTAGCTATTAATATCCCGCCATAAAATCCACCCACCCAGCCGTTATGCCCCCGCTGTCACAATACTGTCAGAGATATTGGTCTACCACTTTTGAACCTCAATACACATGAAATGTAAAAAAGTGGTAGACCAATGTCTTGGCCGACCGAACAAGGATTGCTCGTTTAAAGTAATAATTTGTTTGTGAAGCCTGTATTGTGTCCTACTTACTGCTGGGCAAAGGCCTCCGGAACTCGAACCGTCCCGGTTCTGGGCCGAATCTGGCCAGCTCGATTTGTTTCTTAATGATAACGAAATTAACTGGGAAAATTCCCAACGTACAGCTATCGTCTTCTTCGAGTTTTTGAGTAGGCGACCACGTACCGAAAGACTCAGCGTGGATAGGCCCTCCACGTTGGACCGATGCGACCTTCAAGCCTTCAAAAAAAGAGCGTACTCCCACCTGAAAGGCTGTCAACGCACTTGTGACTTCTCTGGGGTTGGAGGTGTCAATGGGCGACGGTGATCGCTTACCCTCAGGCGATTTGTTTGTTCTTTTACCCGCTATAACATTTAAAAAAAACGTGATTTGGTAAAAAGGTCGCTGGAGTCTGTTGGATACGGTAGTCTTCTTTGGGGGATGTATTTTTAAGCTGATGATGTACTTTGTCACGAAAGAATTTCCCCGTTTTCCTCACAAGTTTTTCTGAAAAGTATTTCCTGTGTGCCATGGAAGAAACGGTTACTAACGACACCTTTTATTTTCGTAATTTCTCAGACACTATATCATCTCGAGTTTTCGTCGACCGTAATATTGCGGTGAAAGAATTATGAATGACCACATTACTTTGTCAAAAGTAAAAATGGCGGAACTGAATGATCTGCCAGCGATAGTTACTTAGGATCGTCCACGGTTAATATAGAAAATTCTGTATTTGCTAAGTTACATGACTTTGACAACAACGCCACTAAACATGGGAACCATTATTTTTCTTTGTATATTTAATGTTTTGAGATGTGTAATAACGTAAATAGATAGCTCGATTTTTCCCAAACCTTAACAAGTCAACTATGTATTAAAATCACAATTAAATTTTAATAAGTTATTTTTTGGCGATAACTACATTTTAGCGGCGGGAACGCTTCTTATTATTGCGTAACTGTAAAGTTTGTTTTTTGATTCAAAATTGAGGCTTTCAAGACGAATAAATATTGCGAATAGAGATTAATGACGTTATAAACATTAAATGTGTATAAATTGAAGATATTTTCAGTTAAATAAATGAAACGGACTATTTGGAGGTCACTGGTTCAAGAAATTAATACCCAAAGTTTGTCTGGGAAAGATCGCTGTTTAGCGATAAGACCGCCGGTTGTTTATTTTTTCTTGAATTTATTATTTTTTCTGTACTCTGTTTTGTTAGGCTTGCAATATACAGTTATTGTATTGTATTTATTGCAAGTGTTTTTTGCGGTTTCATTAAATAAAAAATAAAATAAATATTACAGGACAATTTTTACACAATTCAAACTAGCCCCATGGTAAGCTTAATAAGGGTTGTGATATGAGTACTAGACGAGGGTATATATAATAGATAAATTTACTTATATAAATAGAAAACAATCAAGTCTCAGGAACAAATAGTTATGGTCATCGCACAAATATTTGCCCTTACCGGGGTTTCAACCTAGGACCTTCAGTTTCTCAGGTAACGTTACTCCTCCTGAGCTAAACCGGTCGTCAAAGGCACTGGCCTCCCTAAACGACCATAGCTCCATAGACACACGCAGTAAATGGCTCCCCATGTGATCACATAACACTTCAACTGCCTGTTATGGCCAAAAACCGTGTCTACACCGCTGTTGGGGATTTACAGCAGCCAATGTGCGTCGTCGGGTAAAAAGTATCTTGAAACCAAGAATTAAATCCATGAAGCAAGAAAACCGGCCAAGATTATGTGGGACCATGCTCAGTGTAGGGTTCCGCAGCCATAACTATAAAAAATGCACTACAGGTGAACAAAATACGATATGAAAAAGTGTACTAGCAAAGGAGCTTATCTCCTCGGCACTTACGTCTTTTAGCGCAGTTTTTTGCCAATAACTCAAAAATGGCTCGACCGATTTTATTTAATAAAGTTTTAATTTAAAGTATTTATAAGGCCTCATTTTCATGAATTTTTCCATAATTTTTTGACACGTGGTTGAAAAACTTGGGGGGGGGAGTATATTTTTTATTTCTGTAGCGATTATGTACAAAACTGCTGATTTTATCAAAAAATAATGTTTTATATTTTTAAAAGACCTATTCAACGACACGCCATACAATGGTGTTGGAACGAAAAAAAAAACACCCCACTTCAGGTGTACGAGAGGTACCCGAAAAAAAGTATTTTTATTAGGTTTTATTTTACTGTTTTATCGGCGTGATACATAGCTACATATACAGCTTTCTAGTACTAATGATCACGGAGTTAAGCCGCGGACGGACATACAGACGGACAGACGGACAAAACTATAAGGGTTCCTAGTTTACTACGGAACCCCAAAATCAAGGCTATTCTCTTCCACGAATAAACTTGCACCTTTCACCTTTTAGTTTCTTATAAACTATGTAAGTTACACCTTTGAACGTTCAGCGACGATAATATGACATCAGTCATATTTTCTCTGGAAACTTAGCAATTTATAAATTGGCGGGATTATCCGATGATATAATTACGTTCGTATAATAACCCGTTCAAGCGTTTATATTTAGGGTAACGTTTTCCATATGAGCTTGGAAGCTAATATTGCTTAATACAATTCCCACGATAGAAATTACAACACTACTGTCGGCTTGTTACAAATATGAAAGTTTGCAAAAAGTAACGTTTGTACTCGTAATAAAATAACTACATAAAGATAAATAACTGCATAATATATAACTATGGAAAATAAAAAAATAAAAAAATCCCCGTAATAAATGAACATAACAACAAAATTTGGATTAGCTTCAATATTGGCTGAGATCCGGTCACCACTAAAAGCTGAATATCTTAGAGATGAGTGCTCCGATTTTCATCAAATAAAGCTAAAAATACTCAAGATAAAATAATCTATGACACAAAAAAAACGCACTCAAACCGCACTCCGTATGGGCACTACGATGCCACAGACAGATACACTGAGTCACAGACACGTTAAACTCATAACACCCCTCTTTTTTGTCGGGGTTAAAAATCACGCAACCCGTGTTTTAAATCCCATTGTTACCTACAAATTGCGTTAAAATTTTATGGTATTCATATTTATGGTAAAGTAAGTTTGTGAATTTGATATCACAGCAATTATAGGTACAGACTATTGTCTGTTATTGGTTATCATTAACTTTATTAATAAATTGAATTTCTGAGCTAAGGAATCATAGACACTTCATGATGTGGGAAAAATATACTTATTCAATGCAGTGTTATTAACCGATTAAAAAAAAGAAAGAGCTGCTCAATTGTTCGGTTTTTTTTTTATATTGGATTACTCAAATTGATCTGTCTTTTATTGAATAAGGTATTCAAACGTTTCAAACTTAAGTATCATTGTCCTATATCTATACTAGGATTAAATAGTTGTAAATATGGAATGTCGGTGCATTGAAGATATTTTCAAAAAATATTTTGTTACGGACTATTTGTAGATTTCTAGTTGCGTACTCTTAAAAAATATATAGGTATAAAATTACGAGACAATTTATACACAAATCGAACCAGTCCCATGGTAAGCTCAATTAAGCTTGTAGGCTTGTGTTATGAGTACTAGATTACGATATATTTACTTATATACATAGAAACATCCGAATGTAAGGATCAAATATTTATTGTCATCACACTGATATTTGCTCTTACCGGGATTTAAGCCCAGGACCTTCAGCTTCGCATCACGCCAAATCGGCTAAACGGATTTCAAGTATTCTTGGTACACGGATCTTCAGATGGATATAGGATACTTTTTACCCGACTACGCTGAAGAAAAAAGAGGCGTTATGACCTTTTCTGCTCCGCGAACGAAGTTGCGGGCAACTTCTAGGACACATTAAAAGTTATAAATTTGATCCTCAAATTACTTTTTTTTATTTATTAGCTGTATACGAACTAATTGTTACTATGTTTATTTGTGCAAATATATCATCGTTAAATATTAAATCTTAACGCGCCACCTAGTTTTATCCTGGCTATCCCCTTGGATTCGGCTTCACGATCCAACTTTACGTAAGGCCATTGCCAGACCTCTTGTATTAATGATCCTCGCTACAAAGATAAAATGAACCAAGATTTAATTACTTAATTCCGCCATTCTACCATCAGCTAAATGTGAGCGGTTCTTAACATAACTGATAATAACAGTTAAAATATATGAACCGAAAGGAAATGTCCTATACGGCTCCATGAAACCGATCGAAATCCCAATTTTCTTCAGCGTATGACCAGTTTATGGGCAAATAAAATCTTTCTCGTACTAAACATCACACGGGGAATTGAATTCGGCGCTTCATTAAGTTTTACGAGGGTCTTCGCTCAATTATGCGTGTTTTTTTGTTTGTTTGACGCCATTTTATTGCGCGATTTTATTTGTAACATACTACTATTGTATATGTTAATCAAAAAATCATAGAGAGGGCTATCTATGTTCGAAGTTTCTTTAAGAGATTGAATTTAAGAAGAAAAGATCCGTAGAAGAACCGGAGCAACCGACGTAGTTTGAAGAACTCCATGAACGAAGTCGCCGAGGCCAGAGCATATTGCTCGTAGAACCCGACGGGCGCTGCCACTTAAAAGTCTTGAGTGGGGGCCATGCACCGGAATTTTCAGGGTAGGTAGGGCTCCCACAAGGTGAACTGAACACCTGGCCCCTATTTCGGGTGTTTTATAATAAACCTGAAAAGTTTACGGTTTCTGAAAAAAATGCGTTTTGGCAAATGATACATTAGGACAAACGATACATTAGGACAAATGACGTTAGGAATTCCGATATAGATCCCCCCTATTTCACAATCGTGACAATTGTCAGGTAACAACGACAATTATATCTTCACGGCGGTCCCCACAAGCTCGATACTTCTTCTTACTTTGTACTGGACACGCAATGTACACTGTACAGCATAATTGCATGGACATTTGTCAGAAAGTTTGCTTTGCAGCGAAACGAGACGCTATCTATCCGGTAACTACATTGGTTTCATAAGATCTTACTAGATGGCGTTGATAACATCAAAATATTAAAAAAAAATCTCGGTTAAACTTACAATTGCCAAACACACACGGCAAGTTACTCAAATATTCAATTTACATTATGGAACGTATTTTCAGAATCCAGTATTTTTGAATGCACCTTCAATTAAATATTACTTAGATTCACCGTCATAACCAAAGCCATCGATGATTTTGCTAATTCAAACACAAAATACAAAAACGCTTTTTTCCTATACCGTGTTCGAGAGGATTTGAACCCGGAACATTCGTCGTATAGATCAACTCATTAAACCCTTTAGCCATCAATCCATATTCGACGTGGATGAAATTTATAACCGTATTTGTAATCACTAATCACCTACGTTTGCAAGACATGCGTTTAGTGTTAATAGTTTTTTTTATTTTTTTTTTACTGAGATTAATTCATAGCTGCTTAAACAAAACATTTTTATTTAAACAAATTAATATTTATAATTAAGTCACATGTTGAATAGTTGTTGAATAGTGCAACAATTATATAAAAGTAACCACACATACTTTGTGGGTAGACTTAGGATTATGAATATACCGTAATAGTTTTTATACAAAGAAACTGTTCGTTCGATCCCAAGCGGCTGCCGTCCGTTCGATTGTATTTTTGATTGAGTTTTAGTATTTATTTAGTTCTTTTATTTTGTATGGGTTCTTGTTGCAATATTGACTTAGCCACAATGTTCCAAATAATTACTTTGCATAGTCAAGGCAAAAATTTGACAGAAATTGCTACAGAAACCGGTGTAAGCGTAAGTATTATTGTTTACATTTCTTTCTAGATTTTTTATATTAGTTATATCTGTATGCTAATTTAACAATGATTATACACTTCTCAAATTTGTTACAGAGGAAAACAGTTGTGTTATAGGTGCGACAATTCACAGACGAAGGATCATATAGGATCTGCACTGCCAAAGGACCGGTAGACCTCGACTTATAAGTGCACAGCGGCGTTAAAGCGTGGTCAGGAATATGAAGAAAATGGTTTTCCACCAACAACCCATTACACCCGTTTACTTAACACAGGCGTGGACACTGTTCGCCGTGTTCTCCACACAGTGAGGGTTTACATCCTCGCAAGCATGCAGTCAAACCCTCGCTGACTCCACAGCACAAAGAAGCGAGATTAAAGTTTGCTCGAGAATGCTTTAATGCCGATTGAATTAATGTCGTTTTCACTCACGAAAAAACGTTTCACTAGTCAACACGGACGTTTGAGCTTGTGGCGTTGAAATAATACGCGTTATAATAACGATCACGGGGTGCCCACTGTGCAATCTGGTCGCAATACAGTGAATATGTGGAGTTGGATGAGCGGGGCTGACCCGGGAGAACTCGTCAGAGTGACCAGTCGGGCTAATTGCTGATTACGTCAATGTGCTGGAGGAGACCATGATTCGAAATGTGTATCCGGAGGAAGAATTACGCATAATTTCATTTGTGCAGGATAATTGTCTTATACATCGTTCCCAAAGTGTGAGTGAGTGTTTTCGCCGGCGTTATAAAATAAATATCATTTCGTGGCCTGCTAGATCACCAGATTTAAATCCCATTGAAAACCTGTGGCTATACCAATTAAGGACAGAAGTAAGTGGAGATAGGGTTACACTGATGTTTATTAGTAGTTAAACAGGGCGTCATTGCGTTAAGTATATTTTATTTTTATATTTTACTATACTATGATAGTAAATAACTACATTTTTATACTACAAAAAAATAAAAACATACAACCGAATTGAGAACCCCCTCCTTTTTTTGAAGTCGGTTAGAAACGGAAATCTATCACGTATTGTTTTTATTTCGATATTTTTTTCCTCACTCAGTTTTGGAATTGCTAAGAAATGATAAGTTAGTAAAACAGTAAAAGGTAAATGTTAAAGTGCGTTCGCCTACAATCATAACCAGTCTCAGATTTGTAATTAATTGTATTCGCTTATAATACTGTTTTGTTGAAGGAAAGGTTCAATCCTCTTTCCAATTATGGAAATGAATACCCTCAACAAAATCATGAGAAGAGATTTTACTTAAATTATATATTAGTAAATTGTGTTATTTATCTTAAATAATAAATTGTAAACGAAATAAAGTTATATTTTTCAGTTCAATGTTGTATTATTTCTAGTTTTAAGTATAGATAGTTATTAATTGGTTTTAATGAAAAAAAAATAAAAACCCTACTTTTGATTACTGTCACTATAAGAGAACTATTTTTCTTTTACCTTACAGTCAATTGTAAATTTTCTTGTAATAACTATATAATTTAATAATATTAATATTGAATCAGTATTTCGATTGCTATAAGTGTAGGTATTCATAGTCAATATTCAGGCAAAGATCCAGGCACATACAATGATTATTTAGTTTCAGCCTAGTCTATGTATCAATTGACTATCTCTTCATATTATATGATATTATAATAGACTTTCATCCTTGATGACTTTCAGGCAACTAGCAACGCAATGTTTTTACGGAAATTTGCATCCAAAGTAGAGTATTTTCCAAAGGAGGGTATTCTAAAGTTCCTTCCTAGTTATTATATTATTTTTATTAAAGTATAGTGCCGTAACATTCACGTCATCATACGAGTATATGTTATTGAAGTGTGGATGAAGTTATGTATGTTTAAAAACCTCGTAGTTTCATGAAGAAACAAAGTGTAAATGGTGGTATATTTGCAATGGGTTCCTGTTGCAGAACAGACTCTGTTCTGTTACAATAGTAACAATACGCCTGAAAGATAAATTTTAAAACAACCTTACTTAAAAAATAACATTCCGACGAATTGAGAACCTCCTCCTTTTTCTGGAAGTCGGTTAAAAAGAAGCGTGTTCCAAAAGTTAAATACAGGTGCCGTTTTAATTTCAGTGGAAGCTTTTTTTTAATAGTAGATTATTCTATTGCAGAACAATTTTAGTGCTTGTGAGACTTACATATCAACAAATAATTCTGTATTCGTTTTGATAACAACGCCATCTAGTTTATTTTTTTGTAACCATGATGCCATGCTGAGAGCTACGTACTCTCAGCACCTTAAGACTGCCAAGCGATTATCGTCTTTGCCATGTCCATGCAGTTATGCTGTTGATAGTACGTGAAATTGCCATTGTCACCGACATTTGTCACGTTTGTGAAATAGGGGTCTGGTTTGATTGAGTTGGTTAGATGCGGCCGATACTGGACCGGTCATGATGAGATTTTTTGCGAGAGGATATCTAGCAGAGGAAGTCTTTTGAATGATGATAATGATGAGCCGCCCAGTACGTGGTTGCGTACTATCGCTATAACGCCTAAATCACGTATTATCTCCTAATCGATGGTTTTAATTGTTCGATTCGGGTATTCTCGAGGCTAAAATCCAGCCTGTGCCTAGTTGACTGTACGCTTCAGTATCACCTTCATTTCCGAACCTGTTGGCGCGTTAATGAGAAAATCTGCCTACACACGTAAATATTAGATTACCTTCATCGACTCGTTAACACCCAGTTCAAACTCTTGAAAATAGAAAGCTGATATTTTGCATAGAGCATTATTTTAGGATGTACTCGTAAAATGTAGAAATCAAGGAGTATATAAATTAAAAATATTTATTCTTACAATAAATACACATTTCCCCACAGCGATAGATTATATACACATATATATCAACCAGACACAAAATGCCAGTATAGTTTTTAAGTTAGTAGTATCTGGTAGTAGAGGTAAGCCACTCTCGATCGGCGGCGGACTCCAGCAAGTTAACTTTAGTTAACAGCCAAAACAAAAACCAGCCATCGCCTGTAGTTGACATTTTATACCCAAGAACCTCTTTATTGTACATGTACACTTGGCGGAGCAGTTGTAGTCGCGTATTATTAGCACCAAAAAAAGTATTTTATCGCTGGCTGTTGGTCTAGTGCATGGGTCCATTGCAAATATGAAATCTCTTTTGAAAATATCCATAAGTAATTAATTAACGATCTTTATTCTCTAACTCAGTAGGCCGCTCGAATAGTTCAAGTCTGAGATTACCGGCATAGGCTACCCTAGCACACGAGCAGTATAAGCGCTAACACAGCCATTATACAGCCAGTTTGAGCGTTATAAGAGCTGTATAAGTTCTAATACAGCTTGTGTGCTACTTGGGTAAATATGTGCACTATTTTAGAGCTCAGAAACCGGTATTCACTTCATACAAAATAACCGTCTTTTTCGTTATTTTCGTTCAATTACGAGATTTTCGTATATTTCTTTAAAATTCTAGAACTTGGAACAGGTATTTTCAAAGATATTTATCTTCTTTAAATTGTTTTATTTAAAAGAAAAATATATACAACACAGCCTAAACTAAGACTAATATATTACAAATGAATTAATAACATAAACATGAATAAAGATAAAAAAAGGGAAACGACTATACGAAAAATAATACCTACTACAAAAAGAATAATACGCGTATATAGATAAATAATAAATAAATATCAGGGACAATCTTACACAAATCGACCTAGTCCCAAACTAAGCAAAGCTTGTATTATGGGTACTAGGCGACGAATATAGATAAATTATAATTCTTAAATACATAGAAAACATCCAAGACCAAGGAACATACATTCGCGTTCATCATACAAACACTTGCCCTGGGCGGGATTCGAACCTGGGACCGCCAGCTTCGTAGGCCGTTGTACAACCCACTGAGCAAAACGTGTCGTCAGATAATCCCTTCTAACAGTTCACCTTGCGGCATGGACCCCACCACACTCGCCGCATTACCTCTTTGAATCGCAAGGGCAATTTTTTCAAAATTGAATTTAATGAAACGTTATCTAAATACAGTTTTAAAACATTCCAGAAATTGCGTGTACTTTAGAAGATTTATAAATATCGGTTCCGAGCCCTGCAATAATTTGTCTACTCATCGAGCCTTAATCGATGGTCCTAATAGCTCAATTCGAGAATTCTTGACACCTAAATCCGACCTGTGTCCAATTGGCTGCAGGCTCCAGTATCACCTTAATTTCCGGGTCTATTGGCGCTATAATTAGAAAATCCCCCTACATACGTATTATGCCATATCCAGCTGATAAGGCTAGTTTACACGGATGCAGTAACGGAAAACGAACCAGAGTTCTATCTACTAACAAAATACGTCCAAAATATTTATCAAAATTGTGAAAAGCTCAATAGCTCGTGTGACTAGAATACTTTGATACGTGCCTCTCCAATTCCTTCCAGTCCATCGACGTATTGCTACATTCAAAACGTGAAAGAGGCAAGTATTTTTGTGTGAGTTAAGTCCCGATTTGTTGTTATAATATTACGCTTTATTTGGCGATAAATTCTAAATGTAGCATAAGTATTCATAATTTCTAGTATACGTTTTAATAATACGAGTATAAGATATTGAGAGAGGTACTCTACCTATTATCTAACACTGGCATAAATGGGGCTGGAGCCAGTCCCCAGTTTTTGACTGTGGACATCCACATAAGATAATCGACCACATAGTCACGGAGTGCCCCTTAACTAAATGGCCTTCAAGAATCTGTTCAAGGCAGCAGCTGTCTAACTGAAACGGGCAAATTTCTAAGCTAGATTTTTATTCGTTTAAATAATTCGACTTTTAAGTGACCCAAATAAACTAAGGAAAATTAATTTTTTTTTTCAGTGATTACGTTAGCTGTCAATCAAAAATGACTCAACTTAGTATGCGACGAAACGATGGTCAAATAAAAGAATATAGAAAATATACGTGTAGACTAGGCCTTTGGACTAGTATGTGGTAGGTTTATAAATATGTGTACGGTGACCTACCCCCTGATACAGTGCTTGTATTAACGGTGTTCTATCTACCGAGTCCCCGAGGGCTTAGTTGCAACAATACTGCTTCGTGATTGGGAACTTAGTTGTTTAAGATGTCTGAAATTACTTTTTGTTTTACACATATCATGATAATAATCACAATTTTTGCAATTTATTAGTGGATCACTCCACTAGCGTTATTATTATAAACAAAGATCAGAAACAAATGAAAAATTTTTTCGACGATACTGGACTTGAACCAGTGCCTTGAGCCAGACCGGGGCAGCACGCTCTACCATCTGAGCTAATCGTCCACACCAGTAGTCGACGAATTTTGTCATCTGTTCTTGCTTATGGATCTCTGTATGGTGCATCCGACTCTTTAGCCGTTAGCGCCGCCTAGTGCAGAACTATGAAGTTACTAGGCGGCGCTAACGGCTAAAGAGTCGGATGAAACATCAGAAACAAATGAAAAATTTTTCATTTGTTTCTGATCTTTGTTTATAATAATGTCTGAAATTGTTAAAAATTTTATGTGAACCAGGCTAGTGTGTGGTAGGGTGAACAAGTAGACGTATACGTATACCTACCGCGTATTAGTAGATCACTCAAGCCGATACCGTGATTATGTCAACGGTGTTCAATCTGACGAGATTTTCGGGCTTAGTTGCAATGATATTAAGGTACGTTAGGGTAAGACAGGAATAGGGGGAAGTTCAAAAAATTTACTTTTTTTTCAATGCCTTTAAGAGCATTTTCGGTAACTTTTAGTCTTTCCCATACTTCCGTCTTACTCCAACGCACCTTACTGCATGTTCAATTATTTTGGGAGTTTAGTTGTCTAAGATATCTAAACTAGTAATTTTTTGTATAAAACTAGGCTTGACGGCACTAAAACGACAGTATGTGGTAGGGTTAATAAATAGACGCACGAGTATACCTACCGCGTGTTGGTAGGTCACTCATGTCGATACGATAATTGTGTTAGCGGTTTTCAATCAGCTGAGCTCCCTCGGGCTTAGTTGCAATGATATTACTTTGTGTACAATTGACTTGAGAGCTTAGTTGTCTGGTACGTCTAATGTATTTATTTATTTATTTAAACTTTATTGCAGAATCGAAAAAATGTACAAATGGCGGACTTAATGCCAAAAACGTTCTCTACTAGTCAATCACTGGGTTAAACAGAGACAGTTATATTGGTGCAAGGCGTGTAAACTAAGAAAGATTAAAGAGAAATATAACAGATACGAGTAAACTTTATAGTATAATAAATACGTACATAAACTTACACAAATACACAAAAAAATATACCTACATACATATTACTTTATGTACCAGTGCACAACATTGTGCCGAGCGAGAGAGCTAATCTTGGAGCTTACTAAAGAGGTGCTTGCGCAAAATGTGCTTGAAGCTAAATTTGCTAAGATATTTTAGACATTTTATTATAAGAGTAATATCTTTGTGTAAACTAGGCTTAATAGTACTAACGTTAGTGTATGGTAGGCTTATAAGTATACATATGGCGACCGACCGCGTATTAGTAGGTCTCTCCTGCCGATACAGTGATTGTGTTAACGGTGTTCAATCTACCGAGTCCCCTAGGGCTTAGTTGCAACGATATTGCTTCGTCTATCTGGGCATTATAATTTGCTTTTGCTATTACTTTTTTAATAACTCTAAGTAATAGGTTTTAAAACTAATGTAAACTATTAAATACTCATAACATCGACATCGACTAGTACTCATAACACAAGCCTTAATGAGCTTTACCACGGGACTAGTTAGATTTGTGTAAAAAATATTCCCTACTTATTAGATATTTTTGTTTATTTATGAATGTGATTTTACATCGAGTTTACTATCTGAAGAAGCCATATGGATATGCTCGCATGGTTTAACCTTGTTATATAGACAATTTCTTATAATATGTTCTATTTCATAGAAGTATCATTTTTGGAAAAGCCTTTTCTTCTGAAGACGTCTTTTGTGACTACATAGATGTACATATTACTTCGTAAGAACTAAGCTAACGGGCAACACAAATGGCACCTGTGCGTAGGCCCTAAAATTATTTTAGGGTCATCACGACTTAGTCGTCGCTAGGCAACATCAGCGTGCGGTCAACGTCAATGTAATCCGTGTCAAATAAAGATGCCTTTGTGTAAAATGTTCAGACGGGCCTATCTTTCTGTTGAAATCATTTTGTGACTATTACAAAAGTAGAAGAACTTCGTTCGCGAGTAGAGAACAGTCATAAGCCTCTTTTCTTCAGCATCATCTTATGAAAAGTATCATATAACTATCTGTGGATGACCAGCTATCCGTTTACCAAAAATACAAGAATTAAAATACCATCACCTCCTCCTTTTTTTGGGAGTCGGTTAAAAAATGAACTTTGACTTGTACATAATATTTTATTGCGTAGGTAGATTAAACTATAGAATGGTCTCAGACATGTAATTCAGCTTAAGTATTTATTTTCTAGTGCATGACTTTTTACTTTTAGGAAGTAAACTATACATTTATTAACAGTATTAAGAAAAAAACAGAGTAATAAAAACAAAATTGATCAACAACAATAAGACGACAGTGCAGGGTAGATTTAGACAGGTTGGGTAGGTCTGCACCGTCATTGAAACCGAATAAATGTTGGATGGATTTGGATCTGTGCCGTATCTCTCGTAAACACATGCTGGTAACTCGGATCATCGAAATCATAATTTTGGATCTTAGCCAGTCCATTATTATACTATGGGTTCTGTCCCACTGGTCGGCAATGGCTTCACCGAAATGTTTGATGCAGGCGGACATTTGTGGAGCGAAGACTCTGTCAACGGATGTGAAAGTTGCATGATGCTTTTCACAGGCGTTCAAGTATTTTCTTTTTTTCCCTTCTTCGGCGGAATTTAGGTCGGGATTGATTTTTAACCGACTTCCAAAAAAGGAGGAGGTTCTCAATTCGACGGAATGTTTTTTCTTTTTTTATGGATGTTCACCGATTACTCAAAGACTATTTGACCGACTTCAAAATTTTTTTTTTGGTTTAATAGAAGGTACTTTCTAGTTGGTCCCATTTAATTTTGGTGAAGATCTGATGATGGAATCCATGAGGAATTGAAGGAACTACTCAAATATTGTAGGCATACATAAAGCGATTTTGGTATTATAATAAGCATTTGCATTCAGAAAGTGTAAATTGGTGAAGTGGAACTGATGCAGAAGACCACAGAATGCCATCGGAACTCCTCAATGATAAATGATTTACGGGTGGCGACAAAATATCTTGATTAATTTAGCTAAGCAACTTCATAGTCACAAATTGAAATGTTCCTGATGAGAATGGTTCCATCGAATTGATTTGATGATGGAGCCGGAAGGTAGGCACCAGATCTATGTAATAAAATAATGTATCCTAGCCGTGTTTGGGCTTGTTCGAATAGTCACGAGATTTTTACGACTTTTAAGTAACGATTAACTAAAAAGTGTAAAATAAATAAACTTTTAAACAAAAAAATAAAACCGACTCCAAAAAAAACTAAAAAGTAAAAAATAACGCCATAATTCACTTTCTTCAAATTACTTACAAGTAACCATTTGTATACTCAATCTATACAGTATATACAATTAATGTTATTTTGGAGTCGGTGCCATCGTGTCACAACTTACTAAAATAGTCAATTTTCAATATTTTACACATTCTTTATATGGCACCGACGCCAAAATAAGATTAATTGTATATACTGTATAGACTGAGTATACAAACAGTTACTTGTAAGTAATCTGAAGAAACTGAATTATGGCGTTATTTTTTACTTTTTAGTTTTTTTTGGAGTCGGTTTTATTTTTTTGTTTATCTACTTAGTAAAGGTATTGCTTTTTCTATAATCTGTCAGAGTTAAATCAAGGTTTCTGTAGGATTCCCTGAAAATTAATTTGAACTCTTGCAAAAGCTGGCCTTTAATAGAAAATCTGATTTCAGAATGGTTTCATGGTTAACTGGGAATAAAAAGTTTTTAATGTTACGAAAGTTTAGGTTTGTACTGAAAAAAATATTTAAGTAAATATATTTTTATGTTATACTTCTATATTTTTATGTTTCTAAGGGGTATGCTTATGAACATCATAACTACGATGGTTTCCATTGTGTTACGTGTATTGTTGAAATCCCGTTAATTTTGCATTTTTTTTGTTATATTAAAACTAGATTCATTTCTTACTTCCAAAATTATTCGAATATATGTAGACACTTTTCTAAGGTAGGTACGTGGTCAACTCCCCTATTGTAAACAAAATTTCTTCTATAAATAAATTATATTACATAATAACAAAAAAAAATACTAATTTTGGTTGCGTATATTTTGATAATGCCCGTGGGGAATATTCATAAATACCTTATGATATCTTTATTAAATCACAACTTTTGAATTTGTTTTTAAGACTTCTTAACTTTGTTTAGCATACTCAAAACCAAATCAAGGAAACCATTTCACACTCCCGGTCATTTATCAACGAAATTTATTAATTAAGCAACAGTCCCCGTCTTCTACAAACTGGCTTGTCACGTTGTCAATTGTCACTTGTCAGACCAACTGGTACCAATTCTCGCCGGAGAATACGGTATCCGTGAATTCAGAGTGCTTCCTGTTGTAGGGTATGCAGTTGAGTACTTTTCTGTAGATAATACATATTATGCCGAGCTTTTCTATATTTTTCTGAAATACACGGAAAACATCTATGGAGACGTATTTTTATGCTTTTGGGGATTTTGAAATCAACAAATCAAATAATAAGGGAGCAATTTGATCATACAGGGTCGTTTAAAAAAAAACCTAGACATAGGCATTAATTAACAAACTTTTTATTACCTGTAAGAAACGACTATATTGAACAGGTTCTTACATAAATTGATGACCTTAAATGGAAAAAAATGAACGAATGACTACATCTGTTTTTAATAAATGAATGAAATGATAATGAAATGTAGTTTATTATATACGTTTGGTACATGAACAGATTTTATAAATATATTCAAGTAACTTATTTTATAATATCCAGTCAATACGCATCGCCACGTGAAAATCACAATAGCTATAAAAATCTATAAAAGACATGGATATGCTCGAAATGCACACGATGATGAAATAATGAAGAATTTTTAGCGATGCAAAGTAACATTTCCTGGAAATCGTATCCGGAATTTAATATTTACGTTCCTTTACGGCGTTATAAAACTTGGCATCAAATAAGCCAAGTTTACATTCTTCTGTTTACAAAAGGGCAATTTTTAGTAGGAAATAATATCAAGTTATGCTCTTTTTTATTTCGTGTAGCGCAATCGCGCAATTAGCACAGAATTGCTAACGTTTAAGTCTTTACTTGGTAAGTTAATTAGCGATGTGGTGACTATGCAAACATGTCTGTAGACTATAGGAATTATGTATCACGTAAGTGTGAATTTGTTCGTAATTATGGGTTATAACTCTGTTATGAAGTTGTATAAATTTAATTACGATCCTAAACAGTCGAGTTTATAAATATATGAGCATCCCCAAGGCTTCAAAAATAAATGTACGTACAGTCAGTATCAATTAGATTGTAACATCCATGGCGCCAAATATATCGCATTACCTCTTCGTTACTATAGGCACAAGGATGTATATCGATATATTTGGCGCTTTAGATGTTATTGACTATTTAATGGTAACTGTACATTTATACACAAAGATCATTGAGAGGCTTGCTCAGATAGATATGATAGGTTTATAACTGTATGATTGTTTAATCGGTACAGATGTACCCTAGTACCCTTATGATGTTTGTAATTTTAATGAAAATAGTATACGAGAAGGTGTAATTAAGAACCCGATGTATGTGAGTTTTGCATGAATAACGAGAGACGACAAATAAATTTGCGCTCTACAATAGTTTTTTCATAATTTTTCTCGAAAATATATATCTTTTAGCTTGAATTGCGTTTCTGTAAGCCTCTCGGCTATATGTAGATTAATTTTTGAGCTCAACTGTACACTGTACCCCTATCAAATTTTTGTCTTGATAAACGTCAACACGAAAATTTGATAGGGGTACAAAATATACAACGTATATCTGTATACATATTATGTATGTGTATATATGTATCAGTCGCGTGGCGTCAAATCGAAACTCAGGACAAGCCGGGGTAGATTTCGCTTACTTTTTCTCCTGGTGCAATAGGAAACGGTGCACAATCGAACTGGGATCTGTAGACGACATGCCACTGATATGTATACATCCTCGGACGAGTACCTAATCGCCGAACTGAGAAAAAACCTCCGATAAGTCTAGAAAAATGCTGATTACTTTCAAACGGCTGAGCGGATTTTCTTTAAATTTGTAGTTAACTTTAACTAAAAACACTTGCTGTAAAGTCACTTTTCAAATACTGATCAGTCCTTGCGTTGAAAAGATACGATTCAGTTTGATACTCAGATACCAGATTTTTGGGTTGAGGGTAAAAACAGCTGAAATATTTTGACAATTTTTGGCTGCGATAACGTCAGAAAGGGTGTAATAGGTGACTCGCACACTGAGGGTTACCTTACCCTAACATTATTACCCGGTATCTCTAGCATTGGATATAAATGAAGTGCAAACTTAACGCAACCGGGTTGTTCAAATAGGTTTTTTGTAAAGCAAAACGTGGAATATTTATGTTTATACATATGTGTAAATTGTAAAATAATCTAAATTTTCGTTTGGTAAACTTCGGAGATAAACGGGGAATGGTGTTTTTTTTCACATTTTCCTTAATAGAACAAAATCTAATCACAATAAAAAAAACGTTCTAAAATGTGCAGATCAAGTCCTTTTATATGATACCATAATTGACCTAGTAGGTACACTTCCAATTTTGCTCGTCGTTTTTTTTACATATTTTTTATTAAACTGTTTCCTTTACAATACATGTGAGCTGACCATGATTATAAATATCCAAAATTTCAAATAAATAGCATTCGTACTTTTTGAGATATGGCGCTCTAATACTTGGACAGACAGACAGTTATACAGGCTGACAGAGTCGCACCATAAGGGTTCCTTTTTTACCTTTTTGGTACGGAACCCTAATTAAGAAAATATCTTTCAACGTTGTCGCAAAACTATAAATCTTTTTATTTCTTTTATACAATAATTTGCCTATGAAATAAACTGACAAATACTATAAATATTATATAGCTACCGACGAATTGGAAAAATGAACTATCAGGTCAAGTAGAAGCTGTCGGAAAAATGGTATAATTCGCTGACTAACTGATATATTCTACTACTCTTTTCTGACCGATCTCGGCCATGGCGACCACTTCGACTCCTAATCGGTCGGGCGCTGGTGCACCCGGAGATGGCTTATGTAGCCGATCTTCGCAGAAAACTCCCGGTCACAATGAGCACACCTGAGTATGCCGCTTATGTAATTATAGTTGATGGCGGCGGGTGGACGGGCCTTCAACACATCGCGCTTAGCGTCGAGGTCAGCTTTACGCTGCTCCTCGAACTCGCAGACTTGTCTCTTCATAGTCAAATGCGCAGGATATATTAAGGTGCGCAAGCGTTCGCGCACACGCAGGCGCACACACTCGTCCTCCCCCTCCTCGAACCAGTGGAACGGAGAACCGCTACGACTGAAAGATAGGTCAGATGATGTGTGTGGCCGACGTTACTATGTTCCCTCTAACGCCGCCCTTGGCCATCCACCTTGCCTTGCTAACTCGCCGAATCCACCAAGCCCTTTGCATATCTGCGGTGGGTTGCCTTCCTCGCCGAATCAGACTTCATGCGCTTTGCGGGAAGGATCCGCATAAAAACTTGACTACCGAAGTAGCAAGCCCCTCTTCCAGGTTTAGCCCGTGAGCCGACACGGTTTACCGGGGTGTGGCTGCTGTGCGCATCACAGCTACTTGGAGCCACTGGAGAGAGTTTAACACATCTCTGCCACTTCTGTAGAAATCGGCCGGCAAAAATAGGGGTGTAATGGGCTAATAGCGCCTAACTGATATATAACAAAAACTTCAAGTGAGTGTTCCTGACAGTTCCATATCTATTGAACTCAATCATTGACTTTTAATCATGGAGATGTTGACAACTTTTATCTGTGGTATGTTATAAAACGACCTTTCAATAATAGAAAAAAAAATTCAATGTCATAAAAACTCTACGAGATACAACAAAGTTAGAATCTCATTTTTGAACTTTCCCAAAAACGCTCCATACCAAACCCTAGAAAGGCGTGACGTCACGCCGTCCTAACTTATATGGGGAAATTAAGAGCTTTGTTCTGCAACTATGTTAAAACTTGCGTTTATCGAAACGGTTTCATAACAAAAGTTACCATAAATTTTATTGGTTATTAAATGATTTTATTATCTATTAATATTTTCATACTTTAAAAATGGATTTTCCTGCCTATTTTTAGAGGCTCATAAACGAAGATATACGTAAGGTATAGAACTCAAAGTTTTTTTTTTGGATTTTCGTCATAAAAACTACCATTATGCATAAAAAAAATATTATTATTTGAGTACAGTCAACATCCCTATTGTTTCATGATCGTTGATGTATTATTTAGTAACAAATATGTTTGTTACTAACAATTTGTTTGATCGTCGTGTTCTACTTGACAAAGCACGTTTTGCATATTTAGACTTGTAAATTTAATTATTTTCCATATTTATGAAATAAAAAGTGCCCTTTCAGCTTTCTTTTGCTCTTCACTGTAGTCAGGTTAAAAGTATTCTACAACCTTCTGTGAATCCATCAGCAACCCGTGTACCAAAAATAGTTGAAATCTGTTCAGCCGACTTGGCGTGATGAGATGAGTCACAACGACATCTACAAACACAAAAAAGTAAAAAAAATATTTTTCGATGTAGTTACTTCCGTTACAATTTTTTTCTTAAATATTTTACAGATTTTATTTTTACAACTTTATCATAGTGTCGATGTAATTGAATCATCTTCTTCTTCTCAACATATATGTGTCCACTGCTGGACATATGCCTCTTGCATGGATTTCCAATTTGTTCTTGATGCGGCGATTCTATTCCAGGTCGGCCCTGCCGTCTTTTTGATGTCGTCTGACCATCTGGCTTGCGGTCTTCCAACGCTTCTGCCACCCGTTCGAGGCCTCCATTGTAGCGCGGTAATTGCATATCTTTACTAATCATGCATATACACAATGAGGAACTTCACAAAGATACAAACCCATCCAATACATGGACCCTTCCTCAAACAAATGAATCAATTTAAAAGGCTCATGCTACGGAAATTGAATAAGTACCTGTTTCCCGGAATGCCTCATATCGTTCAGATCTTTTCATAGACGGGTCCGGGGGACCCATCAAAGACACCTGCGTGCGACGTATCGACTGACCGATCGGAAAACTAGGCGAAACGGACATTCGTATTGATTAACGGTTGTATTTGGTTTGAAGGTTTTAATGTTTGGCGTTGTTCCAATAATAATGTAGTTTGTATTTAGTCTATGCAGGGAGAAGGTGCACGACTTCTAAAAAAATATCTTTGTTTTTAAAATACTTTTCAGATGCATTTACGACAATATGCCAGAGGGTTTACCTTCTACCAAGTCTGGTGTTTACACCAGACTTTGTAGCCCAGCTAGTCGTCGGAAATATAAGATAGGAATACAATAATAGTAATGTAAAACGTATAATAAAAATAGACTATATAAAATTAAAAACACAAACTGCACGGGATTCAGTCAGTACGCAGCAGTAATCGGAAATCACTGGCCTTATCTAAGCAGTGAGATAGGACGATTGTGGAGATTCAGTTTCCCTTCCAGTTTTCTAATCCAGCTTTCCAAGAAGGCATTTCATGCAATGGTCGGCCGAGGTGCGACTGAAGTCTGGAGATAGCTTTTCAGGGGAAAACTTCAGCGGAGAAGAATGGACTGTAAAAGTGCTCAACTTAATGGTTGCGTCAAATCAACCCAAACTTTATTTCTTCATGGTTAAAACCAGTGAACACGAAATAAGACTTGGATTGAGTTGAACAGAACGCTAGAGGAAAATAAAAAAATAACTATATACAAAATGTACCTGTGAAGTCGCAGCCCTTGTTGATATTTAATCCAACACAGTATTGCAAACACTATACAGCTTTTACAATTTTGCAATCTCAGATAGAATTAGAGATTAAAATCTTAGATCTTTCATCATTGGTGCAGCACAAGTTCGAACTAAACGAGTCAAGACTTGTTGCCCACAAACAAAAGACAATCGTGGAACACAAATTTTCCCGATGGAATTTATAACTGGCCAGTATTGTGCCAAGGAGGTTTGCCGCGTTACAACTTGTATCATTAACGATGGGGTTCATTGATTTAAATAAAAACATCTATACACAAATGTTGTCATATACACACAAATAATTTGAACTCTATCGCAAACAAAATGGATGAATTGAAATGCTAACATTCGAATAGTGGTAAGCTAACATTTTGGGTCGAGGATATTCAGTGAAAGATCTTCTTCCCAGAATACCCCATATCTTACGGATCTGTGCGTAGAAGGGGTTCGAGGGAGCCATCAAAGACACCTGCGTTATATCGACTGACCGATCGGAAAGGTATGCGAAAGGGCGATTGTGTACTACAAGAAATCTTACCGTCCGGCCGTCCGATTTTACACAACCTAGTCAAACTAGAAAAATCGGACGCTGGGCAGTAAAATTCCTTTCTTTTCTCTTCTCCTCAGTACGCCTCAAATGCTGCTTGATAATTTATTAAAATAAAATAAACATGTGCCAGAAGGGTAACGCAACTGCCTTTACAGATTAGGGTCACCTTTATTTTGTTTTCTTAAAGTGGCTAGTTTGCACAAATTGTAACTTTAATAGAGGAAAAATATATCATTTCTCAGTCAACCTGTGAACATGGAAAGCTACAAAGCTTCCGAAATGTCGGGAACTCAAATGAAATAATTCAAATTCAAATGCAAAATTTGTATTGTCATTTTATCGTGAAATGAAGTAAAATGTTGATTAATTTTTAAGTAATTTGCTACCATCTCTTTAATTCTGGGTTTGAGACACGGCATGGATATCAGATTTTAACGGCTTGAGATTTTTTTTTATATGTAATAAAGGTAAATACTGCAAAATATTTTATTTCGGATAAATATCCATATCGGGTGAGTAACAGTAGAAACTTATATCTAACATAAATATAAGTTTCTCCAAGTAAGAACATATTTATTTACATAAGTACTTAAAACATAGGAAAGCAATCCAAATCCATAGGTGTGTCACAGATCAAAACTATTTAATATACCTTACTTTTGTCCTGATCTGTGTCACCCAGTGACAGAGAATGGGGCAATTGTACCCATCCGCTAACACCGCGTGAAATCCGTTAAAATTGTTTTATTCAAATTAGTAGAATTTCTTGTAGTGCACAATCGCCCTTATGGACGTTCGTATTCATCCGCGGCTGTATTTGTTTTGAAGGTTATATTTTACGTTGTGAGAATATGCGTACAGTCAGCATCCAAAGCGCCAAATATATAGTGACAGAACTTTGTGCTCATAGTAATAAAGATTTTTTGCGATATATTTGGCGCTTTGGATGTTACACATTATTTGATGCTGAATGTACCTAGTATTTATGGTTGTAACAAGAGGTGACAACTCAGCATGTGCAGCGGGTTCTTGACATTTTTGTATAATAATGGACCTGCCTTATATAAAAAAAAACCATTGTCACTCACGACGTAAAAGTTAATATACCATGAAATATGCGAATATCGACGGTGGTTACATGTTAGAGCCGTTTTTTTTTTATACCATAGGAGGCAAACGAGCAGACGGGTCACCTGATCGTAAGCGATCACCATCACCCATAGACACTTGCATCACCAGAGGTGTCACAAGTGCGTTGCCGGCCTTTCAGGTGGGAGTACGCTCTTTTCTTGAAGGCTTGAAGGTCGCATCGGTCCGGAAATACTGCAGGCGGCAATTTTGCGTTTGGGGTGGAAACACTCGGGCCATGGGGACAAAGCGCATTGGACATAATAAATCAATTTGTCTAAGCGTCTTATAGAGGCGACGGGTGACCAGAAGGCATGCTCATACCTCCGTCAAAGAATTTCAATCACAATTCAGGGGGGTAATGCCGCCAGCCTTCTGGGAACCCTACCGCCTGGCACCCATTTAGAGCCCGTTTATTATTTACTAGCTTCTGCCGACGACTTCGTCCGCCTTAAATTCCTTTATCGCGGATAAAAATATTTTTCCAGGATAAAAAGTAGCCTATGTCCTTTCCCAGGACTCAAACTATCTCCGTATCAAATTTCATATAAATCGGTTCGGTTTCGGTGTCAAACAGACTGACAGACATTCGTATTTATAATATTAGTATGGATAATATTACTTTTTTTTTCTAGCTTGCTTTTATTTGTTTAGTATTTTATTAGTTTAATCTTCGAATAGTGTTATTTATTTATATTGTAACCTATAATTGCTGTATAAACCCTTTTCTATACCATTATTGATGTTACTCAGTCTGAGTGATCAATTAAAAAAATACCTAAATGTTTGCGAGCTATCAAAAGTTAGGTACTTACTACTCTCGATACAGAAAAGAAGAGGAGACCGTCAAAATGTGACACGCAATGAAGCAAAGACGACTCATTACCTGAAAAGAAACAGACACGATATTACAAATTGTCTAAAAATTGTTTATAAAAGTTTCTGTCTAAAATATTTTTTTGTGCCAAGCTTTTATTGCCGACGATACTTTTCTTTAAACATTCGTCAACTACCTACCGAAACGATTCTAAAGAGCCCAAACTCGGTGGCTAAACTTGTTAAACTAAGTATATTTTGGGTATCACATTGTAGAACAATTCCTTAAAGTTCGTTGGAGAACCAAATTTTAAGGCCCAATATTGACGGAGATACAGCTGATCTCAGTCAAACAAAGATTATAAATGTAAAAAATAGCATAACTATTTCGTACCATCACTTTTACGTTAATCATGTTGTTCATCCATTGTTTCCTTTGTTAACAAAATGGAAAGACAATATACAAGCATTACAAAAAACTCAAGCGTGACGTGAAAATAAGCCGAAGAAACGAATTAAAAGAACCTGACATTTTCAATGAATTCACGATTTTTGTAACAAATCTTTTATTGTTTTACAAAAACGCTGCTATCACAATATTAAACACAATGGGGCTTAGAACAATTATTTCACTGTAGATGTCCAGCGGGTATTGTTATACTCAACTGGATGCCTTGCGTAATGGAACTAAAAGATTTAGAAGAAAATTCGTACTAACGAATTTTATTTACGCTCTGGTATGAATTTTGGAGTGTTATTTAAGGTGCATTTCCACTAAAGCGAAGCCGATCTGGCCAAGATGGATCAATCAGATTGCGTCGCTATTAAGGGGCTCAAAGCGAACATGAACATAGCTTGATGAGTGTTTCTTACGACGACGGGGGAAAGACAGCGGGGCCGAGTAAGAAGTGTGCGCGCGGCAGGGTCATCGTGTCCCCGCGCGCATACTTCATACTCACCCCCGCTGTCTTTCTCCCCCCCGTCGCCCCGCAGACCATGGGAGTGTCACGAAAGAACTTGTCAAGCTATATTTTTGTACGATGAGTTAAATGGAACGTAGCATGATGACGAATGAAAGAAAGGGATAGCGAAATATGTATGAACGCGTGTGAAAGAGACGAATGGGGAAGGATGACGGTTAGTGGAGGGGGGAACTTTTTGGAGGTCTAAACGGAAAGTTTCGCCCAAATATTTCTATATAATTTTGATTATAAGTTTTTTTTTTAATTCAAACAGTGGTTTTGTTTCGCCCTTATCACACGTCTATCATAGTTTTTGTTGTAGTCCCTAGAATAGTGAAAACAAATTACCAAAAACATGGTAAGTATGATAGTTCAAATTCTGTTCAACATTTTGTTGTATTCGGAAATGTTATTATATTATTATGTATTTAATTATGTTTTGATCCAGCGGTCAGACAATGGTCCAGTATAAACGCAACATATTTAATCGGCAGAAATGGAAGCACATCTCTGAGAGAGCAGCCCTCGGGAAAGACTACGACCCTTAGAACATCTTTCCATGTACCTCGTCTACAAAACAACGACCACTCTGACAAGAGTGTCTGACTCATAAGAAGAATTATGATTACTTACAGAAAAGAAGAATTATGATTGCTTAAAAAAATGAAATGTCTGCACAATGAAGATATAAAACAAAATTGACGTCACTACATGGACAATTTTTTTTTTTTTCGATATTTGTATGTGTCGTTGCGGGTTCATCACGCCAAATCGGCTAAACGTATTTCCTCCAATTTTTGGTATACGGGTAGCTGGGTATCTCCAGATGGTTATTATAGGATACTTTTTACACGACTTCGCTGAAAAAAGAGGGGTTATGATTTTGTACCCGTGAACGAAGTTGCGAGCACCTAGTATAAAAATAAAGGTAGCGTATCCATCTTTCAGTAAGTTTAATGGACATCTTTAATAGACAAAAAAACCTATGCCTAACTATTCATTATGAAAACACCTATCACGCTGAGCTTTCTTTAAACACCCTGTCAAAAAGTAGCAGAAACAGGTTTATCGTCATAAAAATAACACTTCAATGGCGTTTATCTTGGCTGCTGTGACTTAGATACAAACTTAAATTGAAACAGTATATTAGTAAAGACGGTCATTGTCAACACGATAAAACGTACAAAAAACAAGCGAAGACAAGTGTGAAGAGTTGCGAATCGTAAGTCATTCAGAGCGGCAAGCCTCTTAAAACCAACTCGAGGGAATATGAATTTGGGGAATGTGATTGGTTTATTTCGCACAACTCCGCTTCAGTAGAAAGAAACGGACCCTTACTCTTTGTAAAATGTTTTCGTTGCGAGCACTCTGAAATTATTATGATATACTGATTATTTTCAAAGCTCCTAAGGTAAATTATATGCAGTAACGCTTAAAATACCAAGCTTCTGTTTGAATGGTTTTTTGCGCGAAGAAAGGCAAAGGAATATTGTTATTTTTAATAGGCGTCATAAATAACAAAAAAACTTCAAACCGTCTTAACGCAAATCCACACTCAAAATCTCAGCACGCAGTAACGCAACTGTAAAATACATGCTATCCCCACGAAATCGTACCTTTTATTCCACCCAAAATTAATTTCAATATTTAAACATATTTGGTATTCAGGAATGAACCGGTCGATTTAGCTCAGTAGGAGTAACGTTGCCTGCGAAGCTAAAGGTCCTGGGTTTAAATCCCGGTAAGGGCAAATGTTTGTGTGATGAGCATACATATTTGTTCCTCAGTCTTTGATATTTTCTATGTACGTATATAAGTAAATTTATCTATTAAATATATCACCGTCTAGTAATCATAACGCAAGCCTTATTGAGCTTACTATGGGACTAGTTCGATTTGTGTAAAATTTGTTCCGTAATATTAATTAATTATTATTATTAATGAACACTCACGTAGCTGGCGAAGAACGAAATCCAGAACCTAAATACTGATGTTCCTAAACCGTTTCCCTAGATTTACTGAGTTCGACGAACCTACTTCCGTTTTAGAAGAAAGTAAGAAGACAGTGACAAAAAAGGAAAAGATACTAAGCGTCATAAAAGCGCGTTGCCGGTTACTACCTTTTTTATTTACAATTTTACCACGGCACGTACAAGTACGCACTAGAAGGTGAATGATGAATTGTTATAGATTATGATTTATTGTAACGCGATTTATTTCGGTGGAGGCCAGATAGCAGCTGCGCGCACCGAAATTTATTTTGAGAGTTTAATACGGAAAACAAACTGTAAAAATCCATAAACGGATACCTACTAACAATCTCTATAATATGGTTAGCGTCCACAATGTCTTGCAAAATAAATCAAAAATGAGGAGATCCGTAGAAGAACCAAACCAAGGTCATCGACATAGGTCAGAGAGTTTCTAGACCTAAAGAGAGCAGTGGGGCGGCGCTCACCGCTAGGGCAGATACGTTCTCGAGTGGCGACCACGTACAATGAAGCATGACGCAGCATGCCCCTCGCCCCTCTCCCCCAATAAGATAGACCGACGATCTTAACAAAAACGCGGGAAACCTATGGATGAGGGCGGCGCACGACCGGTTGTTGAGGTGACCTTTGTCCTGCATGGTGTAGACGTCTTTGCACTGATATGATGATGTCTTGCAAAATCGCAAATCGATGTGTTCACCCACAGGACAATTTTAGACTAATCGAACTAGTTCCATGGTAAGCTCAATAGGCTTGTATTATAGGTACTAGGAGACGATAATATTTAATATATATAATCACTTATATACATAGAAAACAGCCACGACTCAGGAACAAATATTTATGCCCAACGCACAAATATTTGCCCTTACCGGGATTTGAACCGAGGTCCTTCAGCTTCGCAGGCAACGTTAGTCCCACTGAGCCAAGCTGGTAGTCGTTGATTGAGATGGATTGACTCACTGACCGTAACTTCGCAGTTCGCTTGAGTCTAAGAATAATTAGTAAAACGTTGGTCTCTGATAATCTGGTTTCATCATTATCAGGCTGTAGCAGTCTACTTTTGGACGTAGGCTTCTACTGACAATGCCTAACTGCCTGATCTTAGCTCTCCCTCATCCAATAGGTAAAACTTCCTCCTGACAGATGAGATGACCTACTTACAGCGTCGTTATCATATTAGCCTAAAGGTGTCCACTGCTGACCCAAGCCCAAAGCCCAAGGATCTGGACAAAGACTGATCGTGCGCTACCCTCACCGACCGTACCTACCGACATACTCCCAATTACAAAAAAAACTTTGGTGGCTTTTTTGAACAACTTCAATGACTCATTAAACGGAGTCAGCACATATATGTAAAACTCCAATGCAATTATGGCATAACAATAAGACTGTTCATCCTCCGTAAATACTCCGTTGTTCGTCCGAGATTTGCCGCGTTGATTGCCAACCTCCGATAGGCACTTTTTACGGTGAACACTGTACCGAACCCTTTCAAAAAGGCTTATGAGAACCGAATCAAGAGGAACATAAGCTGTTTAAAAATATAGGCTGGGCTTCCTCATTAAATTCCTTTTAGACGCCGTATAGAGTGTGCACGTAGAATCTGCATGTGTGTAAGAGAATAAAGTCTTATATGACTATAAGTTGGTTAGGTACATATGCTATTATTCTTACTCTATATGATAGTACAGGGTTGTAAAATGATTCAGCAGATTTTTTCAAGGGAATAGTAAGGTGAAATGAAGTACGTATTCCTGCTTAATATTTTAGTAAAATGAATTTTACAAAACTTAAGGGGCCATTGATGACTGCTGACTGACGCAATGAAAAATCCGAGACACGTGAGATAGAGTTATGCTAAACCAAAATTCCGCTTATTATGTTATATAACCAGCTTAACTAGTTGCCTATTGCCTTCTACGAAAATCGGGCATTCGGAATAGGAGGCCAGTGCTTCAATTATCGTATTTACGGCGAAATGCTAAATTTAGATCATACATACATTGATTTATGGTTTTAGATCTCCACTATCTTCCGCCACGTGCAATTCAGTGGTACCGAACCGAAATAGCGTTTATTTTGTTACAAATAACACTTTTCATTTTAGAAGCGCATTCGGAATTGATGGAAATCCAGCAAAATGTGCAACAGTTCTATAACAGACTAGCATAAAACAATTTCGTTAAAAAAAGTTACATCTGTTTGATAAAGGACCGCGGAACATTGCTTTGGCGCCGCGAGGCGCCCGCCTTCAACGTTTTTTCATAGAACTCTAATGGCTTGCAACGTTTTTTCATAAAACTTTGGTATGCAAAGGTACGCAAGTGTACACTGTAGGTTCATTGTACCGACTGCGTCAGATAAAAGTTATGCGTTTTGAGTATAAACAGACAATGTATGATCAACACAAATAACTAATATAAGATAATATTACATGATGTACGAGTATAGTAGGGGAGGGTGGGGAACACTGGATCAGTGGGGAACAGTAGATATTTTTTAGATGTATATATTTGGTACATTGATAACTTATTAGGGCCTCTTTTTTATCCCATGACAAAGATATAAATCTACTATTTCTTTAAAATATAAGTGATAACTAATAATCATTGCTCCCCACCGAATCAGTGTTCCCAAACCTCCCCTACTCGTAGGTCGATTTCTTTGGCATGCTCTGCAGGATGGTAGATTTTAACGTACGAGGTGTCGTTATCATCTTGGTCAGACAAAGAACCAAAGTTGGCGAGACGTTGAGAATAGTCAAAAGGTTTAGCACATTAAAGTGCCAGTGACCCAGTTATATTTGTGGCCATGCAGAACCGATAACCGTAGCGACAACCATGATCTGAAGTTAAGACCGCTTCTTGGCTTGTAGTGTAGGCGCTCTCCAGCTAGGTGGTGCGACGACATTATGCAAGTAGCAACGGTCGGAAACAAAAAGCCCAAGATCATGGGAGAACTCTATGTCCAGTAGTGGACAGATAATGATGCAACATGATGCTCGCTTGTAAACATTCTGGAAGGTAAAGTAAATGGCAGATGGAGCAGAGAAACACCAAGATTAACTTATTTTGCTCAAGTGAAGGAGAAAGTGGGCACTATGTCGTGTTAGGAGACCAGTAGATAGGGAAAAGTGGCAATTATTACATTGAAAAGAGCGTATAATGATGATGACACACATTCCAAGACTGAATAAATCACGCAAGCAGACATACAAACACAAAATTTACGATGGCATACGTCTCTGTTAATAATCCTCCCAACTGAGTTAAACGCTAGAGGATTTGATACAATTTTAACAAGACTTTATTTTGGCAATTATCCAACCCCGCAGTAACCAGATACTACCGAGTTCGTTAAATATTTGGTTTCGTTAACGAGGTGTTATTAATTAGAGCAAATTAATGTTTGGCCATTATGGGTGCTTCATTGTTACTTATTTTTATTGTCAGATCGGTAAGGTAATTGTTTGGAATCTAATAATGCAAAAATAACATTTTGTCAACAAACCAGTTAGCTTCGGTATTGTCAACGTAACGATTAAAATTTAACGTTTTTTTGCCGGTGTAAGAAATTAGGTATATTTGCGTGACAAAATAACATTTAAACCGCCTTCGTGTGAATAAATATATGAGTATGTTGTGTCATATAAACGTTTTTTAATGCCCGATGAAAAAACGCTCGTGCGAATGTAGCCTAAGGGCTCCGTTTTGCCATTTTGGCTACGAACCCTAAAAATCCGTACGATACTGCGGGGCTCAGTATGGCATGCCTCCCACCGCACCGCATTTTCGTCCGAGTGCGCCGTTAGATTGTTCGTCAGATGCGGTGTCAGTATTTTATAAAATACGCTCACAAAAATATTCTACAGTCAACATTAAAAACTGAGGCATCGCAATTCACAGCGTTTTCCGGTTATCACCCGCCTAACATTTATAATTACGCAATTGTCTTCTATTATAATGGCGCCTTCGTAACTATTGAGTACGTCTGTCTGTGCCAATACAATGTAATGGATTTCCGATAATGTCTAACCGAATCAATTCACTCAAATGCAAATTGAGCTGAAGGAGCCTGTCACACTGCGATAATAGTTTGTTATTGGCGTTCCTGATTGTCGAGGATGCGAGCGGTGGAGAGTTAAGATTGTAGGTATGAAATTAAATGGAAACGTAAGAGTCTTCTCTTACGTTTCCATTTAATTTCCCAGTAAGACTACATGATTTTTAAACGTGTACACAACTTTATTAAGTTCAAAATTAATATATCTATTCTGTTACAAAGTTGTAGAAATGAAATGACTGGACAGTGAATATATAAAAAAAGTGATACAGATTATTTCAAGGTCATTGAACGAGAAAAAAAATGTGTCGTAGTGGCTTCATCACGCCTAACGGCTAAACGGACTTCAACAAATTTTTGGTACACGGGTAGTTGGGTATCCACACATCGTTAACCATACTTTTTAATCCACTACGTTGAAGAAAAAAAGAGGTTTATGATTTTTTCTTCTTATATATACAAGTTGCGGGGATCTTCTAGTTTATATGTATGTCAACCACATGTCAACTCTTTATTGTACATACAAACAGTAGAATAAATACAGAATAAAAATGTATAAACAAAAAAAGAACAGACTTCAAAATAAACTAAAAAGCCATAAATAATATTTTATGTACGGTACGGATATATTTGAATCACCTTTTGAAGTCAGTGCCAAACCATTCATTTATTATTACTAAGAACCGCGGCGGCGAGCCTTTAGTTATTATCTACCTACATATATATATTTAGTCATAGTAATTCATATTTTTGTTCAATAAAGAACTTTATTTATTTCAGGTTTGGCACCGACTTCAAAAGGTGATTCAAATGTATCCGTACCGAACATAAAAGATTATTTATGGCTTTTTAGTTTATTTTGAAGTCGGTTCTTTTTTATTTATAAATTTTTATTTTTTGCTTTTTAGTGATGGATTTTAGTAGAGATATAAAGTATTTTATAGAGCCCAGAATGGGAAGATTGAGGAGGCACATTACACGCATTTCGAGTCTTTGGAAGTAAGAAATGTAAAAGTTGGTTAGTTCATATTCATTTGTACCTTCCATCATCAGCTCAGTTTGTCTAATGATGACAACCAGACGATAATAACTGAATAACTTTAGAAAACTATATACAAAACATTGTTAGTGCCTATAATATTTTAGGGTTACTCTCGATTTTCCTGGTATTCCATCATCAGATCCTGACTTGGTGATAAGGAGACTACCTCAGGGACACACTTTAAAGAATATGACTAACAGTCTTAACGTACCTACCTATTATAGATGGTTTTTTTTAATAATTATCCTCTTACTCTTATATTTTACTCGAAGGTACAACTCCTTAACCATTAAGGAGTTGTACCTTCCGTCATCAACTCAGCATAATGAGATGATGACTACCATATGCAAATACTTAAATAGCTTAAAAAAATATATGAAAAATGTTATAAGTGCCTATAAAATTTGAGGATTGCCCTCGATTTCCCTGGGATCCCATCATCAGATCCCAAGGTGGTGGCAATGGGACCTCAGGAGTTCCCTTCAAATAAAAAGATTTTTTTAAATCGGTCCACAATTGGCGCAGTAATCGGTGAACATACATAAAAAAAAATTAAGAATACAAACTGTCGAACATTTTTACCCTCCTCCTTTTTTGGAAGTCGGTTAAAAATAGAAGATGTGTACAAAGGCTAAGGGTATAAGTGTATGATTATATAGACGTTTGTTAAAAAGGTCATTTGATATTGGTTACTTTCATACACAGACAGACATAAAAAAAAACAGATTTAGTCGTCGAACGTGCTATAAAACCCATTTAAGTCTAGAAAGTACCCGC
Organism: Hedya salicella; assembly: GCA_905404275.2. NCBI lineage: Eukaryota > Metazoa > Arthropoda > Insecta > Lepidoptera > Tortricidae > Hedya > Hedya salicella. Next base: position 15,620,201 of record FR990112.1, on the reverse strand, counting down.
ATCTTCGTTCAACGACACATGCAAACTTACAGAAATCCTAAAAAAATATTTTTAGATTTAGTGACCTCTAAATAATCCGTTACATTATATATTTTGAAAATATCTTTAGTGTAATTTTTGTATACTAGTATAAATGTGAGACGTGTTTTTTTAGCGGCTTACCGATTACTTGTTCGAAGTCGGTTAAATACGGTAGTGTACAGTATTACACCTAGCCCCATATTTGAACACTTTACAAAGCCTCATCACGAGGATGCAAATGAGACATCATTATCGTCTCGTAAGGCGTCAATTCTAATAAGGATGCGGAATTTGGCGATCGTGCCGCGCCTATTACTGCGTCTGAGTGTACATTGTAATGGCTATCTGTCCATTCATGGGAAGTTCCATGTTAAATAGGTGCAGAAATTGGCGAAATGTAATCGACTTAATCAATAAAGATTAAAAATAACCTAATTAATCAGTAATCACGAATAGTAATTAACAATGGAGAACAATAATCGTTAGTCGTAACAGTTCCGAATAATTTATTCATGAATAAGGTAATCATCTAGTAAATCAGTTGACTGATGATTTTTTTAATTCAAATGTTAAGTTGGAAAAAAAATGTTTAATGATATTGAGAACAAACGAGACAGACTATTTCTTCTGTGATATAATCATATTCAAAGACGAAAGTACCTTAAATATGCACGAATATTATAATATTAGACATGGAATACCAGGTAGTTATTTACTTTTATTTATATTATTACACACCCTTCTTTATACACCCTTAGAATTATATTTTATTGCTAGAAGATGCCCGCAACTTCGTTCGCGGGGGAGAAAAGGTCATAACCCGTCGTTTTTTGTTCAGCGTAGTCGGGTAAAAAGTATCTTATAACCATCTGGATATACCCAGCTACCCGTGTACAAAAAATTGTGGAAATCTGTTTAGCCGATTTTGCGTGATGAAGCCACAACGACACATACAAACAAACATAAAATATTTTTCGTTTTAGTGACCTCTAAATAGTCCGTAACAATCATTTTTTTTTTAAATATCCTCAATGTACAGACATTTCATTTTTACAACTTTATAATACTATAGATTATTTAGCTACCAAACTAAGTAGCAGCTTAGACAAGACACATATCCTCTAAATTTCATCAATATACCTCCAGTAGTATTTGAGTAAAATGCCTGTGACATACGGGCGGACGAACGGACGGACATGACGAAACTATAAGGGTTCCGTTTCTGCCATTTTGGCTACGGAACCCTAAAAAGAAGCCAGGAATATTTTTGTAACAAATGAGTATTTATTCGAACAATTAGTTAATCAAAATATTATTCAAATAATTATTATCTCTAAGTTAGGTGTCTGTTTATCTTTTGGTTAGATACAATTAAAACTTATCAACATACAAAAAACCGTAAGTCTCTTAGTTTATAATTATTCTCATCTCGTACTTAAATAGTGGCATGCAATCAAAACGCCGCTATTATAAGACCCACGGGAAAAGAGTTTTTTATGCCTTAAATAAGTAATAAGTATAATTCTGATTAAATACATAGAACTTCGTAGTTTCACTTCAAAAGGAAACAGAAAACCGAAGTTATCGTGCAATATTTAAGTTAATTTTGTAAACGCGTCGGTTGGGTTCGGTAAATATTAGTTAAGCTTGAGGTTGAACTTACTTTACGCAAAAAGGGAGGACCTTACTTGGTAATTTACCTTACCTTACCTTTTGTATATGAAACCCGAACATATTCCGTGGTATTCGGTATTTATTTGTTGTTATCTGTGTGTTAATGTTTAGTTTGCTTTATATACTAAGCAGTATTATTCAGTATTATTATTTATTTATTTATTTATAACTATGGACCAGTTCTGGATTAAATTATTTTTATTTTATTTCATTTCATAACGGTTTATATAGTAGAAATTTGTAGGAGTTTTTAGAGATGCGTGTAGGTGGAAAGAAAATGTGACAATGCCATGAGATTTCTAGCAAAATACACTTGAATGTGGTATATTAGACAGTTATTGTAGTAGGTAGTAACGTTAATTTAAGTGACAAATACATGAACCTTTGGATGCGAGAAGCGAAAGACTGGTCATTATGGATAACTTTGGGGCAGGTATGTTGTACAGCGCAGTGGGGTTCATTCGGCTAGATGATGATAATAATGTCAAAGGAAATCATTCGATAAATCGATAGAATATGTAGCCCGATACAATAAGGTTCCACTCTATGGTAAGGACAACGATTTATCAAAATTAGCGTTTTTTTATATCAAAATATATTTTTTAATAATCCACCTATTATATTTATGACCGTAAATTTGTTATAAGTAGTAAAAACTAATATATATATATAATACCATAACAAACAGGTAAGAACTATTATTTAATGACTTTTATGTTTTTGTTATACTTGTTAAGTCCTCATATTTTTGTTTCAGTAATTTCAAACTGCATATCAATATAATCTTTATTATACCCAAAATGAAAAAATAAAAACATTACGATAGTGACATTATATAGTATTTTATGCTATCGTTATATAATGTATGCTTTTTCAGTCGAGTACCGTGTTCACCATCACCATCACCATCACCATCACCATCACCAACACCATCACCATCACAATCACCATCACCATCACCATCACCATCACCATCACCATCACCATCACCATCACCATCACCATCACCATCACCATCACCATCACTATCACCATCACCATCACCTTCACCATCATCATCACCATCACCATCCCCATCCCCATCCCCATCCCCATCCCCATCCCCATCCGCATCCCCATCCCCATCTCCATCATCATCACCATCACCATCACCATCACTATCACTATCACCATCACCATCACCATCACCATCACCATCACCATCACCATCACCATCACTATCACCATCACCATCATCATCCTCATCACCATCACCATCACCATCATCACCATCATCATCACCATCACCATCACCATCACCATCATCACCATCATCATCACCATCATAGTACCTCAATTATCATAAGCCAACACTTCAATTCAAAGTGCTTATTATATGTATCTTTAACATGCCTTGATATTTTTTATAATGTATCCATAAAAAAATCCCACGGGATCAATAAAATCGTTTTAACCGTGAAATACTTGTAAAATAATATTGCATCTTCAATGATAATTGATTTAAACTAACACGATCTTCACTCATTATCACAAAACAGCAAAATGGAGCTTAATTGCGTATAAATATGATAAGATTTTCTAACGAAAGTTTATTAAATAAATCATACTTGAAAGCGATTAAGCCCCATTTTGTTGTGTTGTATCATTAATGACAATTGTTTGACCACGTGTTTAAGCGCGAATCAAAAACTTACTTTGTTATTTTCCTGAAGTTATTTCGACAAAATATGTAATAATTACTTTAATTAATATAAAAATCTTATTCTTCTTAGATATTCAGGTTTTGGTGCGGTACCATAATGTTCAAACATGTTTTCACAGTAAAACTGCTGATAGCATATTTGCTAAAATAAAATGGGGTAACTACTGTGATGTAGGTAGATAAGTAATAACTTCAACTGTCAAAGGTCGTGTGTCGCTTACGTCAGTCCGGAATAAATCCTCGAACGAGCAAGGCGCCTTTTATTCGTGATACCTAACTACATACCTAATTCCGAATATATTACAGTGGCGACGAATAGTGAGTGTACCTACTAATACGTGTGCAATTGGACAAGCAAAAACTCGAAAAAGATGTCGATTGGCAAATTACACGAGTTTAACGTCAGTAATGGCGCGTGGTCGTCGTACATGGATCGGGTAGAAATGTACTTCAAGGTGAATAAAGTGGAAGAGCCCATGAAGGTACCTAGTTTAATCGCTGCGATGGGGGACGAGGCGTATGAACTGCTGGAAACCCTGGCTAGCCCTTCAAAACCAGCGGCATTTACTTTAACGCAAATTAACGACTTAATGATGCAGCATTTACAGCCCGCGCCATCGGTTCTAGCGGAAAGGTACCGGTTTCGACAAAGGAGGCAAAACGTCGGTGAGACCATCTCAAATTATGTTGCAGAATTAAAACGATTGTCTAAGCATTGTAAGTTCGGTTCGCAATTAAACGAAGACTTGCGAGACCAATTCGTCTGTGGCTTATCTAGCGAGGTAAGTAGACAACGATTGTTTGCGGAGGACGACAAGGTGACCTTCACGGCTGCGGTCAAACTTGCAACATCATTAGAGGCGGCGGAAAGGGACGCCGCGAGCGTGGAGCAGGCGGCCAAGGCGAGTTCGAGTGGGACGGGTGAGGTGCAACCCGTTATGTTTGCGAGTAGAGGGAAATCATTCGGCGGTGTGCAATCGCGCGCGCCTGTATTTACACCACAGCGGCGGGGTTCTAACGCGTCTAATGGCCGCCCGGAAAGAAATTGTGAAGCGTGCGGGGCGCGCACGCATAATTACGCGGATTGCAAATTCCGGGAATATGTATGTAGCAAGTGTCACCGGCCAGGCCACTTGCGGCGCGTGTGCCCGGACTGGGGCGCGGGCGCGGGCGCTGCGAGCCGCGGCGGAGCGCGGGCCTCGGCGCGGCGCGGAGGGGCGGCGGCGCCAACAAGAAGTGCCATGTATTTTGGGGACGCCGATCGCGGATCCAGCGAGGAGCACGGCGGAGATATGGAGGAAGAACTACATCACTTGTGCTTAAATAACTACCAATCGGTGAGTTTACCGATACAAATCGATAACACCATCGTACAAATGCAGATTGATACCGGTACGGCAATCTCTTGTATAAGTAAGGCCTCATACGACCGGTATTCACATATAGGGCTAAGTAGTGACAGCACAGTGTTGAAGTTTTATGACGGAACAGTTATTAAGCCGTTAGGTATAATTAAACCGGTGGCAACGTACAATGGCATTAGCAAACCATTAGAGTTATTTATTATTGAGGGCGGCACAACTTCCTTGTTAGGGAGACAATGGTTAGCCGAATTAAAAATAGAAATACCGAAACTTATTAATGGTCATTTCTTTGTTAAAGAGGCCGGCGAACAATTTAGTGATGGAATTGTAAATCTACTTGACAGATATGAGGACTTGTTCAGTGACGGACTGGGGCGATACAACCGTGGAAAAGCGACATTGAAGGTGCGCCCGGGTGCGGCGCCTGTCTTCCATCGCGCGCGCCCCCTGCCGTACGCGCTGCGCGAGCGCGTGGACGCCGAGTTGGACGCCATGCTGCGCTCCGGCGTCATCGAGCCCGTCGACTGCTCCGACTGGGCTTCCCCACTGGTACCTATTAATAAGCCGGATGGCTCGCTTAGGATTTGCGCAGACTATAAAACTACCTTGAACCCGTATTTATTAGTTGACCGGTACCCGTTACCTAAATTAGAGGATGTTTTAGTTAATTTGAATGGTCACATGTACTTTAGTAAAATTGATCTGTCACAAGCGTACAATCAAATTGAACTTGACGAATCCAAATGTTATACAGTAATAAACACGCATAGGGGCCTTTTTGTTTACAATAGGCTGGTGTACGGTCTTTCGTCTAGTGTAGGCGTGTTCCAACGCATTATGGTAAATTTACTAGGTAACATACCTAACGTCCAAATATTTTTAGATGATGTAATTATTGGGGGGAAAAGCAAATCGGAACATTTGCAGACTTTAGAGGCGGTATTCCGGCGTCTGGTGGACACCGGGTTGAAATTAAAGAAAAGCAAATGTGTTTTTCTCGCTAAGGAAGTTACATACTTAGGATATGTGGTATCCAGGGAGGGTATTAAGCCGGATACCTCAAAAATAAATGCAATTCTGAACATGTCTCAACCTCGGAACGTATCGGAGTTAAGATCGTTTTTAGGTACGGTAAATTTTTTTGGTAGGTTCATTCGGAATCTTAGCCTTGTGTTGTCACCGCTATATGATCTTTTAAGAAAGGGGGTTAGTTGGTGTTGGAGCGAGGAGTGCGATAAGTCATTTACGCAGGTCAAACAGTTGTTGTCAGGAGCGGGTGTTTTGAGGCATTACGACCCAACGAAACGTTTAATAGCGACCTGTGACGCCTCTCCGCGCGGGGTGGCGGCGGTTTTAACTCAAATCGGACCAGACGGCGAGCGCCCGGTCGCGTTCGCGTCACGTACGCTTAATAGCGCAGAAGCGAACTACTCACAAATTCACCGCGAGGCTCTAGCCATCATATATTGTGTTAAGAAATTTCATCAATATCTCTACGGACGTCATTTTACGTTACGCACGGATCATAAACCGTTGGTATCCATATTCGGTCCAAACACGGGTATACCAGTAATGACAGCTAGCAGGATGCAGCGATGGGCAATAATTTTAGCGGCGTATAATTTCGACATCGAATATGTGAACACAAAAGATAATTGTGCGGACGGGTTGTCTAGGTTACCGAGCACTAACGAGGGTAGCAATAGCTCGTATGAGACTATTCCAGAGCAGACTTACCTTCATTTTGCACAAGACGCATTGTTATTAGATTATAACAGGATAAAGCACGATACTATTCGCGATCCGATTTTAGCTAGGGTTTAAATTTTTCTTCGAGACGGCTGGCCAGACGACTGCGATTTAGAAGGGTTAAAACCATACTTCAATAGGAGGATCGAACTTTATGAGGAACTCGGTTGCGTCATGTGGGGTCACCGGGTGGTGGTCCCGAGCGGATGCCGCGACAAGGTATTAAAAATTTTACATGAACCACACATGGGCATAGTCAAGACGAAGGCGCTGGCGCGCAGCTACGTGTGGTGGCCGGGCATAGACGAGGCGGTGGAGGCGGCGTGCCGCGGCTGCGCGCCGTGCGCGGCGCTGGCGGCGGCGCCGCCGCGACACGCCCCGCGGAGCTGGCCGTGGCCCACCAGAGCGTGGACGCGAGTACATGTAGACTACCTCGGCCCGATATACGGTAAGATGTATTTAGTATTAGTGGACGCCATGTCCAAGTGGGTGGAAGTCTTTCAAGTACCGAGTACGGCTGCCGGCCCTACCTTAGAAAAGTTGAGTGAAGTATGGGCTAGGTGGGGGATACCGAGGCAGATAGTGAGTGACAACGGGCCCCCGTTCTCGAGCCGAGAATTTTCGACTTTTTTGGCCGCCGACGGAATCGAACACATTTTCACGGCTCCGTATCACCCGGCTTCAAATGGGGCCGCAGAAAATTCGGTTAAAGTAATTAAACAGGTTATTAAAAAGGCGGTTATCGAAAAAACTAGTATTATAAAAGCCATAAATACCTTCCTAATTTATTATCGCAATACAGCCCATTGTTCCACTGGCGAAAGCCCCGCGGTACTAATGACAGGTAGGCGTTTGCGCACTCGTTTAGATTTATTAAAACCGGGTATAGAATCCAAAGTAGCAAAAAGCCAACAGAATCAAGTTTCAGCTGCGGGGGGAGCCGAACGGAGTTTAAATAAATGTAGGTCAAGACGTATGGTATCGTAAATATTTGAAGGGTGAGAAATGGCAGCCCGGTACGGTGGCTAAAGTTATAGGCGAAACAGATTATAACGTTAGGGACTCGGACGGTAACGTTATCCACCGCCATATAGACCAGTTAAAGCGGAGACCGAGGAGTTCTATAGTCTGCCCAATGAGTAGCGAGGAAGGTGCTGAAGCCGGCGAGGAGGTTCCGTCTCCACGGGGACTCGTGAGCCCTGGCACGCCACGAGCGGATAGTCGGATGGAGCAGGCGACGGGAACGTCGGCGACGATGTGCGATGTCTCGCCGGGGCGGAGTGTGGCGGAGGGGGAGGAAGACGGGTGTGAGTGTTTCTCCACCCCGGGAAAAGAACCAATCTGTAGTGAGGAACATTACCAGCAGCCATCGTCTCCCCTTGTACCGACCCGGTCACGTCCCGTTAGGAAATGTAGGCTGAATAAACCACCGTATAACTGTAGAACGTAAGATTTAACTGTATTACCGTCAAGTGTTTTACATAAGGCTATACTGTATTGATTATTGCATGTGGGACTTGGTTATACCTACCTAGGTAAAAGTAAGCCACTTAAGCTTCGCTTCCTATATTAAGAACGAATGTAATAATAGTTACTTATACTTACCTATAGACGATAAGATAATAACTTGTACTCCTAATTAAGATACCTCAAAATATTGTTATTCTACTTTGAACCTTATTCCTATAGCGCGAGCTTAATACGGTAATAATACTGGACTAGTCGAACAGTAATCGCATAGGCATAGCATTGTAATTATGACTACATACTATATAACTTACAGCATTCCATGTAAATGTATACTTACGCCTTATGCGTAGCCTAGCATAATCTAAGTGTGGAGGAGTGTGATGTAGGTAGATAAGTAATAACTTCAACTGTCAAAGGTCGTGTGTCGCTTACGTCAGTCCGGAATAAATCCTCGAACGAGCAAGGCGCCTTTTATTCGTGATACCTAACTACATACCTAATTCCGAATATATTACATCTATCATCCGGGGCTCAAATTCAGTGGATTCAAAAACATATTTTAAAAATTATAAGTAACGAAAATCAGCGTCACGGCTTGCCGTGGCATAAAGCTGAGTGGTGACCCTTTCAGCGTCGTCAATTCTTTTTTTTTTGTTATCTGGCGTTGAATAAATATCTTTTCTTTCTTTCTTTCTTTTCTTTCTTTCTAATGGCCAAATGCGAACAATTAGGAATTTTCTGTAAAAATCGTAACTTTATCGGGCTATTTACAGAAGTAAGATTCTGTCTGGTGTGGACGTAACGTTTCTCAGTTCGCGCGCGTAGATTTTACCAACGCGAAAGAAGGCGGTTCACGTTTCTTTCATTTTCTTGTTTCATATTAAATCTTTCACTCAAAGTGACACGTCTGAACGAAAAGTGAAACAAAAATGCCGAATGAATTCATTCGGGAGAACATTCACTCAAGTGAACCGTCTGATATCACCTTAAGCGAATCAGAACGGTACTCGACGCATAGCACTTTCAGGCACGTGTCATCGGCTTGACACTGAGCATTTGCATTCTGATTGAGGAAAGAGCCATCTGACGAAACATTTAGGTATCGACTGAGAAGCATTTCGTTGGAAAACCCTCTGTACCTTTACTCTGTAAATGAGTACATGGAGCTAATTCTTATTATATGGTTTTGTTACCAATTTGACAATGGAACGATTCATATGATGTGTTTTGATTATTAGTATGATTGTTTTCCAAATTATTTTTGTCTGGTTGACATTGAAATAAAATGATTATTAGTTATTTGATCTTGATTAGTTTCTATTCTGTATAAATTATTATATTTTAAGTATAAGTTATGACGATTTTTATTGGGAGATGAGATTTGATTATTACCGTGATTAATATTACAATGATTATATCGTCGCCTGGTACCCATAGATAGCTTTGTTTAGTTTGGGTCGATTAGTGTTAAATTGTTCCTGACATTTAAGTATATTAGATTAAGTTGACGATCAACTTATGATATACTGGGATTGACGTCAATCGCTGGTCAGTTTATGAATATGAAAAAACGATCCCGCCAAAAACATTCTGTAAAAAACTAGCCAAGTATCGATGGAGCTGCTTGTTTATCTCTAATAAGTAATGAAATCTAGACAAAGTCGTGCCAAGTCTAAAGTTCTTTACTGCGATTTTTTTATTATTATAGTTAATGTTGTGTGACTTGGCCATTGAAGGGTACACAAGGGTACAAAACCAAGTGCACCAATCGTTGACGGTCGGACGTCGGACGCAGCTCCATCGAGACTTGGCTAGTTTTTTACAAAATGTTTTCAAATCAAATCAAATCAAATCAAATCCAATCATCCATCAATCTTTTTGTAGTAACGTGGGCATAACCCTTCGATTTTGGACATCACATGAAGCGGCCCACCAAGTTGAATATTTTTTTGTAAAGGCGGTATGTCGATCTCTAATAGTTTGGTTGGGCTCTTGTGTTTTCTAATCAGGGTCACCAGGTACTCCTGATCTTCAATTATCCTAGTTTTATAGTTTTCCCTTTATGTGGCCATTAAACCCTAACTCTGTACCTAATTTCAGCTCTTTGAGTTTATGGGAAGTACTAGTTCTATTCTGATGATCATGAGTGAGTGAGTGAGTGTCATAAATGCGAAACTTTTCTTTCGCTTAACTTCGGAACTAAATGACATACACACTTGAAATTTTTGATTTTAAGTATGTGATTATAGCTTATTGGATGACGAAAATTTCTGCGTTCTAGTCTTATCAAGAGGTTTTCAAATAGGGACCTGAAAATGCGGCGAAATGGTTTCAATAAAGGATGGTACGGCAGTATTTGCTTCACGCTCGATTTGGCGGGGGCACTGCTGTGCCCCCTGATGCCACAGAGATACACAATTACACCGATACACACGTAACATTTATAATACGACTCATTTTTCGTCGTAGGTCAACTACTTTCTTCGATAAGTAGGCCGAAAGGAAATTTTACAAGGCAGAGTTTCCCATTCAAAAGTGTAATTTACATACATACGTAAATTACTGGAACATAAAGCGTACTAAAGAACCCATTATTGGTAGCATAATGCTTCACACTCACTGGCGCTAACTGACCTAAAGTAAATCATTAGTGAGATTTATGTCTTTTTCTAGTTCGGTGAATAATAGGATGTCCATTAATTTTCAACTCGAAGGAAAAAGTTCGACACTCATTGGTTGCAGACAGTGAAGAATTTTCGTTCGCCGCCTGGTTCGTTAGCGGTAAAAAAACATTGCAAACAACATAAAAAATACAGCGATAGTATTGTAGGCGACGTGTATATAAGTAAGTAGCTATGTAATTTGCGCTGCAAGGGTACGAGTATATACTACTCAAAACAAAATAAAACTTATAAATATATAATTAAGAGCGGTTCTAACCACCAAAAACAAAAATTGATTTTTACTCTCGGACTAGTTCATTATTACAAATACTCTCAGGGTCAGATTGTTGATGAACAACAATTGTCTACTGCAGATAATTCAAATACGTTGTCAACCAAATAGTCGGCATACAAATAGGTCCGTGGGATATACTCGTAGTACTGACCCCGAGTACCTATCGGTCTCAAGCACCGGTATTTTTTAAATCTTCTAAAATATACAGTATGTAGGAGAAGAGAAATTGATCACAAAACACCTGATTCAATTTCTAGAATTTTAATAATATATACGAAAATCTCGTAACTGAATGAAAAAAAAACTGATTGTTATTTCGGTTATTTTGTATGAAAAAAATACTGGTCCTGAAAAAATACCTTGTTTTGCTTTTCCTTTATAGGGCTATAAAGTAACAGCAAAACAAGGTAGTTTTATTTGTTTATGCTAATTATTGTTTAAATATTTTTTGTTTATCTACTTTAGTTGATATGAAAATTAGTCTATGTTTAGCAGAAACTCTCCGCAAAATAGTGGCCTCTATTTTTTTTGAGTATTTTATTTCCGAAAACATACATGTATTTGTTATTGATTATAAAGTAACGTATCCTAATTCTTCTTTAGTATAAAAATATACGCCGTCATAAACTCTCAGCAGTAAAATGCAAATTATTTTAAAACATTTTTGCATATGCTTTAGAAGGTAACGTGTAACTCGTAAAAAAACCGCATATTAATAAAACAAATTTAAATCGCCAGAAATTTTGTTAACATGAGGAAGAAAAAGTCGTAACCCCCTTTTTGACTTTTCTGCATACCCGACCGGGTATGTATAAAACCATTTGTAGATACGCTCTGTTAATAATTTTCGAGTGATTATAATGTAAACCCTGTATGGCAAAAGGATTCTATAATTTAGGTAATTTGGGAAGGTAATTGGTAATTTCAATAATGGGCACCCTACTTATCAGCTCTGTTGTACTGAATTAAGGCTAAAAGTGCCAACTATTGAGATAGTGCCGAACACAGGAACATTTAAAATTTGTGTTTGATCCCAAATCGAAATAAAAATAATATGTATGTAGAAATGAGTGTTGGTGACGGATTGACAGCTGATTGAATGTAAGAGTGAATATGATGTATGAAATGAACAACTGAAGAAATGGGAGAACGGACGAATGACTACTTGGAGATAGGACGTTAACTTTGGTGATCTCGCTTACTTTTTTGCTTATTTAATTGTTTTTATCCTTGGTCTTGGTAAATATACTTCTTTTGTTGGGAAACGGTGGTTTCATTGAAGAGGACATCTACAGTTTTGGGGGCTCGACCGTGATTGAAGAGAATTCTTCAGATTGAATTCAACGGCTACGACGAGCTAAGTACGACGTGGAACAAAGAAGTATCCAGCCAAAATAGCGTATCTAAATTATAGTATAGAAAACAATGTACTGTATAAAGGACTGAAGTTGGTGGTACCAAGTGGTATGGAAGGTAACATCATAAAGAAGGTGCATGAAAAAGGACATTTTGGGAAAAAGAAAATGATAGAGATGTTGGATAAAGATTACCACATAAGAGATTTATCCCGGAAAATAGACGAATTTATTGTCACATGTGTTCCATGTTTATTGGCCACAAAGAAGAGCATGAAGGATTTTTTCATTGCATTGATAAAGAGAGCATTCCACTCCATACAATCCATTGCGATCATGTTGGACCTCTCAGAGAAACAAAGAAACAATATAACTACATATTGACTGTGGTAGACGCATTCACCAAATTTGTTTGGGTGTATCCAACAAAAAGCATGACGACCAAAGAGCCGCTTGACAAGCTGCGTGTGCACCAACAGACATTTGGGAACCCAGTCAGAATGATAACCGATCGCGGGGCGGCGTTCACCAGCCACAATTTCAAAGAATACTGCAGTACAGAAGATATTCAACATGTACTCATTACGACGGGCGTACCAAGAGGGAACGGCCAGGTTGAACGTATTCATCGTATCATTATATCAGTGTTAACTAAACCTTATATTTCAGAACCAGGACAATGGTACCGGCACGTGGCGAGAGTGCAGACTGCGCTTAATAGTACGTACCAACGAAGTATAGATACAACGCCCTTTGAACTTATGGTGGGGACCAAGATGCGTTCCAAGGATGACGTACAGGTCGTTGAACTGTTACAACTAGAGTGTTACGACAGTTTCGTAGAAGAAAGGGAGCAAACAAAGAAAACAGCAATCAGAGGGCAAGATCGGTATAATGTAGAGAAAATCGAGACGACGACAGAAGGGCCAGCCCGCACGTCGACGTCGGCTGATAATATGAAGCCATGGCCCAGGGGTCAGTAAACTCTACACCACACATGGTAAGGTTCCAATTGCACCATATTTTACATTACCGACTGCTCTGATAGCGACGTTACTATCCGATTATTACTCTGTATATAATTTGTTTTTTGCTATTATGTTTTAAATTGTGATACTAAGTATATTGTTGATAACAAAGTAATTGCTGTTGTTATACTGGTACATAGGCTATGTTGTTTAAATTGTTAATATTGTAATTGTAAAGTGTGTAAACGATATGTAGAGTTTAATGTCGCATACTCTATTATGTTGTGTTATAGTTATGTAAGACTTAGCTGTTGAAAAGTAAGGAATGCCTGAGGACAGGCTAGGATGCAGGATGGCCGACTGTAGGAATGAGTGTTGGTGACGGATTGACAGCTGATTGAATGTAAGAGTGAATAATAGTATGATGTATAAAATGAACTACTGAAGGAATGGGAGAACGGACGAATGACTACTTGGAGATAGGACGTTAACTTTGGTGATCTCGCTTACTTTTTTGCTTATTTAATTGTTTTTATCCTTGGTTTTGGTAAATATACTTCTTTTTGTTGGGAAACGGTGGTTTCAATGAAGAGGACATCTACATGTATGTAATATAAAAACTCAGATCAAGAAAAAAATTATAGACGGATAATTATGATTATGAACAACCTAGTGAAGCCAAAAAAACCATGCCCAATTAGACACACACACGCTCACTTCATATATGTACATACACACCAACCAAGAAAAAGCCAAGGATTGGCATGGTATTGAATTTTTATAAAAAAAAAAATTCATAAAAATTCTAAAGCGTTACGATCTCTGCGATTTTTAAAGTGCCTTGTGGTTGAACTGCAGTTCGAGTAATTTTTCAGTATTTATATGTGTATTTATAAGAATGGGCATGGTTTAGTGTTGTATTTGTTTGCGTGAGCGTGTGTGATTACTATTTGGGGATAGTTTTATTTATATGAACATGGCTATGACGGTTTATATAGATTCTTATTTTCTTAATCTGAATTTAAAAAGTAAACACGATATTGGTATATGACTAGTCCGTAAGCAAATTATATAACGTCTTCTTTTGTCAAAGAATATATATAGCGTTGCGATACATGCCCGTAAAATTGAAAATTATTGAAGAGGGTCCGTCAGTGTTTGACGCTTGATCTCTCGAAGAATGGAAGTCAAGTATTTTTTTAAATTCAAATTGTACGCGAACAGAATCATAAATTAAAGCTAGGAATACCACTATATCGTGGGTAGAACGTGGGTTTAAGTTTAATGTTAGTTCAAAATCCCGTGCAAAACTGAAATGGATACCCACAAAAGAGCATTTTCATGCTGAAGGAATGGCCTTGGGCGTAATTCTAACAAAGTTTGGTTCACCTTGTAAACTGCGCATAAAACACAGTTTAGGCTATTATCTCTAAAATAGCGTAACTGACATGCTTTGTTTTAGTATAATACACCCTTTTGTAAAAGGGTGCATTTCATTTAGTAACAACATCGCTATAAGAATAGTATAGCTATAACGAGGCAAAGTTTTATGGAAGTGGCTTCATCATCGTCCCAACAATATAACATTTACTAAAATCATGCAAGGTACGGTCAAGGAATTTGATTTGTGTACCCTTTCCTACCTTGTCTTAGTGACATTGATATGAAATCTCTATCGATATCTATCTATAGGAAAGCCTCCTATTGATTTTGACTGTGACAAGGTACGGAATGGTATATAAATCAAATTCTTTCACTGTTCATTGCATGTGATAAAGAATCTGAAAAGTTCAACTGTGGTAGCTAGCACGGTTCACGAGATACAGCCTGGTTGCAAACGGACAGACGGACAGATGGATAGCGGAGTCTTAGTAACAGGGTCCCGCTTTACCCTTTTGGGTACGGAACCCTAAAAATGGGCAAGGCTTCTTTTGATTGAATATAAAAACTTGGCTCCCTTTTCAGCCCGGCGAAAGAAAGTGACTTTATCGAGTGTTTTCAGCTATGGTCCAAGAAAATTGGTTCAGCCGCAAATTAAGAGCTTCTTTTAGATGTGTCAGGTTTTTCATCAGTACGCCGATTACTAGTTCAGTTTTATGTTTTTGAAATGAAATGAATTCATACCTACCAAACTTCAAATGAATTCTCGAGCACGAAGCTTTTCAAGGATTAAAAACAAGAGCAATAAGTATGAGAGTAAACAACTCGGCAATTTTGAGGTTATGAAAACATATATTTCGTCAAAGTTTTCCGGCAAAGGAAACATTTTGTAGCGGTGCCAAGTACAGTAAACAACTCGGCAATTTTGAGGTTATGAAAATACATATTTCGTCAAAGTTCTCCGGCAAAGGAAACATTTTGTAGCGGTGCCAAGCACAGTAAACAACTCGGCCATTTTGAGGTTATGCAAACACATATTTCGTCAAAGTTCTCCGGCAAAGGAAACATTTTGTAGCGGTGCCAAGCACAGTAAAGTAAGCAGAGTAATGTTAGTTATTATTTATCAAATAAGATTTTTAGGTCACACAAATTTGCGTTTAAAAGCGTTTATTATTGTGTTTAATTAACACCACATTTTTTTCCTCACCAGATTTTTTTTTCGAAGTCCTGACTTGAGTCGTGAACAGAAATATTTTTTCCTAAGTCCTCACCTGCACAACAGCTGATTATAGTGATAATTACATATACATACATAGATATATATATAGATACATAGTAACCAGTTACAAAAGCAATAAACTTAAAAGATATAAGTACAAAGGCGAACTTATCCCTATTATTATTATTTTTGCGATGTTCATCATTTCAGCTATAGGACGCCTACTGCTGGACACAGGCCTCCTCAATAGATTTCCACATGGGCCGGATAGAGGCGACCCGCATCCAGCGAGCCCACGCAACCCTAATCAGGTCGTTGGACCACCTTGCGAGTGGCCTTGCCACGCTGCACTTGCCGTAGAACCGTTCTGCCCCAACGGCCGTTGGTTCTTCAAACTATGTACCCTGCCCATTGCCAATTTAGTTGCTTACCCTGTATGCTATGTCAGTGGCCAGGATGATGCGATGTTATTTCCTTGTTATTCCATCATAACTCATAGTCACCCTACTTTTTTTACGTATTTGATACATTAATGATAAGTCACTACAAGTTAGAGATGGGCCCAATATTTGGTAAATATACGTGATATAATCCGTTAAAATTGATTTATTTAAATGATGTTCACGATGTTCATAAACGGTTAAATGCCGTTTATTGTGTTGTGAAAATGAAATTTAACTGAAACCACATTTTTCTTACTTTAGGTTCGGGATGATTGTATAAAAACCCCAAATTTCTTTGCGCTTTGTTTACTGTTTTACAATTTTACTGTAGACATATAAAGTTTATATGCGCTGTAAAATTTCCTCATCAGATATGATAATTAGAACATTGCTTTATCCGTTCGAAGCTTTTATTGAATACATTCTAACTTAACAAATTACCCAACTCGGAGCATTTATAATTAACAATAACTGAACTCGTAAAGAACAACTCGAATAATACAGCAATTAGAATTGAAAATACAAATCAATTTTGTGGTTTAAATATCAGAATGTTGAGCTTTCTGTAAACTAGCCTTACTCGTAGATAACAAAAATATGATATCAATTTAAATGTTAGTCTTGTAAATTTGCTGGTAATGGAAATAATAGGGCCCTATTTTTAGCAAGATTTTGATCCTAGAGAAAAACAGGACTTGCTCAGAAAGCAATGGAGAGAGTAATGTCGGAGTTTTTTTATCGAGATTTAAGCAGAAATGAATAGTTCCGTAGAAGAACCCAGGGTAACATACATATCCTGTAAGGTACACATACTTAAGTGGCAATGGGCAGGGAACATCGCTCGTAGAACTGACAGCGTTCTTGAATCGCGACCATGCACCAGTGGCTGAGGATCATGCTCAGTGGCGCACCCTTGGAGATACCCATGTAGAGCAGTGGACTGCAACAGTGATGATCATGATGATGTTGACCACACGCCGGATGACGCAGCATAGGTATGCCTTACAAGCTGGACAGATGCCCTGGTGAAGGTCGCTGGAGTCTGCTAGATGCATGCATGTGCAGGACCGTTCATCCAGCAGTGGACGCCTTTTGATTTGATTGATGATTATGATGAAGAGCAGGAAGAGGCTAAGGTTTCATGAATAAAAGAGTTAAAGTCTGTATTAAGCAAGTTTTAGATGCAAGACGAGAGAGAAGTGTGCAACAAAATTATGGATATCGATGTGGCAGGTTTGAAGTAGTGTACAACACATTCTGAGGTTGTTAAGGGTTCCGAATCAAAATGATAAAAAAGGAACCCTTATAGTGTGACTCTATCTGACCGTCTGTTTAATTACAAACTGTGTGAAAAAAATTTGCGACCGAATGCGCTCATGACTCGTGACTAAGGTCTGCTGAATGGACCGAAACATGTTGAGCACTTGAGCATTACTATGCTTTTACAACCGACGTGAATAATCGCTATTGGCATCAGAATTCAACCTGAGGCTAGTGTACATTTCGCTTTTAACCTAAATGTGTCGAACGCGTGTGTGGTAAGTACAATACAAATACTCTTTATTGCACACCTCGCTAATATACAGGGATTTACAAATAGTGAAAACACAATTAGAGGTGGACAAGAGGCGGTGTTATCGCTAATGAGCGATCTCTTCCAAATAACCTTTTGACAGTGAAGAAACTGATAAACAAAACAAAATTATTAGGCGAGAGATATGAAAGAAAATTAGACAATCCTACAAGCATAAAATACGTAAATAAAATTATATAGACATAAGTATATAAACGTATATATATATATATATATATATATATATACATACATATATATATATATATATATAAATACAAACATTTAATTTCAGCCACAAAGGTCAAAGGACCACTTCCACAATGAACGAATTATGGAAGGGAGAGATAACGTTCCTTAAGGTGAGCTTTAAAAGAAGCAGAAGAATTCTACAAGCAGACATCCGTAAAACTAAACGAATTGAGGTATAGTTATTTGTTAAGCAACTCTGCAAAGTTTTTATTTCAATTTTGGATTCCTTCGCTTCCTTGGCTTTCAACTCGAGCACTCGCGCCAAATAACTCATAATCAAATATAGATATCTGAGCGTAGGCTTTCAAGGCACGAACAGCCAGCGAGAAGTCAAGTAATTTTGCAGCTAGCCTTGTAAAACATAACTTTTCACCTAACTACAGCGAGGAAAATGTGAGATGTAAGAAAAACTATGAAATTATAACAAACTATGAAGTTATAATGAATCTACGACAACCACTCATAACAAAACAAATAAATAAACATGTAAAAAAAAATCGAACTTATCGTCGCAGATTTGGCGCTGTAAATATGGAACTTTTCCGAGTGAGTAAGGTGAAAATGCTAATACAGGTAACGGAACGCAATCGATACGTTTTGATGGGTTGAAACTTACACATTAAGATCTAGAGCATAAAGTATAAGATGTAATCGCGGTTTGCGATTACCCTACAAGTACATTCAGCGGCCTCGATATTGAGGATCATACCTACATACTCGTAATCTACGAACGTTCACAGTGAGTCCGCAGTGAGTGTTTGCACAAGCGCGTTCACTTTGCTAGCAAATTACGAGCGCACAGCGCAAATTACGACTTTCGCTAAATTCAATTAGTGAGTCTTCTAAATATTTACTTCTATACTATAATGTTTTCTACGTTGAGCGTTCATGGTTCACTTTGACCGTATTTGTCACTACCCTCCTAAGTCTCGCCGCAAAGCGCTCTTGATCCTGTTTGGACACGCCAAAAGCCACTTAGGAAGATGGGTTTAAGGAAAATTCACGTGTATAGCCTTAAGATTGACATACGTGGCCCAGTAAATAACGAGTAGCTATTATTGAACCTGACAGCGGTACAGTCGGCATCAAACAGTCTGTAACATCCAAAGCGCTATACAATATTGTCACGTACCTTTATGCCTATAAAGTCACGTCTTGTCGACATGTTTGACTCAGTTGGTTCCCGAAGGCTTATAAAGCCACTGCGAATCCCAGCCGCTAGTGTTTGTGTGATGAGCACGAATGTTTATACCTGGGTTTTGGATATTTTCTATGTATTAAGTATTATAATTTATCCATATATGATTTATATCGTCGTCTAGTACCCAGTACAAGCTACTTTTGCTTTATATTTTTGTATTTATTTGCATCATCCCTGATATTTATTTATACTTTTCAGAATAAAGATGTGTTGTGATTTATTTGATGCGGTGCATAGAAATGCCTAAGGGGCCCACTTATTACCAAATAAAGAAACAATTTTAATGTTCTGCCAAAAATGTGATTTCTGTAGACCTAATAGTGCCCAAAAGCTATGACTGAAAAAGTTCATAAATATTCGTTTTTATGCTTATAATTGTTTCAGTTAATAAATAAGAATATACCACTGTGTTTTATTAAAATTTATAAATATTTTGTTTTATTCTGCAGTTAACATAGTCTTTCTTATAAGGATGATCACTTACTTTTTTATTAAATTTATAGATTATTCTCTCGAAAAATATAATTATTTGTAATCATTTAACATACAATTTAAATTCAATATTAAAATAAACTAGTTTCTTAAATAGCTGCGGAATAGAAATTGGCATTATTGAGAACACCAATTCTTAAATATGTACATCGCCAAGATTTAAAAAAATTGGTTCCGTGATTAAATTATTTTTAATACATGATTTTTGTTGTATGTTTTTGCTTCAAATGTAAACAATTGACTTTTCTTATGTTATAGGGGGCAAAGGAGCGGACACATCTCCTGATGGCAAAGCGATCACTGTCACCCACAGACACATGCAACACCAGAGGAGTCACACCTGCGTTGCGGGCCTTTCAGGTGGGAGTAAGCTCTTTTATTGAAAGCTTGAAGGTCGCATATTGTTGATGTTCTTTAATTTTAAATACTTCTTAATTAAAATTTATAAAGTTTTGCTAAAACGAGGTCCTTAATAGGCAAACTTACCTTATTCATCTTAATCTGAAAGAAATTTCATTACGGTTACTTTGAATTGATCATATCGCTAAAGTATATCATCATCATATCAGCCCAAGGACAAATATTTAAACCACTCCTGGACAAAGGCCTCGCATAAGGATCTCTACAACGACTGCTCACGCGCCGCCCTTACTGGTCCTTCTTATTGGTGGCCCCCCCAAGCTGCCTCATCCTGTACGTGGTTGCCACTCGAGAAGCTTTCTGCTCCAGCGGCCATTGAATCTAGGAGTAATTTACCCCGCCCTCTGCCACTTAAGTTTACCAACTCTTTGAGCTATGTCGACGACCTTGGTTCTTCTGCGGATCTCCTAATTTCTGATTCGATCACGCAAGGAGACTCCGAGGATAGTATGCTTCATTGCCGTTTGAGTGACTTTGAGCCTTCCAAAGTACATATACTGGCGATATCTCGGGCCTATATCTTTTGTCACATAGAATTAGGGCCCACGAAATATCTACGTAACTCCAATTCCTAAGCGAGCATTAGGCAGGATTAAGCGAATCGCTTAGTGCAAATGGATCAGAAACGTATCTAAATATACCTAATGCATCTCAGAATGTTCCTCCTGGGTCATGAATGACTTGCACTTTCGTGGGGCATTTGATTAGATTGGATTAGATTGCTGAGTCATTATACTTACGGAATGGGAGAGAAACTTTAACATAGGCAATGTGTAAGTAGGTGCATAGAACCAACGGCTTCCCTAAATATAGAGGATTAAATATTTGTACATAAGCGGCTACTCACATCGAAAAAGTTGAGTACTGGGGTCTCATTTATAAATATTGCACTCGACCGTCCTTAGTTTGTGTCTAATATGTGAAAGATGAGAGATTATAGGTCACAATATATTGATTCGTCAAGCAGGTTGTCAAAATTAACTTAAGAAAACGAAGCCAAAAATTAATAGTTTATATGTACGTGTCTATAAGGGGAATATTATACAAGCCAGTTTTTCTGAATGTCAGTTTCTACTAGACATGCTTCGGTCTATTCCGAGGACCTTAGTCATGAGACACGAGTGGACCGCGACGCTGCCCTTGCACTGAGTAACCGCTAATGAAATCAAAATATCTCTGAACCTCACATTAACTTTCTACTTAAAACCATTAAAGGCTTTCTGAAAATGAGAAATGTTTTATTGCTTGATAATAGAACCGTTTTTCCCCCGAACGGTAAAAAACGGATATTTAGGTTTCTGCCGAAGCTTGAACCACATATGAGATAACACCATCTATCACGGGGCAAAGGTACTAACAGACGTCCGGCGCGAGCGCCCGGCTGCTCGCTCCTCAGTACCTATTAGAGCCGGCAAGGCACTTAGGTGTGGTTCAAGCTTCGGCAGAAACCTAAATATCCGTTTTTTACCCTTCGGGGGAAAAACGGTTCTATTTAGGTGTTCGTGCCTCCGCTTGAACCACATTATATGAGACGTGTTTAACCTCTGCCGGCGCTGGGCGTACTGTGATGGAAATAGGGTACCCAATGAGGATATGAAAGAAATAATGTATGAAATACAAAAGGAATGTTTATGTAGCCACTCAAGAGCGATATCTACATGTAACGATTTAACTAAAACAAAATATAAAAGTTGAGATAATTAACTACTTAATTTATATAATCAGTCTTTTATAAATCAAGCTTATGAATAATATACTAGATTATCTTACTAGGAGGAAAACAATTACTTAGGTTGACACTACTACTAGCTGCAGTAGTTGGATAAATTTCCTTAAAATAATGATTGAAGAAGGTAAATAAAAAGAAGAAGGTAGGTATTCCTCGATCGTGTGTTAGCAATCTTCAAGAACTCATATATGTCCATAATCTTGTGTGTCCAGTTATCTGTAGCTATATTAGCTCTGATACTTCCACCTGAGGACGATTTGTGAACCTCTTTGAATAAGCTTTTTATCCAGCCCGCTATGACCGCGCGTGACGCTTCCTTAATAACACCTCGCATGGAGATGAAAAGGCTATCTAATGGCCTTGTTGCACGACGTACGTACGATAAAAATATGACTCTCTTAAGCCGATAAGTGTGCTATGTTAAATCTTATATATGCCATGGCCTTGAAAAACCCTCCAGATAGTTATAAATGGTCTGTTTTGGATTCGTTTATTCATTTCGAAATTTTTTGGTCATATGTGTAATGTTAAGTGTAATGTTTGGTGTAATGTTAAGACGTGCACTCTACTACCTGATGCAAGTCACATCCGGGTACAAGTATGACAAGAAACAGCAATCAAACTTACACCGAAACTAGGGCCCCATGAAATTAAATAGATCATCTAATTTCCACGCCCAACTTTTCGGCTTCTTAGACAGGATGCCTTTAATTACGTGAGCAACCGTTGTATATGAAACAAGCTGATAACTCCCATTTGGATTGGTAAACGTGACTATCCCTGGTTTATGAACTAAAGTAGTACTGGGTGCCAGATTTACCACATCCCACAGAAGACGGAGAAAACGTGCTACATCAGCTAGACCAGCTGACGTCGTGGTCAGCAGTATTTGTAACGTTTTCGGAAGCCCATCTACGCCATGCCGGACGTCTCGTCGTCTTCAAAGTGGATTTCCTGCAGGAAGCTTGCAGCAGGTCTCATTCTGAATTACCGCAACCGAAAAGTTCGTTAGCCCAGCCTGTATTGTCCAAACCTGCAAATTTAAGGTGGTTTCCTCTCGTTGGTGTCACTTAATTGTTGGCGTCCAAAACGGTATACTCTTAGTTGACTGAATTTCAGCTACCATAAATTTCAACTGCCATAATGTAGTTTCTTATAATCTCGTATGCCATACTCATTGCATACCACATTAATCATATGCCAGAATCCTTGTTTCCCACAATATAAATTTCAACAATCTCGGTTTCCATAATCATTGTAATCCATAGCTATCACATGACATAATGTCATTTGCCTTCCATCTTAACTGATCGAATCGGATAAGTAGGTTGGGTTAAAATACTAACCGCAGTCAACCTATACCTATTTACCGCTACTAGAGCTGCTCTAGGTGAGAACTAGCGGGGAAAGGCAGGCAAAGGCAAGTCGGTGTAGGTACAATGACGAGTGAAGCGAGGAGGGGTGATAGAAAGGATATTTACCAATATTATACTAGTTGTTATTATCTGCGTGTAGTAAGAAACATTATCTATTTCATCTTAAGGCAGTTCCGACTTGGGTTAGGTTAGGTACGACGACGAGCGAAGCGAGGAGGAGTGTTAGGTTGAACTGCGACCCTAACGAACGAGCGAACCGCGGAGGTCTATATCGCGTGGTATAAAAATCCTAAAACATTTATGTATAAAGAAAAATGCTTGCTTGCGTACTTGTTTGCTTGCATGCTTGCTTGAATGTACAGTCGTAAATAGTCTACTATTACATCAAAACGTTTGCAAGTATTAGACATTTTCAAGCGCCTACAGAAATTCAATAAGGAAATGCATAGCCACGATGGATTCGGAAAGAAACAGCATTTAGTATGTCGTTTAAGTATTCTGTGAAATAATATTATTGCACTTAATAGTATGGAAAACAAAACGTATGGCATTCATATCAATATGACATCAGATTATCGGGAATACCAGAGTATGTCAAATGACTTCTCTACACTAAACAAAACATTCGGGCAAGTTAAATTCGGGCCAATTATATTCGGGCAAATGAAAATTATTGCATAAAATGAATATCGGGAAAACAATAGATAACCCATCTTTCCGATGTTTGCAAGTGTTCCACGTTAAAACCAAATGCTTTAACACCGAGTTGGTTTCTGTTGGGACGTTTTCTTGTTGATTGACAATCCAAGTTCTTTTAGTTTTTGGACGATAAAAGATTATTGCTTTGTAATGTGTCTGGACTTGGAGGACTCACAAGGAAGCCGCCTACCATTTTTATATATGCTATATGTCTTTCAGTTCAGTGTGCTAACCAGATGATTTTTCGAATGCCAAAGACAAGAATCTGCAATGCGTTGATATTATCCGTACGTGATAGTGAGTTAACGAGATGTATATTTTTATCAAATAGTCGTTCGAGTTCAGAACGGTTGCTATCCGGTAGTGGTTTAAAAATTTGAACTTGGGAGCAATACACTAAATATTGGTTAACCTCTTTAAATTGAAAATGGGCCGGTTTGGTCCGTCGGTCTTTCTTCTCAGGAACGTAGTAGAAATAATCCCCTTTTGGGTCTGCTTTTGAGAATAGCGCCGCTTTCTAACATCGTCTGTATATCACTTTTCATGTCTCTAGTAGGACAAATGATGAAATAATTATGCCTTGACAATTACCAAAGGTAGCTTCTTTAAAAGAGAAATCTGTAACCTGATATTATTTTCAAGACTGCCGACAGAGCTCCTAATTGGGACCACATTTTTAAATGGTAATCTTTCATTTAGTAACAGGCCCACTCTGAAGTTTGGGCCCTCCACTTGTTTTTACCACTCACGTTTCTATTGCCTTTTCGGCAGGATATACGGCAGGGTCTTTTTGGATCTTTGTACTTGAATTTTCGAAAGACTTCGTTGTCGTCCCCCGAGTGGCCGATGTAACTTCATAAATGGAAAGAACTTATGTATGCCTCCTTGGTCTTTTATTGTTTTAGACATCTCAGGCTCTTGAAACAAATGCGAACCAGAAGGCGGTATACTATGGAGCACCTCATGAAGCAATTTGTTATGAATTTTGTACGTGTTCCTTCTTTGTTGGATTATTTCTGCGCGATGACCACAGACATATTGAAGTAAGTCGCCCGAGCTTGTACGAAACTTTCAATTGCTGGCCAGGAATTCCTTGCCAATTTTTCGTTTAGGCTTGTCTGGCAACTCATCGCACAGCTCATCGAAGATTTTTCGTTGTTTTAAGAGGCCATTTGTGATTGCGCCCAAGGTAAGATCGGCTTTCTCTAATATATGTACGGAAGTTCACCTGGGAGTTATTCCAGCTAACTGATTGTTGACTTTCAGCAATGAAAATACTGGTGTTGCCTGGAATTGTTTTTGAACATCCTCATATTTTATGTTCTTCCAGCCTTACGTACTTAGTCTCTAGCAAGCCTTGCCTTGTTGTGCCAAAACTGGGTCCACTTTCGAAAACTCTGTCTCAGATTCCGCCGTGTGTGGTTTGAAATTGAATGTTATGACCCCATTTGAATGTTGTCTTTTAGGTGTGCCACCCTTAGCTTTTCCTATTCGAAACTCTTTCAAACGCTGTTCAGCTTTCCTGATTTTTTCTTTTAGGAGCTCTTCTTGGTCATCTTTGCTAACCGGTAATACCTCTTCACAACTGGACTCGTCTAAATTTGGAGAGCGTTCCGGATTCCTTTCTGCATGATCAAGACTCTCTGACTCGTAAGAGCCGATCATAGAAGGGGCTCTATATGTCGAATGTTTGTGTATGTCATCGAGTTTCCTATTCTGCTCGGATTGCATTTCTAAAAGCTTATTGAAAAGCTTCATTTGTTGTTGTAAAACCGAAGCCATAAGGTGATCGCTACTCCCTTGTTCAATAGCACAGGAGTTCCTTTTTGCAGGAGAGCGTGAGCCTCCTTGGGTGTCTAATCGTCGCTTAAGACTTCTTGGAACGAAGGACTCCCCCCCTCTCTCTTTGCCAGGGATGTAGTCGATCGAGGCGTACTAAGAGCTTGCTGGTTTAGACTATTGCCTTCACTTAGTATTCTAGAAGTTGTTTCTCGATTTGTTAGCTTCCTTTGAATTTTGAGCTCCCTTATGGTTTTCATAAATACTTTATAAGATGGGCCATGCAGCTTCTCTACAATGTTCTGAGGTGCGTATATCAGAGCCCTGCCTAAGGGCCAGTTTAATAGGATATTCCGAATACATCTGTATGTTCTCTCGGAAAGATCTTTGGACTTTGGATAAAACGCTCTTACTAGGTCGACGGTTGAAATGCCGAACCGCAGCTTGCTATCAGTGATAGTGGATAATTCATCCCAAACAAGTCTTTCTGTGAAAGGTCAAGGACCTTCCACTCTTCCCAGCCGATGGGGTAGCTGTTTCGGATGATGCGAACTATTTCTGCGAACACATCTGCGGGGGTTAATTGGGCTAAATCGCCCATTGTTTTCGTTGCCATTATCTGCAATCAACGGTTTGACTCTTATTAATTATGCTTTATACCATGAACAAGTTGTCGTCTTTCCAAACGACTAGTCATATGACTCAGGCAATGCTTTGTTGTCGTCTTGAAAGGCGACAAGTCATTTAGTTTACGCTTGCGCAGCATAGGCGACCGCTTAAACATCATCGTATGAGGCGACCGTCGTTCATTGAGGCGACCATCGTTTAATGAGGCGACCGTCGCCCCGTAGGGCAACCGTGCAGACGTTGGCCCCTAGGGCGACTGCTTAGACGTCGGCCCGTTAGGTGACCCCACAGAAGTCGGCCATTGAGGCGCCAGTTGTCGTCTAACA
Organism: Hedya salicella; assembly: GCA_905404275.2. Classification (NCBI taxonomy): domain Eukaryota; kingdom Metazoa; phylum Arthropoda; class Insecta; order Lepidoptera; family Tortricidae; genus Hedya; species Hedya salicella. Next base: position 15,593,424 of record FR990112.1, on the reverse strand, counting down.
AGACGACATTCGACATGCACTCGCAAGTTCACATATTATTTTAACGGTGCCTATGGGGGGTCACTGCGTCTCGTCGCTGGGCCATGGGCACCGAGCGGAATGTATCACAGTCTAAAACATTTCAATTACTTACCAAGCTATGTATTTCGTTATTCACAATACCACGTACGCAAGTGAAATAACACTTGCGTACGTGGTGTTCTGCTGAGTTACAAAAGCGTACTGAGGAGCGAGCAGCCGGGCGCTCGCGCCGGGCGTCTGTTAGTACCTTTGCCGCGTGATAGATGGCGCTACTAGTAGAACAATTCACTGATTTAGGGCTGAGTTACAAGGGTGTTATCTCATATGTGGTTCAAGCAGAGGCACGAACACCTAAATGTGTATTATAAAGGCTGGATTATCCTATTTACTAAGAGTTATCACTTTACTATTTTGTCTTATTCAGTAATCCATACTGTTCGGTTTTGTAACGTACCAGTAACGACATCTATGGACGGACTGATGCAGTGACGGATGTCGCGACATGCATGTCGCAGCCAATAGCAGCGCAACACATAAGTTCGTCATACGACGTCACAAAAAATGTACCGGTTCTACCCCTATCCTCGAATCATGTACAGACTTAAGAACGCAATTACAAAGTTAGCACGTTAAAATCTAACATCTTTTATTTCACCTCCAAGAAGAAATTGCCTCTTCAAAGAAAATCACGCAATACAACGCATATCTCATACATATTTCTGGTCCTTCGAGCCGGATCTACCATTTTGAGAAACGGTACCTATGGAGATGTAACATTTTTGGAGAAGAGAACGCGCACATCTACATTTCTTCTTAAAGAAAAGCAGCGTATGCAGCACTAAAACACCCAAGGGACACGCTAATTTGGGAGAGTTTTGCTATGAGATGAGAACTGGACAGCCGCAAACGAATTTAAACGCACATACTTCGGTACGGACGGCCAGCCTCTTTATACCGGAACCTTTGTCTGCAGTTGCTTAATACCGTGCTTATTACAATTTCAGTGAACGCCAGAGATAAGTGATTCCTGTGTGACCACGAGCAGTTCTTGTCGCCGAATTGCTGTTTTATTGTATCGGGGTCAAAAGTCCACACGTGAGTACTCCAGCTTTCTAGAACCAAAATGAGCCTAACCGCCGAACTCAGTAACGTATCACGCGATAAATCTCCGTCTAGGGCTGTATGTGATCCTCAGCATGAGTTATTAGTTCGTGAACTTGTAAAGAGACGTGGTGTTATTAAGGCTAGACTCACAAAGTTTGTAACCTACATTCTAAGCTGTAGTGAAAACCTAAACGCATTAACTGCTTCCTGTCGTACAAATTTAAAATTACGTGTACAAGGAGCAGCGAGCCTGTACACCGAATTTAACGATCTTCAAACTCAAATTGAAACGCACGTTCTAGAATCGAATCTCGATGCTCAGTTAACGCAGCGAGAACAATTTGAAGATAGTTACTATGAAGCACTGGCTCAGGTGGAATGTATTATTAACAGTGGTGGGATGGCTATGAATTCCACGTCAATAGGTTCGCAAAGCACAAATAATACCGTTAAATTACCTACCATATCGCTAAAAACCTTTGACGGAAAAATTGAGAACTGGCTTGCATTTAGGGACACTTACTTATCACTTGTTCACAATTCGAAGGATCTCTGTGATATTCAAAAATTTCACTACCTAAAGTCATCATTAGTAGGTAGTGCGTTGTTAGTTATAGACGCGCTCGAACTAACAGCGAGCAACTACCCAGTGGCTTGGGAGCTCCTTCTTAATCGTTACTATTAGGCAGTTAATCGACATAACACTTAAAAATTTACGCGCTTTAACAACCTTAGGGGAACCTACTTCATCCTGGGATACGTTAATTATTTACATTTTGGTCTCAAAGCTTGATAAAACATCTGAACGCGAGTGGGAGCAGTACAAAAGTAGCCTTACGTGTCACGACTCTCAAATTAGGATTAAACTGGATGATTTGATGCAAAAAGAACCGCGCAGATATGTTGGAAACATTACAGGCGTCCCAGAGTACAAGCGGTCGCGATAAGTTCGAAGTTAAAAAACCAGTCACATCTAACACGCATTTTAATAACAAAGTGCACTGTAACGTTTCCACTAATATTAAACCACAAAAATCACAACACACATCGAAGTTCGCTTGTACTATGTGTAAAATGAATCATCCACTTTATTCCTGTGTCAAGTTTCTTGAGATTGATCATGAATCGAAACTAAAAGTTGTTAAAGATAACAATTTGTGTATGAATTGTTTACGAGCGGGCCATTCGGTGGAGTCATGCGTGTTCGGTCCGTGCCGCAAATGCAATAGAAAACATAATTCTATTATCCATCCTCCGAGTACCGATTACGTGACCGCCCCCGCTCCCGCTAGCGTCTCAGGCGCCGCTGCATCTACCTCAGCTGTGTCGATCAACGCGCATTATCAACAAATATCATTACAACTCGTAAATAAATCGCTCCAGCCCGTTTTATTGTCAACTGCCCTTGTCGAAGTTACTGATAAACATGGTAAATGTCATATAGCACGCGTTCTTCTCGACAACGGTTCGCAACGGTGTTTTATAACGAAAGCATTGTCTGATTTATTAGGCGCACCATTAGTACAGTCCACTCACGAAATACGCGGTGTAGGCAATTCTGTGACTCAGTGCACGCAAACTTGTGACATACAGATTAGATCGCGCATTAATGCCTACACGACGAACTTACATTGTTTTGTTTTACCACAAATAACATCTACAATGCCAATTGTATATGAAAATCGCGCAAGTTTCTGTATTCCAGATAATATTCAATTAGCCGATCCGCAATTTTTAGACTTCCATAACATCGACATCTTAATCGGGGCCGATAAGTTTTGGGATCTACTTACGCAGGGTAAGATACTACATAATGGATACTTACATAATGGGCCTTACTTACTAAATAGTAAACTAGGTTGGATAATAAGTGGTTCTATCAATTTAAACGCACGCATTGAAGGCCACATCCAATGTAACTTTTCGCACACTACAGATTCATTGTTACGACGTTTTTGGGAAATTGAGGAGTTGCCTGCGGCTCATAACGTGTTGTCTGACGAGGAGAAGGCTTGCGAGGAGCATTTCATTCGCACCACCACGCGCAATAGCGAAGGAAGGTTCTGTGTCAGCATGCCACTCAAGCAGTCACCCGAAGTCTTAGGAGAAACGTATCCTCAAGCTGAACGTCGTTTTCTCGCGCTAGAAAAACGGTTACAGCGTTCAGACACATTCAAAAAAATGTACACGGACTTTATTCACGAGTATGAAGACCTCGGACATATGAGTAAAGTTACGTCGTATGACTTACCACATTTCATATTGCCCCATCATGGTGTCTTTCGCGAACACAGTACTAGTACCAAACTACGCGTTGTTTTTGACGGAAAAGCGCCAAGCTCCTCTAATGTGTCACTTAATGACCTTCAGATGGTAGGGCCCGCAATTCAAGGTGACCTTCTGTCTATTCTTTTACGTTTTAGGCAGCATCGGTACGTCGCCTGCGCAGACGTGGCTTAAATGTATCGCCAGGTTCTAATAGCCGATGAACAACGTGACCTTCAGTTAATTCTCTGGCGCGACAACCCCGAGCAGCCGATAAGTATTTATCGCTTAAATCGAGTCACATACGGCACGGCGTCAGCTCCTTTCTTAAGTGTCCGTTGCTTAAAACAATTAGCCGCAGAATGCACCGATCCCGACGTTAAAAGAATAATTAACGAAGATTTTTATGTCGATGATATGATAACTGGGTCACAGGATGAAACTGAGCCATTACGATTATGTAACGAAACCGCGCAAACACTGCAATTAGGTTGCTTTCCTTTGCGGAAGTGGATTTTTAACTTTGACGCGTTGTCATTAGGAACGAATTCGGCTGCAATAATTGAGGATACGCATAAACAACTTACCTTTGATAAAGATTGTTGTTCGAAAACATTAGGCATAGGATGGAACAATTACTATGATCATTTTTATTTTAACTCGCAGTTTAATAGTACAAATGACAACAGTAAAGTAACTAAGCGCAGTATCTTATCTCATGTGTCGCAAATTTTTGATCCCGTCGGTTTTTTGAGTCCTACTATAATGCAAGCAAAGGTTTTATTACAACGTTTGTGGTTACTTAAGTCGGACTGGGATGATGAGGTCCCATCAGACGTCGCGCGAATTAAGTGAACGGCAGAGATTTAAGTTAAAAAAAAGTCTTTATTCAAACCAACAGAGTAACAGTACAGTTTTACAATCAAAAGTATTCTAGTCTTAAAATTAATTAATATTACTATTTATAGCTAATTTCTGCATCTTCAGCATTGACGCATGTCCCAGAAAGGTGTTTACTGCGTTGATGCTGATATGCGATAATTATCGCTGACGCGAGAGGATTTGGGCGTTGCAGCACCCTTAACTCCTCCCTCCTTAAGAGAGAAGTTATCTGAAGGTGACACAGTTGGCTTCAGATAATTTCGTCTGGAAAATACAGAATGTAGCTTATGGGAGATATATGTTAATGCTATAATAAGTGCGGCTACGTATAACGCAATGGTCCACACACTGACTCTATAGCTAATGACATAGCTTTCACTATCATCACTATCACTATTGTACTTGACGCTGTTGAGGATGTCCTTTACATCGCTGAAGTCTACGCCTCGAAGATCTACCTCGTTCTCGTTCCTCTGGATCTGAAGCTGCGGTTCTGGTAATATTACAGACGGTAATGTATAGCTGGTTATTGTAGTATTGCTCGTTGCCTTTATGGTTATATCATCTATTTGGGTTTCGCAGTATTTGGTTGGTGTCAGTATGAATGTTCCCTCTAGATTGTGTTTGGAGACTTCATCTCCGCAGGTTTCGGTTATCACTGTTCTTCTTCTGGTGTAGAGGAGCCAGTGGTCAGATGTAATTTTCTGGATAATTGTGTCTTCCGTTTTGATTGTCTGCTGGTTACATTTTGTGACGCTATCTTTAAGTAGCATCAGTTGTTCTATACAGGTTGCTGTTGGATGCTGCACGACGTCATCATCAGTGCAGAGGTATTTGTCTTCCTCTATTTCCTCGCAATATCTAGCTACGGGTTTGAATTGCAATCTATTCATCATGAGGAATGGATATTTGGGAATTATTGTGAATGTTTTATCGGTTTCAGGTTTATATATTGGAATAGGGATAATCTTGTAATAAATATATGTGTTCTTTTCAATAAGTGGGATATCTAATACAAAAGTTAAGCGATTATTACTAATAAATGATTTTAATTCTATACTACGTTCTATCTTAACTAAATTTTCTTTTGAAACTGGATAAACTACAGTAGCGTGTTTCTCTATTTCAAACAGAACATTAATTAATTCAGTTGAATTTATTACGGACTGGTGTAGCGTTGACAGTTTACTAAAAGCTATGGCGGTTTCTATTTCCTGAATAATATTATAAATAGTCCGAAAGTTATTTAGAATCTGGTAAACGCTGTTCATTATGGAAACCAATTTAAAAAGTTTAAACTCTTCTTTTTGAATTGACTCTAATTGTTTAGTTTTATAACCTAAATGTTTAACGTTAAAATTAATGTCACTTGAGACGTTTACTAATTTATCCAGAGCTTTTTGAAGTAATGTTACCTTATTTTCTACTGATATCTCCTTATGTTTCATATTATCGATTGCCGTATTAAATCTAATTGCATCGTCGTTATCTAAGTTTCCCGTAATTAATTTAACAGCTGATCCTAATGGGTTGAGAATACCTCGTTTTGTTCTTGCCGTTGGCAGAATCTGTAATAATCTATCTCTAGAAAGCTCTATAAAAGAATTTACTTGTACTTCTAAACCCATCAGTTCTCTTCTAGTATCTATGTTACTATCAATAATTTGTTTCAACTTACTATACTGTTCTAAATTAGCTTCTAATAATAAACTTATTGATTCTAGATCTATTGTCTTAATAATGCTCCAGGAACTAGTCCTCATCAGAGCTGTACCCATCTTGACTGGAGCTATCCCCGGACTCCGCTCGAGGTTTTGGATGTTGAGGCTGCATCCCTGATGCGCCAGGGCCATCAGTAATATCACACGCCACCTGTGGAGGTCGTTTGATATTCTTGAGTGCTACTCGGGTGTTACGCTTTTTTACTTGGACAGGGATTATATTTCTATCCGGTTTGCCTATAACTTTAGCTTTTTCAAATCTAGGTAACTCCTTAGCTTTACGGATTCTCGTGTCCTTCATAAAAATCGTATCGCCTTCCTTAATTCCTGGTGGGATTTCGCCTCCTTTCTTTTCCCTAACCTTAACCTTATCATTAACTAATTTGTCACTAACATATTCATTTAGTACTTTTAATCGTTTCCTGTGGTCTATAAGCAATTTTTGCATAAGATTTCGTTCCCTATCTATATCGAACAGGTTTCCGGTGTCTGTATGACCAAAAACCATTTCGAATGGGGTAAACGTTGTTGCGCTATGAATGGAGTTATTATAGGCCATTATAGCATAGGTCATGACAGATGCCGCGTCCTGTTCGCTTTTATCATATTTTGCTAAACGGTAGATTTCAATGAGAGTAGAATGGAATCGTTCTACTATAGCCATCGAATTAGGGTTATTTGGGGTTCCTATGTGCAATTCGATTTTATATAAGCTCAATAGTTCCTTCATTAGTTCGTTGTTGAATTCTGCGCCAGAATCACAACTGATTTTCCTGGGAATACCATACATGCTGAAATACTTAATCAAAGCCCTTACGACTTCTGGAGTGCTTCGATTTGGTATACCTATTGCCTGTGCTAATTTGCTAAAGGCGTCTACTGCTGTTAGGTAATATTTACCTTCAATAAATAAGAGGTCTATAAAAATTTCCTGGAATGGTGATTCCTGACTCTGAGTGAGTTGGATAAATGGCTTGATGGGCTTTCTTTCATACTTCATCTTGCGACATTGTTCACATGAATTAATTATTGCGGAAATTGTTTCTTTCATATTGCTCCACCAATACGACCTTTTAAGTTTGGCTAAAGTTTCATTTATTCCTCTGTGACATGTCTTGCCTTCGTGATATTTTTTGACTAATTCTTTTATATCATCTTCATCCGTCATGTTCACAACTCGTTCCGTACATTCTACTAAGTTTTGCGTACCTTTCTTGTAAAGTTTCGTTACAACGTGACTGAAGGTCTTGCGAAACTCTGGTACTTCAAAATAAATATAGTATTTATTTTTAAAATCAACATATTCCTTTAAGAATTTCTTAACTAACTGTTCGTTCCCAACTGGCATGTGGACTTCAAGGATTTTCTGTTTTTTATTAGAACTATCCTTGACACTGATATCATTTTTGAACCAAGTATAGACTAAAATCTGTTTAGGTTTCATATCTATTGCTTCATTCATTATTGGGATACCTTCATGTTCTCGGTTCGAGACAGAGTGAGCTGTAGCTCCATCATCTGAATCTGAAAGCTCTATAGTTTCTATTTCTGGTTCCGATTCAGGCCTACTTAGTTTTGTTATTTGATCAACAAGTGACTCTACGTGTTTTTGTATTTTTTGTTCTTGTTCGTCTACATTAACTGTCATTGACTCGTTGTCATCGTTTGTTATGTTAAGTTTTATACGAGACATAGCGTCAGCGTTTGTGTTCTGGTTACCTTTTTTATATAAAATTTCAAATGTGTACTCGTTTAACCTTAATCGCCATCGCGTAAGTTTACTGTTGGGTTCTTTCAACGAGTACAACCAAGCGAGGGGGCGGTGATCGGTATAAATATAGAACTTATTTCCATACAGGTAAGGTCTAAAATGTTTTACACCCTCTATTACGGCATAAAGTTCCTTTTCTATAGTACTGTATCTAACTTGAGTGTCGCTTAATGTTTTGCTAAAGTATGCTACGGGCTTATCTGAACCAATGGTTCCTTGAGATAATACTGCGCCTATTGCGTAGTTTGAAGCGTCTGTCGTCAAGATGAAAGGTTTCTTAAAATCTGGGAATTGCAACAATGGTGCGTTAGTTAATATTTTCTTACAAAGTTCAAAACTTTCCTTGTATTCGTCATCTAATAAAATCTTTTTCCCTTTCTTCAAACATACAGTCATCGGTCTAGTAATTTTTGCGAAATCCTTTATAAATTTCCTATAATATCCTATGAGTCCTAAAAAGCTTTTTATTTCAGTAGTGGTTTTTGGGATGGGGTAATTAAGTACCGCAGTAATTTTGTCGTCGTTTGGCTTAAGTCCTTCACTCGTTATGGTATGTCCGAGGTAGAGGACTTCCTTCCTGAGAAAATGGGACTTATCCAATTGGACTTTTAAATTTGTTTCTCTGAACCTATCAAATACTGCTTTCAGTTTGATTATGTGTTCCTGAAGGCTGCTTGAGAAGATTATAACATCATCAAGGTATACAAGACAATGTATTCCTTGAAGTCCTCTCAGGACGTTGTCCATGGCTCGCTGGAACGTCGCTGGAGCCGTTTTCAGTCCAAAGGGCATCCTGTGGAACTCATAGTGGCCAAATGGCGTGCTGAAGCCTGTTTTGGGCTTATCTTCGTCATTCACTTCGATCTGGTGATACCCACTAGCCAGGTCCAAAGTGGTGAAGTATGTGCTTTTTCCCAGCATATCAAACAGATCATTTATGTTTGGTAGCGGGTACTTGTCATCAACTGTGATGTCATTAAGACGTCTGTAGTCAATGACCATACGCCACTTTTGTTCCCCTGACATATCCATCTTCTTAGGTACTAAATGGACTGGGGCACTCCATGGAGAGTGTGACTCTTGAATGACGTTGTCATTAAGCATCTTTTCCACTTGTTTTTTAATTTCTTGTGTCTGGATAGGAGGCATTCTATGTGCTTTAATATATATAGGGTCTTCGTTGACCGTCCGAATTTTATGTTTCACTTGGTTAGTGAAAGATAACGGAATATGTTCACAGTAAAATATGTCCTTATATTCCTCACATAGCTGACTTATTTGTTCTTTTTCCTCTTTATTCAGGTCATCCAATCTCAATTTTGAGAGATTTTCTGACAATAATTGGTTCGTGGAGGTCGCGTCTTGCGAAAAATTTAAATTTATTTTTTCATCAGAATAAGGCTCGACTTTGAAAGGTGCCGTAATTACTAAAGTCAATTTCTCTGACTTATAATTCTGAATCACAGTTGTAGCGTATCCATTGACACAGCTAACAAGTGCGGTTGGCATTCTTATGCCTTCTGTAAATTGTTTAAAGTTTAATATGGCATCGCCATTTAATAAATTTACCGGTAACTTGACCCGTAACTCGCTGCGAGGAGGTAATTCGAGTTTCTCTCGCATTGGCGGCGTGTAAACAATAGGTATTCGTGTTGTATTTGTATACAACATTTGACTTTTCATGTCAATATTTGCACCTAATTGTTTCAACAGGTCGCTACCGATTAATCCGTCGTATTTACTATCAACACTGTATACATAAAACTTGTGCCGTTCTAAGCTATTGAAAATCTTAGGTAACGGGATAGAGACAACCGTGTCATGTTTACTACATGCGTGGGTACTGACCACTTCAAATCTTTCCTGTTGCTTGTAATTTTTGTAATAGTTTTCTACCTTTTCGGGACTAATAAACGATCTAGTACTACCAGTATCTATCATAAACACGCCTTGTAATTCGGGAACTAAAATGTGCGGCAGTCTACGTAACCTATTAAAATTTAACTCTATTCGCCTTCTATCGTGGAGGCCATTATGAAAAAATTTTCAGCCTCAGTATAGCTGTGGGATGGTCCCGGGGTTGGTTCCTCATTTGATTCAAAATGTATGGGGTTCGTATCGTAATTTTCCGTATAATTAACACGTCTCGAACTAGCCGTTCTCATGGTGACGTCAGTGTTAGAGCCCGACGGTGCATTACGCGGCGGCACGTGTTGGTTTTGCGAAGCGAACGGTGAATAACCCGCAGGTTGCTGATTGTGCATTTGCGGCGGCCCTGATACCAGCGGTTGTTGCCATTGATTGCGCATATTATTAGAATTATTATTTTGTGGCCTATTATTTCGATATTGGAATGAACTATTTGGTGAATTAAAATTATTTGGCGGTCTACGGTTACTATTTTGACTAACGGAATTAAAAATATTCCTATTCGGATGTCTATCCTGCCTATTATGGGGCTCGAAATTATTTTGATTATGGCTCTGCCTATTATTTACGTTGTTCCTGAAGGGATTCTTTAGATTATACACATTTTGGAGGTTCTGGCGTTCTAAAACTACTCGTAACGCGTCTTCTAACTTACTTACGCCTTTATCGAAAATTAATTCAACTAACTTCTGTGGTAAATTGTAAGTGAAGGTATCAAAAGCTAACTGATGGTAAAGCTCGCCTTTGGACCTTCGCGTATTCGGGTCTGCTACTGTCTCTGTGACTTTCGCAAGTAATATACCAAGATGATGCTGAATTCGTTGACAAAACTCTAAATAACTTTCGTCCCTTTGGATAACGAGTCCTTCTAAAGCCAATTTGAGGCCATGCTCGTTCCTATGATCCCCGAAATGCTTACTAAGGGCTATCTTAAGGTCATCCCATGTTGTGATGTCCTCCTGTTCGGCTATTAAAATAGCTGCTTGCCCTGTTAACCTACTAGTAATAATCTCGTACAGATATCGGTCCTGTTCGGGACTCCTAGTATACCTACTAATAACATACTCGCATTTCTTTATATAAACTGGCAATTGTCTCGTATTGCCTTCGAAAAGCGGGATAAGATTGATGAGTGACTGTGGAACTTCCGTAATTCCTTCCATTATTTTACAATTGCGATATAAATACACTCAATATAAATAACTACTTATTATTTTTATATAGTACCTAACTAACGATGTCAATTGAAAGTAGAGTTTGATACCTTCAATGACGATATATTAATGTTATTACGGCGTTGCTAATCCCTAATAACACACATATATTTAATACAAGTGAGGATACGTATAAAAGGAGCAAGAAAAGGATGATGAAAAAGATTGACTCACATTCCCCCCGGCTGCTTTCACGAGTCCTCACGGTGGTGGAACCTTCTAGATTGTTTCCGGTCGGCTGGAGTTGGACAGCGTTCTGGATCGGCTGCTTATTACTGCTGCGACTGGTCTTCTTGCGTTACTTAATAAATTTATTTGTTCGGCTTCCCGTTGAAACGTTGAAACGTACGTTGCCCGGCACGGTGCGATCGCGAAATATCGGTCACTGGACGTGTCAGGAAAACGACGGGAATCCTGTCCTCAGCGCCAATTAAGTGAACGGCAGAGATTTAAGTTAAAAAAAAGTCTTTATTCAAACCAACAGAGTAACAGTACAGTTTTACAATCAAAAGTATTCTAATCTTAAAATTAATTAATATTACTATTTATAGCTAATTTCTGCATCTTCAGCATTGACGCATGTCCCAGAAAGGTGTTTACTGCGTTGATGCTGATATGCGATAATTATCGCTGACGCGAGAGGATTTGGGCGTTGCAGCACCCTTAACTCGCGCACCTGGAACCGATTTACCAATTCGCTGTCAGCAGTTTTAAGTACAATCCGCGTGCCGCGATGTGTAATAGGTATTCATAACTATAAACGCATAGAATTACACATATTTGCGGATGCTTCACAGGCTGCATATGGTTGTTGTATATATATTCGCACGATAAATGACTACTTAGAGGTATCTACGCGCTTGTTATGTTCCAAAGGAAAACTGGCACCATTAAAGGTTTTAAGTATACCACGACTGGAGTTGTGTGGCGCACTTTTAGGTGCAAAATTATACGATAACTTTATGAAAAGTATTCATTGTAATTTCGATGAGATTATGTTCTGGTCGGATTCGACTCTTGTGTTGGGATGGTTACGCATGCCACCCAACCTATTAAAGACGTTCGTTCAAAACCGAGTTACCGAGATCCACGAGCTGACCAAAGGGCTTCCATGGGGACATGTCAGCGGTAAAGAGAACCCAGCGGATTTAGTTTCACGCGGTGTCAACTTAGATGACCTCGTTGATTCTAATTTATGGTGGAACGGACCGGGTTTTTTACAAGACGCGAACTTTAACATTAATAACTTATCTCAGACTCCGAGTAGTGATGACGCGCACTATATATTGCCGGAAGTTAAACCTAAAGTAGATTTCGCACTCGCTGCTAACACCGAACCGTTATCTTTATTTCCGTTTAACAGATTTTCTCAGTTCTCGCGCATGATACACGCCGCGTCTTACGTTTTACGTTTTATTCATAACACGCGCAATAAAAATAGTAAGCGTACGGGCAGTATCAGCGTCGAGGAACTGCGAGAATCAACAATATTATTGACCAGGCTGTCTCAACTGGAATCATTTCCAGATGAGTACAAGCTGTTGGTTAATAATCGGGCATTACAATCGAAGCACAACTTAAGTAAATTAAATTTATTTATCGATGACGATCGCGTCATGCCAGTCGGCGGTCGCATTGGCTATTCAAATTACTTTTCGTTTGACAAAAAACACCCGATTCTGATAACAAGTAAACATCACTTTACACTGTTGCTGTTTCGCCACGAACATAAAAAACTCTTACACGCCGCGCCTCAAGCACTACTTTTTGATTTACACGACAAATGGTGTTCGTTAGGCGGTAGGAATCTCGCGCGAAAGGTTTTTTATGATTGTGTTGTTTGTAAGCGAATAAGAGGGAAAACCCTAGCTCCTCTAATGGGAAACCTACCTGAGGAGAGAATTACACCTACTTATCCTTTTCTTATTTCCGGTGTCGACTATGCCGGGCCAGTATTCGTATTAAACCGCAAAGGCAGAGGTGCTCAACCGACCAAGGCGTACATTTGCCTATTTGTTTGCTTCGTCACGCGAGCCATTCACCTGGAGCTTATGAGTGATCTCACCACTGCCGCCTATCTTTTGGCCCTCAAACGGTTCATAGCTCGACGTGGGAAACCTGCAGGGATCTGTTCAGATAACGGACGAAACTTTGTGGGTCTAATGCACGAGTTTGCCTCCTTTTTATCCAGATGTAGTTCTGAAATCATTGATTATGCTGCTAGTCAGAACATAAAATTTCGTTTTATTCCTCCTTACGCTGCTCATTTTGGCTCATTATGGGAAGCTGGAGTAAAATCATGTAAGTTTCATCTTCGCCGAGTAGTGGGAAACGCACATCTGACATTTGAAGAGTTTAGCACGGTATTAACGCAGATTGAGGCCGTCCTGAATTCGCGCCCTTTGTCCCCAATGTCATCAGATTCGCACGATTACACTCCACTCAGCCCTGGACATTTCCTGGTTGGCCGGACCTTGACGTCGCCTGCTACAGACGATCTTCAGCAAACGCCAGCACACCGTCTCAACCGATACCAGAGAGTGGAGCAAATCAGACAGCACTTCTGGGAGCGCTGGGCCAAAGAATACGTTTCTGAATTACAAACACGGTCCAAGTGGAAGGTCAATGGTGAAAATTTGGAGCCAAACACGCTAGTGCTCATAAAGGACGACAATCTCCCTCCATTAAAATGGCATTTAGGACGTATATTGAAGACCATACCTGGCAAAGATGGAGTATCAAGAGTAGCAGACATCCAAACCCCATCTGGCATCGTGAGGCGCGCGTACACCAAAATCTGTCCCTTGGTGGATACTAAGCCAGACGGTTCAGCTGGAGCAGCTCAAGATAACTCTTGAAAGTCAGACCTTTCAAGGCCGGGGGCATGTTCGGTTTTGTAACGTACCAGTAACGACATCTATGGACGGACTGATGCAGTGACAGATGTCGCGACATGCATGTCGCAGCCAATAGCAGCGCAACACATAAGTTCGTCATACGACGTCACAAAAAATGTACCGGTTCTACCCCTATCCTCGAATCATGTACAGACTTAAGAACGCAATTACAAAGTTAGCACGTACTATCGTAAAATCTAACATCTTTTATTTCACCTCCAAGAAGAAATTGCCTCTTAAAAGAAAATCACGCAATACAACGCATATCTCATACACATACTAATCCATACTAATATTATAAATGCGAAAGTGTGTCTGTCTGTCTGTTACCTCTTCACGCTTAAACCGCTGAACCGATTTGGATAAAATTTGGTATGGAGATAGTTTGAGAGGACATAGGCTACTTTTTATCCCGGAAAAATACCAGAAGCTAGTAAAACTATAAGTAAGAAAGGTTTCGCTCAGCAGGAGTAACGTTGCCTGCAAAGATGAATAAAACCTTGCACCAGCAAAAGGGCGTATCTTCGTGGCACTTAGGTACAGGATTTTGCTGAGAAGCGCAGTTTTTCGCAAATAACTCAAAAATGGTAATCCAATGATGTTACAAAGAATTTTCGTCAAAAATGTTTATTAAGCTTTACTTTTTATTTTTTTGACATACAGTTTTTTTTTCAGTTTCGGCTGCATGTATGGAGTGGCCACCCTTACAATATTTATTTTTGTTATTCAACTACTAAACTAAGTAGCTTATACACTTACTTATACAAGACATCTATACTTAATTTACATCTTGTAGTTTTAAGTAAAATGTCTGTGACATACGAACGGCCGCACGGACCGGACATGATGAAACTAAGAGGGTTCTGTTTTTGCAACTGTAAAACAAGGTAAAATAATAATGGTACATTTGTATTAGTACAACACCAATTAAATCCGAACAAATTAGAGACCTATTGCGCACAACATAGCCACTCGGTCATAGAATAGAGAAATGTTATAGAGTGATCTGTTGTTATAAAGAGAGTAATAACTAAATAAGTACGATGACATGCCTAATCGTTGCATTCGTTTGTATTCTGTTTATTAGGTACGGAGTTAAATTTGGGGTCGAATTTCACTTTAAACTAACATATAATCAGCGATATATACGAGTAAGAGATATCACTATAATATCCCAATAGAGGTGCGTTATGACAGAGCGGGGCTTCCTTTTAACGGTTACGATCTCGATTTGTACTGTTCTTGGAATTTTAAGTCCTCAATTTTTATTTTTTACTTAAACATAGATACT
This sequence comes from Hedya salicella, assembly GCA_905404275.2. Classification (NCBI taxonomy): domain Eukaryota; kingdom Metazoa; phylum Arthropoda; class Insecta; order Lepidoptera; family Tortricidae; genus Hedya; species Hedya salicella. The sequence goes on along the minus strand of FR990112.1, from coordinate 15,578,329 downwards.
CAAGTCTCACAATCACGACAGAAAACTAAATTCGCAGTCAGCGGCGAGGTGAGACGCAGACGGACGGGAATTGAAATTGCGTGAACCCATTTCCACTAAAAATTGCCATCGCAAGCACTTGCGAGCTCACGATGCTATCAATGTCAAGCGCGCTGAGAGTGAAATTTGTTAAAGTTTTGCCATACAAATTTCAATTCCCGCCTCGCCGGTGGAAAAGCACCTTAAGTCCATACTATGCCGCATGACACTGCATTGAAATAATAAAGGTAATTAAAAAAGTATCGCGTTAGACACGTCGTATATAATATATGTTTCATTATATTTTACTATGAAGTTTACATAAGCTCCGAAAGCCGAGTGGTCCAAGCGTGCGACTTTCAAACAGGCGATCGTGCCATTTGATATTTACCGCTAGTTTTTCGGTGAAGAAAGAACACATCTGCGAAGAAATTCAAGGGTGTATGTGAAGTCTCCAATCCGCACTGGGCCAGCGTGGACAACATTCCCACTCATCTGTGAGAGTAAGCCTGTGCCCGGCAGTGAGACGAATATAAACTGATGATGACGATGAAATTTATTCTAGACATAGGTAATCTCGGTACAGAGTAGTGATTCGAATTACTAAATCCGATTCCCTTTAACGACTCTTTGACTAATTAGAATCCTTAAAACCCATTTACCCCGAGAATTGCTGTTTAGCGCCTACCTCGCCCCGCTCCGCGATACCGAAGCAAACCGATCATTCATTCGACTCCGTACTAGGTTACCTAGTCGGCGTTAGTACTCCTTGGAATCGGATAAGATTTATCCCATCAAAAACATAACATGTAAAAAGATTGCCAAGTCTGGCAACCTTTTCTACCACAAAAAGTTGTGATATAATAACCAAGTCGGTTAATTTATTCAGTAGTACCTATCTAGGGAAGGATCTACCCCATACCTTTGTCATTCATAAAAGTTCACCGAACTAACAACATGTTATTGTGACGGTTAATTAGTTCAGTAAAACCTATCCATGTGAGCATCTATCCAACAACTTTGTCATTCATAAATGTTCATCGAATTAGTTAACTATCAACATGTTATTGTGACCGTTATAGTGACCCTATCAATATTACACATCTTCATCTTTTTAATAAATAAAATGACTTGGCCAATCACACAACGGCAATAAACTACATGCAGCAAACCCTACCTAATTTTATTAGCCCTCTGAACGTACACGAATAATTAATTATGTTGCCGAGCGATGGCCAAGTCATCATCAAAATTTCCCCATCTCAAGTTTATTCTGTTACTTCTCTACTCTTTGACTCAGCTTTGGTCCGATCTTTACGGGTCGGTTCTTGCCCATTCGTTGAGCCCGCTGGCAATAAAAGCTGAACCAATTTTATACCACGTCATTTCATTTACGAGATATGTTTGCAGATGGATATATACGAGTATGCGTAAATAGATATTTATTGCTGTGTAACTTACGATAATGGAATAAATCAATTGCGGAGCGGTAGTTATCATATTTTGTATGAGTAATATGAGATTATCTTGAAATAGATATGTGGTATTGCCAGACAAATAATGTTAATAAAAAAATGTGTTACTAACTATTAATTTGTATTTTCGTATAAGTTTTAAGATATTTTTCATAGATACAGTAAAGGTTAAAAACAAGATGAAAATATTAACCACGCATCGATGTTTCGGGTGATTAATATACGTAATACAATAAGCTTCGCTTAAGCTGGCAATATGGGTTGGGTAAATTGTCAACACTGTCTTTTTTAGGTAGTCTCTCTGTCTGTCAAAACCCTTTTTGTCAGGAATGCGTATACTATTTTTAATATTTGTTGTTATAGTGGCAACAGAAATACATCATTTGTGAAAATTTCAACTGTCTAGCTACCACGGCTCATAAGATACAGCCTGGTGACAGACGGACAGACAGACAGACAGACGGATAGCGGAGTCTTAGTAAGAGGGTCCCGTTTTACTCTTTGGGTACGAAACCCTGAAAACAATAGATTGACTATATTGGAGACAAGTATTGGCACGTTCACCTTAAAAAAGCAAACACATTTTGTGTGCTACCCACGCACAAAGATTCACTGAATACCTGTCAATCAAACCGTGTAAATAGTTTTCTGTTCTCGCTCAACGGTAAAGTGAATTATTGGCATAGTTTAAATAATTCGGCATCTATGTTCAGTGGTTCTGTTAAAACACTAGGTAAACATGCCATTCAGTCTAGAAATATAAACACTAGGATAAACATCGAACACTGAACGAACTAGTTAGGTACATTAAGACTGTATTTTTATTACTCCCTCTCCGGAATCAAAACCTGATTCCCCGTTACCTGTGTCAATTTAAAGAATTGACGTTTCTGAATAGTGATATTGTTCTGTACATCATTAACACTTTCGCAACCGACACTTTTGTAGCGGCTCGTAGCGGAAAAAACCGTATGAAGCGAAAACTTGCTACGAGCAGAGCGCCCGGTGGGTTCGCGGTCGTAAACAGTTTTCTTATTAAAACATTTAATATGACGTCGATCGGAACGGAACAACTAATCCCGTAATGGGGCTGGTTAAAATATAACTTAAATATCCTTCACACACAGGCTAAAAGAGTGTTAGTTTGTCAAAGTATGTGATTATTCTTTGTGTGCTATCAACAGTTAACAAAATAGTCAGAGGCAATAGTACATTACTGCAGACGCCGGGAAAGAAGGGCTTGCCGGGTAAGTAGGTATAGACGGCCGACCGTAGAGAGGCCGGATAGTGATACGAAGCGGGCAAGCACTTTTCACGGCCAGAGGCAAGTATAGTGCTTTTCTCAAACATATGCAATGAAATAAAAAAATACACCACTAAAAAAGTCCACGACAAAAGTGTTTTGAATTTTCCCTTCAATCCCTCCATAATGTTTGTTTTTAACAGAAGTCGTCCGTATTTCGCGAGTGTAGTGTTCGAGTAAGACCCTATTAGGGCCGTTATAGACAACCTTCATAATAAGAATCTTAATTTCTATAATACATAAAATAAATGCAGAGGATATTTAAATATAGTCTACGGTCTCTGGTGACCTACGTATAGACTATATTTTAAATTTATTCATCAACATATGAACCATACAGATTTGTTTTCTTAATACCAGTTCGTGTGTAATAGGCATTAACGCGGATATTTTTGGTCCGATAACCATTCAGCCACTAGAAAAAAATAAAAAAATAAAATTCAGCTGTTTAGCCTGTAAAATTAAAATAAAATTACTTCCCGGCCTAGGCCTTCAATTTTGTATGAAATTCCTTTACAGTGCTCTCAGGTTGTTCCGCCCGAAACGGGATACTTTGAAGCCTGTTTTAACGCACGTAATGCCTACATTTCATTGCATGTTTGAGAAAAATTATTTATGCCATATCTACTATTTTACTAAAATAGAAGCATCTAAAACGGCTCCTCCAACGGCATAGTGTCAACGTTTCGCGACAAACATCATACGAATCCCTCCGCTTTTCACTTGCGTTCCTATTCATATTCTCATCGGAACAACTTACCCCCAGCACTTTAAACCCCGCTCACCTCTACTATAAAAAGTTTATATAGCTAACATTTGAAAGATGCGTCGCCGGAACAGGACCGTGCGATCTGCAAAAGTTATCCAGAATCATCAAAATGTTACGACTTCGGACGCGAGGCCCTCCGCATATTGGTTTTGATCTAATAAAAGCATTCAAGCACTCATCCTATCACTGGTTGGAGTTTTGATTGCATGTATTAGCTCTAGGATTACCACCATCAGCCAACTAACTGATATAAGATCTACGGAACCAAAATTGATTGAGCCATTCAAGCATTTTGTATCTTTAAGTGCCTGAAACATAATATAGATTATATTGTTTTCTGTATTGTTATATTTTAAAAACTACGATAGACGGAGAGAGGGTTTGTCAAATTTAGGTTTCATTTTGCATTGTAACCTGCCTGTAACCTAATAAAGTTTCTATAATTTGGTATTTTGTTTTATTCTAAAAACTAACTACGAAAGACGCAGATAATTTTAGTAAATTTTAGGTCTCATAAGTTATTCATGAAAGTGCCTGAAATATAACAAAAAATATATTTTCCATTATATTAAAAATTGAGAATTGGTCAAAAAAGTCATACGTGACTGGATACAGAAAACGTGAAACCACGCGTTTTAAGGCCTTTGGCGCTGACCGAATAAAAATTCTGGTGCTTTAAATTCTATACACATACGTGTACTTAAATCATGGAAAAGTCGACTTTGTGTGCTCCGGCTTTATTGCAAACATGTTTTCTATCGTTTCACTAAGTCGCTACTCGGTTTTATTAACTTTTGAAGAGCACAAAAATAGAAATAAGCTCGCAAGGTCACTCTCGTATTTGTTCCGACAAAATCATGATATATAGTAGATTGTTTGACAAGGGGCTAAAATAAGCCATTTTGACACGAAGTGATTATTTGGACGAGCTCACGAGGTGAGCGAGGACAAATATGTCTGAGTGTCATAATCATAATGGCTTTTAGCCACGTGTTAAACACTCTGCTTTTCACTTCGACTGCGAGAAAATAAAAAAGACTTAACATTAAAATTGTATATTTCATGAAAAATGTTTGAGCAATTCGATCAGAAATTTTGGCCAATCTGATCAGGTTGGTTTGTTTGTTATTAATTATTCGTAAGCAGAATGTAACTGCCCGGAAGTATTTTTTTTCAGTTTCATAGAAATTTGTATGGGATTATATAGCTTTCTTTTAAACCTTAGGGGCTAAATGTCCTATTTTAGTCTCGCTTGGCAAAGCTAATATGACGTACTTTTTGAGCAGGAGAAGTGAAAAAAATATTTAAGACACTGCCTACCCTGATCGGCAACGGCTTCATACAGGCACAGAAAACCTGCTTACCTTGGCTAAAAACTCTACACGCCACTGACTAGAAGCTACCCGCTTCGTTCGCGGAGGAGATAAAAGTAACAACCCTCTTTTTGCTTAAGTATAGTCGCTTAAATATTATCAGAATAGAAGAAAAATACATTTCACTTAATGAGATAAAGTTAGTGTAAGTAATTACATTATTTATCTACTGAGCGCTAATACACATAAGAGTATAGCAAAAAAATAATAATTTGGTAGGTATACGAGTACATATTTATAATATTATTTAGGTTTGTAAGACATCATCAAAACGTCGACAAAACAAGAAGTGCACCCGAGAAGGCCTCCACTCAGCAATATATGCCATTGGCTACTATACTTCTGCCAATGGCGATTTATTGTGGAGCCAGCAGATCGGTTGTGAGGGTGATCGTTATTCTTACAACTTCACACCTAATAGTATATAGAAGTTAAAACATCGTTAAGTAACAAAAATCCAAATACCATCACAAACTTTCACATTTATAATACAAACCAGAAGATGCCCGCAACTTCGTTCACGGAGGAGAAAAAGTCATAACCCCTCGTTTTTTCTTCAGCGTAGTCGGGTAAAAAGTATCCTCTAACCATCTGGAGATACCCAGCTACCCGTGTACTAAAAATTGAAGAAATCTGTTTAGCCGATTTTGCGTGATGAAGCCACAACGACAGATACAAACATACACAAAATCCAAAAAAAATATTTTTCGTTTAAGTGACCTCCAAATAGTCCATAACAATAGATTTTTTGAAAATATTTTCAATGTACAGACATTTCAATTTTACAACTTTATAATAGTATTGATTACTAGGATTTTTCAAAATAAACTTCCCAATTTCGGTCGCCAGGCGTTTTGCACGTACCATTTTTCACCAGCCAGAAAGACATACCGATTACGGCACGTGTATTTCACGCCGTGATGTCACAAATGTCGGTCGTCAAGGTTTATTGGGCAATGGTAAACATTTGCAGTGGTCTGTGACAGCCTCATCCCGCCTAATGGACTAAAAGCTCAAGTTATTAAGGACACCGCTCCCTCGTGTGGTGGCATTATCCTGTATAATGACGGATTTAAAACGGACTAACTCTTTGAAGTAAGTTCATTGCTTTTGGTAGTTCTATTATAGATGTCTCAACCACTAGCAGGTTTCTGTCGAAACAGAATTTATATACAGTCGAGTTGAATATTTGAGCATTGACAAGATTTCAAAAATAACAATTTAATTATTAAAATTCGAACGCAGTAAATTATGTAATTCAAAAGTAGTTTAGTAGAGTCTTTGTTTTTAAATAATCTAATTATTAACGAGGTAGTCTGGGAGTATTCTTTGCGTCGTTTTCTTCTCTTCAGTAAAGCTCATTTTGTGAAACGCTGGTAGTTAATCTGTAAAATAAAATAATGAAGCCCTTCTGGCAAATGTGTAACTGTCTTAAGTATGTACACCTTAATTTGTTTTCTCGAAGTGGGTAGTTTGCACAAATTATAACTTTGACAGATTTGTTTTTTTTCAGTCGACTCCGTGAACGACGGGAACTCAAATGAGATAATATACGTGATATAATCCGTTTCAACTGTTTTATTCAAATTAGTGATAATTGCGAAAACAGAAGAGAATATTAGAAACTTATTATTTTATTTGAATGCCCCATAAAGAGCTAGCAGTAACGAAGGTTTAACAAGCGCGACTATTTTATTTACTCGATATGGCGATAAGTAAACAAGTTTAGTCAATACCCTTGGCATTTTACACAGACAGCCGAAATGAAGTCTAGATGGTTAGCAATAAAATAAACTACGTCGACAAAATAAACAACTCTTTGTATCGAGACATGGAGTACAGAAAATGCAAGGAGGTAATCTAATATAGGAAAACAGATGAAAAAGTCACCAGCGGAAAGTAGTAAATAATAGTTCCAAATCGGTCTTAAATGGCGCTAGAGTAGCAAGATAGTATGAAGTTAACAACCAATTAAAACAATTTTTATTAAGTTGCTACTCAATCGTTCAATTCGTCTTCTGATGCTAATTATTCAATCGTGTTCAAAATGTTTTCTCTTGCTTACTTATTTTCCGAACTTTGTAATGTGGCGCAACTAATTTAATGCCCTTTGAAGAACACTTTAAATACATAGATAGGTATATTGTTCTCACTAGCTGTGCCCGCAGCTCCGCCCGCGTGGAATTCGGTATGTGTCAGTAAGCGGCTACTTCACCCCTCTCCCCTGGTGGCGTAACTTGAAGTAAAGTACACCATGCTGAGTCGCAGCCTTTTCCTTAGCGCACACATTGCTGGACCCATTGCAGACAATTTACCTAATTAACCTAAAAAAACAATATTAATTTTATGCAAATGATGTCCTGTCTGTGTGTGCTTTCTATGGAATAAATATATTTGTCTTTCTTCTTTCTTTCTTTCTTTAAAGTCCAGATAAAATATTATACAATTACCACTAAATAAAAATAAACCAAAATCAATCGTTTTTCGCCCTTATTCAAATTTTTGACGTGATTTAGAAGACATAGATTATAGGTATACTTAGTAGATGTATATCGGACGATACAGTACCACTTTTCTATTTTTACGTCCTTATCCAAATCAAGTCCATGACAAATATCATCCAAAACAGTTCTCCAATCATATCAGTCTAAGCATGAAAAGGTAAGAATACATACAAATCCATACTTCCTAACAAACTTTCGAATTTAGGTCTAATATTATTTAGAAGTAATATTAGAGGAAAAGTGAATATAGATATCAAAAACGTGAGGCCAAATATTTACATTTTGTTTAAAGTTACGTTTATGTATGCACAACTAAATATGTACATACATACTCCAAACGTAGGTATGTAGAGTATATTTATATAACGTTGACATTTTACAATATTATTTGTACACCCCATTGTGAGTCTTCCCGGTGGGCATCAGCACGAACAGCTCCGTGCAGCTGGTGACGCGCGAACACGCCCCGTAGAGCTGCCCGTGCGAGAAGCAGTCCAAGCGCAGGTCCACGCCGGCGACACGCAGCGTCTGTCCCTGCGCTTGTAGATGGTCATGACGAAGCAGACGCTCACGGGGAACTGTAGGCTCTTGAAGCGGAACGGAAAGTTGCTCGGGATGAGGGGGATGCGGGGGATTACACGGCTTCTCCGACGCCGCACACCATCAGGATTTGCGCCTCGATGAGGTTTCGCTGCAGCTGCGCTACTTTTAGCTTGTTTCCGTTGCATAACTTTGGAGGTGACAAATTCCTAAGAAAAATGATCGTAACTCCAATTTTCAGGGCAATGGGGAATGGATGAAAATTTTCAATAATCTTGAAATTTTGTTTATAGGTAGGAATAAGCCTTCTCATTGGCAGAAAAAAATACAGATTTTTCTGTTGCTTACAATAAAATAAAAAGATGAAAAGGTGTTGGCGGGCCTATATGCCCGTCCTTTACGGTACGGCAAAAATAACAGTACATTTACAGCCATTTTTAACTGACTTCCAAAAAAGGAGGAGGTTCTATGTTCGACTGTTTGTATTTTTTTTATGTATGTTCACCGATTACTCCGCCAATAGTGGACCGATTTTAAAAATATTTTTTTTTTGAAAGGATATACTCCTGAGGTGGTCCCATTGACACCAAGTTGGGATCCGATGATGGAATCTCAGGGAAATCGAGGGCAATCCTCAAATTTTATAGGCACTTAGAACGTTTTTCATATATTCTTTTAAGCTATTTAAGTATTTGCATTATGAAAGTAACTAAGCTATTTAAGTATTTGCATAATGTAAATGTTGGTTAGTTCATGGTATGCATGGTTGGTTAGCTCCTTAATAGTTAAGAGTTAGAGGATAATTCTTAAAAAATCATCTATTATAGGTAGATACGTTAAGACTGTTAGTCATATTCTTTAAAGTGTGTCCCTGAAATAGTTTCCTTATTACCAAGTCAAGAATACCAGGGAAAACGAGAGAAACCCTCAAATATTATAGGCACTAACAATGTTTTGTATATATTTTTCTAAAGTTATCAGTTGTTTTCGTCTGGTTGTCATCATTTCATGCTGAGCTGATTATGGAATGCACGATGAACTAACCAACTTTTACATTTCTTACTTCCAAAGACTCGAGATGCGTGCAAAGTGCCTCCTCAATCTTCCCGTTCTGGGCTCTACAAAATACTTTATATCACTACTAAAATCCATCACTAAAAAGCAAAAAATTAAAATTTATAAATAAAAAAAGAACCGACTTCAAAATAAACTAAAACGCCAAAAATAATGTTTTATGTACGGTACGGATCACATTTGAATCACCTTTTGAAGTTGATGCCAAACCTGATGTAAATAAAGTTCTTTATTCATCAAAAATACGAATTACTATGACTCAATATATATGTAGGTAGATAATAACTAAAGGCTCGCCGCCGCGGTTCTTATTAACGGTTTGGCACCGACTAAAAAAGGTGATTCAAATGTGATCCGTACACCTGGCTCAGATCTCCCTATACGCTCCGAATGTGGTCTTCATCGGACGGAATGATCCTGCATAACGTCTCTGGTAATCGAACCAGGGCGTTGGTTTCCCCCAGAAGTCCTTCTCCCACCTGAAGCAGTACCTGGGCGAATTACTGCACATGTGAGCCTCCTCCTTGTTGATACTACCGAGCCACTTATCTCGTATTTTGTTGTATTATTTAATGATTTATTTAATTAAATCTGTCGATATCCATACCCCCTCTTCTAAACTTACAGTTAATTTAGTAAAATGCTTCCTCAGTGGCTTAAGTTATATCATAAGATATTTATTTTAACGCCACCTAGTAGTTTAGCGGAGTACTCGATAGTTCGTAGGCTCGAGAAACAGCTAGAGTAGGTTTGAGAAAAGTTTGCACCTCCTTCCTAAGTAGCGCGATAAGATTCAGGTGCAAACTTAACTCAATCAAGTGTAGTAGCTACCCCCCTTTTAAGGGTTGAATTTTTATAGCCTGGCCGGGGATTTTCTCCACAGATTCGTAAAGTTTGCATCAAAATCTGTTCAGCCGTTTTCACGTGATGCACGTACAAATAAACAGGTAAACAGATAAACAGATAAACAGACAAACAGACAAAAATTCGAAAAACTGCTGGATCGGGTTCTGTTATCAATTGTAAGTATCCTCAGCAAACATTTTTTCGAATATCTTCCATGTACAGACTTTCGACCCTCTTCAGCTTTATTATATGTATAGATTAGTTTTGTATACTCCATAATATATGGAGTATATTGACTTTTTTCTAAAGTAAATAAAAGCGATTTTGACACTCGTAAAATACAATAGAACTTTAATGGAACGAGATTTTTTTCTGATGAATTTGATAGGACTGTGAATACTTTTACTAGGTGTTATTTGGAACTGTATGTAACCAGTGTGTACTGGTGTATCCTAAATAGATGATGGAAATTTACTATGAGCTAAAACAGTTTGTGTATGATATTGTTCCGTGAGGAAACTTTTGATGCCACTTTCTGGAGGTAACATTGAGTTATAGTATAGTGTGACCATGTGTGCATACTTAAACGGACATGGAAAATTTAATTAGAACACAATTTTTGCCAAGACAAATGAGAAATACATACTCCTTACTATTGCACGAAGTTGGCACTTTTATTTTGTTTCATAAAAATACTAGCTTCTGCCCGCGACTTCGTCCGCCTTATATTCGCTTATCACGGATAAGGGTAGCCTATGTCCTTCCCCGGGACTCAAACTATCTCTATACCAAATTTCATCCAAATCGGTTCAGCGGTTTAAGCGTGATGAAGTAACAGACAGACAGACAGACAGACACACCTTCGCATTTATATAATTATAGTATGGATATGGATTAATATGGATACAACAATTTAGAAGGCGCCCGCAACTTAGTTCGCGGAGGAGAAAAAGTCATAACCGTGCTTTTTTTCTTTAGCATAGTCGGGTTAAAAGTATCCTATAACCATTAGGAGATACCCAGCTACCCGTGTACCAAAAATGGTTGAAATCCGTTAAGCCGATTTAGCGTGATGAAGCCACAAGGACACATACAAACATTTCATTTTTACAACTTTATAATAGTATAGATGTCCCAAAGATTACACTTTAACCAATTTACACGCGAATGCTAAGCCGACCTCTCTTAATCCAGTTGGCACGGATAAAAGTAATTAACTTCGCAGCTATTTTACGGTGGCCTGGGATATTAACATGCAAACAAGAAGGACAATAGTGTTGTTACGTAATTATGAAGCTTAAACAGATAACGGTTGGCGTTTTAATAAATCATCTGATGAAAATGAAATTGTAATAACAAAATGTGATAGCAGGGCATGCAGAAGGATTGTAAAAAAAAATGATTCCGACAAATTCGTTTGAGTAATTATGAAGCTTAAACAGATAACCGTTGGTGTTTTAATAAATCATCTGTAATATAATGAAATTGTAATAACAAAATGTGATAGCAGGGCATGCAGAAGGATTGTTAAAAAAAATGATTCCGACAAATTCGTTTGAGTAATTACGAAGCTTAAACAGATAACGGTTGGTGTTTTAATAAATCATCTGTAATATAATGAAATTGTAATTACAAAATGTGATAGCAGGGCATGCAGAACAATTGTTAAAAAAAATGATTCCGACAAATTACGAACCTCGTCCTTTTTTGGGAGTCGGTAGAAATACTTCTACCTGACTACGACAACACAAAAAGGTGGATTTAACATGTTTTCTTCTTCGAACAAAGTTGCCACTTTTAATTTATTTGACGGAGAGGAGCGAAGGTCTCCTTTTTAGCTTGGCGGTTGTCGGGCTGTTTTATTGTACAGGTCGTTTTTCTCAAGCGATTCTTTTAAAATTATGTGAGCAGATTCGGTAATTACATGATTTTTTGTCTATTATGTATTTGGAAAAATTAACTTTTTTTTTGTTTCATCAGCCACACACTTAACTCCCCATTGGTAGACCTTATTAACATCGTAAAAGCTACAGAGAGTGTGATGCTGTTGGTAGGTCAGGAGGCCTATAATATATATCAGCTCACAGAGCCACTACTAACTAGTCTATAAAGTAACATAACAATTTCAAAATAGCGCACTTTAGCCAATTCTGCACACGTCAGTTAAGCCTAGCTCTCCTAATTCAGTTTGCATAGCTAAAACTGCTCAAAGTAATTAACTTCGCTGTTAATCTACGCCGGCCTGGGATATTAACATAAGTTCAAAGAAGTAGGACAATAGTGTTATTATGTAATTACTTTTAGTAATTAGTAAGCTTAAATAGAAAATGGTAAACTCGTAAATGGATCATCTTTACTATAAAATTGTAAGAATTAAATGTCTGTACATTTAACATACCTATATTTCATGTCTCCTGTTCGGAAAGTTTAATTTGCATTGTAACATTTAGAAAGAAATACGACGAATATTTAAGTGATGTTGGGCCAATCCTTAGCGTTTTTACGGCGTTTATTTTTCGTCATTGTCGTCTCACCAAGTATCTTTAAAATAAATGATATTCAGAATTCACTTTTTATGAAAGCGACAAACAATATAGCTACTATAATTTACTTTAACATTTAAATTGCATAGGTTAGCAACAGGAGATAAGAAGGTTAGCAATAGGAGATATTGCTTGGTGAATGTAATTAACCTTTTATTATCTTTAATTGGGAACAACCCCAGCGCGTGGTTATATCTACAATAGTGATAATTAAAGCATTATTATTATTAAGTTTTCTGCAGTAAATAATAATTAAGTTTATTGTTATCTCCAACGCCAGAACAATTATGAATTACAATGTACAAAAAATTAAGTAGGGGTGACCGGGTAAGGTCGAAAGATCGGGAGAGCTTTATGTAGGAGGCAGATATAGCTCTCGCAATCTTTGGACAATGGTTCATAGTCCATTATGGCCGCTGTGAGAAGCGAGCCGTGAGACGAAATTCCCCAGTCTCCCCTAACTTACTAATTAATGACCATTATTTTTTATAATGTACCTATATGTGTTTATGCATATGTGCGTCTTCGTGTACTTATACCTCTAATTCAATTTCGAACTGTTTCATAAACGTATGTAATGAACTTAGTTGTTAAATAAAAATAAAATAATATAAAAATAACCGATACAATATCAAACAGAAATTGTCAAACGATTTTTATTAAATAAAACTATGAAAAATAAGTATATTTATGTCCATATTAAAAACGATAAATATTCAACAGTCAAAGGGATCATAAAACGTCCGAAGGGTTCGTCATTTACGTATTGATAAACAATTAAATAGAAAAATGGCTCAGTCATATCAACAAACTCTTTGACTGATTACAGATTGGCTTCCAATAATAGTATATTACTGCAGAGGGCGGGAAAAATCATTTCATGGATGAGTACGGTTTTCAATAGATACGAATCCACGAAATGACATTCCTGCCGAGGCATGTATACTGCTTTTCTCCAAATATGCGAGGAAATTTGACACATGTTTGTGTAACTTATTTTCGTAAAAATAACAAGACAAATAATATTTAACAAAATGAAATTCACGTTCCCGCCTTAATTTTTTTAAGGATATTAAAGTTAAAAGTTTTGGGTCCGAATTGTATATTTGGTTACAAATGACATATAGTAATGAAAATAAGTAAAAAAAAACCCATAGCAATATTTAAAATAAATATATACATTATTACTTTAAGTTGAATCGGCAATTCCTAACGGACAACATTAAAAAAAACATACCTTTGCTACAAAATATTTATCAGTTCCTGAAGATCATTAAGACTAAATAATCTGTATTATGATTTGGACACAATAATTATTGACTTTTTTTCTATTATTATTGGCATTAACCATGCAGTAACTAAACGCAGAAAACAATTTAAGTTTTTTTAAATGTCGGTTTTTGTACGTTACTATTGGTTGTATGGTGAATTTTCAAAGTCTTGGATGAAATTAAAAGTAAAAACCTGCACAATAATGTACACTTCCTGGGCCTGTCCGGGAAGTAATGCCACTTTTTTTTAAATTGATTATCGTATCAACGTATATAACGATGGACTTCGCGGTGTGTTTTTACTACATTAATGGGAACATTTCCGAGCAAGTTGAAAAAAAAGCCTTTACAGGGTGGCACATTTAGATCGGTCAGTATGGAAAAGTCTGAAACTATAAGATATACGAAAATCTCTTCTTAGGAACCATGTCATCGATTTTAGTAATAAGAAAACTGCATTTATGAATGCATTAAAAAAACTCAGTTCGGGAAAAACTAGTAACATTTACTGCTTAAAACCTACACAATCGATATCAAAATAGAAATAGTGTTAGTTTTATTATTCAAAACGTCCGGGTTCGATTCCCGAACAGTGTTTTTTTAAAATGTATGAATGCCGTTTTTCTTAATACTAAAATCGATGATATGGTTCCTAAGAAGAGATATTCGTATGTCTTATATTCTTAGAATTTCCCATACTGACCGATCTAAATGTGCTACCCGGTATACTTGTATACTTATTTAGTTATAACTTCTAATAAAGTTTACGTTTCTACGTACTATTACAAGTTTATAAGATGCAGATGTAAACAAAATTTAGTATTACCAAATGTGAAGATACCATCAAATGGATATTAAGAAACCCAAACTACTGTCTTTGAACGTGCTTCGTGCATATTTCAGTTCAAAGGCTATTCGACCAATCTAATCCCAGATCAATTCCTTTTGCACACCGAACCAACAACGTTTTGCAATAAGAAAAATATAAAAATATCCTTTTGAAGGCCCCGGCAAGCTTGGCCGAATTCCACCTTCCCATACAAACAGAGTATCGTTCTCATTTAAAAACTAAGTGTTGGATTGTAATGAAACTTTGCATATACAAGAAAGTAAGAAAGAAAGAAAGAAATAATTTATTTGCATACACACATACATAAAACAAAACAAAAGGTGTAAAATAATTGCGGCAGTGTGCAAGCAAAAAGGTTTAAGCTCAACATGTGCTACAGCCGGAAGGCCGCAACGCTGATTTTCAGCCAAAACCTTGTTGGTGACAAACGACCACCACACAGGGCATCGGTCCAAGACCATTCTGTATGACATTAGAAAATAATCACAATATATATATATATATAAGAAGCATGAACACTATAATTCCAACTATAATTAGTTACTACACTTATCCCAAAATCCTTGAAAGCATATATACCTACGTGCATTAACACTAAAATAAAACAATAATAAAATAAAATAAATCAATAATAATAAGTAAATAGATACGCCGCTCAGGTGCACTGAGCTTTTTGCATGAAAATACTTTGTATTTAAGTCTGAAGCTGTTTACTGATTTAGAGGTTCTGATAGGTGGTGGCAGATTGTTCCAGCACTTGGTAGCAGCGTATCTAAAACTGCCACATAAAGCGGCAGTTTTGTGGGCGGCTATTGAGAGACGGAATAGAACACCCCTGGTTTGGTACATTGTTTTATGTTTGAGCCACGTCAGTTTTTGATATAGATATGCTGGCCTCTCAGTTTTAACCAAACGGAACAACAATGTCGCGAGATGCAATTTACGCCTGGCTTCCATTTTAAGCAGATTAGACCCAATTAAATAGGGGTGACATGTGCTCTAGATACAACGAAAAAGGTATGTCTAGGGTTGTAATTAGTTCACATGGCTCCAGTTTATAAAACATACGAAATACAGCAAAAACATTTTTTTTTATCAAAAACTTAAATTTGCTGTATTTTTACTATGGTATCTGAAGCCACATAAACTAACTACAGACCTGAATATATCTTAATTTATTCGAAGTACAAAGTTTCAGAGCAAACTAGCTAGTTGTTTTAAAATGAGAGCGTAACTGGGTTGAACTGCGGAGTGTTTTAATCGCTGCACTTCAAAAGCGATGACGGACTTGCTACTATAAGCGTCGAGTCTGTTTGTTCGCGTGTAGCTGACACTGTAAAGGGTGCCGCATCTGCTGCTTCACCGCCCGCACGCCCCCTGCTCATGCGGCCGCCTGTTTCAATGTCACGTCAGCGTGCTTATGCTGACGTCGCCGGTCAGCCTGTCGCAGCTAACCAGGCCTCCTTGCCTTCTAAGGCAAGTGTAGTACGGGTTCCTGATAAGGAAGTCCTTCCGCACTGATGTGGATAAGGGAAAAATAGGCGCGCAGGGCACCTCGTAAAACTGTTTTTGGCATTTCCAAGCCGGTTGGTTCTGGTCTTCGGGTTGCTACACTAAGGCGCTCTACGTGTAGCGCTCGCATCACTCCGCTGTGGCTGATGACGTAGTGGAGTTCGTCCGCCAGAAGACTGGCTTCTCGCTGAGGGTGTACCAGCTGCAGTTCCAACACTACGTGGACTTCAGCTCATTTGTGGTGTGCGTACCGCGGCTGCTGCAGCACACCATCGCAATTGCAGACTTCTGGCCGAAGGATGTAGTATTTAGGCAGTTCCGAGGCAATCTGCCGAAACCTACACCACATCGGACGACGCAACGAAGGCACGGAGTTAAGTCTCCTAAATCAAACTAGTTTTTAAGTTTTTCTATTTGTTTTTGTTTTTTGTAGTTTACAGTGCCTTGGTTTTTGAATAATAAATAATACTTTTATGTAACGAATCTTTTACATGATACATGTAAATTCGATAAAAAATGTAATAGAAATAGAAAATGATGCTCTGCATCTACCTTATGCCTAAAACTCTGATGCGTTTGACATTTTATTCATCACTAATTTGTTACATAAAATTTATAAATAGAAAAAGAACCGACTTCAAAATAAACTAAAAAGCCATAAATAATCTTTTATGTACGGTACGGATCACATTTGAATCACCTTTTGAAGTCGGTGCCAAACCATTCATTTATTATTATTACTATTAAGAACCGCGGCGGCGATCCCTTAGTTATTATCTACCTACATATATATTTAGTCATAGTAATTCGTATTTTTGTTGAATAAAGAACTTTATTTACTTCAAGTTTGTTTTTAGTTCTTTTTTTATTTATAAATTTTTAGTTTTGCTATTTAGTGATGGATATTAGTAGTGATATCAAGTATTTTTTCTACTCCTGTACTTCTTTCTGTCATTTAAATGGTTACCAACTCTAATATAAAGACATACATCACGTAAGACTTGCAAAACTCTATAGTCTATTTCCCAAAAAAGCATTGCTAAGCGTGTCACAATGTCGCTATTAACGTATTCCTTGGTGCTAAAGAGTACACAATTTCAATCTAATAATTTATATTCAGTGATTCTCAAACGAATGTTATTTGAAATAATTTATATTACCAACTTAACAAACCACCGAATTCATACAGATTTAAATCAAAAAATATTAATGTACGTAAATGCATTGCTACCAACTTCAAAAAAAAAACATTTTTTACAATTTACGTACACATATTTTATGGCCTATTTTTTTTCAAATCATAACATGTTTTCATCACTGGCAAGTACACGCGAATTTAAAAAATAAGAAAGCCATAGAAATTGATTGACAGCTCGCTTTTTAATTTTCTTCATGGCGCTAAATTTTATTCATCTTGAAGTTGTTGGTTGTTGTCTTGTTATAAACTGTTGAAAGTAAGAAAAATGTAGGAAGACGAGCCTAATTGTACTTACTACCGAAGAAATTTGTGTTGTGGCGCAAGAAGTATCAAACAATTTGCTGCTAGAAAAAGTTCAGCGTAAATGAAAATATTTAGACTTTTTGTGTCTTATTAAAAAGTGCTTAGGGGTCATTAATTAATTACGTAGGGATCCCTGGGGGGGGGAGGGGTTCGAAAAATCTATCGTAATTAATTAATGGCCCCTTAGTTGTAGAAAAACGATTGTATTTAGAATTTTGTTTTAAACAGAGCTAATCGGCTTAAAGAATACAGTGGCCGATTCGCTCAGTTTAAAAACCAAAGACTAAAAAATAATATGACTAACAGTTTTAACGTATCTACCTATAATAGATGATTTTTTAAAGAAATATCCTCTTACTCTTAACTATTAAGGAGTTGTACCTTCCGTCATCAGCTCAGCATGATGAGATGATGACTACCATATGCAAATACTTAAATAGCTTAAAAATATATATGAAAAACGTTATAAGTGCCTATAAAATTTGAGGATTGCTCTCGATTTCCCTGGAAGCCCATCATCAGATCCCAACTTGGTGGCAATGGGACCACTTCGGGAGTATATCCTTTCAAATAAAAAAATAATTTTTAAAATCGGTCCACAATTGGCAGAGTAATCGGTGAACATACATAAAAATACAAACTATCGAACATATAACCTCCTTTTTTTTTGGAAGTCGGTTAAAAGCTTTAAGCTAGTTGGATAAAAAGTATTCTTTAACCATCTGTGGATGCCCAGTTACCCGTGTACCAAAAATAGTTGAAATCCGTTTAGCCGATTTGGCGTGATGAAGTCACAACGACACATACCTACAAACATACAAAAAAAATCCACGTGGATGATGATATTTTTAAGAAATGAATTTCCTAGATGTCCATTTTGATTGAAATCAAAGGCTGTATGTGAATTGAAAGTATTTAGTTATTTCGTTTTTTTTTTCCAAATTCTCAAATCTTTCTGGCCAACCCTGTAGTATAGATAACAGTTGGTAGCTTCACCCACGTTACCGATTTCTAATAAAAACTTCCACCCTCCCCCCTTTAACCTCCTTAATTACAGAGATAAAAACTATTGATATGCCCTTTTCAGTGTTCAAACTCTTTCCATACCAATAAATTTCAGAGAGAGTTCAGAGGTTTAATGGTGAAAGGGTAATACACAGACAGCGCTACTTTTGCATATATAGGTAATATTAAGTATGGACTTCCATGCATGTATGCTCTTTTTACCCGATTGCATTCATATAGGCACAAAGGCACTACCTACCCTGAACGACCATGGCTCCATAGAGGCACAGAGCTGCCTACTATGGCCAAAAAGTCTGTGCTCGCCACTGCTGATAGGGCATGGCAACATAAAAACAATCTAGGAATAATTAATTTAGTACAAACATTCATTTTAATATATTATATATTTGTACACTTTAAAATAATCAAATGTAAAAATCAACAATACAGTAAATGTCATTTTTTGGTGGAAAGCTCACAAGTAGCCTAGCCGGGCATACATACTTAGGTCAGGTTAGGTTATAGAGTACTTGTTACCTGACCCGAAACAAAACAGAGGGCTATGACATTATTCCTCCGTAAACCAAGACCTTCTAGTATATTTGTAGGTAGATATTTTGCAGTTGGTTATTTTCACAGATCTGATGATATACTTTCGGATGAAATAGGCTGGGGGTAGTCTGACAGACGGGCTGTCTCGGGAACCGTGGCGTTGAGTTGCATTCACTTTACGGAATTGCCTTTCCTCGTTCACTGTGATTGACTAATGGATGGCTTGAATATACTCGTATATCGAACATACGTATTAGGATCGTGTAGGTACCATACATATTTTTAATCCCGACTAAAACTAGAGTCTCTAAATAAAAACAGTTCAGACAATCCGGTTTGAAGGACCAAAAATGGACTCTTGTGAAGCTACATTTAATTGATTAAACAAGAAAATACGTAAAATTTAATCCTTTATTCAGCAATTGCTGATTGACAAGTTGACATAACTGAAATTGAGGAAGAAATAAATAAACTAAAGACTTTTGCACTCGCATGAGTTCTAATCCGGAATAAATAGGGATATTAACTTTGAGGGACGATTTCACCAACATTAAATTTACAAGAAGAGAGTGTACTATAAGTTATACTGGGGTAGCCACCCCAGTATCCTAACTAGATTTGTACATTATTAAACATTTTCTTACTGTGGATAAAAAATAGTCAAGTCAGTTTCGCACTTTGCCGGATTTTATTTGTATAATTTTCAATGTGCATCTGAATTATTAAGCTATGTTATTTTATTTATGTTCTACTGTTCTTTGCAATAAATGAATTTGAATTAGTCAATGTCACGATATCGATTTCAAGTCACTTATTCACAATATGCCGTCCGTTTACTTGACTTGGAAATTTCCAAGCCATTTGAGTTGGAATTGTTTGACTTATCCAACAATGCCAACACTAATGTTATTTGGAACCTACAATCAATCGTTTGATAGCACTTAACACTCTGGCTGCCACGGGATCCGCCGGCGGCCCTACTAATTTAACTTCCACAGTCCAAGGCTATTTTCTCACTAAACTGTTTTTATTTCCAGGCCGTGAGATAACTTTATTTTTTGACACTAGGTAGGTAGAGTATTAAGAGAACGCTGCTTCTTGTACAGACAAGACATTATGATGCGCCTAAAGGTTTATTTAATACTAATAAGATGGCAAACAAGCGTCCGGCTTGCCTGGTCATAAGCAGTCACCGTAGCCTAATGTATGTTTGTATACACCCCACTGGCAAAGTGTGCTCCCCGGCAAGGCACAAGGCACTAGTTCAAATTCGGCCAGAGTCTTGAAATATTTCATTATTTAAATATTTGTATTTCAAGAATATAAACAAATTAAAATTAAAAATGGCGTAATAATGGGACAGCGGCGGCGCTGAATTACAGTGGCGCCCAAAAAAATAAGCAACGTTCAATTAAACGTTCAATCCTAGTAGTCAAATATAACATCTGTATACAAACATACATTACCTAAATTTTATTTGACGTAACGTGATGCAATGAAGTAAAATCATAGCAGATTTCATAGTCGTCCTTGTTAATCAGAATTATTTTAATACTCCCGAAAGCATCAAAGCTGACTAGTCAACGCATTTGATAAACTTGTGGCATTGATTATAATTTTATGGCATAACGATAAGGGATAAAATTCGACGAAGCATCGCGATATCTCCAATTAAGCAATATATCATGGATATGATCACGGTGATTTTAACGAAAATTATAACGATTGTGGCTATTCAAACTACATGAAGTAACATGTCTTTGTCGTGAATGATATAGCGGTCCTTCATATAAAATATACATTGCTAAAGTTGACATATTGTGGCCACAATGAATCTTATTCTTGGGGCCCAATTTCACGAGGTACTGTAAAGTCTCCGTTAAACGATATCTCAGCCATATCACGGCCATTTATATTGATTATTGCTATTTGAGCTGCATTAAGTGACATTATAGGGGGTAAATTAAAAACAATTAAAAGCGGGTATTGCAATGCTCAATGTAGCGAATTTAGATTTACGCATTGAACTGATATTTGTCACGCGTGTCAGTTCCCTATAATACAATTCGCCATCTTCAGTCGTACGCTAACTAATTAATGGATCAATCAAAGAGCGATTATACAAATATTTAATGTATCTAAGAAATATTATAACGGTTTCTTCGAAAAGGGCACATCGCTAAAGAAATTGAAATTGGAAGTGTGATATCTTTGTCAAATCTCGGACATAACTCATGTGTCACGTGGAATTTGGTCCTGCTGTGTAAACAATGCGGACTGTATAGTTATATTGCCATTTAATTATCATAATCATAACTGTAAATACGACTTTTGAACAAAATAATTCTTAAATGATTTGGAAGTCGTTGACTATGTATAATGTTGAAATTAATTGGTTTTAGCATTAATCGCTAGACATAATAGTAACGGATCAACATAGAACCTACTCATCTCTTTAATAAGCACCTCACAAAACATGCGGTCTAATCACTAAACAGTGATTTCTTCCAAATAAAAATAAAAATTACGGGACAATTTTACACAAATTGAACTAGTCCCATGATAAGCTCAATAAAGCTGGTTTTATGGGTACTACATGACGATATATTTTACAAATATATTTACTTATATTCATAGAAAACATCCAAGACTCAGAAACAAATATTTATGCGCATTATACAAGTATTGGCCATTATCGGGATTTGAACCCAAGACCTTCAGCTTCGCAGGCAACGTTACTCCCGCTGAGATAAACCGATCGCCAAATAATCTTAGACACTCGGAGATGAGAATGAGCACGGTGAGATATTAAATTAATTTGTAGTGTGTGTCCGTGTCACTTCATATACTTTCTTAGTAAAAGTTTTTGCAGCAAAGCCTGCTTTTAACAGCCATAAAACAAAACTATATCCTATTAAACTAAAAACTGTCGTTTATATTAAACTTAAACCATAACGTTTCAAACTTTTCTTCCAAACAGAAATCCTGTGGAATCAGAACTATAACTAAGTACCTAATCCAGGATACGATATAAAAACGTTCATAAAACCGCTCGTAAAGAGGAGCACTCCCTAGTGCAATAAAGTTGCTTATTGAAATAACCGCACCTTACTTTATAAGCTTTATAGTACGGCTCTCGAGTTTCAACTGCTTTAATACTATTGTTTACGAGGGCAGTCTAATCTTGTTAGTTTATGATGCTCTTTTCAAGTTAATTTGCGATACTTTGGTGTGAAACATCACCTTGATGTCTTGTAATAAAGGCCCGAATTCAATGTGACATTGTTTAATTCCATACAAAATTACCAAGAAACTACTCGTAGTGGCATAACTACCTACCCTTATTAATAAAATAATATTAGTAAGTATGCGAAATTTTATTTGTCGGTTTGTCTTTGCATAATGCGATAGCGAAGCAACGGATTGATATGATTTATTATATATCTATTATATATGTTGTATCTATTATATATGTATACATATATCTATTATATATGTTTACATATATAATAGAGATTGAAAAGTGCCTTATCCCCTACCCTCGGGGTAAACAGAATACTGGCAAAACCGCGGGAAATTCTAGTGGATAATCAATGAACATAATATATCTCCACTATTTCTCATTTGGCAGAACGAATTTGACCACTGGTTCATAGTTAAACGTGTCGTTGCCAATTATTTGACGCACTGTCTATAAACTAATCAAGAGATTATAATGATTTTGTTTACCCTCTTACATAGAGTTACGCTTTGACATTCTTCTCAATAAAATAAAATAGTATTATTTGCCATATAACTGGCAGATTGTTTATCTCATAACTTTTGCTCGCAGTATTGCTTCCTTTAGAATCTCGAAAAACATCTTGTTCTTGACCTAAATAGGGAATCTTCATCCAATTTCTCTATACCTACTACTTTTTTCTTAGCATTCGATTTGTTTTTTAATATTTTCAATGTACTTACAAACATTTCCAACTTTATATTAGTATAGATGAGACAAGCTCTGACTGAAGGGCTGATCAACGTCAATAATACTTTACTTCGTTTTTTCTAGAATTAGAAAAAGGGTAAACAATCTCGACGTGTCTTTTTATTGAAAAACACTTTAAAAAATAAGTCACACCATGTTTGACCGGTTTCGCTTAGTGGGAGTAACGTTGCCTGCGAAGCTGAGGTCCTGGGTTCAAATCCCGGTAAGGGCAAATATCTGTGTGATGAGCATGAATATTTTTTCCTGAGTCTTGGATGTTTCCTATGTATATAAGTAATATATCTATTAAATATATCGTCATCCAGTACCCATAACACAAGCCTTATTGAGCTTACCATGTGACTAGTTCGATTTGTGTAAAATTGTCCCGTAATATATATTTATTATTTATTTATTATTTGTGTAACAATTATATAGCAAAAGGATGGTAATTACATTATTTTGGTTTCATAAGTAATAGTTAATATTGTATAAAGCGTTTTCTAATGCTAAAATAAAAAATGTATAGTATTATTGACGTTGATCAGCCCTTCAGTCAGAGCTTGTCTCATCAATTCTATTATAAAGTTGTAAAAATGTAATGTCTATTAGTTAAAAAAAAGATTGCAACGGACTATTTGGAGGTCACTAAACCGCAAAAAAATTTTGGACTTTTTGTATGGCGTATGTGTCGTTGTGGCCTCATCACGCCAAATCGGCTTAACGAATAACATCTAACGGACTAATTTTACTGCAAGGGTAGCTGGGTATCCACAGATGGTTATAGGATACTTTTTAACCAACCGACTTTGCTGCAGAAAGAATAGGGGTAATGACTTTTTCCTCTCCGCGAACGAAGTTGCTATCTTCTAGTTAAATTACAACAATGTCATGCGGAAGCGTGCGCTACCATTGGGCACCGAAAATGAAGAGTGTTGCTACATTAAAACATATGCAGGAACTAAAAACATCCATGGCATAATATGTAACGTGACTTAAGCTAGGTTTACACTATATTTATATGTTTTGTATTAAACAATAATAATTAACATAGATATTTGCTTCCTGTCTGTCACACAGGACTTTAACTTACAAGCTGTAATGTGCGTCTACTTGAAATTTACACCGAATGTGTAGTGCAAAACCCGGATAGTTGCCCTACTTTTTGAAATTAATTTATATCTCCTGGTACAAAAGGCCAGATTCTTTATTAGTAAAACGGGTACGTACCTTGGTTTATTATCTTCATATTCGTGAAAGGAATAAACATAATCTTTCATTTATCCAGAGTCTTGGCGATTTTTGTGGACCTCAAAATTTTGGGTCATACATCGCATTTAGGAGATAGTTGCCTACTCCATGTAAATTACGTTTAGGATATACATTTACCCCTCAAAAACTTTGATCGCACCTAGCCATCCCATGCAATCGCACAGAGACATGCAACACGGTCAATTTAGTTGTAGTTGCAGAGTCTCTCGATAGATAAATGAAATAACATGTGTTTCATTCGCGAAACTAGAGAATACTCTAGTTTCGCGAATGAATCATTTGCCTCGCTTGCAAATATGCAAGCGAGGCAATAAAAAGAATAATTTTATTTTTTAGTAACTGTTTTTTTATCTTAATATGTTTGAGTCTACCGAGCATCAGACTTGTAACATTTTATTATTAGTGGCTCTGTGAGCCGTGCCATTGCTATCTTTCAACCCCCATATCACAGTCATTTTGAAAACAAAAGTCAAAAACTGAATCGACAAAAAAAGGCCATATAATTATCGAACTCCCTCACAAATTTTACGAGAATCGCTGCTGCTTTCAAAAACATCTTTGCTTACGCTGCAGCTTTTGAAAGCATTTTTGCCCACGTTGCTGATTTTAAAAGCATTTTGCCCACGCTGCTGCTTTTGAAAGCATTTTTGCCCACGCTGGAACAGAGACGCTGCGCTCGCTGTGCTCACTCGGTCAACAACATATATAGAATCACAAACGTCAACGTCCTCAAAATGTTACCTTCTCCCATGTTTTATACACATACGAGTAACACAATGTATAGCCATAGGAACCATGAAACTTTGTTCAGCTCGACCCTCCGTGACTGCCCTTTCCCTGCCCTTGTTTACCCCAGAAATAAATAGGTTAAAGTGACGCCTCGCAACTTTATATTTAGACTGACGGAACACATGAAACGATGAGTTTTCGCATATTTACCGTAACCAAACACTACTATCGTCATTTTACTTAGTTATACGAACAAAACAAGTGTACTGTCAGTAGCTATACGGAACGTGCGCCAGCTTCAAGGGGATATTCAGTATTAAAAACTAAATGGCACTTTAAAACTAAACATTAACCATGTCATGGATGGCATTTTGTTCTAGAAACATTTTAGCCAAATAGGGACAAATTCTTTTGTATTTTTTTGACGATCCTACTTGGGATTTTTTTTTATTTATTTTTTTCATGTTATCCAATTTTATCATTAAACTGCCCTAAAATCTTTTTGTTAATAACGATTCAAAAGGGCTCTTAAATTCAAGTAGGCTATAGCCTGACTTACTCGAATTTAAAAAACTTTGGACTTTGACTTCACTAAAAAAAGAGAGTAAAGTGACAATTAGCTCAATGACAATAGTTAAATACTGTAAGTACCATAGTACAATAGTTCGAAACCGTTACCACGCTAGCAGTACTGAAAGATTTCGATTAATCATTCGTATACAAAGATGGTGTTGTAAATTTCGGGGAACGGCTTTTTTGTAAGGCGATTGACAGTCTACTTATTGTATTCGCCCATCGCTTTTATTTTGGTTCCCTGTCCAAAGAATATCAATGGAACCCTTTTATTAAGACCGACGCTTCTAGCAGAACTGCGTCACGTTACTCTTTATCGAGAAAAATTGCCTGTCTTTTTCTATTCGGTACAATGCAAGAGTGGTGGATGATGATATGTCACACGACAAGTATAGTCGCAGCTAGTTTACAGTAGGAACAGCATCTAGTGCACAAGTAACAAAATTATATATAATATTTTTTTACACAAATCGAACTAGTCCCATGGAAAGCTCAATAAGGCTTGTGTTATGTTATGGGTACTAGACGACTATATATTTAATATATATATTATTTATATACATAGAAAATATCCAAGACTCGGGAACAATTTATGCTCATCACACAAATATTTGCCCTTACCGGGAATTGAACCCAGGACCTCGCTTCGCAGGCAACGTTACTCCTACTGAGCTAAACCTAATCATACAGACAGCGCACATTTAAAAGCTCGACTCTCCGTGACAGGCCTTGTTATTTCCCGTTCACCCAAAAATACGAGTAAATAGGTTAAAGTGACAGGTCGCGTCTTTATATTTAGACTGACGGACGCACTGATGGAACACAAATATAACACAGACTTTCTGTACACAATGGTGGCCAATCGCTACTATTGGCAATTAGTTGAATTCTGTAATGAATAAAGGAATAATCAAGTTTGAAATAAAATTAAAATACCAAAATGGATGCGGATGTTTGCTATATATAATGATTATCAACATTGCATTGATCTCAATTCATCTACCTTCTCGTGCATTAAAGCCACACTTGTTAGTAGGAAATAAGGCAAAGCAATAAATGAAACAAATGTTTATGTATAATTTAGGCTTAGTTAATAACGGTATACAACTTAAGTTTAGCTAAAGTTATTAGTTAAGGTGGAGTAAGTAACAAAAATTTAGTTATAGTTAAATTTTACTGCTAATTCGTGCATGCTGTGTCCTTCTGTAAGTAATAAGATGCTTAGTCTTAAGCTGTAAATGTAAATTATAACACATGTAAAAGTATGCTTATTGTTGAAGGTACAAATAAATAAATAAAAATAAAATAAAAATAAAAATAGTCTAGGGGCTAAGTATCGGGGCACCCTAACTTAAATACCAGCAATAAGTTTATTTTATTACTTGTCCTTAGTTTTATTTACATTATAGGCATCATTCTTTTTTACCTGATCGAATTTAGCAATGTCTGTGAGCCTACCATAAAAATAATCTAAAAACGCAATTTTTTGCAATATTTCCCTCCGTTAACGTTTTTTGTTTTCATTGGTTTTACGAGTCCGATTTAAACCTAAAAAACTTTATTTTTTAACCGTTTTCTTTTAGTTTAGATGTGAAATTAAAAAAAGATTATGACTAGATATAAAAACTTTACAAGTTTACTCTATTATAGGAAATATGACGGTATTATCGTAATATGCTGGTATTGACGACAAGTTTGTCTCAACGGGTTGTACAACGGCCTACAAAGCAAACAGTCCCGGGTTCGAATCCCGACCAGGGCAAGTGTTTGTGTTATGAGCACGAATGTTTGTTCCTGGGTCTAGGATGTTTTCTATGTATATTTAAGTGTTATTATTTACTTATATATTATGTATATCGTTGCCTAGTACCCATAGTACATATTGCTTAGTTTGAGACTAGGTCAATTTGAGTAAGATTGTCCCCGTGTTATTTCTTTATTTTACCAACGAGAACATTTTACTTTGGAGTGTACCTATAGTATTTTTGCATTTTTTGGTGTAAAATTTACTATTTTGATTGGCTTGATAAGATAAAGTTGTTTGATATTTGTGATGCGAACATTTGCGAGCCAACAAGTAATCAATGAAATAATAAAAATATCGACACAGCAGAAAATAAGCTGATGAATTTTAGACAGCTACAGTCTATAATCAGATTTTGAATCTAGATGATTTAAAATCTGATTATAGACTATAAATTAAGTCGTAACAGGACTTAAAACATTACCTACAAAATTAAACTAGTGTGTGTACTTGAATGATTTAAATTTTGAGCCCACCAAACAAACTAAACTAAACATATATTATGACGGCGAGTTAAAATATCGATAACGATAAACAACCCTAGGGTATCGATGAACTTCATTATCGACTGCGATACATCACTTTTGTGACCGTGTACATATAAGTGTAACCCTCCCTTCCCTCAAATCCCCCGTATTACAGTGCAAAAGGGACAACTGCAGCTGGGAAAGATCTGACCTACAAAAAATTGGCGAAAATAGGGTTATGTAGTCCCCTATTTCCTCTTCCAAAACTGGACTAATTTTAGTTTTTCTTTCACATATGTTATAATAAGTTCTTCGGCTATGCCTCTATGTTTTCTGTTTTTCTTTTATAATCGTTAAATTTGTTTACTGAACGTTTGCTTATGGCGCAGGATCTCTAATTAGGTTAGGTCTCTAATTCTTAAAATAAACAAATTATTAAGAAAAATAAAACATAGGGGCATGCCAGAGGTTACTATAGATTATGTAAATTAAAAAAAAATGCTTTATGATAATTATTCAGGGAGGAACCGGGGGATTACGTTTGTATGGAGTAACGGCCACTTGTATATCCTCTTAAATATATCTCGGTGAGATTATATGAAAAAAAAAACAGTATCGGTTAATCTGTTTAGAAGCTACCGTGCTATAGACATGGACACACAGATACACTCAGGCATGCTTTGAGCCTTTAATATCAAACTAACTCTCAAACTTTAAATCGCATGCTACGCCTTGGGGACTAATATTACCTTTTCGACGCTTTGACAAACAAAAGAGGTGACACTCAAACGACATGTCATCAATAAGTTTCACGATAACATATCCCGATGTCAATGGGCCTCGGTCTATATCGGTCTAAATACCTTGACGCATATATCAGTCGTTGGCGTTGAATCTGTGTAGCGGATATATGCGTCGTTGGCGTCCAGAAGCTTAAACAACATCCGTTGAACCACGTTATATTATGCCCTCTCTATTATGCTGAAAATCACATCATCATCGACAATTCCTCACCACAAAGGCAGCAGGATACAAGGATCTCCATCGACCGGTCGTGCGCCGCCCTCGTTAAACGGTTCCCTATGATCTTTACCAGATCATCGGTCCACCTTGTTGGTGCGCCTTCCCACGCTGCGTCACATCACAAAAATCACATGGCTTGTAGCAATTGTGATTCTTTCAGCGCGATCTATCCTATAAAAGGGTCTATTGATTATCATTAAAGTTCAATAACCGTAAATATTGCTTCGATTGCTATACCCGTAACTCGAATAGCTTCGGCGTCGGAATGCCTCTTCATATTCCCATCATCCCGCCATTACTGGGGTCAGCCATTCAATATCTGCTTATAACCCTCCTTCGTTCATAGTCGGGTTCGGATTATGTAGTGATTCCCATTCCATGTCAAACTCTAATTCTTGTTAATTACATCTATACAGAGTGAAAAAATCGAATACCACACGAAAACTCTAGAAACTACTAGAATTTACCCGCAACTTCGCTCGCTTTACACAGATTCTCCATAGAAACATCTATTTTTTTATTTAGTCTTTATTGTTACAAAAGAAAACATCATAGTAAAGGCAAACTTAATGCCAGGAGGCATTCTCCACCAGTCAACCTTAAGGCAAAGCAGAAAATTTGTAGACGGAGCTCAGACTTTGAGTACAAAATATATATTAAGATACAAGAATAATATAAATATACATACATAAATATACTTATAAATAGAGCGCGCGTACACAATCGGGAAAATCTTCTTACAGCACTGAGATACGCAATTCTTTGTCGCGCGACGAAAATTGTCTGTCTTTTTTCTTTTAACACTCTCCCTGCCAGCTATATATAAAGAGGTTCTACTACAGTGGCCCATGGGGTCTGCTGGCATATCCCAAGATTTCTGTTGACTGGCGTGCTGTACAAGGTCAGCTGGGGGTTGCTGGCGGATCCCATGGCAGGGAGAGTGTTAATACAATGCGTGAAAGTCGGATGATGCTATGTCACCTGACAAGCGTAGTCGCGAAGAGTTGTGCTAGACCGACAGAAGAACTCTAAAATCTAGCCAATTATCGATACGACAAACTTTTACCGGGTCAACCTTCTATTGTTGGGTAGATAATAAAATTACTTTTAATTAAAAAAAAAAACTAAGCTACTGATGAAGGTATATTAACAACGCTCGCTTATCTGTTTATATATTTGGCAACGTCACAGTTGTGCTGCGATGAAAGTAGGCAACCCCTTTTATTCCAATTCCTTGTTTCATATTCTCTCAATGAATTGAGCATTCATTATGATGAAAAAATCGAGGAAGGTGATTGGAAAATATGCGTATACATATATTTCTTTTATTTCATTCCTTCCGTACGGGATTTAGCTAGGCAAACCTTTTGCAATGTATCGATTCATATATTTTTTAAATAGAAGGTGCTCACAACGTCGTTGCCGGAGCAGAAAAAATCATAAACGCTCTTTTTTCCTTCAGCGTAGTTGGGTAAAACGAATTGCTTAACCATCTGTGGATGCCCAGCTACAATAGTATAGATACTTATGCTCGAATAAGTTTCATCATCAAATAATTCATGGATGTATATACTTATCCCGTTTCTCGTACCATCTATACTATTATAAAATTCTAGATTTGTATTGAAAATCAGTATTCTATGGAAAGGGGTCATGATTTCAGGAAAAATCTTACTAGCGCGATGCAGGATCGTCTTTTCTTTTGTATGGCCGCGCGGCGCCTTGCCAGTCAGTATTATGGTGTCATCTGTTAGCCAGAATTTCTTTGTCCTCTCATCATGACAAAACTGCTGGACGGATTTTGACAAATTTTGGTACTGGACATCCAAAGATGGTTTTTTTACCTTTTTACCAACTACGGTAAAAAAAAGTTTTACGCGGACAAGGTCGCGGGCACCTTCTAGTAACTAATAATTTTATTTTATCAGAACGAAACTTTAACTATGTTTCAATAAAGCTTTCACAGTTATTTCTTAGATTCCATTTAAATACGAATCCGACCAATATTAAAACTACGCAAACAAATAAACGAGACGAACAATTCGGTAAAATTGATTAAATCGGCGTTTTCGCGAAACATTTAGTTTGATGGGTGCAGTTTTCGTGCAAGAGTCTGTTATTTTAAAAAGTACACTATGCTTCACAAACTCAATACAATTAATAAATTAAAGTGCCATACATTTTAAGATGACGGCGCATCATGAAATTTGTCTCGACGGCGCTACGATAGCGTCATGTTTATGTCTCAATGAATGGTGTCTGGTGGCCGAATGTAACACGGAGGTATAGGATTATGATTAAGGAGAATCTAGACAGTTTGTGATGTTGGATAGCTAGATTGGAATTTGGCATGGAGTATAGAAAAGGTAAGGAAAATAATGTCATATAGAAAACAAATTAAAAGTGTCTAGCGGAAAGCAGGAAATCCAACCAGAATGGCGCTAGAATAGCAAAATAGTATAAAGTCAACAAACAATTAGGTACCAGTGGAAAGGCGTTCATATAACTACGACTGAACTGTGGAATAAATTACCGCATGCAGTATTTCCGGACCGATGCGATCTTCAAACCTTCAAGAAAAGAGCGTACTCCCACCTGAAAGGCCGGCAACGCACTTGCGACTCCTCTAGTGATGCAAATGTCTATGGGCGACGGTGATCGCTTACCATCAGGCGACCCGTCTGCTCGTTTGCCCCCTATGCCATAAAAAAAAATATAAGCCGATTCCCACCGGGTTGCCCAAGGAAAGGCTATGAGTATAAATTAATACACTTCGGCTTCCCTTGTAATTTTCTGGTGCCATGCCTCTGCTAGGTACAAAACATTTTTATCGAAATGCTACCTGAGGATTTCTTAAAAAAAAAAACCGCAGAAAAAAAGTGCCCGAAATTTTCCATAGATTTCACAAAAAGTCAATGGAAATTTTCGGACACTTTTTGCTCCCGTGACCATGGAAAGCTGAAAAGCTTCCGAAACTTCGGGAACTCAAATGAGATAATATACGCGAATTAATCCGTTAAATTGTTTTATTGAAATGAGTAATAATCGCGGAAACAGAAGAAAATATTATATAAGTTTGAGTTTGAGAAAATGTCACAAGAAAAAAGTGGCAATATTAGTGTTACCACCATACAAGACATATGGAAAATGCTAACACAATAGGAAACAAACTTCGAAACATCTTTTTTGTCCAATTAGGATTGAAAAGGCTCGTGATTCTGATTGGGAATTTTACAATGAAAAAATATATTTTTTAATAATGCTCACCTACTAAATCCATCGTGCTTCTTATTTTCAATTCGTGTACTAAATATTTCTTTCTTGCATCGTTGTGGACTTTTTTGGCATTATCATCGTATAATTTGGGACAATGTCTTATGTGTTCTCATGAGACGATATGCGATAAATAATAGCCCCCATTCGCTTCCCTTGCTATCCAGGATCTGTTTCCGCCCACGCCATAGGCATTTACTCGCAGCACCAGAGGCGCGCACCGTCTCTCGCAGAAGCTCACCATTAGTTCGAGCTCTGCACTGTCTCAATGCATGTCTCGCATCAGCACCTGACTGGGATATTTTTGCCTTCAGCTGGAGTGATATATTTAGGGGATGCTTAGAGTTCTGTGAGGCGATGGACGAACGTCGTAGTTCTATTTTATAGATGCATATATTGTTATTTTTTATCATTTATCGATAAACTGTTTATTTAAAATCTCCATTTTATACATATTATAATTCACAATGATTTAGTTTTTACTGTTAGCTGTGTAATTATTAGTAAATAGATAAATAAATAGCGCAAAAATTATGGCGTAATCGTTCTGATTTGTAATATCCCTTGTTATATAGTTTCAATAAAAGATGTAAGTGCTTTTTTTTAACTCGATAGTGCTACTATACCTCGATATATCCTTTATGTCTCTAAATGACGAGTAAGATCAAACGACATAACTCTTTTCGAAAACATTCTACATGTCTTCTACTTTCCTTAAGCCATACACAAGATCAGAAATATCGTAAAAATATGATATGAAACAGACCGTATATCGAGTAAACGATCCGGTACGAGTACAGTCGGCAAGAATATACCAAGTTATAAATGGCTAAAATTTTGAAACTCCGTAAAAAATTATGTAAACGACAAATTGAGTACATAATGTACCTAACTTACGCTTGTCCGATTTTTGAGTCGGTTAAATTACCAAGACAGGCCACTTTCTAGTAAAAACACATTATCATATGTCATGAAGATCATACAGTTAGTATTTTTTGTCACAAAACGACAAAACGGGGCTTAATCGCGTAGAAATATGATTTATATGATTACCGTTCGATGGCAATTCTTCGACGTTTCGAGAGGCTGGTATCTTGATGCGTGAGTTTTTTGATCTACCCGCGCTTGGTCTTTATTATTAGGTTGAACACTACGGGCGATTGTACACTACAAGGAATTTTACTGTCCGGCAGTCCGATTTTTCATCAACTAGTATCCATACTAATCCATACTTATATTATAAATGCGAAAGTGTGTCTCTCTGTCTTGTCTGTCTGTCTGTCTGTTACCTCTTCTCGCTTAAACCGCTGAACCGATTTGGATAAAATTTGGTATGGAGTTAGTTTGAGTCCCGGGAAAGGATATAGACTACTTTTTATCCCGGAAAAATACCGTTCTCAGCGATAAACGAATTTAAGGAGGACGAAGTCGCAAGCAGAAGCTAGTATATCATATATCTTTCTCCCCGTTGCCCACAGACCATGGTCACGGACGAACTTGTCGCACTATAGACAACACTCAGTCACGACTCGTCGACTGCAATCACGACATCTGGCGAATTATCGGATGATGTTTGTTTGTTTAATGTTCTTTAGATTTACTAATAACTAAGCCTCGTCTTGTTGTGTTGTGATCAGGACTATAAATCGTCTACGGTTAAATCAATGTTGAGTAAAAAAAACTGAAATTTTAAGATGGCCCCTAACAAAATAGACCGATAATCGTGTGAAGATCGCGGGAAATCATTGGATGAGGGCGGCGCGCGACCAGTCGTTGTAGAGATCCTTGGGGAGGCCTTTGTCCAGCAGTGGACGTCCTTTTGCTGATATGATGATAATGATGACATCTAGCAATAGCTGATAATTTTCAAACGGCAGACGCTTGTCAAACTTAAAGACTTCTTTTAGGGTTCCGTAGCTAAATGGGAAAAACGGAACCCTTATAGTTTAGTCATGTCCGTCCGTCCGTCCGTATGTCACAGGCACCTTGCTCAAAAACTATAAGATATAATTGATGAAATGTATAGTATAGGTCTATTGTATAAGCCGCTACTTAGTTTGATAGTTAAATAACATAAAAATACATTTCTAGGGGGTACCCCCCTCCATGCATGTAACCAAGACAGAAAAAAAATCATTTCAGCAAATATCCGTACGGCACATATTTCGACAGTTCTTTTAATATTTTCGGAAATAATCGCTCCGAAAGTAGCATAAATTGTGTCCCCCCACTCTTTTTTCTAAACGGTATGGCCAAAAAATATAATAAAATTACAAATATAAATCTTTATAAAATACTTTTAACGAAAATTATTTTGAACATGATCGGATATACCGTTTTTGACTTATTGCCAAAAAACTACGCTTCTCAGCAAAAAGACGTAAGTGCCGTGGAGATACGCTCTTTTGCTAGTGCACTTTTTTATATCGTATTTTTTTCATCTGTAGTGCATTTTTTTGTATGAACGGCTGCGGAACCCTACACCGAGCATGGTCCGACATGCTCTTGGCCGGTTTTTTTTCTTCAGGTCTAAACAGAGCGACAACGTTGTAAAATCGTCGGCTACTTAGGACGCAGGGTACAAAGATCCCATTGCAATTGCGATAAGCGACGCTGTGTTTCAATTGTGGATGTTGTCAATTGTCTCACATACAATACGATATCATTACGGCACAACGTGACACGTCCTTCAATACAACACTCGTAATTACGTCTGTATCAAGTATATGGACATGTAATTACAGATTGTATAGTAAACATTTGATATTATTACAGAGTAGAAAGTGCCCGCAACTTCGTTCGCGGATGATAGAATAGTCATATTCCCTTTTTTTCGTAAGGGTAGTTGGTTAAAACAGTTGAAAGTTGAAATAGCTGTTTAGCCGATTTGCAGCCAATTGCATACAAAAAAAACCTTAAATAGATATCTTTCTTTTCAGTAACCTGCACATAGTCCATTACAATCATTTTTAACCGACTTCCAAAAAAGGAGGAGGTTATATGTTCGATACTTTGTATTTTTTTTTTTTATTTATGTATGTTCACCGATTACTCCGCCAATTGTAGACCGATTAAAAAAATCTTTTTTCATTTGTAAGGATATACTCCCGAGGTGGTTCCATTGCCACCAAGTTGGGATCTGATGATGGGATCCCAGGGAAATCGAGGGCAATCCTCAAATTTTATAGGCACTTATAACATTTTTCATATATTTTCTTAAGCTATTTAAGTATTTGCATATGGTAGTCATCATCTCATCATGCTCAGCTGATGTCGCAAGGTACATCTTCTTAATGGTTAAGAGTTAGAGGATAATTCTTAAAAAAATCATCAATTATAGGTAGGTGCGTTAAGACTGTTGGTCATATTCTTTACAGTGTGTTCTTGAAGTAGTCTCCTTATCACCAAGTCAGGATCTGATGAATGCAAATGGAATACCAGGGAAATCGAGAAAAACCCTTAAATATTATAGGCACTAACTAATTTTGTATATATTTTTCTACAGTTATTCAGTTGTTTTCGTCTGGTTGTCATCATCAGACAAACAAACTGAGCTGATGATGGAAGGTACAAATGAATATGAACTAACAAATTTTTACATTTCTTACTTCCAAAGACTCGAGATGCGTGCAAAGTGCCTCCTCAATCTTCCCATTCTGGGCTCTGAAAAATACTTTGTATCACTACTAAAATCCATCACTAAAAAGCAAAAAATATATATTTTTTAAGTAAAAATGAACCGACTTCAAAAAAACTAAAAAGCCATAAATGTACGATACGGATCACATTTGAATCACCTTTTGAAGTCGGTGCCGTGCGTATTGATCTTTAGGAGCGAAGATGAAGCGAGAAGGAAAAGCCAAGGAGATCATCAGGGCCCAAAACAAGGAAAAAATAAACAGCATACTTACTATCATATCAGGGTGTAAAAACGTCCGAGAATTATTAAAGTTAATAAGTTTCCAGTTACAAATATTACGAGCTCCTAATATAAATGTAATTAAAATGGTGGCAATGGTTGGCTTATATGGAGACATTCATTTTAAAAATTGCGTATGTTGTCATAATTGATCATTTTGAGACGCAAATACAATTTAACAATAGAGTGACAGGGACGGTGGATAAGAACTTCAAATTTCGAACATCAGAGTAAATCCTCCGAGACGATTTATAAACTATGCGTGGTGATCTATGTTTAGATGGACTCGTAAGTAAGTGGGCTAGAGCCAAAAATTGAGTAGGTATCTAAATGATATGAGCAAGTAAAGCGCCACTTTGATAATTGATGATAGTGGTGTCAAAGTTGGGGCTTAGTCAGATGATAATGCTTGAGACAGAACTCAGAAGCAATTGGATGAGACGATCAAAATTAAATTACTATCGCATATCATGAAATGAGTATTGAGAGGATGTAATAAGAGATAATAGACGCTGGCTTGATAAGACCGTTATGTAATGTTGTGTAATTGTAAATTAATTAGACGGGAGATTTACTACGACAGCCACACATATTTTGAACACCCTTACAAAATAAACAGTTACTCAGCAATAACTCCATAAAGCCTATGATGGTTGCATTTATCACGCAATATACAGGCTGATCAATCCAAATGGGTCAGGATGGAGAAGTCAAAAACTATGAGAGATAGCGAAATCTGTTCTTAGGAACCATGGCGTCGATATTAGATTTAATGATACTGGCATTTTTTTTAACTCATACATAACCGAGAATCGAACCTGGGGGAATCGAACTTTTTAAACAATGTCATAAATTCTGCAAGTTTTTTCGTTGTAATTGTTGATGGTGCGAATCATAAGTCACAAGGAACACATTTTTAATAGAATCTTGCTTAAACAATTGAAAGAAAAACTCAAAAATAATATAATTATTTTATTTAAGTAAATATTCAAAATGTAGCTCTCGAGAATTAACAAAAAAAATTAATGTCATTATTATTAAATTTAAATTCGACGCCATTGGTTCTTAAGAACAGATTTCGCTATCTCTCATAGTTTTTGAGCTCTCCCAACTGACTCATTTGAATTGATCCCCCTGTATAAATAAATGGCAGAGCACCCCTCCCAAGTGCGAGCGTGACAGCTACTTTATCATTTATTTATCGCGTGATAAATGCCCTGTAGTACACTTTATCGCCTGCGACCATCACAGGCCCGCCGGGTACGACACCGAAATCACATGGAGGATTACTTGATTGTTACGATACACCGACCGACCAGATCCAATCTTAAATAATTATCTAGTATCAGATTATTTATTTGACGACCGGTTTGGCTCAGCGGGAGTAACGTTGCCTGCGAAACTGAGGTCCTGGGTTCAAATCCCGGTAAGGGCAAATATTTGTGTGATGAGCATAAATATTTGTTCCTGAGTCTTGGATGTTTTCTATGTATATAAGTAATATTTCTGTTAAATATATCGTCGTCTAGTACTCATAACACAAGCCTTATTGAGCTCACCATGGGACTAGAGCGATTTGTGTAAAATTGTCCCGTAGTATTTATTTATTTTACCAGTGATAGTCTGATGTTTAAGTATACACAGTCTAGTCTTCTTAGGCTATTGTAGCCCGAAGAACAGATGGGCGATGGGGCAGGAACGACCTTGAGTGGCGACCATGCATCGGAAAGCGCAGCGTGGGTCGGCCTCTGACTACGTAGACAGATGACCTCGTGAACGTCGGGAGTTTGTGGTTGTAGTATGCGCCGGATCGCATTTTGTGACCGGCTATAGGAAAGGTCTATGTTTAGCGGTGGACGACCATGGCTTGTAGATAGATAGATAGTTTCCCTAGTAGGTTTTTATGTTGATGTGCCAAGAGGACTCGCTCTTCCATATAGCTTTAGAAACTAAAGTTTACAAAGCGAGACATTTTTTTTCTAAGCTTATGTAGGTAGGTAGGTACTTATTTTATTTGTGTTATTTGTTAAGATATTCATGCACAAGATCAAATATTTGCCCCTTCCTGAGATTGAACCCAAGACAGTTAACTCTGGCAGGGTCACTGTCATCAAGACTCACGTCGTCATAAACTGGCCTTGTTATTATCATCTCGTGGAAATTGGAACGCATTACATTCTTATCCAAGGGACTGGAATTCTTATGGTAATAAAACGCAATAAGAAATGGACTTCACGCAGAGAAACGTAATTTCGAAAGAAATACAAAATTTTGGAAGGTAATGTATTCATTACTCCGAGTACAGATATACAGACATTTTCGTACCGTAAAAAATTGCTTGCCCTTACCAAAGATTGAACCCGCAGGGTCACTCTCGTCAAGACTCGCGTCATAAACTGTCCTTGTTGTTATCTTCTGTGACATTTTGAACACTATAAATGCTTATCGTAAGGATTGTTTTTTTTATATTGAACTAAAGTAAAATTCATAAGTTTGTGTTCATATTCGCGTAATAATACTCGTAATTCTCAGGATTTATGCCGCGGTAGGAAAATCAAAATTCTAATTAGTACGTCAGTTACATAATAAGAAAAATAATGCACACATATTTTTTGCTTATTCAAATTAATAAAAAATACTCAGATAAATGGATTGAAAGAGTCGATCATGACGTCGTAACTAAGTACAAGCTGTACCTAAACAAGACGTCATGCGATATTTTGACTGATTGTACCGCCATTATTTTTCATTATTAAAAAAAAATACGTCCCCAATATTTGTATAAATCTACATGACGGAATTATAGTTAAAATTATTCATTATCATTTCAGTCATAGGAAATCCACTGCTGGACACAGGCCTCCTCAATAGACTTCTACATGCGCTGGATAGAGGCGACCCGCATCCAGCGAGTCCCCGCAACCCTAACCTTTGGCTTATGAGCCAGGGCAAATAGTTCGAAAAACTTATGGCCGTTGAGGCAGAAAGGTTCTCGAGTGGAGACCGCGTACCGGCAAGCGCAGCGTAGATTTGCCACCATCCCTTGTATAATAAACAATAAGTACCATTAGTCTAAATGATTTAATCAGTTATAATGGTTACTTTATAAATCAATCAACTTTGTATTTTGTTGAACAAATTGTTTACAGCAACTGAAATTTGCATGATAATTACCAGGCTAGCATTCTATGTTTATAACTCGTAATTAAGGGTATATGAATCAGTCAGTGACGTTGTGTTAACTACATACTTAATCACCTAAACTACTAGTAACGTGACACCAAACTCGGTGAGTAAGCAGAAGCCAATTTGGTTTAAATTTTAGTGTTTCATACCAAAACTTGGCAAAACAACACTTATGGATACAAACTTCCCAGTATCACAATAAATGGGGTATTTTCGAGGGTAATCTATACCTACTGCATAATTCAGAAGTTTAATTTGTCCGAAAGCTTATTCTTTTTAAATGAATTTCATTCTTGTGAATTTCATGTTCTGTTGAAAGATTTTTTCTTTCTTCTTGAAACAAACCTAATCGGCTCTAGGTAATTACATTGTCATCGTCACCATCTTTGCCTGCACCTTTTTCTATTATTAGGGTCAGCTCTGTCAATATCCTCCATCTTGTGCGTTTTTAAGTGGTTTCAGGATTTATTTCCGCTTGTTTCAGGTCTTTTTGGACCGTCGTTAGCCAGGTGGCGGGGTCCTCTACGCCCACGCTTCGTCGTTAGTATTTTTAATGAGACATTATCTGATTTACGTTTATGATCTAAAGTTTCAATGCCCTTTCATGCGTTATGGTAAGCAAACGAGTAGTAGTTTGAATTTAGTTGAAATACCCGTCCATTTTTATTTTTTATCGATATCAACCGTAACATCTCGCTGACTCACTAGAAACCGCGTTGAAACGTTGGATAATAAAGGTAAGAAGCGATTCACATAATAGTGATCAAACTTTACTTTAGTTCTTTTGATCATCTAATATTGTGTATGG
Source organism: Hedya salicella (assembly GCA_905404275.2). Classification (NCBI taxonomy): domain Eukaryota; kingdom Metazoa; phylum Arthropoda; class Insecta; order Lepidoptera; family Tortricidae; genus Hedya; species Hedya salicella. The sequence continues at coordinate 15,538,169 of FR990112.1, read as the reverse complement.
CCTCAGAGCTTACTATTTAACCCCTCAAGATGAAATACGAACTCATCCTCCTGTGCAAAAGTATATGCGAAAAAGCAATTTATTTTTAAAGTTTTTCTTTTTAACGGGCATGTCAAATATATCGTAACACATCTTTATGCCTTTAGTAATAAAGATGTGTTGCGATATATTTGTTACTTTCGAGGCTATACAGACTATTTGACGCTGACTGTACAATAGTGTTAAGCTACTGTTGAGGGTGACAGTCCAGGTACTTTAGGTAATGTATTCTGATAGATTTTTCTGCATTTAAAATGACAGATGTAATTTAATTTTGTTGAATAGACGATAATAATAATACTTTTTACAGTGCGATATTTCAATCCTTTGAAAATCGTTTCTTTTAAATTAATATGCGAAAACCAACGAAAATAATATAGATATTTATATTGCTTTCTTTCCAACAATACATGAAATCAGACGTAGGTATACTTACGTAAAATCTCATTCACTCATTCTTTAATAACTTTCATTTTTTCTCTTTGCAGCTGTGTGTATAATAATTCAGCTCTAACGCCAATACCTATACCTCACCGTTATTAAAAATATATGGAAAATTCGTTCGGTAATAATACTGCTCTAAGTGTTCGACCTACCGTATTTATGTTTAATAATCCTCAACAATCACCACTGCGAGCTACGAGTCTATTGTATGTTAGGAAAATGGAGAATGCATAAATATTACTATAATATACACCTCTGCCTACATCCGCCCTTTTTTGTCGTAATAAAAATTACGCATGTATATTTTTCACACAATGGTTAGCTACTAACATTAGTAGCATCATAAAATCCCAATAAGTGCGTGCTATGTTTGGTTACCGACTGAGCGCCCTGTATTAACAAATTGAACAAACTTGACTTCAATGCCGGGGTCATTTGATAACGCTGTATCAACCTCGGATCTTAAACAACAGCGCATCAAATAATACCACAGATAAGAGTAGATTTGCGTATAGCTACCAATCAGATTTTGTTCTGAGATTTTCCTTTAAGTATTTCTACTGTCGCTAGTCCATTTTCCCAAATAAATAAATATTAAGGGTATTTTTTACACAAATCGAATTAGTCCCATGGTTAGCTCAATAAAGCTTGTGATATGAGTACTAGACGACGCTATATTTTATAAATATATTTACTTACTAGAAGGCGTCCGCAACTTTGTTCGCGGAGGAAAAAATCGTAACCCCTATTTTTTTTTAGTGTAGTCGGGTAAAAAGTATCCTATAACCTTCTGTAGCTACCCATCTACCCGTGTACCAAAAAAAGTTAGAATCCATTTAGCCGATTTAGCGTAATGAAGCCGCAACAACACATACAAACATGCAAAAAATTCAAAAAAAAATCGTTGAAGTTCGTGAACTCCAAATAGTCCGCTACAATAATTTCTTTTCTAAATTTCTTCAATGTACGTACAGGCACAGGCATTTCATTTTTACAACTTTATAATAGTATATAAAACATCCAAGTCTCACGAACAAGTATTTATGTTCATCACACAAATATTTGCCTTTACCGGGATTTGAACCCAGGACCTTCAGTTCGCAGGTTACTCCCGCTGAGCTAAACCAGTCGTTAACAAGTATTGAACAAAATTGGTAAACCAAGCATTAAACTTTCATACAAAGATTTAAACATACATACTCGTAGTTTCTGTCGAAATTAAATTTATACATTATATTGCCTTATTATTTAAATATTTATATAAGGCACAGGACTTCCACCGGTTGAAATGTCAGGAGACTCTTTTTTTTTGGCTTTTGAGGCATTCTAAAGAGGTAAATCAAAAATGTTTAAGTGTTTATTACTCGCTTATAGCATTTTATATTGCAGGATTCATTTGTTTCTATATATATTCCTTTAAATATTATATTTTAAATTTGCACTACTTAGATCCATGTCTACGTACTGAAAAATTAAAAAGGGTGACTTTATCGAATATTAGACTTCATCAGAGCAAAATATATCTTCTGTAAAATGCAAATCATAACTGACACGTTAATGATTTGTGGTTTAAGGTAAACGTAAATTGCTTGACAGTTTAATTACAATAATCGACAGCCTGTTTGTTTGATACCTATATTGCAACGAATTAAGGTTAAAGGTGCTAAATTTGGGCACTGGAATATTCAGTATCGAAGTATATTCAAAATTTCAGGTTTTTATGCGTCACAGGATTTTTAAGAAACTAGCTAATGTTTCATGCGTTTTAAGTTCGGTGATTACGATAGTTATTTTAATTTTAAATTGCATAGGTATCTGACTTTTTTTTCTTTTTGTAATATTTCACAAAAAACCGAATGATGCAAAATACTAAACCTTAAGTAAAAAGAAAGTAGTTTTTTGAAAAAATAAAAACTTTTTCCGTTAACTTGATAATACATGCGAAGTCAAAAACGAAAAGTGAAGAAAACAGTTTTCGTCGCAACTTTTCAATACATGAATGTATAAATGCAATTTTCTGTTAACTGATTCTAGTTTTCATTGTATGTATTCGTATTATAATATGAATGATTACTGTGAGGAGTATTTACATAAGTAGGTATATAAACAATTAATTATCAATAAGATATTAAGTTCGCATCTGTGAAGTAATAACAACACGTAGTATATATACAATAACGTGTACCCAAATTACAACAATAAATTTAAACAATAATACAACATAACCAACACATTTATTTTAAATTCGCACCGTTTCTTTACAGTTTCCAAATGTCTAAACTAATAACGAACTATATTTTTAAAACCCATACGTAGAACACTCAAAAGCATATTTACCAGAAATCCGGCTTCAAAGAGACACAAAAAAACTTCACTTTAACTGCACTAAAACTTCACTAGTCACTTACATCCACGAGTTTTGCCTCAATACTTTTCCACTAGACGATATAGTCCCGCAGCCGAGCGATTCGCGCGCCCGTCTCGTGCCAAAGATGCGACTATACTGATGTTCGGGATCGCGAACTTTCAGCGTGGGTCCACATTGAACTGTAACTTTCTAAGAAGAAAACTGTGGTTTACCACGTTTCTAAATAGATAGTGATATGTCGGTAAAAGTAATGATGCATTTAAGACCTTATCTTAACGTTCCCTTTTAGATAGTGTGCCAAATGTAAATGAATTTTCATCCGATACAAATATTTTGAATCGATTTTACCTTAGATATTATGTGCTTACGGATGTTTAGGCTTGTTAATGATTATGACCCTATTGCGTCAACTGTATGTTTGTTTGCCGTTCTCTATAAAAGGGTAAACAGACATAGCAAGATCATAATATTGATTTAAATCTTTTAACATGGATTTCTCACGGTATGACAAAAAATGGAACTTATTGACGCAATTTGGGTATAGATGGCGGAATTATCAATTGTAAGTCAATACGTAATAAAAGCCTACGACGTTCGAGTACAGCGATGAGCGAATCGACAGTAACAAAAATATTTTATCTTGTTACCCACCTTAGAATTAATATTGCAATATTTACGTACTTCAAGTTCTCTTCTGTGATTCATACACTTAATACTTAGCCACTTAGTTACAAATGTATATGGATTTCTCTAGTTAAGTCAATTGGGTTCTTTTAGAGAAATAAATTCATAAACCATAAAACATATTAAGGCATTCTCTATCGGTCAACCGCTGGGTGAGCAGAAATATGTAGTTGGTAGAAGAATGGTTTTGGATTTAAGACATAACACATAACTTATCTTTGATACTATTCTGGTCATAACATTCCGGCTTATAGATTACCCTCTCTCTTGTCGTGCCATCATAGCGGAGGATCTTGGTCCGCATCTGGTAGATGTGGTGTGATGTGTGTGTCCCTTGGATTGGATGATTTGTCTCAATTTGGTTTCGTCCATTGCGTCCCGTACTTTACGACTGAGCGAAACTTGGAGGAAAATGAGTACTTTAGTTGATCGGTCCACGTGGTGGAAAATCGGCCACAAGCTCGATTGCCATTCGTGTTTCCAACTATAACCAACTTCTCCAGACATCTCCTTCTCTTTTTATTGGGTACTTATGTCACTACGTCAATCATAGGCCATTGAATTTTTTGGCGATATGTTAGTAATGCCTTGAAATAAGCAAGGGTCGATTTAGTAATAAGATTGCCCGTTGTTTTATATTTGACATTCTTTTAAAAATTGTATGAAATTTTATCGATATGTTGTGTATACCTGAAATCGATAGCTGAAACTCACTAATGCTAGATGAAAATATACACGAGAATATTGGGTTCCGGTCATCGCCTAAGCCATTATCAATGTTATAATGCTAGTTTAGGATTAGTTAAGGTTATCCCTTATTATCAAAATTATAATCAGCTGAAGCTGAACACCATGACAAAAAAGGATTACCGGAATGTCAGTAGCACATTGATAAGGATTAAAGTGGTGCTTGATTAGACTGCTATGTAGATTACCTAATGAAAACGTATACCTAACTAGTAACATCCGAACAAAATAAGTAATCCGCGAACCGATAAAACTCTTGATACATTTAGGATAAAGTGCGAGCAACACCAGATGCGAGTGCGTGACGTGCACGTAGACGTGCGCGTGGATGGGCGTTGTAAAGTACGAATCCTCATAAGAGATGACGCACCGCTCGCGTGACGTGTGCGTACGCAGCGGTGTGTCATCTCTCATGAGGATTCGTACTTTAAACGTTTACGTGAACGGCACGCACACGCATTCGGTGTGAGTCGGCTTTAATGTTGACGACACGTTTGGCGACACGGTTACACAAAGGCCTACGTAGCTGGCGATCCTGGGTTTGAATCCCGGCAGGGCAAGTGTTTATGTTTTTTTATAGTACTAAGGTGTCTAACAAGCGTACGGTCTGCCTGATGTTAAGCACCGCAGCCTATGAACGCTTGCAACGTCACGGGCATTACTTGCGTGTTGTTACCTTTGAAGAAATATACTGTGAAAAAAATGATACGGACTATTTGGAGGTCACTGAAACGAAAAAAAATTGGTTGTCTGTAAAGTCGGTTTACGGACGATAATTTTACGTGATAGCGTGGAAAAGAGATAGATGCGTCACAAGTCAAGCGCTCGGCTTGTGAGAAATCGCTCGGCACGTGACAATGACCGGAACGTGACACTTTTCTTGCGTATAGCCGGCTTTCATCGATTTATAAGACGATTTACATGTCAAAAAATGATTTTTTTTTCAACTGTTTGTTTTCATTTGATTTCAATTATTATGGGTAAAGATAGTTATGGAATACATTTTACCAGACTACACTGAATAATAAACGAGGGTTATGACTTTTTCTCCTCCGCGAACGAAGTCCCGGGCACTTTGTAGTGAGTAATAATAGCTAGGCGCCAAAATTTAATTTCACTAAAGAATTTAATTATAAGGACAGAAGGTGCCGCCTAAGTGGTTATTACTTGGAAGATTTACATACCGAAATAACCGACATTTTCGAGGTGGCCTACCAGGACTACGCGTCCGATTTTTTTAGAAATTTAATGTTAATATCCAAAATCTTATATCTTACGTATTAGTATTTTGGAATATGGTTTAGTTTCATGATAATGCAGGGGGCTGGTATCAAGTAGACGAAGCCCCACTCTGCAGGGCTTCTATTTCCGCTCCAAAGTACTCAAGGTACTCACGAAACCCAACCTGGCTAAACTGCTAGTGGTGGTTTCAATTTTTTTTCTTTAATGCGCGGGGCTCTGCTTCCCGAGCCCCATTGCCCGTCTTCTTTTCTTTCAGGCAGTTCGTTTTTTAGGTCAGGGTCATAGTTCTAACCTACCCTAGTTTTCTAGTGTATGATGGTTTTATATTTAAATCCCTACAATTTAGACAATTCAAGTAGAGCCATAAAATATCATGGCCAAAAAAACTAATCATTGTTGTTATGTTTTGACAAAAAAATACTGATAGCACTTATATCACTGGTTGTTTTATTAAAATCTATTTATAAAACTTAAAGTATGTCCGGTTAGCTTGTTATGAAATACATGTTTTACAATAAACGATAAATATAGCAAATGTATGATAGACTAAATGTAAATATATCCCTGAATAAATATATCTCTTGTTACATTAGACCATTTGGAAATTAACTGAAACAAAATTACGTAATTCGTTACATTATTTAATCGGAAGCAATGGTATATCAAACCAAAATGAATTTAGTGAAATTATACAGAATGTTACAAAAGTAGCCCTTTAGCCGAAAGGGGTTTTCAAATTCAAATTATTTATCGTCAAAAGGTCTTAAAAGGGCCCCTGTAAATAATCTATTGCCAATACTTGAAAACCGTAGTAGACCCTATGATCCAAACAAAGGATTTTCATCATTGAAACGCAACCCTGAAAACATAACACTAAAGAGTAGACTACACAAAAACTTACATTCTTACTTAATTTGCTCTGAGAGGTAAATGAGAACCATTTCATAATACTCCGAGGCTGCACGGCTGGAACAAAAACATGAAATCGTCTTTAAGTTGTGAAATGTTTTTTTTTAAATATTATGTTATTATAAAATAGATGGGCATTTGACCGCAATCTCACCTGTTGTTAAGTGACGATGCGTTCAAGGATGTATCATGCCCGTCTAGAAACAGCCTATTCACTCTTGTCTTGAACACGCCCAAATTATAATAGTCGGGGAATGGAATATGTTGATGAAGATTTATTGAGGTAGCTTGTAATTAACACCTTTCTTTCAATCTTTTTAAGACGCCAGCACTGAAAGCGGTTTGATAAACCTTCTATTTTAGTATTAAAATATTATTAAACTAGGCCATAAACAGTTATTATCTTCTTAATTTAAGAAAATATTCGTTATTATCTTCTGTTAAAATAATCTATGAAAATTCAGTTTGGTTGACGCGACAGGTACCTATATATTAGAGTTGGCACTTTTTTCGGTTTAGCTTAAACTTTCTTTTTCATGGTCAATTATATAACACTGTGCATAAAATGATATGCACCCATTTTTGCTTACTCACGCGGACGCAAATGCAGTAACATAAGTACTTAAAAAATAATTTATCTACACCCGATAGTAAATCCTCTTTAACGCATTCAAAACCCATAGGTAACGACCAGGTTTTCAATACTAAATATATATCTGACTGAGATAGCCGAGATAACCCGGCGCGCAGGCCGCGCTGCGCTGCGGTTCATTTTCTACAGATCCGGGCCGCCGCCGCGTCCGCGGTGGGCGCGTCATGATATCTTGGTAAACATGGTTACAGGCTCAATGGTTGCACATGAACCACATGAAAACAATTTAATATAATGGATATAGATAATGCAACTCTAAATAATAAGGCCTTAAAACACTCGTGTGATTTTATTTTTAGTTTACCGTACTCCTGTTGGTCTTAAGGTCTCCTAATATGTATCAGTTGCCTAAACTACTATTTCGAGTGCGAAGAAATCATAGACCATAATTTAGTTTGGGACATTGCCCATAAAAATAAAGCTTTCAATATTATAGGAGAATAAACAAAATAAATTTACAAAACCACAATATATTCCTTTGTTTATTCTTCTTTCACACAACGATTAACGTGGTTTCTATCTCAAATGCTCAGGTTCTAAAAGGTACAGCAAAACGTCATGCGAAGCCGAGAAAAGAACGATGCTAATTTAATTTTATAAAGAAAACCGGTCAAATGCGAGTCGGACTCTTGCAGGAAGGATTCCGCTGCTACCGAACGCAAAAAATGCCTAGAAAAATACGTTTTATGTATGATCCCATCTCCTTTAATTTTTTATCTAATTATATTATTTTATTTATTCTTACTCGTAAAAATAATAACTGATTATATTATGCACATTGTGAATGTTTCCATTCTATACCGGTGACAGGGTATAGAATTGAAATATTCACAATATTGAAAATGTTATGAGAAATCACGTCTTCTGTATGGACCCTCGATTTTTTTTATAGACATTTACAGTGTTTTTACTATTTTTTATTGTAAAATATCCTGTGAAAGCTTCAAGCGCCTACCTGTTATGGTCCAAGACGTAAATTCCTGTAACAATGATCACACCAACCAGACAGACAGTGGAAGCTTAGTATTAAAGTTACCTTGTTACACTTTGGGTACGGAAACCTAAAAAGGAAAATGGTTCTTTTATTTTTAGTCTGTGGCTTGTCTTCACGCTTGTGGATGGCTGGAACTCTCTTTAAATAAAAGCCTCATTGTTTTCGCTTTATTTATTTAATTATAGAGCCAATCCTCGGATCGGCTGATGCCTTGGACATACCAAAAGCACAACGGAGGGATTCGCGTCAGGCAGATTTTAGAATATAGCCGTGTGTTCTGAAGACAATACATCAATGGCTTGGGTACATTATGACATGCATATCTATACTATTATAAAATTGTATAAATAAAATGTCTGTACATTGTAAATCTTTACAAACATAAGAGTAAAACGGGCTATTTGGAGGTCACTGAATTGATAATTTTTCTGCGCTACAAATTTCGGTGACACGCTTATTCGTTCATAGGACTATTATTCTAATCGTTATTATGCCGATGTACTATTCTGCCTAAGAAATAGTACAAAACGACTGTACAATCGGCATATATCAACAAATGTGGCGTAACAGATGTGGCTACACATCTCTGAATTGTATATAATTTGTTTCTTATGTACTAGAGGGAGTGACATGTACTAGGTTTTTTGGTTGACATTGAAGTTCATTTATAATGAAATTATTAATATTTCAAATTGGATATAGATGTCGTCGAATCTTCGGAAGCAAAACCTGAAACACGCTATTAAGATTTTTCTTGTATTGTTTAAGGCGATATAATATATTTTGAATGGCGAACAATAAATCCAGAACTTAACCAGTATTGTTTCATTTAAACAACGACAGTATGCGAAAAAATATATACGAAAAGTAATTCTGCAAAATGATGATTCGGCCAAGGGCTACTATGCGAAACAAAATTATGACAATTCATTTTATGCAACACACCCGTACACACTGATCGTGAAGTTAATTATAGACTTCTTCTATCTTCAATTTCGAGGAGTTTTCTCAAGACAAGGTTTCAAATTAGGAGGTTTAAAAAAAAACAGAAGTAAGTGCAGATGTCAGCCATAGAGTAGCAATACCGCTTGGCTAAAATGGCGGTTTCTAACTGGAGTACTCTGTGATACAAGGATGCATGTACGAACTAAGGGCAAAATCTATAAGACTGCTGTTAGACCCGCAATTATGCACGGTGCGGAGTGCTCGACAACGACAAAGAAGCATGAACAGTAATTACACATAACTGAAATGCAAATGCTGCGCTAGGCGGGCGGCGTGACACGCCTGGTCAGAATCCGCAATGAGCACGTGAGAGGGGATCTTTCAAAGTAGCCCCAATAACGGAAATACTAAAGAAAAGCAGATTTAGATCAGATGGTACGGTTACATAATGAGAAGAGACCTATGGTTGACTGGTAGAGAATGCCTTTTGGCATTAAGTTCGCCATTTGTACTTACTTTTGTTTTGTGCAATAAAGTTTAAATAAATGAATAAATAAGAGTCGATAGTTACTCCGTACAAAATCGTCTTAAATATCCTAACGAAACCCCGGGGAAGAGGAAGACCTTGTAACGAGGCGCATTACGACTCGTTGCTTACGAACTGTCTGACTATGCGCAGCTTTTTAAAATTATTCTTCTGACAGAAAATTCAAATTATTTTAAAATTCCACACTCGATCACACGCTCGAGCTTCATTCAATTCTGTACTTCGGACCTGATGACATGTTATTCTAAGTCTCACTCTTAACCAATGTTTTAAAAATCCTCAAGCCTAAGCAGATCATAAGTGCATTATTCCTGAAATCTGAGTGCTTTGAGTGACTATTATTTATTTGAATACATAATATAAACTTCTAAATAATAATCTTCAGAGTAAAACCATACTGTTGAACCGTCGTTGACGACACGTATTTATAACTCTAGGCACGGAAACGTGCCTTTTCTTTTCCTTATTTACTTCAATAAATATCCTGCCCTGGTCTCCTGTTTTACTTTACACCGGATCCCGCGACAACCTACCGCCACATATGGTGGTCCAATATAGTGAGGGAGATGAAAGCACAGGATCTCACACCTGTCACAACCTAGGATAGGGCGTCCTGGCGCCGCTGTACAAGCACTCGACCCCAGATAGAACTGGGATTAAGGAAGGAAGTAGAAAAAAAACAGGAGCAAGTTTGAACATCAGTTCAGAAGACTAAAGACACTGAGAGACCTAATTAATCTTTTTAATTTGACAGGCGTAATTAGCCCTTTATCCTCTAATAGAGCATGGTGAAATTGCCACAGGATTGTTGGCGCCGCGGATACCGTAGGTATATCAAAGGCTTAAACTGGGTTCTTGAAAACCGTAAACAATGCCCCATAAACACAATAGACGTTAAATTAATTAGAATTCTTGAACATGCTTATTATTGTGTGAAACTCGCTTTATTTGTTATTTTCTTGCAATTTCATAATAATGGAGACTACAATTATTCGTAAATCCATAAAGGAGAATCATCTTTGTTATGCCTTCTTGAATATGATTTCCTCGTGATTTTAAAAGACAAGGGTTTTTGTTGCACGTGTTTTAGGGTTCCGTAGCCAAAATGGCACCGTCCGTATATCAAAGGGATCATACTCAAAAATCACAAAATGTATATAAAGGAAATTTGGAGTATACATTTATACATAAGTATATCTAGTAAACATAAGCCGCTACTTAGTTTGGTAGTAAATAACTCTAAATTACCTCCAGAGGAAACTGGTATAGTGATAGCTCACTCCTGCCAAGCCCAAAGCACAAGCTGCAATGCACTCTTTTGTCCTTGGTCCCTAACATTAAATACCTTGGTGAAATTGTGGATCAGAAACTGGATTGGCGCGCTCATATAGGGATGCTTTGCGCCCGACTTCGTAGGCTGATTTTCATTTTTAAAATGCTTAGGCACTCTGCACCGCCGGAAACTCTAACTCTTGTCTACCAAAGCCTTTGCATGTCGGTTATTGCGTATTGTATCCCAGGCTGGGGGGGGGGGGACGCATAAGACTACCATAATACAATCTGCAGTCGTAGTAGAATCTCAATGCAGTCATTTTATTTATTAAAAATATGAAGATGTGTAATATTGATACGGTCACTATAACGGTCACAAAAACATGTTGCTAGTTAACAAATTCGATGAACATTTATGAATGACAAAGGTGTTGGATAGATGCTCACATGGATATATTACCGGGATTTCCACTAAGGACTTTACGACTCGCAGGCAATGTCCCTGATACTTAAAACAATGATAGGAATTCGTTTTCATTAGAAAGAATAATATTCACCAAACTGGTAACATTATGACAATATATTTAAAAAGACGTAGTTATAAAAGATCCGTAAATTGTCACAAGAACCTTCTGAAATTGCATTATCAAGTGTCTTCCATTATGTAGGTGCCGGACAAAAGGTTAATTTAATAATTCAAATGAACTAAGGTTAAACTTCAATGCTGTTAAAGTGGAGTTCGCTGGGCATATATTAATTTACCCCACTTCCTACTCGCCGGGGTCTTGAGTACTTAGTGAGTGCCGTACCGAGATTTGAATATGTACTTGTACTTAGTAAAAATAACAGTTATAATAGAAATGAGGAGCATTCCGTTGGAGCAGAAAGGTTCTCGAGCGGAGACCACGTACCGACAAGCGCAGTGTAGGAAGGCCACCCGCAAAGTGCTTCGGACGACCTGCGAGCCTATGATGGTTGCGTTTGACACGCGATAAATAAGTGACATAGCTGCCGTCACCTTCTGACACGTATGTGAGTGCGGGAGTGACAGGCGCGTTATCATATCATTTATCGCGTGATAAACGCGACCATCATAGGCCCGCTGGTTAGAGTTGCAGAGACTCGCTGGATGCGGGTCGCCTCTATTCTGCCCACGTGGAAGTCAATTGAGAAGGCCTGTGTCCAGCAGTAGACGCCCTATGGCTAATCATGATGATATAGAGAAATTCCAGCCTTTAGCTTTTAGCTTCATTCCCATTGAAATGTTTACAAGTCAGCTTATTCTTAGTCTTTATCATAAGAAATCTCTACTAAAAAAATAATTCAGTTTTTAAAACCAAGCGCTTGTTTTCTTTGTCTACATACATAAATTTATACAAATAAAATTAATTACTAAATATATAAAAAGTTAATTTAATAATGAAGTAAGGAGGCCAGACCTTTTAAACGTTATGAAAAAAAACGATATAATAACGATATATTCCGTTTGTGTTTAAAATCTCGTTCAAATAAAATCAATATTCATTTATAACGTTATATCATATCACAACGGAATGAAAACCACAACATTATAAAATAGCGTTATAACGCGCTGTTGCCGCTCAGTATGCACATATTTGGTTAGACGCACGGTGCGCTGGCGGCCGGCACTGGATTAATGTATTGCGCAACGTTGCCAGCACCTTTTGCTTGGACGCCTTCTACCTACCGTTCGTAAAGGTGAAAAACGATTAAGGAGTGTTGTTAAATTTAGTGTTGTGTTGTTTGTCATACAATCAATGAAAATTGGGACGCAAAAAAAAGAAATGCTATCTATACATACGTAGTTACGTAGACCTATTTATTAGAGGACGGGACGACGAAATGTTTAGATATTTGCCTCCTACTAATAGCAATAAGTAATCCAAAATACTGCAATTGGCATTAGAAATCAAGATGGCAGACATCACTTTTAATCAAAAAGTCATCATAGGTGTCGTTTTCTAGGTTTTTGGGGGTGTGTATTAGGGAAATGGCGTCCATTTTGGAATTCAAGATGGCGGACATCATTTTTAATGAAAAGGTCATCACAGGTGTCGTTTTCTAGGTTTTTGGAGGCGCGGATTTGGAAAATGGCGTCCGTTTTGTAATTAAAGATGGCGGACACCACTTTTAATGAGAAAGTCATCTTTGGTGCCATTTTTTATGTTTTTGGGGATGCGAAATTGGAAAATGGCGTCCATTTTGGAATTCAAGACGGCGGACATCAGTTTTAATGAAAAAGTCAACTTAGGTGCCGTTTTCTAGGTTTTTGGGGGTGCGGATTAAGAAAATGGCGTCCATTTTGGACTTCAATATGGCGGACATCACTTTTAATGAAAAAGTCATCATAGCCGTCGTTTTCTATGTTTTTGGGGATGCGAATTTGGAAAATGGCGTCCTTTTTGGAATTCAAGATGGCGGACATCACTTTTAATGAAAAAGTCAGTGTTTTTGGGGGTGCAGATTTTGAAATTCAAGATGGCGGAAATTACTTTTTAAATCATCTTGATTATGCATCTTGATTTCCAAAATGGACGCCATTTTCCAAATTCGCACCCCCAAAAACCTGGAAATTTATAGTTTATTCACTGTAGCTTATTTTTGTAACAGCAATTGTTCAAGTATTTTTGTAGGTTTTCGAGATGAAAGCAAATAACTGAAAAAAGTGACATTTAACCAAAATCCTATCGTCAGCAACAGCCCAGCCCGCACACCCGAGGACTTTTAGGAGGTTTATTAGGACACCTCAAGGAAACCCTGTACTAATTTTAAAAACTACACGAATTGTTTCCGCTGATTAACTTATTTCTGCTAATTTTCTCGTTCTATAACCTCTTTACTCACCACTAGTTGCATTCGTATTTCCCAATCCCAGCTTCTGACGTATTCGGTTTATTAAATCAGAAAGTATTTCCAAATCGCCGAGTGGCCGGCAAAATCCGATCTGATACTACAAGTAACTAACGAATTACGTAGATTGTAGGTACACTAAGTAGGTATTCGTATCAAGCATGTAGCAACGGCAAGGCAAAACTATGCCATGCGCCGTGAACCGCAATGCAGGAGCGGGTGAATATGAGTGTAAGAAAGAGAAGGTCTATAACGTTATTATATCGCTAGCCGAAATATCAATATAGATGTATAGGTATAAGTTTAATAACGTTATAAGTGATACCGCTTCGGATACGGCGTCAAAAACGTTTTTTATAACGTTATTTGTGTAATTATAACGATATAAGAGATAGCGTTTCATGAAAATACCGTTTATTAACGGTCTGAGTAAAGCGCATACATATACATTAAATTAGATCCTACTTGCTACTCGCCGCCGGGTTCTTGACGACTTAAGGGCCCACAGACTATTTTGTGAGTGCCGTACTGAGTATTTAAGTACTTACAAATTTTGTATTTGGTAAAAATAATAACTATGTATAGAAATGGAAATGGAGTATATATATATATAAACGAAATGAAAGGGAAGGCTTATGAATGGTTTGTGAGTTATTTTGGAAATCGACAAAAGTGTACTGAAATTTCGAAAAAGTTAAGGGTGATAAAATATCGGCCCGCTCCAAATTTAACACAGTTGAATGTGGTGTCCCACAAGGCAGCATCCTGGGGTCTTTATTATTTCTCCTTTATATAAATGACCTCCCAGATATAACTTTTCAGAAATGTATACTGTTCGCAGATGACACAACTATATTGTTTAAATGTGATAGTAAAACTAATTTTGAAAATGAAATTAATAATACACTCAGAGATATTTTTAAATGGATGGATATAAATAATTTAAAAAATAATTATAATAAAACTAAAGCAATTCAATTCAAAACTTACAAAGGTCAAAGACTAGAACTAAATCTTAATTATGAGGGCCACCAAATAGAGTTAATAGACTCAACAGCATTCTTGGGTATAACATTAAACGACAACTTTAATTCGAAATACCATATCGACCTAGTATGTAAGAAAATTAATAGATTTGTTTACGCGCTTTACAAAATCAAGAGAATCGCATCTTTACAGACAGCGCTCAAAGCCTATCATGGCTATGTCTCCTCCGTATTACGATATGGTATCATTATATGGGGCAACTCAGTTTCCCTAGATAGAGCATTTAAAGCTCAAAAGAAATGTATACGAGCTCTTTGTAATATAAAGATAAGAGAATCATGTAGGCCGATGTTAAAAAAACTTGAACATTCTTCCTTTACCTTGTATATATATCGCTGAGATCTGCTTATTTGTTAAGAAACAATCGCACTTCTTTAAGACCGTAGCACAGAGCAAACCTCATGCTCGAAGTAATCGGCTAAATAAGCTAATAGTGCACAAAAGCAACTCAGCATTATACCGTAATAACGTAATGGGTATGGCACTGAAAATCTACAACAAGATCCCTAACGCTCTACTAAAGTGGCTGGGTGAGCAAAATTTTTACTCTGTATAAGAATTTCTATCGCATACCTTGTGATACTCGTAGCTTAAAAATTACAGCACGTTGCTATATTGACTTATATATATAGTGAATTATTGTGTTGTAGGAAAATAATTTGTTACATTCATTTGACATCATACTGAGGCTACTGTCTGAGTTTATCTACTTAATTTTGCATGCCTATCTTAAGGTACAAATATTACTGAATCTGCTGACTAAATGTAATCCAAACTGTTACACGTATGTTTGGCAAATAAAAAATATTTCAATTCATTTCATTTCATTTCATTTCAAATACTAGCCCGCGGTTTCACTCCAGTTGAAAAATTGGAAAAGCCCCCAATACGAATATAGACGTTTACTACTGACCATAGGCCTTTCGCAATGACTTTCATAATAAGTAGACGCACGCCTTCTTCAGCCATCAGCTTATTCCCCTGCCCAATCCGTTAATTTATTTTGTGAGAGACCAATCAACGCGGCGCGGTTCCTTCCAGTTCATAGCTTCCTTTCACGTTTATCAGCGTTGATTGGAATTTGTCAAATTACTACCCTTACCCATTAGGGTATATCGCTCATATATGGAGGAAAATAAAAATCTATTTTCAGAAGAACTTTACCTAAATAGGTAACAGCAAAAATAATGTGTCAAATGTGAAACAATTTATGTATATCCATATTTGTTATAGCGAAGTGTGTGACGGGCTTTACGTGATTACCATATCTCTATCTGCTAGCCAATTCTAAATCTGATAAAACAGATCCGTAATTGCTTTGTGGTTACAAACATTGCGTCTACTGCCGCAAATTACTACTATCCATTGGACATGTTCGGGTGTATTCCTAAATTTCATTATCCGAATCGACATTTTCTCTCTTTCACTCTCTAGAAGTAAGTAATAGATAGAAAAGGGATGGTATTTTACTACCTTGTTTTACGAACTTTGGATTGGAGTGACATCAGGCCCTGGACAGCTAATTGAGCTGGGTGATAAATTATACAATGGAATGCATTTCCATTAGAGTCGACCCTAGGGACAAAACAATGTAACTGACTCCATATACAATACGTAATGTACTGTAGAATGCATTTGGTTAGGTTATGTTGGCTTTGTACTTCCTTCCTGCTAATATTATAAAAGTCATGTTTGATGTTTGGATGTTTGAATATTTGTCTATACTATTATAAAGTTGTAAAAATGAAATTTATGCAAATTAAAGATATTTTAAAAAGTATTGAAACGGACTATTTGGAGGTCACTGAATTGAATTTTTTTTTGTTTGTTTGTATGTGTCGTTGTGGCCTCATCACGCCAAATCGGCTAAACGGATTTCAACTATTGTGGTACATGGGTAGCTGGGTATCTCCAAATCGTTATAAGATATTTTTTACCCGACTATGCCAAAGAAAAAGGGAGGGGTTTATGACTTTTTCTCCTCCGCGAACGAAGGTGCCCACCTTCTAGTTCGTTAATTACAATAAGCACACAGATACATTAGGTCAAGAGTACGTAAGTGTCCAGCATCCAGCACGAATGCGGGTGAAGCTGAAAGTAAAATTTATATAAAAAAGTATCTATAATATTTGAATATTATGTAAAATTCTGCAAAGTAACGCCTGGATCTATCAAAAATTTGAGGTACAGGAATCGGTATATCATGGCGGTGTGTGTAGCTATATTCCGCTATCTATTTTTGGGAAAAAGTGTCGATCACGTTTTAAATGATACACTGTATATTATTCACCTTCAAATTCGTTGTTACGTCCCAAAAAAAATTACAACCTATAAAGGCACATTAACCGTAACTTCAACTAAGTAACTTTTAATTTACTTTTATACTAGGCTGAGAGTAAAATGATTTCATAACTTCGTAACTATAAAGTTACGTTATTGGCAGCGGCGACAGTACTATCATTGATGACGTCATTAAAGTTTTACGACTAAGTTAAAGTAAGTACTAAAAGCTACATTGAAGTGATGAAATCTTCATGACATCGCTAGTGTGATAGTGAAGTATAACAAGTAATCACAACACAACAAAACGGGACTTCATCGCGTATAAATTATATTTATACGTGATATAGCCCCGTTTTGTTGTTTGGTGATAATGAGTGAAGATCGTGTAAATTTAAATCAATGTTGTTTAACAAGTAAATTATTGAAAGTATGAAAAAGAAGAAAATTCATCATGTCAAAACTGCTCAACGTAATTTTGTACACGGGTAGCTGGCTATCCACAAATGGTTATTAGATACCTGTACCCCACTAATCTGATGTAATATAGAGGGTTATGACTTCTCCCTGTCGAAGCTAATTAGTTATAAATAGAGCTGCCATCTTGAATACCGGGACCCAGAAAAAAACTTCAAAAACCCTGAATGTTTGGAGAAAAGAGCATTGTTCCCGGACATGTTAGATATTGTTAAGTTCAATAAAGTTTTCCCTGATATAAAAAGATTTTAAAAACGCGCCCGGACTGTCCCCGGACAGCCTCCAAACAAGGACAAATCCGGGGAAATCCGGACGGATGGCAACCCTAGTTATAACATAAATGTAAAAGTAATTAAATGTCATGATTCGGTAAAAAATAAACTTAAAGTTGCGAAGTTGCTTAAGTGGCCAGTTACCAGTCAGTTTACTCTATTGTCTGTTGAGTTTGGTTTAGCTTTCTTCTCAACAGTGGTCTCTTCTTCCGAAATGCCGTAGAGTCAAACTTGTCAAAATGCCCTTGTAGCCTTCTTGCAGTATAAACTACGTAAATTTGAACTTGAAAGCTAAAAATTTATAAAACGATGTAAATTTCGGATTGAGCTTAAAATTATACAATGAAAACCACGATAAGCAATAAATTTAATATGTAATATCGTTACGATACGATCCACAAATCTCTTCTTATTACGGTTTCGGTAACATCTTCCAGTTCTGTGAACTAAAGCCATATTAGAAAGAAACCACCCGGCCGGGTTTCAGATTAAAAGTCACCTATAAATTTTGATCAAAAGTTTTCGAAGCGAAAATTCTGTGAGTAAAAGTAATTTTTATTTCAAACGACGTAAAATAATTTTTTTCGCTCCCAATTTATTCCAAGAATTAGTTATGTCATATTTCGTATGCGAATAAAATTATCGATGTCATTATTAAGTATTTTATCTTTGCGGCTCGCTTTGACTCGACAGTCAACACACATTGCTATATGAAAATACTAGCTTAAAATTTGTATATCAAAAATCCTTCATTAATACACCTCTAAAGATATAATTATGAATTCCAATTTCATGTTCCTATCATCAACGCATGGAGAATACAAAAGTAAAACATCTTTTATTAATGCACCTCTAAAGATATAACTATGTGTTCAAATTTCATGTTCCTATCATCAACGCATGGAGAATAGAAAAGTAAAACATCCTTCATTAATGCACGTCTAAAGATATAACTATGTTTTCCAATTTCACGTTCCTCTCATCAACGTATGGAGAATAGAAAAATAAAACATCCTTCATTAATGCACCTCTAAAGATATAATTATGCGTTCCAATTTCATGTTCCTATTATCAACGCATGAAGAATAGAAAAGTAAAACATCCTTCATTAATGCACCTCTAAAGGTATAATTATGTGTTCCAATTTCATGTTCCTCTCATCAACGCATGGAGAATAGAAAGTAAAACATCCTTCATTAATGCACCTCTACAGATATAATTATGTGTTCCAATTTCATGTTCCTATTATGAACGCATGGAGAATAGAAAAGTAAAACATCCCTCATTAATGCACCTCTACAGATATAATTATGTGTTCCAATTTCATGTTCCTCTCATCAACGCATAGAGAATAGAAAGTAAAACATCCTTCATTAATGCACCTCTAAAGATATAATTATGCGTTCCAATTTCATGTTCCTATTATCAACGCATGGAGAATAGAAAAGTAAAACATCCTTCATTAATGCACCTCTAAAGATATAATTATGTGTTTCAATTTCATGTTCCTATTGTCAACGCATGGAGAATAGAAAGTAAAACATCTTTCATTAATGCACCTCAAAAGATATAATTATGAATTCCAATTTCATGTCCCTATCATCATCGCATGGAGAATACAAAAGTAAAACATCTTTTATTAATGCACCTCTAAAGATATAACTATGTGTTCAAATTTCATGTTCCTATCATCAACGCATGGAGAATAGAAAAGTAAAACATCTTTCATTAATGCACGTCTAAAGATATAACTATGTTTTCCAATTTCACGTTTCTCTCATCAACGTATGGAGAAAAGAAAAATAAAACATCCTTCATTAATGCACCTCTAAAGATATAATTATGTGTTCCAATTTCATGTTCCTATCATCAACGCATGGAGAATACAAAAGTAAAACATCTTTTATTAATGCACCTCTAAAGATATAACTATGTGTTCAAATTTCATGTTCCTATCATCAACGCATGGAGAATAGAAAAGTAAAACTTCCTTTATTAATGCACGTCTAAAGATATAACTATGTTTTCCAATTTCACGTTCCTCTCATCAACGTATGAAGAATAGAAAAGTAAAACATCCTTCATTAATGCACCTCTAAAGGTATAATTATGTGTTCCAATTTCATGTTCCTCTCATCAACGCATGGAGAATAGAAAGTAAAACATCCTTCATTAATGCACCTCTAGAGATATAATTATGTATTCCAATTTCATGTTCCTATCATCAACGCATGGAGAATAGAAAGTAAAACATCTTTCATTAATGCACCTGTAAAGATATAATTATGTGTTCCAATTTCATGTTCCTATTATCAACGCATGGAGAATAGAAAAGTAAAACATCCTTCATTAATGCACCCCTAAAGATATAATTATGTGTTCCAATTTCATGTTCCTATTGTCAACGCATGGAGAATAGAAAGTAAAACATCTTTCATTAATGCACCTCTAAAGATATAATTATGTGTTCCAATTTCATGTTCCTATTATCAACGCATGGAGAATAGAAAAGTAAAACATCCCCCATTAATGCACCTCTAAAGATATAATTATGTGTTCCAATTTCATGTTCCTCTCATCAACGCATGGAGGATAAAAAAGTAAAACATCCTTCATTAATGCACCTCTAAAGATATAATTATGTATTTCAATTTCAAGTTCCTATTATCAACGCATGGAGAATAGAAAAGTAAAACATCCTTCATCAATGCACCTCTAAAGATATAATTATGTGTTCTAATTTCACGTTCCTATCATCAAAGCATGGAGAATACAAAAGTAAAACATCCTTTATTAATGCACCTCAAAAGATATAATTATGTGTTCAAATTTCATGTTCCTATCATCAACGCATGGAGAATAGAAAAGTAAAACATCCTTCATTAATGCACCCCTAAAGATATAATTATGTGTTCCAATTTCATGTTCCTCTCATCAACGCATGGAGAATAGAAAAGTAAGTAGGACAAACACATATAAGAAAGTAATTCCAAATTCGTCCAGAATGGCGCTAGAGTACTGCAGCAAGACAGTATGAAGTCAACAACCAATTACAAGACTTTTTATTGAAATGCTACTCAATTCCTCGTTCTACTTCTGATGTAAATATTCAATCGTGTTCAAAATTATTTTTCTTGCGTCGTGGCTTTTTGTTGGCAATATCATGGTAATTTATTTTCTCCAACATGCTCAAAAATGTTCCCATTAATGTAGTAAAAACACACCGCGAAGTCCATCTTTATATACATTGATACGATAATCAATTTAAAAAAAAGTGGCATTACTTCCCGGACAGGCCTGGGAAGTGTACATTATTGTGCAGGTTTTTACTTTTAATTTCATCCAAGACTTTGAAAATTCACCAAACAGCGAATAGTAATGTACAAAAACCGAGATTTAAAAAAACTTTAATTGTTTTCTGTGTTTAGTTAATGCATGGTTTAAGCCAAAAATAATCATAAAAAAAAACAATAATTATTGTGTCCAAATCATAATACAGTTTATTTAGTCTTAATGATCTTGACTGATAAATATTTTGTAGCAAACGTATGTTTTTTTAAATGTTGTGCGTTTAGGAATTGCCGATTCAACTAAAAGTAATAATGCATATATTTATTTTTACCTTTGGCTATGGGTTTTCTTTTTTTTACTTTCATTACTATATTTCATGTGGAACTAAATATACAATTTGGACCCAAAACTTTTAACTTTAATATCCTTAAAAAAAATAAAGCGGGGACGTGAATTTCATTTTGTCAAAGATTGTTTACCGTGTTATTTTTACGAAAATAAGTTAGATAAGCATGTGTTAAATTTCCTCGCATATTTGGAGAAAAGCAGTATACATGCCTCGGCAGGAATGTCATTTCGTGGATTCGTATCTATTGAAGGACTCGGCTACCTCGTCCTTCAAAACTGTACTCATCCACGAAATTACTTTTCCCGGCCTCTGCAGTAATATACTATTAACGCACTTGCTACTGCGGCGCCACCAATTTAACAGACGCTTTGGATATAAAAAGATTGTTCTCTTTAGTATTCTACTCTAGATACTTCAACGGACTTGTAGTATTATTTTTTGTAGGGTTAGCTGGTCATAATTAATGATGGTTATAGGATATTTTTACATGACTACGCTGAAGATAAAACGGGGTTATGGTTATTTTCTTCTCCGCTGACGAAGTATGCACCATCTAGTTGACCAAGGACCATTAAAAAAAGAGGACTGACCATACAAAAAGCTGTTCCCCGATATGTACATCGCCATCTATGTATAAGAATTATGTTTTAGAATTATTCAATTTTGCAAGCGTGACACTGTATTTAAATGTAACGATTTATTTATTATTAGGAATTTGCGAACTAATTATCACTCTACTATGTTTCTTTATTCAATTATAACGTCGTTAACTGTTTAGTTTTAAAGCGCCATCTAGTTTTTGCCAGAATATCTCCTTGAGATCGGAAGACTATCCAAAGTATGGCAAATGTCAGTCCTTTTGTTTTAATTGTCATTTTAGTTGACTAATAAAATTTCACACAACACGGCACACGACACACATAGGATAACTAATTGACACTTCAGGTTTTGCCTCGTTGCCGAGCTTTCCCGATGGCAAAACATTATTCGCTACATCTGTACTGTTGTACACTGTACACGTAATCTATCTGTCAGCCACAAACGTCTAATGCTGCGCAAAATCAATCCTGCGCAGACCGCATACACTGACTCCCTGCAATCCTCAGATACATACATACCTAATCTCGTGACAATTGGAACTAGCCGAAACACGGCTGGGATATACATTACATTATTCATTTATAAAAGAGATCCAGTGCCTACCTTCCGGATTTCTCATCAAATTATTTCGATGGTACCATTCCTATCAGTATCATTTCAATTTGCGAATATGAAGTAGTTTAATTTTTTATTCTGTTTCCGCGATTATTACTCATTTAGCTAGCTTTCCATGGCCACGGATCCACCCGTGACCGTGGAAAACTCAAAAACTTTCGCAAGGTAAAAATTTACCGGATCCGGTAGACTCGAAGAAACTGAGGAACCGCCACAACAGACATACATACGGACTACCCTACCCGAGAAAGCTTATTCTAATTTGGTGAAAATTTGTGTTAGGAAAAAATGACAAGAGTCAATATGCTCTAGCTCTAGTTAAGCTTTAAAGAACGGTGTCTTTCTTAATTATTCTTTGAGACGTTAATTTTGTTTAATGGTTAATTATGATTCTTTGGCCAGATTTGAATTAGAATAGTATTTTATTATTGTTGATGTTACGTCTTATAGAATTAATAAAGTTAATTAAATATTACATAGTAGAGAAGAAAGGTGGGGTCAAAGTTAAAAGAATGTTCATGAATTTTATGAATCATGATCCAATACACCAAATTAGTGCTAAATTTTTAGATTCGGCAATTAAAACTATAAAAAGTTCCTTTAATGAAAGTGTTATTTTAATTTTTTTAAATGAAGATTTAATTTTGTTATATTTATAACATAAAATACAATATTGAGACAAGGTTACCATGTCTTCATGTGTGGCTGTAAATAGGTCAATAATGTGATTCAGTTAAGGCTAAATATTATTGAAGCAGATGCTTAAATTTTCATACTACTGTGAAATAAGTGGCTAGTGAGACTGATTTTTGAATTCATAAGAGTGATTTTTAGCGCTAATTCATTGTTTCAATAGTTAATTTGCAAAAACAGCTGCGTATGTCTACTTTACGGCCATTAAACTGAACAAAAAGCATAATGTTGGATAAACGCAATAGCAAAACTTGGATTGCAATGCCTAGCCGGGAACTCAAATGAGATAATATACGCGATATAATCCGTTAAATTGTTTTATTTAAATGAAGTAGCTTAGTTAATTAGTCGAGATATATCTGGCCGCCATCCGTAAATCACTTATCGTTGAGGTCCAGTGACTTTCTGTGGTCTTCTTCATCAGTTCTGCTTCATCAATTGACACTTTCTGAATGCAAGTGCTTAATATATGTTTCTTAAAATATAAAAATCTCCAA
Organism: Hedya salicella; assembly: GCA_905404275.2. Classification (NCBI taxonomy): domain Eukaryota; kingdom Metazoa; phylum Arthropoda; class Insecta; order Lepidoptera; family Tortricidae; genus Hedya; species Hedya salicella. The sequence goes on along the minus strand of FR990112.1, from coordinate 15,514,334 downwards.
ATGCCTACAATTTTTGAGAAGTATCTTTCATTCCTTATGGAACTAATGATCAAATCTTCACTAACATTACTTGATGCATCTCATTTCAAACACAACAATTTGGCATATCGGCTTATAAATGACGGACTTTTGAGGTAACAAACATTTAAGAAAAGGACCAGCTCCATTCTTGGAATTCGGTTAAAAAGGACAAACAAACACTTTCACGTTTATAAAATGTGTAAGAATCATTTTTTCTGTGTGCGACAAGCTTAGTTGTTGAACAAAATATTCAATGGTCGGACTTGTAATAAATACAAAAGTAATAAGTCCAAATTAGGATTGACGTCGTTGAAATAATAATGTAACACTTGTTTAGTGCTCTTATAGCGGGGCCTGTGGCGCGCTGTATTGCCATTAAGAGTATTACGGCGCCGGTCGACGGGGTGGGTTAATATAATATTACTGCATGTTGAGTGGAGTCTGGCTTCTGAATGTGTATTTATTCACCCAAACGCAGAAATAAACGTAAAAATAGGACGCAAAAGAGTAAGTTTATTAAATCCAAAAATAGCATACCGATTCTGTGAAGTTATGACAAACCAAATAACAGGATTTGTACTTTTAAAATGTGTAGGAATGCTCCGTGTGCGATAAGATTAATTTTGGAAAAAAACATAAGATACAATGTCCCACACATCATAATGCATTCGTAAAGTCCAAATTAGTATTTTTACTGTGGAAACTATGATATAATACTTGCTTAGTGCTCTTATATGGCTCTTATAGCGGGTCCCGCGGTGAGCAGTATTGCCATTACTAGTATTACGACGCCAGTCGACCGGGTGGGTTAATATAATATTATGTTACTGTTTGTTCTGGCTTCCGAATGTGTATTTATTTATACACTAGAAGGTCCCCGAAAAGTTTTCCGCGGAGGAGAAAAAATAATTAACGTAAACTTCAGCATAGTAAAAATTGTCCTATAATATAAAAAAATGTTGATGTACAACTTTCCGAGTACCAAACATAATTGAAATCTTTCCAGCCGTTTGGACGTAATAATGACAAATCAATATTTGTCTTTTGGATGATAAAAGTTATATATAATACAAACTTTTATTAGCCACTTTAAAGATCTTTGTAACTCATACTAAAGGAGTTTTCGTAGAACATTAGCATATTATTACATAGCGAATTTCAGAATAATATACAGCAAAGATAAGAAATGTTGAAGATGATACTTCAACCATATCATGTATTTTTTTAATAAAAACAAGACTGTGGAATACGGTTCTTAAATATTGCGAGCAAATGCCAACTGACTAAGGAACGTCGACATAATAAAATAAATAGGCAAAAGAAAAATACCTCTAGAAAAATAAACCTTTACTATTTTTAGAGAATTCCAATTTCTTTCGATAATAACTTGAGTATTTTTAGTAATCTAATTATTAAAGATATTCCAGCAGATATTTCTTCTATTCCTTGGGGTTTTGTAAGTATACCGGGCGAGGATTTTCCTTATACTTGCTTAAATTACATGTAATTTATTTTCATAAATCTGCAGACAGGGCTTCGGGGAAAATAATTACCCTAGTGCGAATCTGGTTTAATTAGTCACCGCACTGTAAGATTTTTCTACGTTGCGTTCAACTCCCGCCCCCATAAATAATTAAACATTGCAAAGGAAATATTTCGTTCCTGTATATCACTGAATCGATAATATGTATTAAAAATGTTTGTATATTTGTACAGTCAGCATCGAAAGTAAGTGATAATTTTACGTTTTAGTGTTTTCTTTTTGGAATTGCTTTTATATTTTTTGTTAAATAGTTATTACAACATGATACCGGTTGTCTCCGATTGTCTCCGCCCCCACAATGTAGTCTAACCACTGCCTTACGACGTGGACAGTCATCATGGTAGAATATTATGTCTACGGACACGACAAAAGTGTATTATTTGTATTTCCATACAAAGTGCCGTGGAATTGAAAGCTATAGGGTACTTCTAGTTGTCCTTGAAACTTTAAAATAGGTTTGAAAGTAGTTCTTACAGCACAACCAATTAAAAAGTCTGAAAAATTTGAACTTTTATATCTGTCTGTTTATGTCAGTAACTAATATATATACTAATACACTGCGTTAATTATGCTTAGGAGAAGGGCTTGTGGCAATATATGTTTTGTTGATTTTTATGTTAGTTCGTAGTAGTAGTAGTATAATAATTTGTTCAAGTGCCGCTTCTTGTCGCCGCGCGCTGCCGCCCGTTATCGCCTAACGGTATACGGCTCGGGCACCTTCGAGCTCGCCTCGCTTTTACTGGCCCCACCAGTCAATCTAGCAATCCGACGCCGATAGGCTGCGCGCGCTCCCCCGTACCGTTCTCTGTTACGCTTACGCGGAATGTATATTTTCTCTATTTCTCCTTCTTCCATGGACTGTGTTACTTTCTTTCTTCTGTAATCTATTGTCATGATTCTGTGAACTGTGTCGAAGTTAGAATAAACTTTATATATGTTTAAATGTGGTTATTATTTGCATATCAACGTTAGCCACAGGCTCCTGAGGGTTTTGTTTTGATTCCCGTGATATATGAACTATGTACATACCTGCAAATTTGTACGGTACTTCGGTGCGAGAGTCCCACTCGCACTTGGCGGTAGATAATGTTAGTGTTATTTCAATTTATGAGCGTGGGTTCATATCAACGCTGCGTATTAATTTAGAAATACGGAGAACAACCGCGAACAACATTATCTCTTCACTTTAGTTCTCGACAACGAAAATTTTCATGTTAATCAAACCATTACTATCGCATTGGACAAAATCAACATTGTGAAAATGTTTGTCAACTTCGGTAGAGTTCGGATATGGTAACGCTGCAACCTTCACGTTGCAGTAAGGATTGGCCGGTAAAAGATTACAATGAAAAAAAAAATCTACCAATACGGTAGTTTCTTGGGTAAAATACATTATTCTAATTAGTGAATCTACAATTTTTGTCAATCAAACAAAAAAAAGACAAAGATAAAGCGCATCAAAGTTTGGGGGTGGAAGCGCATAACGTCACACCGTGCGAAAAACGATCGCACGGCGTGACGTCAAGGGGAACTTTAACGGGCTATATCTTCGTCATTTTTTGTTTAATTAGCAAAATAAAAAATACGTATCCAATATTCTCTGATAATCTGACGGACTAATTATATTTTTATGGACACAATCCTATTGTCTTTTGGTTTTTTCACATAAAAGTTTTTGTTTGGTTTAGTGCGATGATTGTGTTACTTTTGTGTTACGCTGATGAAGTTTAGTGATGCCCAAAAATTGTTCGTTAATTTTGTAGTATGAAAAGATATATATTTTTATACCTTACTGTGTTAAATGAAGAAGTGCAGATTTATTTAAATTAGCCGTCGGGCTGCAAGTGATTGCATCTAATTAATTAATTCTGTTCTAAATAAAACTTCTCCTTATTTTCTTTAATAAAATTCTGAATTCCTATTTAATGTAATTTTTTTTCATTGTTACGTATAATAAATGCTTTGTTTGTATGGTCGCACGATGACACGATTTTTTACTCTTACAAAAACCCGTCTAATAGTTATTTCAGACTAACTAAACCTTAGGCACCATGTGTTATTGAACATTTTTAATGGACATTCTTATTTTGTTCCGTTATTTTCATTAGTTTTAATTTTATTACTCATTTGCCCTTATAACTCATGTCATGAATTTTATTTTTCGGCTTCATTGTAGGTATACGGACCAATATAATTTCATGATTGTGCCCATGCCATTAAATATTAGGCGAAGGATTTATGAAGAAAATAACTATTTATTTAACATTTTTGAATTACCCTAGGTTAAAGAATATGTTCATTCAAATTGAGTTTGTCAACATTGTAATCCTAATTTAACAAACGTCAACTTCATGTGTGGTCACAAGATCTTTAATTTGACAATGGCTGCCCAAAATAAATAGCAATTAGTTTTCAATTCGGAATCTAATGGCGATTGACAACCCTATTGTTCGAATGACGTGCTAAATCTCATTACGCACATTCATATCACATTGAAAGGGCCTAAGTTTAATAGCGTTTCTTATCAATTTAAACCTTTTTTCAAGTAGAGGATATTTCATATCATGGTCGTTCTTTGAAATTAGAATCTACTTGTATCGTCCAGGGTTTGTTGTCGATATGTGAACTCCTTTTTTGGATACCAGCAAGGTTAGAATTATAACTGAAGTACCTACTTCGTATTGCACACATCCGTAAGTAGTCATAATAAGCAGGATACGAGTACAAGGAGAGGTAAACGACAAGCGGTCTTGAAAAATGAAATATGTTTATTTCTGTTAAGTATACAGGTTACAAGAAGAGAAGGGTTGGGTTCTCTTATTAAGTATAGTACTTAAATACCTGTGACAGCAGACCCTGCTCTTCCAAATAACGCTGTAAATTACTTAACAAAATAACCAAAACTAAGTTAAACCATAAGTAAGTTAGGTCTATTTGTGTATATGTATATTAAGATTATTTCGTTATGTCTGTGGGTGTATATTACGCTTTGTTCAATTATAACATCGATAAATGTTTAGTTCTAAAGCGCCATCTAGCTATTGCCGGAATAACTCCTTGCGATCGGGGCACGCTCCAAAGTATGTCAATTATCAGTCCTCTTGTTTTAATGGTCATTGGCTAAAACTAAGTAAAGCTGTAATAGTTGTGAAGCTGTTCGGGAGGCAAAGGTGTGGAAAGAACCTCTATTTTTACAAACTTTTATTTAACTTGCAATGTATGTTTGTTTGAGTGGAATCTTGCAAGTTTTTGACCTACTTCCCGGTTTCCGAATGCAATAGTATGATACGATCGAGCTGTTCTGATGATGGAGCAGGTGGGCTAATCTTCAACTTTTTACGGCGTTATTTTTTGTTAGTGTCGTCTCACTAAATATCGTTACAAAAAATAATATTCTGAATTAACTTTTTATCAAACCGAAGAGCAATCCCGAGGCTAAGTTTAGTTTGGTCTAAGTTATCACGACATATATTTTCGTCGTGATGATAATCATTGGACAATAATGACGATTGAACCGACTGTTTCAAACGCTCGGAGATTCGCCCAGGAAGGTGATCATAGGACCACTATAATTAAATAATGCAATCCTACCGAATTTGAGCTCTTTAGAATCGTCTCGGTGAGTAGTTGATGGATATCAAAAGAAAGTACAGTCGGCAATAAAAGCTTATCACACAAATGATTTTTTTGACGGAAACTCATTAGTGTTAAGTTCTTTACTGTATTTTATTGATACAGTTAAAAATTAAATAATACTTTTGCAGATTGTGACATTGCAGTTTCAAGACGGATGATCCAATTTTAATAAAGCTTCTCTTGTCCTTTTGCGAGTGTTGTGAGCTATGCCGCTCCGGTGACATTAATTTATATGTACAATTGGAAACGTTCAGTTTTTCAAAAGGGTGCATTTTATATTTTTCCTGATAGTACGTCATGTGAACATAGAATCTACAATTAGTAAATTTTTACATTGTATTGTTTATGTATATATATATATATTTTTTTTTTGTTAATCACTCATCGTGACATTTGTACATTTCCCTTGTATGAATTTTTACTTTGGTCTATAAATTAAGAAAAAAAAACGACATTTCCTGTGTTTATTTTTATTTATACACTGATCACCGATTGTCCCCAGTATCGCCTGATGGTAAGTGACTACGGAGTGGAGGATACAGCTCGCTGGTTCAGTAACAGCCTATTCACTCCTATTCCTTGAAGAGACCCCAATTATATTTTTCCGGAAATACACACGACGGGAGCGAGTTCCATTCCTTAGCGGCTCGCATTAAAAACAATGAAGCAAATTACTTCTTACGTATGAATGATCAAATTAACAACGTAAGTATGAAGTCCCTCCCCACGCCTAGATGTCCGATGGTGGAACGGGGATGGCGGGATTAAATCATGCAATACGGGTGTTGACAACTTTTTTCTGTGATATGTTATAAAAAAAACTACTTCAATGTCATAAAAACTCCACAAAGTTAGAATCACATTTTTGGACTTTCCCAAAAACACTCCATACTAAACCCTAGAAAGGTGTGACGTCACACCTTCCTACCTTATTTGGGGAAATGAAGAACTTTGTTCTGCAGCTATGTTAAAACTTGTGTTTATCGAAACAGTTTCATAACAAAATATTATTGTTTATTATAATAAGTTTATTATATATCAATATTATTGTTTATTAATATTTTCATACTTAAAAGATAGACTTTCCCACCTAACTGTAAGGACTCATAAAACCTTCAATACCTTAACGTGTAGCTTACAAGTCAGGTATCGAAGTCAAAAAAAAAATTTAGGATTTGCATCATACAAATTACCATTTCGCATCAAAGTTTTATTATTTTTTGAGTACAGTCAACATCCCTATTCCTGCGCACACTCACTAAAATATATCCTATAGAAAACCGACATGCTGGCTACTTCGCGGCGATGTTGTAATAAAGTTATGCATATTAAATATACACAGTAATATAAAGTAAACAGTGACATACTGTTGTGTAATGTTTACCGACAAATCGCAGCACGCATGCGTAATACGAGCATGTACTTGTATACATCCAGTCTACTTTGTTCAACGATCCTAAATTGAGGTCAAGAGCGCTCCAATAGGTGTCATCCAATATCGTCGTGTTAAGATACAACGGTGTAAGTTCATAGGAGATTCACTGGCGCATACAACTTTATTTTATTAAGGCAAAATTGTACCTTAATTGTGTTTGAGCTGTAAGTGGCTGAAGATATATGTAACATCTATAAATATTGTAAAGTTGTAAAAATTAAATTTCGATATTTTTTCTAATAATATAAAAAACGAATTATGATTATGAAAGTGTCACTGAATAGTTTTTTATTATATGTATGTATTTTATGTGTGTGTATTTGTGCTCACATGGCACTAAAACGGATACATAGATTCTTACCATTTTCAACATCTGAGAATATACGATACTTATTAAATAAAAATAGATAAAAAAGGGGGCTATGCTTTTTTCCTTAATGTAATAAATAAATTTATTTGGTAATAGCAAAATTAACAATTTAGCAGTATTGATTTGCTTGTCTGCACCAAATTAGCCTTAAAGAATCGAACGGTATTCGGTCTTTACTTCTTAGACTAGATTACTGCTCACTAAATGTACCTTTGCCGCAGATACACCACGCACTCAAACACTCACGCATGCACGCACATACACATACATACACAGACACTGGTAATTCACTGATGGATAGGACACTTTTTACCCGACTACGCTGACGAAAAAAGAGGGGTTATGACGTTTCCTCCTCCACGAACCAAGTTCGTGCACCTTCTAGTAAATATATAAATAAACCATTTGACAGCTATAGACAACCGTGAATCACCCAGAGATGGGCAAAATGTAATCGACTAACGATTAACGATTAAGTTTAATAGAATTAGTTGCGACTAACGATTGAAAACGACGACTGATCAATCTTAGTTGTATAGAGTGCAACTAGTTTAGTTGCAACTAAATTAGTTGCCGATTGATTTTGAACAACTAAACGTTGTAATCGACTAATTAGTTAGATTTCTTTTCCGCGATTAATGTTAGAAGCAAATTGAACGGTAAACCTCGGTATGGCTTAATGGATGTATAAAAATAAAATAGTCATGTATTACTTAAGATACTTTGACCATTTCTATGGAATGAGATCTCTGTGCTATTATTCTCTTTTTTCTTAATACCAACCGAATGATCATAAATTGTGTATTACACGTAAGTTTGACAAAAACCAGCCAAGAGCATGTCGGACCATGCTCAACGTAGGTTTCCGCAGCCATTTATACAAAAAAATGCACTACAGATGAAAAAAATACGATATGAAAAAAAAACACTAACAAAAAAACGTATCTCCCCGGCACTTACGTCCTTTTGCTGAGAAGCGCAGTTTTTTGGCAATAACTTAAAAAAGGTATGTCCGGTCATGTTGAAAACAATGTTCGTTGGAAGTATTTATTAAGCTTTATATCTGTCGAATGATGTGCCACACATTGATATTTGCTGAAAAAATTTTTTTTCAATTACGGTTACATATATGGAGTGCCCCTCCTAGACATATATATATTTTTTATTTAACTATCAAACTAAGTAGCGGCTTACATCTATGTTCTAAATTTCATCAGTATACGTCTCATAGTTTTTGAGTAAAATGCCTGTGACAGGACGAAACTATAAGGGTTCCGTTTTTGCCATTTTGGCTACGGAACCCTAAAAATGAACCTGAAATTGGATTAAGTTTCTCTTATCTAACTGGGTACTGTGTGCATTAGTAAGATAAAACTTAAGAAAACACAGTTATATAAATCAAACTTTGTATACCTAATATTTTCTTCTGTTTCCGCGATTATTACTCATTGAAATAAAACAATTTAACGGATTATATCGCGTATATTATGTCATTTTAGTTCCCGATGTTTCGGAAGCTTTCCAGCTTTCCATGGTCACGGGAGGACCATGTAAAGCCATTTGTATACCTATTCAATATAAATGTAACCATGACCATGATAATGTATTTAGTTGTTGCAATCGTATAAATCGTAGTTACATATTGCAAATTAAATAAAAAAATGCAAAAACGAGCCACTACGTAGTTTTAATATAGATTTAACCGTGAAATTTTGTCGATTGAAAGTAAAACTAATTTAATTGTTAGTCGAACATTATCGCAACTAATTTAATCGCAAGTAAATCAATCGCGATTGAAAAATTACGATTGATATTTTTAATCAATTGATTAGTTAACTAAAAAATTAATCGATTGATGCCTATCTCTGGAAACACCCATTGGTAGGGATTGCAATCCGGTAAGGTGGATCCGGTAATCCGGCCGGATCCGGTACTTTTTGGCGGCCACCGGATCCGGTAATATTTTACCCGATCCGGACCGAAAAATAAGTTTATGAACCGTGAGGAGTTGTTATTTCAGTATATAAATTTGTTTAATTATGGTGGAATTACGTCTTAAATTCATCTAAAATATTATTTAGGTTTCCTAGTGGAAGGAGCTCACAGAAATAATTTACGACTTAAAAATTATAAGAGAATTTAGGAATAAAATAATTGAACACCATCCAAAACGAGCGTAATCTGTAACATGCATTTTGAGGCTACAAATTTATACTCCACCGAAGGTCGAATGATTAGAATGGTTACTAATTCTTTACCAAATAGGTAAGTTTACCAAATGAAAAACTCCAGGTTCTATAATAACTATTAGATTTTCCGTTTTAATCCGTTTATTTTGATATAATCTACATCTGAATCTTACATGTATTGTGTTCTAACCTTTTTACGGGAAAATTATTATTTGAAACCTATTTCGTGATTGGGGAAATTCTGTTGTACATGGCAACTCTGTTGAAATGTACACATTGACGCGGTCCGCTATTAGCTGGCTTCAGTTGAATGTTCTAAAGACTCCGTCCGCTTATTTTATAGGTCCATGGTTTCTACACAATAGTTTAAAAAATCTGGACTTCTTTCGGTCTTGGAGAAAGAGGTGATTTGGGAAATTAAATAGGTAGTTTGGAACTGAGGCAGTTTGGAACCATGTTAGCTATCACAGGAAGATACAACTTTATTTTACCGTGCCGTGACTTCACGTAACTTCTAAGTGGCTAAGTGATAAGTAATAGTGTTTGGATAGGAAAAGTTTCCTATTAGTGGGTTAAACAGACGTGATTGAGCCGGTTGTCAAAGGCCAAGTTAATGTAATTGACAAAGTTTTACGAAGGTGAACAAATTTATCAAATCTGTTGACATTGAGCAGTGACATAAATAGTAAATGATGGGGAGCACAAGTTAGTGAGGCTTTTACTTTGATTAATATTTTTATATTATATAGCCTTTTCCCGCGTATTCGCTCTCGTTATCGAGAATGGAATAGCATATGTTTTAAGTAAAAATATAAATATGAGTTTTATGCTTTAGAAATTATTGATTTTTAAACTTCCACTCCCCTTTTGACTCCTTTAAGGATGGTTTTCAGATTATTAAGACTATGTTATGTTCTTTCCAGAGTCTCAAACTCTCCACACCATCTCATTTCAATCGGTTCAGCGGTTTAAGCGTGATAAGGTATCAGACAGACAGACAGAGTTACTTTCGCTTTTATAATATTATTATGGATATTAATACACACAGATACTTTTTTTTTCTCGTGACACCGTTCTTACATGCACCCAAGTGAATGATGGTAACTTCATTGTATTACTTATTGACCAAATTGAATTACGATAAAATTGTTAGAAAGAACATTTTAATCATCGCTATACATTTGTTCGTGATCTTGTATTCTTCCGATTGAAAAATAGATGACTGGTTTTATTGTTACTACGGCATCAGGGGAGAGGTACCAAAAAAAGGACAGGCTCTGGGTGAGAGTATCTCATCAAAACCAACACAATACGATTATTATTTATCTTTATATGCATCAAAATAAACACATCAACACTTTAATTTTCTTGTAGTTCTTTAGTTAACTTCCTGTCCTTTTTAATGAAAAAGTACAACATAATTTTTTAGTGACTTGGCATGCACACGTAGGTAGATTTTGCTCAGGATTACAAGTAGTTCTTCGTATCAAGAGTCTAAAGGTGTTAAAGGGGTTCCTACCAGTATGATTACCATAGCTTCATTTCCTTAATATGTTATATTATACGTACTGGAATGCGAGTAAATGTGATCTAACACAAGGTCCTGATTGGAAGGTTCTTTTAAGAAATTTTTCGATTGCTGAAGATTCTTTAGACTTGGCCCCGTGCATGACTGTCGGGACATCAGCTCCAGCTCTGAAAGTACCGCTTTTGTTAACATCATTATTTACATCACAATTAATTATAACTCCCTGTGGATCTCATTTCCTAAGGCTCTTCCATTTTCCACCAAGTCCGGTGATTTTACGCATCCAGTCATATCTTCGGCTCTCTGATATCATACATCCGTGACCGCATCCGTATCACGTATGGCGGAGGAGAAAATCGGGTAGAGCATCCTCCACTTGGAACTGAATAAAGACAAGCGGACAAATAGCGAGCAACTCTTGCGGTAGAAATATAATATGCAGCATAAGACGAGTTGTAATAGAAACGTGTCAATGAGAAGGTTTGGCAGCATAGCGCCTGGAATTTCGTAGAAAGGTAATGAGTCGAGTAATTGAGGTCGAGGATCACCGTAAGGCTGATATTGACGCTAAGCAAAGACTGACAATTCGAAAGTGCTTGCACCTAGGCCTACTTGAATAAATAATATTTTGATTTGACTTGATAAGCACCCTGAGTTGAAGGTCCGTCCACTTTCTGCCAGATTGTGAGTTCACGATCCCCCATTGAACCTAAATATCGGTAAGGAGGCTTTACGAGACCTACCCAGTTCAAAATCAAGTTAAAAACTAGCGTATGCCTGAATAAGTAATGTGAATAGTACCAACTTTCTGTCGGGTGCTTGCATTGGAACATGCGCATGAAACAGTCGCTCAGAAATGTGCGTTGGGTACCATCGCCGCTGCGCGCACACACCATAAGACCGCGGACTGGGCATGACTTCGGACATGAGTCATGATACTGCCGCAAACGCCCTAAAAGCAAGAAATACATCGAAAAATAATAATTTATTTGTTAACAAGCGAGTGATCTGGTCCTAAGAGCGTTTAAATAATGGAAACGACAAGTCCTGTCATTACCGAACAATTTTTTTACGCAGTTTTAGCGGAGGGTGTGGTAAACACGTACAGCACACTACGGAAATATGCCAAAAAGAAACATCCACACACTAGAAATTTTCCGTCAACACATTCACGACCGCGAGACCGCTCGGCGGGCGCTCTGCTCGTAGCAAGTTTTCGGTAAATACGGGTTTTTCCATGTCATTGGCTACGAGCGTAGCGCTACGAAAATGTCGGTTGGGAAAGTGTTAAACTTACCGAAGACTCTGCGATTACTTAAAAAAATATTAGTATTACGCAATTTTAACCTAAATACCAGACTGAAGTACGAGTATGATGATTTGAGACTAAGTTAATTTGAGATGCAGAACTGTTAATGAAACGCAAAGGTTGCCTCTTTCTCTATTTGCTTTTTAAATGTTGTGAAAGGTGATTTCTGTCGTAAATTGCACATTCAAAAAAAATACCAAAGGCTAAATTCGTACTTGATTCAACATTACGATTTAATCTTAGAAATATAGGCTTTAACGGACCTATTTTCTTTCCCGCCCTGAGCCCCGCTCTCAACCCGTCCTTAGAAGTAGGATTGTTCTTTATCTTAATTTTTTTCAACTTTAATGTTGGTCTATCATTACATTTTGACATGTTCACTTTCGATATCTTGATATCATCTTTATTGTTGGCTGAAAATTAATAATCATACAATTAATATACTGATACATTTGAAGTTTTTTCGATAATCAGAATCCTAACAGAAACTTGTTGTGAACAACCTGGCACGCACTTAATTCTTTTAAACTGAGCCTCTTTATCATGCATGTTTTAGTTTAATTGTGTTTTGAGGTAGGTATAGACAGATTTTCAACTTAGATCTTTTCGGTTTTCGATTGCTACTCTTTGAATATACTACTACTCAATTACTCAGCGACCCAAAACGAATCTTGGCTTCCGACACGAGTTTGGGCCACTTGTCCCCCGATCTTGCATCGTTCCCTCCATTTAGCTTCCTTCTTCGCGATTGTGAAGATTTCTTCTCTTTCCACACCGGTTCTTGAATCTTTCAAAGGACTTACCCCACCCTTTTGCCACCACCTGTTTAATTTATTTCTTAAGTGTTAGTGTTTAAATCTCGCGTGCATACACATGAGTATCGGTGTTCCTTGCTATTATGCTCTATCATTACTTTGATAGTTTCTTAGTGTCTCCACTCCACTAGCTTCTCAAACATAGATCAAGGGTTTATAAAAAATAATATGAATATATTACTATAATTTTAATAACTCTAGACTGTGAAACATACCCAATTCACATTGAATATGTGCAGCCTCGCATGCATATAACATTTGGTAGAACGTCTCACTTGGTCTTGTTATTTTGGCACAAATTAATTGATTCTGATGGCATGTAACATTTGCGCACTTATCTGGGACCTGACGTTCCACTGTTGAACTCACATGAGTTGCTGTAAAATTAAATCGTATTGAGTGTATTTTAAAAGTTATTTATCCTCTTAAATATGCACTCAAAATCAAGTATTTTTAATGAGAAACTTATCATTGGTATATTTATACAGGTCGCCTTATGAAAAAATTTCAACACGCCTAATTATGTTTTGAAGGATATTTTCTTAAACAAAGATATGCTCGAGTTTTTTTACATATAAATTCGCAGATAAGTATGGCTGCGGTATGTCCTAATGGGCATATAAATTGAGGCGAATTGGTGCCTTAATGACTTGTCGTCGTAAAAATAACAAAGTTTGATGATTGTCATCTCGGTTTCGGTGACTCATGAAGTTTAACTGAAAGAGTATATTGGCAATGACGGTCGTTGTCAACACGATTAGACATGTACAACACGGAATAGTGAACAACTACGGATTGTAGGTTATTCAGAACTGGGAGCCCGTTAATACAAGCATTAAGAATGAACTATAAACATATAGGTTTAATTTCAACGTACCTATTTTCTTTCCCACCCTGAGCCCCGCTCTCAACCTGTCCTTAGAAGTAGGATTGTTTTTTATTCTCATTTTCTTCAAATTCAATGATGTACTATCATTACATTTTGACATGCTCACTTTCGATAACCTTACATCATCTTTAATGTTTTCTGAAAAAAATTAAATAATGCAATTACTTGATTTTTTTTAAATATTACATACTATGAACACCTTTTGAAGTAAACATTTTAGTAGTCAAAATCCTAAAAGAATATTTTTGTTAAACACTTGGTAGACGCTTAATCCATTTACTAGTATCTGAAAAACTAAACCTCTTTGTCATTATTTTATTATGAGGGTTTTAGTAAAATTTTATTTTGACGTACACACAGATTTTATAAAATCTTTTTACTTAGCAAGTAATTCTAGCTCTGGGGCTACTACTCAATGGTTTAGCGACCCAAAGCAAGTCTTGGCCTCCGACACGAGTTCTTGTATCATTCAACTCTAGTTCACCGGCTTCAAGGTCGTGCTGGTCTGACTTGACGACATCGATCCACCGATACCTCGGATTACTGACCGGCTTTCGCCCTATTGGTCATCCCAAATATGCCACTTTAGATCCGGTATCTTCACCCATTCTACGGACGTGACCGAGTCAGCGGAGATGATGGGCTTTTCTTTCGCCGGTAATATTGGGCGTAAATAAAGCCGGAGCAGATTTAGCTTACTCTTTTTTCAAGAGTAGTAGAATATCGCGTACTCAAATGCCTTAAAATAGGCAAGCCGATGGGAATCGGGTTCTATGCACGCCAAGCCACTGGTAGCTACCAACTCCTCTTCAAGATAAAGCTTAATAAGTACTTTCAACGAAAATTGTTTTCATCTTGATCGGATATATCGTTTTAGAGTTAAAGACAAAACCGCGCTCCAAGCAAAAGGATGTAAGTGCCGTGGAGATACTTTTGGTAGTGCACTTTTTATATCGTTTTTTGCGCTATTGTTTTCACTTTCGCTAGTTTGCTCTATCATTGCATTGCTTAGATAGTTTCTTAAGGCGTAAGTATAAATATAATATATTCTAGACTATAAAACATACCTAATTCACATTTAATTTTTGCGGCCTCGCATGCATAGAGCATCTGGTAGAACATTTCATTTGGTCTCGTTATTTTAGCACAAACTAATTGATTTTGATGGCATGTAACATTTGAGCACTTATCTGTGAACTGACATTCCACTGTTGAATTTATGAGAATTGCTGTAAACATGGAATCGTGTTGAGTGTATTTTAAAAGTATTTATCTCATAAAATAACGATTTATACATGTCGCCCTATGGAAATATTTTAACACGGATATTTTTTTGAACATTGATTAATTCGAGTGTTCGATATCAATTTGCAGATTATGTCTGCTTACAGCAAATTTTACGTTTGCAGCATATTTTACGTTTTCAGAATTATGTTTTTTTTTTATTCTACTAAGGTGGCAAACAAGCGTACGGCCTGCCTGATGTTAAGCAGTCACCGTAGCCTATGAGCGCTTGCAACGCCAGGGGCATTACAGGCGTGTTGCCGACCCTTTAAGAACCTATACACTCCCCTCTTGAAGAACCCCATATAACCTCCAGGGAAAACCGCGGCAGGGAAGTCATTCCATATACGGAGTGTGCGCGGTAGAAAATTCATTTGATACCGTACGGTGCGCGACTATTTTGGTTCCAAGGTGTGTGGATGAATATCCCGCCGATGGCGAGCGGTGCGATGGTAGAAGGTGGCTGTAGGCATCATGTCGAACTTCCTCGGAACACAGCCCATTATACAGGCGGTAGAACACACATAAAGAGGCGAAGTCTCTCCTTAGCCTTAAAGGTTCAATACCGTTTGTGAGCATGGGATCGTCAATAATTCGTTCAGCGCGGTTTTGAACCGAGTTAAGAGGGCCAAGCTGATATCCAGGTGCTCCAGCCCAGAGGTGACAGCAGTACTCCATATGGGGACGTACCTGCGATTTGTACAGCAGCAATCTTTGCCCAGAGGTGAAGTACCGCTTCGCTCTATTTAGGACACCCAGCTTTTTTGATGCCAGCTTGGCCTTCTCTTCCAAGTGACTTCGGAATTGAACGTCGCTCGAAATATCAATACCTAGGATCCCAATGCTCTTCGAGATGGTGAGAGCCGTGTTCTGAAATTGTGGGGCCATAGTAAATAGGGTTTTCTTAGCGGTAAACGCGCAAACTTGTGTCTTGGTGGGGTTAAATTGAACTAGGTTTTCTCGACTCCAATCGGAGACTCTGGATAGAGTGCTCTCGATTTCGGACACAAGTTGTTCACGACTTTCTTCCACAACGGAGCGAGGGATGTTTGCTCAGCCCGTGTAAAGCGCATTTCTGGTACTGTCGTCTGCATAGCAATGAATGCTATCGGTAGACAGCCTGTCATTGATATGCAGCAGAAACGGCGTTGGAGATAGTACGGAGCCTTGCGGGACGCCAGCGTTAATAACCATGGTTTTGGAGCAGCTGCCATTAACCACGGCTTTTATGCTTCTGTTGGTTAAAAAGCTGGCGACCCATTTGCACAGACCCTCGGGCAGTCCGTAAGATGGCAACTTCGACAGTAGACCCCGGTGCCAGACCCGATCAAACGCCTTGGCTATGTCTAGGCTAACTGCCAACGCCTCACCTTGACTCTCAATGGCCGAGGCCGAGCGGTGTGTGAGATACACTAGGACGGTCGCTGATCAAATCGTGTTCTTCTAGGTATCTTAGGAGTTTCGTGTTTATCACACGCTCCATCACCTTTGAGAGAAGGGAGGTGATAGCGATATGCCTGTAATTCGATGGATCTGACCTGTCCCCTTTTTTGGGCTCTGGATGCACATGGGCAGTCTTCCACGAAGACGGAACCTGCTCTTTGTGGTAAGAAAGCGCGAAAAGACGCGTTAACACAGGGCACAACTCAGGAGCACACTGCTTGAGCACCACAACCGGTATGCCGTCTGGCCCACTCGACTTGTGAACATCTAGACAAAGCAATTCCCGCCAAACATCCCTTTGAGTGAAGGTTATCTCCGGCATAAAGTATCCGCAACACGGGATGGTACTTCCTTACGGTGCTTCCATCATCGTTCAAGGTCGAGTTCGAGGCAAAGAAGGTACCCATAAGATCGGCTTTCTCTTTAGCGCTGTGAACCAAATTACCATCAGCATTTCGCAGAGGTGGTAAGGCCGACTGACTGAAGTTTCCCTCGGCAGCCTTGGCGAGCGACCAGAAGGCACGACTTCCAGAAGGGTACCCTGCGAGTCGCTTACCAATTTTACCGACGAAATCAAATTTAGCCTTGGCAATTTCTCGTTTACTGGCCCTTGAAGCAGCATTTAATTTGCGTTTCACATCAGATATATTAAGATCCTTATTGGTACGGGCCGTGGTCCAAGCCACATACAAATCTTGTCTTAGAAGTCTGACTTCCTTGCTGGGCCGATTAAAACAGGGCTTTTTTTTGGCTCCCGCAGCTACTAGTACAGTAGGAATAAAGCATTCCATACCCACCAGGATTGCTTCAGTGACAGTAGCCGCGCAGGATTTAGGATCTTCTGATGCGAAACAAAGCTGCTTCCAAGGATACGATGCAAATAAGTCACGCAATCCTTCCCAATCTGCTGACTTATAGTGCCACATGCGTCTTAGGTTAGTTGGCCGAGGTGGTTCGGGCCGCGCGTATGGTACACTTGTCCGGTATAAATGATTTTATGACTAACTTACATTATAACTTTCAATAATTCTGGAAAAAAATGGATCTGAAAGACGTGGGGAAATGTCAGGGATATGTACCAAATAATTTCTGCCTTTAGTTGTAAACCTGTCTGTTTCACATAAAGCGTCTCTGAAAATAGCTACTGTAGCATGTATTTGTTTTCGTCAAAGCTCGTCGACACTTAAAAGCAAATTATTGCGATGCTACTAACAGCTAATTTCAGAAAGAGATGTACTTATTGTAATAATGTCCTTGTTGGTGTAAATGGATCATAATTTCACTTACTGAATAACAGGGCCAAGATCGTTAGCATAGTGCTTTAAGATATTCCATCGGTGGCTTGTGTAATGTAATGCTCAAAATAATTGAATTAATAATTGATGTGTGCGCTTGAATACATTTCGATTATTTTTACTGCATATTGATTTATCTTATAACGATTTAGATTTCTGACATCAAATTCTAGCGCAGGCTTTTTACTACATATTTTTTCTTAATCCACAGAAAGAGCCAGTCCTAGGGTATTTCCATGATAAACTCATACTAATTGTACAAACGAATTATAAATTGAACACATTTTATCAAAACTCCGTGAAATAAGCCACTCGGAGTTTTCTGTATATGGGTACCTACTCTTATGTGTATGTGCGTGTATGTGTGTGTGCGTTCGTACCTATGTTTGTTTTTGTTACCACATGACGGTTCAAATTATAAATAACGATAACATTAATAAATAATTGCTTACAATTACATTCAAAAGATACCCTTAAAATTCAAAAAACTCTTTAAGACTACACAAATGCCTTATCAATAAGCCAACTTTTTAGAATCGCTCTAAAGCAGTTCCCCTCTAGGCCTTTGAAAGTGCTATTTTTGTGTATGGAGTGTATACTTAAAAATATATATATCTGACTAGCTTTTGCCCGCGACTTCGCCTGCGTATAGCTCGAATTTCAAAAAGTCCCCCCTAAGACCTATTCCTGCTGTTTTCAGTGACTGACCCTGAGACTTATTGATCGTCATAGCGAAACAGACCTTAAGGGGGAGCTGAAGCTTTTCATTTCGAATGGGTATTCCGAGGGTATAAATGGTATCCGGGATATGTACACAAATTCACCTTGAGCACAGCCAGTAAATACAATGGCTTCTATAACGTTTTTATGTAAGGCTTACACACGCAGCCTTGTTCCATTGCACAACTTTGGCTGATTGAAATTTTGCAGCAACATTACTCGAGCACCCACTTTTAAGATAAATATGTGAGAAGGTAGGCCGGGTGGGTTAAGTGCATTAAAAAACTCTACACGATAGTTTATGGCATCATCCGTGTTCACTACAGATCGAGTCTACAGACTTGTATTCGTATTCGGAACCTTCAAACGACTTAAATAAAATATTAATAATAACGGAAGCCTGGTCGTTCTTAGCTGTCAGAATCGCTCGTTCACACAACCACTCCATGGACTTACTGTGTAGATTTTGAACATCTGGGTAAATTTGAGAGATTAGGTCGTCAACGGTCCGCACAACTAAGGCGAGATCGCATGGAATTGTATTCCTTCCCTCAGTTTCGGGATATTCTCCATTTCCTATTTTAGGAAGAAGGTCGGAGAATTCTCCAGCGCAAACATCGCCCTTAAGGTGCACTCGCATATTTATCTTAAGGTGGAGTTTTTTGATTATAGGCCAAATATTTGAAGAATAAAACAATTGAATTTAACTTCATCAGCTCGAGTTCGCCTCGGAAATACGGGCAGAGTCTGACAAAAGTCTCCAGCTAACAACATAGTGACTCCACCCATCATAACTTCGTTCTCTCTAATATCTTTCAAAGTTCTATTCAGCGCTTCACAACACTCTTTTTGCGCCATCGTACTTTTGTCCCAGTCTGTTACTCCTTATTTTAACCCTTTCAGGGATGAAATTCCAAGAATGCTGAAATTAGTTTCTTAGTTTTAAAATTAGAACCTTTACGTGAAATATCAAAACAGTTACTAAATAACTACAGATTTTCCATACACACTTTCAACCCCAATTTAACACCGTTAAGGGATAACTTTCCAAAAATACTGAAATCAGTTTTCTTACTTTAAAATGAGGAAATTATAGTCGAAATATAATAACAGTTACTCAAATAATTACCGATTTTTAATACAAACTTTCAATCTTAATTTAAGCCCGTTAAGAGATACATTTCCATAAATCTTGTCTTTTTCTTGCCTACGTAGTATATAGTGTCTACTGTAAAAAATTCAAGTCTCTAAGTTCAGTACTTCTGCGTTAATATCGTTTACAACTAACGCCATCCAGTTACGCAAATAGGTATTAACTCGTCATATTGGTTTCAAAGCAATTTATTTATAACTCTCCAGAATGAAAATTTCAGAGTTAACAATAAGTGATGATTTTCCATTTATTGTTAAAAAGAACTCGTTTATGTATATTATCTTATTTATAAACCATCATATACTTTTGTAACAAAATGTTTATCATTCAGAGATGATCGCAAGTCCAAAATGAACAACGGGCTATTATCCGGCTATATTCAGATATACTCTTATTTGTATGATACGTCATATACGGACGGTGTGTTCTTTGAAATAAAACAATTTAACGGATTATATCGCGTATATTATCTCATTTTAGTTCCCGACGTTTCGGAAGCTTTCCAGCTTTCCATGGTCACGGGAGGACTGAGAAAAGATGTATTTTCCTCTGTCAAAGTTACAATTTGTGCAAACTACCCATTTTTTTGAAAAAACACAAATAAAGGTGTACATACATGCCAGATGGGCCTAAGCTGTAAAGACAGTTACACATGTGCCAGAAGGGCTTAATTATTTTATTCTAATAATTTACCAAGCAGCATTTCACAAATGAGGCGTACTGAGGAGAAAAGAAACGCTGCAAAGAAAAACTCCCAGGCTACCTCATTACTAATTATAATATTTAAAAAACAGAGACTATTAAACTACTTTTAAACAGATAAGATATTTTACACCGTTCGGAAATTAACGTCGGGAACTAAAATGAGATAATATACGTGATATAATCCGTTAAATTGTTTTATTTCAATGAGTAATAATCGCGGAAACAGAAGAAAATATGGTGTGTTCTTTGTTTAATCGTGTAGGTAGTATTACTGTTGCTAGGTTACCAATTGTATATTAATTGTTTAGAAATTAAAATGTCACAATGTCAAATGAACAAAAGATCACGTTTTTCCATTTATTGTTAAAAAAAACCCTTTTATGAATGAATACCCTCAAAAGTGGTAGCCTATGTCCTATTCTGTTATCTAAGCTATATTACTGCAGAATTTTACGCAAATCTGTCATGTGGTTTTTGCGTACCAGTGTAACGTACGATTTGTTCGCATTGAATTCATTTCTCGTGGGTAAGTGTCTTTTCCCGGGATAAAAAGTAGCCTATATCCTTCCCCTGGACTCAATCCATCTTCATACCAAATTTCATTCCAATCGGTTCAGCGGTTTAAGCGTGAAGAGGTAACAGACAGACAGACAGACAGACAGACACACTTTCACATTTATAATATTATAGTATGGATAGTATCTGTTTGCGTGGCGATGGACGGCTCTGAGAAGTGAATGCCAGAGACTCTGCGAAATGATGGATGCTAGGCCTACTACTGTAATGTAAGAGTATTAAGTAATTTGGAATACTAAGTGTCAAATTTGTCCTAATGTTATTATCTAAGTTAAAGTTTCATGGCGCTTTGGATGATTCCGTAAAGTCATGTAGACATTTGTAAAATAAATAAATAAATAAGTTTATATAAGATAGGCTAAGCATTAATATTGTAAGAGTTAAGAATTACTTAGAAAACATTTGACTATTGACTTTGTTTCAGCTTTCTTCTCAACAATCGTACTCTTGGGAAATGGCGGTACAGTCAGACTTGTAAAAGTGTACTGACAGAATAAAGTTCATTATTTAATTTCATTATTATGCGAATCTACATGAACTCCTAAAAAAATTACGTTACTTTTTCTACGTCTACAATATCATGTAACTACAGTATGTTGTAAAATTTTACATGAATCATTATCCTTCGTGCTTTAAATTTCACAAAGTCATTGTTGAAATAATTAACCAAACACACATCTCACGTAAGCAAGATTAGTTGAATAGTGCGTCAGTAGCTTTGAAGAGCCTTTGACTCATCAGTATTATGTAGAGTGCTCTCCACTCTGTTTATTTTGATGTATGGCATCGCTTTTTTAATCGCCAAATTTCGAGCAACGTGTTAATTTGACAGTCTGAAAGTATAATGGTTCCTTTTCAATTCTAAAACGACATGTCTAATGGGAAAATATTGACGTTCGTAAGAATAAAAAACGTTCAATTAACGTGACAATTTCTAAAATAAAATTTGGCAATCTCGCAGAGCCATTGTCATGATGACTACGCACGTACTTGACGTACTCACGAAATTAGTCGAACAGTGCGTGACGGGCTTGAAGAGGCAACAATG
The DNA here is from genome assembly GCA_905404275.2 of Hedya salicella. Lineage (NCBI taxonomy): Eukaryota > Metazoa > Arthropoda > Insecta > Lepidoptera > Tortricidae > Hedya > Hedya salicella. The sequence continues at coordinate 15,492,375 of FR990112.1, read as the reverse complement.
ACATTTGAATCTATTATCATTAGTATTATGAACGGACCAATTGGTTTGTTTTGATGATGCGGCATTGCTTCGCTACTAATTGTTCAACAAGTTGGGGCCTTTTAAAAAAAGTTTACCTGCATCAACTTTTTTTTTGGATATGTATTTTTAGGCTTTATCTTACTCAGATTCGTTTGTACAAACAGAAACACAGTTATTTGACCATCTGCAGGCATTATGTCAATGTCAATAAAGTCAACAATAGGCACTTAGGTGTATGGCTGATTTTTGCATTTGCAAAAATGTTTGTTCAATGTTTCGTATTAAAAAATATTTTTCCGGTCTGTGACTGTAACGGCCATGGATATAAAAAATAGTTCGTACAATAATGTGAAGATCTAGATTCAAACATTTGGGACGCAGCAAAAGAAGACGTTCAACTTTTTTGGAAAACGTTTGGTTTTATTTCGTGGTTCAGACTAAAATTATACATAACAATTATAACACATCTAGGTATCCTAAAATAGAAACATCTATTTGTACAACTTGACTTTACAACTATGCCTTGTGATTATTTATTACGCAAAAATATTACCTGTCTCTTTCATGTAAGAGAGACGGGCGTTAAAATGTCGCACGTCTATAGTGAAGTTGCGACTAGCCCGGCTACGATGGGTTTCCGAAAAACTTTTACATCCCATTCTTGAAGCTACGTGCAGCAGAGTTTGGTTTGTCCGAAAAAGTTTTTCTGTCAAATTTCATTGGCTATTGCGGAAACTACGAGCTGATGGCGGATTTCAATTTTTTCATGATATGATAACTGGCCCCTATTTCACAATCGTGACAAATGTCGGGTAACAGTGACAATTTCACGTAAACAGCGTGCCCAGTAAAAAGTAAGAAGAGGTATCGAGCTTGCGGGGTTCGCCGTGAACATAAAATGGTCGTTGTCACCTGACAATTGTCACGATTGTGAAATAGGGGCCTGACCAAATGTAACCTAACCTTATTATATGTAAAGTGTAATATTGCTAACAGTATCATTATTTCGGTTAAAATGAAATTTCGTTTGTTCTTGAGTCTTGGGTGTTTTCTATGTATATAAGTAAATATATCTATTAAATATATTGTCGTCTAGTACTCATAACACAAGATTTATTGAGCTTACCATGGAACTATTTCGATCTGTGCAAGAAATGGACCGTAATAATTGTTTCCTTTTTTATTTATATCCTGGTCTGTTTTTGAAAACTTTTAAGAAAACCTATTTTAGCAGAGAAACTGCAGCTCGAATAATTACAAAACTTAAGTAGCATTACTTGTAGAACCGACGGCAGCTGAGGCAGACTTATTTTTGTTGATATATGAAACATTACTTGTGGAACAGACGGCCGCTGAGGCAGACTTATTTTTCTTGATTGGGAATCCACGCACCGGAAGACACCGCTTAGATAGACCTCAAGGTAGACTAATGCCCGGGTGAAGATCACTGGAGGCCGCTGGATGCGGGTGACTCAGGACCGGTTGTGATGGCGTTTTTTCGGGGACGCCTATATCTAGTTGGCAACCTCTGTTGGTGGCAACCTTGAGATGCTTATCGTGACCGGCAAAGTAGTGGGCAAAAGGCCTCGTGGACGCAGCCAAATACGTTGGTCTGACCAGATTCCCACCGCTCTTGACTCTACAGTTCACAACACCCCACACCGCCAGAGACAGAAACAGATAGAGGAAGATAGTTCGAGAGAAAGTGATACGGATGGGAAGTCACGACCCTCATTACTCAGGAATATGACGCAAGGAGGACGATGTCTAGTTGAACGTCTTGTGGCTGGTGATAGGAGCAGTTTTCACTACTCAACTTACTTGTAGTTAGAGTTTCTTATTCTCCTCAATGCTAATTACTGCTCTTAAACATTTTTAGGTACCTGCTTGATTAAATCCAATTGTTACACATAGATAAAATAACACAAAAACATTGTTCTTAATTCGATAAAAAGAAAATCAACGATCCGATCTGTAAGTATCTTAAGTTAATCTCATTAAGTCGTTCGATAATACAAGATAAGTATACTTGACGGGGGCTAACAGAACAAATTTCTGACGAGAAGAATTCAGACGGGTATTAATCGGGATACAGGGCTATTTTTTCTTACGGCATTAAAAAGTTGGAGATGATATACGAACGCATTCCCCTCTGTCAAAGTATATGACAAAAGTCAGGTTAGTTTATATCATAAACTAGCTTCTGCCCGCGACTTCGTCCGCCTTAAATTCGTTTATCGCAGATAAGGGTATTTTTCTGGGATAAAAAGTAGCCCATGTCCTTCCCCGGGACTCAAACTATCTCCATACCAAATTTCACCCGAATCGGTTCAGCGGTTTAACTGTGAAGAGGTAACAGACAGACAGACACACTATCGCATTTATAATATTAGTATGGATTGTCAGTGCGTGTGTGTTTTTTTGTTAGTAGGTGATTTTATTATTGTGTGCGTTTGTAGAGATAGGAAGATTTCCGTAGTGTGCCGTACGTATGTATCTTCGGAGTTTAAGATTTAAAAAAGGTGCTATCAAATACGAAATCGTAAAAATAACGTTTATTTATAAATAATATTATCGTTTATGAATAACTATTCAGAAAATTCGAAATGAGTTATTTCATTGGCTTTTTTTTGTCATTACTGAAAATACCTCAATACAAAATTTTGGCTCAATACAAAGTTTCAAAATGAACCCTGTATGTAAGTCGAATTCTTTTGAATTGCCTACTTCGATACACTTGGAACCGTTGCCACGGCAGCCGGGATTAAAAGAAATAAACTGATAATTCCGGTATCTTATTGAAGTGTCGCTTAAAAGGAAAGCTACAGCGAGGGATCCATTACAAGAACCGAAAAAAAATTAAATGATAAAAAGAGATAGAATGAGATTAATAAACTTAGAAATGATATCTGGCTTTGGCCATCTGCTACTTAATTAATTTTTGAGTTTGACTTACTCGTAAAAAGTGATTGTGAATTATTTTAATCTTAGATAGAACGTGTCGAAATTCTAACAGTTTTTACGAAGTATCCATCAACCATATCACCCTGGGTAGGCCACATTGAAAGAAAGAAAGATACGCAGCGTGGATTGGGTAGGTAAATGTTGGATAAGTGTTACGCAGTGGACAAAATAACAAAAACCAAGTGCATACATTCGCCAACAAACTGCCTTGCAGTTTGGCGAATTTATTTATGTAAAAACGCTGTGTATATTTTTTGTTATAAAAAAAAGATCATTGAAGTCCGCTAGATCAAGAATGAAGACGAAAGGAATGGAGGATATGTCCACCAGTGGATTGGCTGATAATGATGATATTACACATGATGGCTATGATTTCATAATTTTATATGTATAGGCTAGGTTTAGCCACAAAAATTGTGGAAACCTGTCTAGCCGGTTTGGCGTGATGAAGCTGAAGCTGAAGCAACCTCTAAATAGATCGTTCGTGACTTACGAGAGTTAAGAGCTACGCTCTTGTCGGTGGAGTAATCGCCATTCTTCCTTATTTTCTGTTAGCCTTTTGGTTTCCTGATGCGACACAGTGCCCCCTGTTTCTTTTATTTGATTAAAGTAAGTTAATCTTGGTTTTCCTCTGCCCCTTCTTTCGTTAGCTTTACCTTCCAGAATGTTCACAAAGAAAGTACCATGTCGCATCAGGTGGCCCACCAACTTTCCTCTCCTATTTCAAGTACTCATCGGCCCTAGCGGCCTTCGGTTCTACGAGCAATGTGGCCCAGTTTGATATGGTTGACTTCCTAAATAGCCTATTTCACTTATTTTTCATAAAATATATACAGACATTAAATGTTTTCAACTTTATAACCATATAAAGGTCATCTCATCACCATAGCTCAAAGAGTTTCTAGACTTAAGTGGTATTGGGTGGATCACATTGCTCGTAGAAACTATGGCCGCTGGGGCAGAAAGGTTCTCGAGTAGCAACTGGGTACAGGACGACGCAGCGTGTGAAGGCCCCCAACAAGATGGGCCGATGATCTTGTGAAGACCGCGGGAAACCGTTGTATGAGGGCCGCCCACGACCGGTCTTTATGAAGATCCTTGACGGAGGCCTTTGTCCCGCAGTGGATTTCCTTTGGCTGATATGATGATGATACTGATGATACGAGTAATAGTGTAGATATTATCCTATTACTTACTGTAAATGATTATCTATTTATTTGGCACTCTGCAGCCTCAACGGCTTATTTAATATTGACGTATATCGTTAGATACGTCTTGGATATGGCAGTGCTATCTACTTACTACTATAAAGTTGTACTAATGAAATGCCCGTACATTGAAGATATTTAAAAAAAAAGATTTTCAGAGTATTTGGATGTCACTAATCAAAAAATATTTTTTTGCGTTTTTTGTAAGTATGTTTGTACGTGTCGTTGTGGCTTTATCACGCCAAAACGGGTAAACGGATTTCAAATATTTTTGGTAGGTACACAGGTAGCTGGGTATCCACAGATGGTTACAAGATACTGTTTACCCGACTACGCTGAAGAAAAAAAATAGGTGTAATGACTTTCACACCTCCGCGAACGAACTTGCACCTTCTGGTACCGTATATTTTGCAGTCCTCTGATCGTAAAACTTTTTTTTTGCATAATATTTTATAGTTAAAGTACTCCACAATTTAAACACAAGATATCTAAAAGATCATTTATCAGAGATTCGCGTAGGAATTAACCTCAAATTTAATTAAAAAGGGAAACAGCAATCAGAACAAAAGCATTTCAAACAAACGCCAGTTTTTATCAATAATAGCTTTGAAACAGTCGTTTATTTGAAAAGTCGGCCGCAGTAAGTTCATTCCAAGAATTGTACAACCATTTTCCTGCGAGTTCGTTCGCGAAATTGGATTTCTCGCGTAAATTTAATTTCCGATGTTACTGTAGATTTTTCCTCCAGTCGTCCCTGCATATTTGGAAACAGTGTTGAAACAAGAACACTTCAAATAGCACACGTGTTCAAAATTCCTATTGGTACAGTCAACGGCATTAATATCTGATAGAATAAGCGCGCATAATTATCTGACACGACTCTATTTCTAGAGACATTAGGACGTGACAGATATTTTCGCTTTGTTATGGCAGATATTGATGCAGGTGACTGGACTTTATATTAAGGTCAGAACACATTATAATTACTAGAAGGCGTCCGCAATTTCGTTCGCGGAGCAGAAAAAATCTGAACCCCTCTTTTTTTCTTCAGCGTAGTTGAGTAAAAAGTATCCTATAACCATCTGGGAGATACCCAGCTACCCGCGTACCAAAAATAGTTGAAATCTGTTAAGCCGATTTGGTGTGATGCAGCCACAATGACATATACGTACATACAAACATACAAAAAATCTAAACAAAAAAAAATATTAAGTGTTTTCAAAGTAGTCCGTTACAATATTTTATTTAAATACTCTTTATTTCATTTTTACAAATTTATACTATTACTAGCTTCTGCCCGCGACTTCGTCTGCCTTAAATTCGTTTATCGCGGATGGTGTTTTTCCGGAATAAAATGTAGCCTATGTCCTTTCCCGGGACTCAAACTATCTCCATACCAAATTTCATCCAAATCGGTTCAGCGGTTTAAGCGTGAAGAGATAACAGACAGACACACAGACAGACAGACAGACAGACACACTTTCGCATTTATAATATTATTAGTATTAGTATATTAGTATATTAGTATTAGTATATTAGTATTAGTATATATTAGTATATTAGTATTAGTAGTAAAAAGTATATTAGTATATTCGTATTAGTATTAGTATATTAGTATTAGTATTAGTATATTAGTATGGATACATAGAAGTCCACTAAACATGAATGAAAATTAACACCCTACAAAATTATGTTACAAAATTTTCGGCCAAATTTGCTGTATCAAACACGTCTGAAATATTTTCAGGGCAGCCGTGGTTTCTTAATTATGACCTTTAAGGAACGTCTAAATGTAATTTAAAAGCCCGTAAGATAAAACAAAACTATGTAATAGAGTGGACAAAGCTATAGACGCTACAACTCGGGCAGTACAAACGCAGCGTTCCCGAAAGATAAGTACTATAACACCGCAGGCAAAATCGCGGGAAAACCAATATTGTAATGTAATTTCTAACAAAACCATTATATATCTTATAAACACATCATTTAAGCCAACATTAGCCTGGCTAACGCTTGAAAAAATCCCTTTTTAAAACAAAGTAGAAACTAAAACTTTCCATAAACTAAACAGGGTTACCAAAGTTGCCAGGAGCTCTGGTGACAAATGTGTGCCCCGGTCGCGAGTGTCCCCGCCCTGGTGATTTATTTAACGTGAACTCAATGCAAGGGTTTTACTTGTAGCGGCAACCCTATTAGTTCGTCCAATGAGCTGGAATTTTATTTTGTTACATTTTGTTGTTTTTAAGATGGTAATGTAAAATGGGGAAGCTTGAGCCATAAGGGCAGGGAAAAAAGTTATAATTTGTATAGGCTCGCATCCGATGACCCTGCATAACCTTTTCTGTACCGTTCTGCTCATAAAATACTTAATTACATTCCATAGGAATAAAGTGGATTTCTCCATCTGGAAAATGCACTGTTCGAGGCTTTTATCTACCTTTGTCGAGATTATTAAATAAAAATAAAATATTACGCTTAAACGAGCTATAAAATTTTGTACTTTATGACAGAAAGAACTTTATTACAAAAGCTTTTATTTAACTTGCAATGTAACTATGTATGTTCGGATGGAATCTTGCAAGTTAAATTTTACCTACTTCTCGGCTTCCAATCGAGCTAAACTTACTTATGTAATTTCGGTAACAATGCAATAGTAGATACCATCAAGCTGATCTGATGATGGAGCAGGAAGGTGGTAATAGGAACTCTTTAAGAAAATAATGCAATCCTACTGATTTTGAGCTCGAATCGTCTCGGTGAGTAGCCAATGAATGTTTAAAGAAAAGTACAGTTGGTAAAAAATCTGTCACATAAATGATTTTTTTAAAGAAACAGTCTGACAAGCATTGCTAAGGCACTAGGGACGAGCGCGAGGTAAGGTACTTGAAGAGTATAATGGAAAAAAAACTACAGGACAACCTTTTCATTTTGGTCATTTAAAGTTCTCGTAGTACTAATCCTTCTGTTCAGGAAATAAGCTAATATTAACACGTCACGCGTCCAGCCTTCCAAGATGAAAAAGCCAGTAGTGTACATGAAATCTCCAAAATCTCACGGTAAAAAAACATTTCACCTACCTTAGAAATAATAATAGACATACTGTTAAAAAGCTGGATAATTTTTACATATGTTGCAATATATCTCAACGTAGATTTTTTTTTCTTTAAATATTTTGGTTTTCTTTCCGGCCGGTCACAAATCACTCGCAAATATCACAGAATTGACTATGACATTATCACATTACACATACATTAACAAAATCTTAGTTAGTTTAGGCGCTGATTTAACATAACTTAACCACGATAACACTTTTAATTACTTTACAATAAATATTTCACTTGTCAAAAATCAATATGGCTTCCTACCGGAGCAAGTGGGTTGTCAATAATATTTTTCGTTATTTTGCTATTATTCCACGATTTCTATTGATTGAAAATATAAATTTTGACACATTAATAGTTGTTAGTAGCTGAGAACACACTTTTGAGTCGACCAATGATTGGATTCGACCTAAAAAAATAGCCAAAGACAAGCGAGCTGCTTATGGACTTATTGGTCTACGGGACGCTACCGGCACTTTATAGACTTATTAGGATACTGGACGCGTGACGGGTTAACTCTTTTCTCAAAATATTTAAATTAAAGGTTATGACACAGGCATAAACTGATAAATGTTATTACAGTTTATAAACCAGTCGAAATTGGAAAAGGTGAGGGTGGCTGGAAAGAATTTTGAAATAAATGTATGGAACTTTAACACGTTGTTTGGGGATACACTGGGAAAATTTTTCGAAGTTTTTGACCTTTTAGGACCCTGTTACTTACCATAGATATATACATATAGAAGGCTTAAAGGATTGAGAGAGACAAAAGCTACTTATTGTTCTGAAAAAATACCCGGATCCCAAACGTATACTTAAACTTAAAACGAATATAAGCCCGACAGTCGGCGGCAGAAGCTAGTTTCTTATATTATAATGGGACATCGTTATTGAGAGGTAGAGGGGGGTTTTCCAAAACGTTGATATTCATGAGTGATAAACATGATTAACATAGACATGATGGTAACAAATAGTTATGATATTCTTTACATTTTATGAAACTTTGTCTAACTTTGATCCGCTGTATCTCCTTTAATATTATGCTCATTTGAAATTGAGCCCATCTGTTGAAACCTTAACTAATAAACCTATAACCTGGTACTTGGCACTAGAAAACATGCTTGGCTGAGCGCCGATATCATATTCGTAAAGTCTTCACCACGATGCTTCATAAAATTTTAGGAGGACCATTGGATTTTACTATCCAAGAAATTCTTGTTAAAGCCTAAACTAAATAGTATTGTGACAACCTTTATATAGTTTTTCCAGTAGCTACTAAAAGCAACAAAGAAATTATTTATATTACAAGTAATTTAGTAGTTTTTGTTATTTTTGATTACTTTAAAAACCTAATAACTAGAGTAACTTAAAAAAATCAACATTCCAGATGAATAAAAATATATGCATAAACCTCCTAACTTGCGTCGTAATCCTCAGTAATGAGGGTCATGACCTCCCTTGTGTATCACTTTCTCTCAAACGTTCTTCATCCATCTGCTTCTGTCCTCCTTGCGTCGTATTCCTGAGTAATGAGGGTGACTTCCCATCCGTATCACTTTCTGTCGAACTATCTTCCTCTATCTGTTTCTGTCTCTGGCGGTGTGGAAGGCGTTGTGAACTGTAGAGTCAAGAGCGGTGGGAATCTGGTCAGACCAACGTATTGGGCTGCGTCCACGAGGTCTTTTCCCCTCTACTCGGTCACGATAAGCTTCTCGAGGTTGCCATCGTCTTTCCTGCAATACTTCGGATTGTAACACTCGTCGTAGACATTCGGATGACAGCTGTGAGGAGATTTTGAGTTCTCGCAATACAGAAACGTTAGCCAGAAATGCTAACCATGGGATACGGAGCATTTTACTCCAGCAACACATTTCAGAAGAGACGAGTAAGCATAACACATACTCGTATTATAAAGAAGAGTCCAGACTAACTGACTTATAGTCTACATTAATGCTCAGTTCATCTTGTGAATTTAGATACTTCGCATAGATATTCAATTTATGATTTTTCCAAACTTCTAAAGAGTCCCCTGCAAGCTCGGCCGAATTTCACCTTCCCATACAAACGGAGTTTTGTTCTCATTTTAAAACTACGTGTTGGGTTGTAACGAAACTTTTCATATACAATGACATGAGGTATAACATCATTGATAAACATCAATATGATACAATGAAACACTAACCTAGGCCCAGAATGCAGTTCAACCATCTACTACAAGAGTGTTTTAGCATAATATACTTCAATAAACTATAGGTAAGTAATATTTAAACGATATCTGCCCTCCTTCCACAAATCTCTGACATCGGTTCTATTATGTTTTAGTTGAAGCCAATATCCAAGAATTAAATTTAACGATCATGGCCCATACACGTATTTGAATGATAATATTCATAAATATATTTTATTCTTCTAACTTGTTCACGGCGTAAATGCTAATCATAAACATAATTCTACCTAAGTCCTTCACTGCTACTCAATCATTCACCTATATTTTAATAAAACCCCACCAATAAATATTATTTATGAAGGAGATTAGCTCCAATTTATAAAACAAACAAAATACGGCAAAAACAAATTTTGTGTGAAAAACCTAAATGTATTTTTTTTACTATGATATCGAAAGCTATATAAACTAATTACAGGCCTGCATATACCTTAACTTATTCTAAGTACAAAGTTTCAGAGCAAACTAGCCAATCGTTTCAAAATGATAGCGTAACTACGTTTGTATGCAGAATCGAGCTTGCTGGGAACTCTTAATAATTCCAAGCCACAGGTAGGACAAATGAATGTAAATATTATATTTAGAAGAGTTTGAAGGTAAGCGAGGAAATATATGAAGAAGAATAAACTACACGAAATAGATATAGAAGAAGGTAGAGATTACGGCCTAGGTGACCATTTCTAAAAAAGTTTGTATAAAGATTTGTATGGGCACGTTAACTGTCACAAAAATCGCTAATTTTTCTTTTTGGTTACTATTTTTTATTATTATTTACATTATTATCAGTGGTTATTTATGATAGTATCGAGCATACAGTTGTTTAATTATCCAAATTAATCAATAAAACATCAATCGTGAAACAATAATCATCAAAAATATTGGTAACAAAATAAAAAACAACTAAGGATCCGTTAATTGATATACAAACTTTTTCAGAAATACTCAGGTATGGAGAAATCAAATATTAGGCCCTGGATAGGGCGAGATAGAGACAGCTAGATGCTTCATCAGCTACACCGACAAGAATCTTCTCTTTTTATCTCTATTGTTTTTATACTTATCGTCAAAAGGGTCTCCCAGAATCCATTAACATTACAACACCGTATCAATCTGCCCTCACCGGTAATCTAACTGATTTCAGCTAGCTTCATAGACAGTTGCACAACTAGGTACGCTAACCGCGTCGTCGTTGTCAAACAATGTCAGTAATTAAGCCTAGAACAGAACGCGTTGCGACGGAACCAGCTCAGACATTATTGAATAAGTTCCTCGCGTTTGTCTGTTAGTCTGTGACTAACGTGTGCAATATAGAGAATTCTAGTTGATTCAGTCGGTTGCGTTCATGAGATTGATCTGTAAGTAGATTAAGTAACATTAATAATATTTTCTTCTATTTCCGCGATTCTCACTAACTTAAATAAAACAATTTAAAAGGAGTATATCGCGTATATTATTTCATTTGAACTCCCAACGTTTCGGAAGATAAACAGCTTCCGAGTTTTCGGGGTCAACTAAGAAAAAAAAACTCTCGGTGAAAGTTAAAATGATGATGAAAGTTTTACCAAATACTTACTCACTTTGAGAAAACATATAAAGGCCATGCCAGATGGGTTTAATGTGTAATGTACCAGAAGGATTTAATGATTTAATTTTAAATACACTACCAGCGTTTCATAAAATGAGGCTTACTGAAGAAAATAAAAGCCGCAAAGAAAACTTATCACTAGCAACATAATCCTGTATTCACATATATCATCGAGGACCAAGCAACACAGGTCTGCAAAACCTTAACTTTTGAATGTCAAAATAAGTTACCTTCAAAAGTCTTCAAAAGTAGTTTAGTAAAGTCTTTGTTTCTAAATTAATATAAATATTAACGAGATACTCTGGGAGTTTCCTTAACACGGAATTTAAAGCTTCCGAAACGTCGAGGACTCAAATGAGATAATATATACGCGATATAATGTTTAAATTGTTTCATATAAATAATATGAATAATATTATATATAATTATAAATAATATTATATATAAATATTATATACAATATGAATAATATTATATATTATTATATATATTAATAATTAAGCCCTTCTGGCACATGTGTAACTGTCTTTACAGCTTAGGCCCATCTGGCATGTATGTACACCTTTATTTGGGTTTATTCAAAAAATGGGTAGTTTGCACAAAATTGTAACTTTGACAGAGGAAAATACATCTTTTCTCAGTCCTCCCGTGACCATGGAAAGCTGGAAAGCTTCCGAAACGTCGGGAACTAAAATGAGATAATATACGCGATATAATCCGTTAAATTGTTTTATTTCAATGAGTAATAATCGCGGAAACAGAAGAAAATATAATATTATATATACTTCGATTCATGATTAAATTCCTAATTAATAATCTTGTTTGTAATCTAATTCTTTACTACCAAAAGTTTGTCTGAAAAAAATCGTCTTTAGCGATAAGACCTCTGTTGTCTACCTCTAAGTGTGTTTTGTGAATACACTATTTTGTAAATCCCATTAGGTAGATAATATAACGCACCTTAAGGTGCATCCACACTTGTATCATTTGCTCGTATCCGATCATCGCCCCGTGGCATGACTGCGTATCGCGCTGCTTGGACGCTCACTGTCGGCATTCCGTATCATTTGCGCCGCCGCGTCAAGAAACGCGTCCATACTAAGCCGTAGCGTATCACCGTATCCGATCACCGCGCCGATCATTTTGCATGCTGCAGTTTGGACGCTAGCCGTATCGTTACACCGCTCCGATCATTTTGGCATTTCGCCGATCATCATTTTTTCGCGTGATCGTTCTTCTGTAGTAGCGTTGTGTTCCGTGTAAAACTGCTGCAATCTGCGATCGCACATCAAATTGGTTAACACCCGTGCAGAAACTTGAAGATCATTATCACGACAGCTGATAAGCCGCGAGCGCTGAGCACCAGCGTGGACAGCAGCGCCCATGTGTCGGCGACACCGCGCGCGTAGCAACTAAAAATGGCAGTACTTTGGAAATTCGCCGTAAAACACCTGCGCCAGCGACTCAAGCCACGCCTTTCGGCCATCTCTTTTACGCGTAGCTGCAATGGACGAGACAGAAGATGATCGGGCAAAAACCGACTCGAGATGGATCGCGGCCTACCATAACCGCGTAGCATGATCGCGTGTCATGATCTATAGTGTGGACGTCGCACCGTCGCGATCATGCCGCGCTCGTCCGATCGGGGTATTTAATACGCGTAGCAATATGGATTTCGAGCGATCTGATCGGCGCAACGTCCAAACGCGTGATCGTGACACGCGATCATGCCACGCGACGATGATCTGATACGGGCAAATGATACAAATGTGGACGCACCTTTAGTACATGTAAGCAATGTAAGTATATTAGTTATGTGCCTATTCAATTAAAGTTTGAAGATGTACGTCAACAATTCTACAATAGCGCCGTCCTTGCCACTTTTAAATACTATTCACATTGACCCTCTTGTGAATTTACCTATACAAAATGAACATCCAGGATTAGTGCACAATCCGTAAAGGACTGAAAGCTTGGGCGGGTTAGGCACTCGTGTCCGGCCGGAACTGATGCCATTACTGATTCTTGGGGAGGTACTCGTAAGTGAGCGCTTCTATCGAAGTATTTTCATAATTAAGTTGATTTTAAAACATAAAAGACGAGTCATGCGGCAGACAAATGTATGCGTGTTTTGGAATACTAGTTTAAGGACTTACATTAATTCATTATTTTTTAAGATTTTAAAAGAAGTCTTTGGTGACCCCAGCCATGTTTTTTTTCTAGAAGCGGATAAATTGTATGATTGAGTTATACAATTAACACCAAGGATAAGCGCAGGCAATCTGCAAAGGATTGAACCACTATCTCACGTGTCTACTAATATTTGGACAGGCCTGAAGGCGGTTGCGAGCAAAATTTAAGAATGACACCCCAGGATTAGTGCAGGCAATCCGCAAAGGGAACGCTTGAGCGGGTAAGACGCTCGTGTCCGGCCAGAGCGAACGCCATTACTGATGCAATGGGAGGCAGGCAGCGTCTCTATCGAGCAAATTTCATAGGTATATTGAAAGGCTTTCATGAAGTTAGACTCACTTGAGAGCTAAATGTGTAGAGTTTGTAATTATAAATTGGTTTAAAATGTTTGATCATGTCTATTCAGTGGAAAAAATTAAAAGGCATATTTTGGTGGCGTTTATTTGTAAGTAATAGAGTGTTATACGTATATAGATGTAACTAGTAGTGAGGATCGCTTATCTGGAATCAGGGAAATTTAAAAATAATTATCCTATATATTTATATGAGATTACAAAGTTATTTTTGCAGTTGGTGTATCTAGAAAAGTGGACCGAAGTAGCAAAATATTTAAGTTTTTCCTTGATTTATACACTAATTGTATTCTAAATTTGAAGCATCTATGTCTGCTAGAGATGCCTTAGACTTTCTATAATATGATCGGTTAGTCAGTGAGCGAAAAAAATAAGAAATTTTGACTAGCTACAATTCTTAAGCTACAGCTTTAAATTCAATTAAATTTGAAATGTACCGTGTTCATACAATGTCTGCTTGGTTACTAAAAAAATGAGTCTTCTAGTTTAATCCGCAACGAAGTTATAGGGGGGTCGAAAATGGCCTGAACTGCTTCGAGAAAAAGGATGGTACCCAGTACCCTGGTTGATATACCCAGATATCTTTATTATAGTATCGAAATGTAAATATTAAATGGGGGCTAGAGCTATGATGTTTAATTTTATATTTTAAATGTGTGTCAATCACTGAATGTTTATTTCAGCTGCATGTCGTGTACATACACTACACCGGTTTTACAAAACTAAATATGATAAAAAAGAACATAAATACAATCATTGGTTTAGGATTCTTTGCCTCAAAAAGAACCTTTATGGGAGCACTTTCTTATCCGTCTGTTTGTCCGTCTGTCAGTCTGTCTCTAGACTCTATTTCTCAAGAACGCGTGAAGATGAAATAAATGTGTATGTCATTTACCAATATAAAATGATAGATCGCCGCGTGCATAGAACTCGGCTAACACAATTTCATATCACATTTTTGATTATCCCCTTATTATACAGCTACAGATAAAAATCATATTAGAAGGTGGATTTCATCATGAAAATAAGAAAAGTTACAGCATCCTGTTAGCTAAGTAAACAAACTTAGCAATATAAATTGTCATCCATCTCCTATATTAGCCCATCTTCTGTTCATTTTCTCAGCATTTTGGCATCATCCATCGTTTGCATGGCACATTCACTTTAATTAAATGCTTCTCGTATTTTCGCCTTCAGTAATGCCTGCATTAAGTTAAGTGGTATCTATTTAGATTTAATGAAGAACAAGGTTAATTTTTTAAATAAATTTTGAGTAAGATGTTGACACTTGAGCATTCACGTCTTAAAACACAAATGCTCATCACTTGTTTGTTGGAGATGCTATTACTCGTATTAAAGTTTAATATCGTAGGTAACTAAAAAATGTGAATGTAGTACCTGAATGAAAAATGAATAAATACTCAATCAGGACTAAAAATAACATACAAAAAACACTCTATATTCACTCGTCTGCAAAATACAATTCATTCACTTGGTAAAATGTACTTTTTATTCGTTTTCGTAAAAATAATATTTCATTAATGGTTAATATGTAGTTCCCTTTGCTTTTGCGCGAAATAGTGTGTAACGAGGCGCATTACGACTGGTTGCTTATACATGTAAATAATACTTTTTAGCGAAAGACTGTCTATTTTGTCTTCAGGTGCCTTTCTTTTCGTTTATTTAATACTTCAATAAATATCCTGTCCCTGTCGTCTCGTGCTTCTTTCTTGCGGCTTCCGTGACAAGTGTCTTGGTTAAATGTGACAGTGAATTGTGCTCACATGCGCATATTTTCATGCAGTTTCCACAAAAAATAGCGAGATGTCTTCTCGGGTGAACGCCAGACAAACATCTCTTGCATCTCCTGATGATGCCTTGTAGAGAGGCGAAATACGTGTGGAGGATTATACTGTCTGGTGGTAGTTTGTTGTATTTGCATGCGCATTTTTATCCAACAATTATAAAAAAAAAATATCGTAATGCGCGGCAATTTAGCGAGAGATGAATACTGCTGGTTTTCACCATCTACATTACAGCACTAGAGGTGAAAAGTCTTGGTATTCATATCAGCCAAAATACTCTCAATTAACACATTCAAACAACCACTCTGTGCTGTTACTTGGAAGTATCAAAATTATATGCAGTAAGTGTAATACTCAGGGCAAAAGTTACTGCGGCCACTATATTTGTCCTTAGAATTTATTAAAATGCATTCATCAAGCTTACGTCGAGGTAAATTGGAAATATTACTGTAAGCAGACAACACTTTAGGCAATATATTTTCCTTGAGATTTTTATGTGACAGTTTATCTGATAATGAAGTTGTTTACTTCAGGGTTCCTTAAGACTTTCGCAACCGACACAATACACGACTTCACAATATACTCTCCATATTGTAGCAAAAAGTCACACTCACAACCAAGACGTTCCAATTCTACGACATCTTACTTATACTATTCTATTGATTATGTTAAAATCACATTGTTGGACGTTCCCAAAAAAACGCTCCATACTAAAAGCCTAGGAATGTATACATCCTACCTTGAATGGGGAAATTAAAAACGTCGTTCTGCGGCGTCAAAAATTGTGTCTATCGAAGATGCTGTTACTGCTCATGTCATGGGATGCACCAAGAGACAGAACCCACTAGATGCAAGAGCTTTTGGAGATCGATGGAATCCAAATATACTGGATTATGGATAAAATACTGGGCTATTGGTTAAGACAACCAGGCCTCTACCAGGAAAAACTGTCTCATGACTAATGGCACTGGTAGACGATGACTCGCCCCCCGCTAGTTGGGCCCCCTAAAATAATGATACAGTATTATTAATATTATTAATGAGAGAAAGGATAAAGCTAAGGTAACGTTTCTAAATTATCATCATAAATATGATCAATTTTCCCCCAAAGACGCTATATGGTCTTGGTTGGTCTTGGTCTTTATGTCTTTCCTGTAGAGCGTGCCAAAGAAATAAACAATCATACGTTATAAACATACATAACAAACTAACATACACATATACTTATTATACACTCGGGAAATATAACCCTACTTATAAATGGGAAAGAACGTTTGTAAGAAAAATACAAAGTCCCCGAAGTTTTTACAAATAAAACCTTTTGAATATGTGAACCTTACAAATAAAACCCTAGTTTACATAACCTAACGATTATGCTAAAAATAAGCTAAAATAAATAAAAATACAAACGGCACCAAATTCCTAAGCATGAATTCCTTTACCCCGGTATTCAAGGATTTATAGGGTCATCCAACAAATTCCTGGAAAAGAAAATCTTTTGTTAAACTCCTGAAAGCGGACCTTTCACGACAATGCCTGGATTTAGGTACTTATTAGGGTATCAGAACGAAATATGGAATAGCAGGTAAGCTTGTGAGTATCCCTGGGGTATATCCCGAGAATGTAATTCACGAAATTCCGCGACTGTGGTTTGTGATACTCGGTAAAATCTACCATCGAACAACTGTTGACTGCTTAAAGTGTGTCGCCGACGTTCTTTTTATCCAACTGCGTCAAAAAGAGGGTCATATTTTTTGAGAGTATGTGGGTATTGTACTCATGTCTATTTCTTTCTTAAAGCATTTAAGTAATGGAGGTGACAAGTTGTGTCATTACGAGTTCCGAATAGATTTTTACACGTACAGCACACTACACGTGTTCTTTCTCTACACGAGTCGTACATAGGTTTGCCGTGGCAAACCTACCGCCTTAATAGCCAAAGTCGGTAATAGCTCAACGGGCTACCATTTAAGCCCGTTTACAAAAAAAATGCCTACTTATCTATCTTCATCCTTTTTTTAGTGTATTTTCTACTAGAGAGTACTTTCCATCAGCTCCGCACTGTTTTCTTTATTTTTTACGAAGCAATCATTTGAACCCCTAAAACACCGGCAACTTTTGCAGTACCACGTTCAGATATTCTGATTTTTTTCCTGTAACCCGTTACTTGGTCTGTTATTATTAGCCTTACCATTCATGCATGATTGTGTACATGTACTCTCTTTGACTTTGTTCGGCGGCAAAATAGTGATGCATTGTTGAATTATCTGTATTTAAGCCATTATTTAAGCATAGGTGCTAAACCCACATCCGCATCCGGAACCTTTTGTATTTCGTTCTTTTTTTTGTGTTGGAGTGCAGTTAGGTACGAGTTTTTATCAGAAGAGCGACTTGTTTGTCAGTTTCTTGCCTACTGCTTGTAAACTTAAACCTGATTGTAATTGCAAAAATAATGATATGGTCTTAAAATAGATTTAACTAGAAACATAACCTACCTTGAGTCTCAAACGAATATAGGTTACAAAATCAAGCGACTATGAGGTAAGTAGCAGTCGAAATGGACCGGAATGCATATACGACCCGTTAAACTGAAGTGGAAATGGACAGGGCACATAGTTCGAAGAACCGATGGCTGTTGGGGCAGAAAGGTTCTCGAATAGAGACCGCGTAACGGCAAGCACAACGTGGAAGGACCTGCTTAGGGTTGCGGGGACTCGCTGGATATGATTAGCCTCTATCCGGCCCATGTGGAAATCTGTGTCAGCAGTAGACGTCCTATGGCTGAAATGATAATGATGATGATGACTTATATCCCGGGCAGTGCCATAACGATACAAAAAATCGTTCTGATGTCTTGAAATAGTTAAAAGATCTTTATTGGTAAATTTCGTAATGTTTGCCTGATTTTAGCGGCCAGTCGACTCGACCGTGAGTCACGCTGCGTGTTCAGTTATACTCTAATCTTGTTGATATTTATGGACGCGAAAGTTTCTACGTACGTTACTCAATCATATTGTATCCGCTGGAGTAACTTCGATGGAATTATGTGTAAATACAAGTTTAGTTATGTGTACATATAGGTACATCTGTTAGGCACACTAAGACTTCGTATTAATACTTTCACTTGTAGGAACTTAGATGGGCGCCCTGCTTATAGCAAGTTGGCGTTATATACGTCTTTTCCTATATTACTCGTATTGGCTACGCTTGTAGCACTATAAAAGTGTGTGTGGCGCTTATTAAATTGATTTAAAATAGATAAGGATAGGTCAAATAAATTGAGTAATCGCTCAAAAGCTTCTCTTGTCAAATAGGAAGACGTATCTGCCAGGCTAGCATTAATGCCTGCGATTTCGCTTGACTTGCGATGCAGCGTTATCTATCTTTGTCGCTCTGTGCTAATTGGAGAGAGACACACAAAATTTGTCGTGCAATAAAGATTATCAAATCACATTATTTAGTTAAGTTAAGTTTGTCTATCTTCTCCGATATATATTTTTTTCTCATTGCTCAAAGGTTAGGTTAGGTTAGAGCTCGAAGAGATCTCTTACAGAGATCAGTTTGCCTTTGTGCATATATAATATCTGTTTCTTAATAGATTTAGGTACTCAATTGTTTAAGAGCAATAAAGTGCCTACATGCATACATACATTTGCACTAGAAGTTCTGAAGAGACATTAATTAGAAAATGAAAATGAAATAAACAATCTGAAATGATTTGTTTTAAGTGGGTTTGAATGAATGAATGAATGAGATTTATTTCAGCAAATGTCGTACACGGATACAAGATGTTCATTATACTTAGTCTCACATATTTGGCCGCTGACACAAGATTTTTTTAATTTCTCGGAGACAAACGACGAAATAAATTAAACTAAAAAAGTAAGTATCTAATTCTATTAGTCAAGTACTCTAGAACGGAATTAAAACAATTGTTAATTAAAGAGTAGTAAATTTTCCGCTTGAACCCATGAGTTTTTCATTGCTTTATGAACTCTGGTCATTAACGCGAGTGACCCGCATTCCTTTTAAAAAGTGGGAGGCTAGCTTTGGAAGATACAGATTCTGTGCCCCTCTTGTACGCAGGTTAAACAGTTAAACACTCCGACATTCATTTTAAATCATTTGTTAAAGATGTTGTTTTAGTCGCTTTACCGATCAATAGCTCGGAATTCAAAAAAAAGGCTTTTGGTAACGGCTTTCAATGCGCCAAACATGTCCACACCATCTCAGCTGACCTTGCATGAGCAACGCCTCCATACCAGAAATCTTACAACGACGGAATATCTGTGTGGGAGATACGATCTTGCCATAATCAGGGCTCACGCCCGTAAGTAAGGGGGTGCATCGAGAATTTAAGCTAATTTAGTGAGTTTTTTGTCAAATCTAGTAAATGAAACAGGCTGGTTGACTATGGGGAGTACGGGGAGCTTACATAAAAAAGGCTCTTCAAAAGACTGTGGAAATTACAGGACTATAGCGTTAATATCACATGCAAGCAAGATCCTTCTCCTTGTAGTTAATCGATGTCTTAAATACTTTTTAAGCCGACAAATACCCGAAGAGGTTTTGTTAAGGGCAAAGGAACGCGGGAACACGGTTGACTGTGTGCAATGGGGCAAACTATGGAATGTGCTACTCAAAATTGGAGCTCCTGAACATCTTGTTGCTGTAATATCGAGTCTGTACACCAAAAACAGTTCTTTCATCAGGATAGGCACTGAATGCTCCGATATGTTCCAAACTAAAAAAGGAGTGAGACAGGGTTGTATCTTGTCCCCTGTACTTTTTAACATTTATGGCGAATAGATTATTCGGAAGACCATGGAAAATTGGAAGAAGGGTTTCCCTATAGGTGAAAAGAGATTATCAAATCTTCGATATGCCGACGACACCGTTCTTCTCGCAACATCCATGGAAGATATGATGGAGCTGTACCAAAGACTCGAGTTAGAAAGCGTTAATATCGATGTCGCAATAAATAGAGCGAAAACTAAAGTGATGATAGTGGATCGAGCCGGAAAGCTAACAAATGTCACCTGCAACATCCCTGGCATTAATATCGTCGATCGCTACATGTACCTGGGCTCTCAATTCTGCAATAACGGCAGCTGTGTCCCCGAAATAAAAAGGCGAATCGGGATGGCAAAGGATGCTATGACCCGTTTAAACAACATCTGGAAGAGAAGAGGAATAGGTATCAAAACCAAGATCAGATTGATACGAGCTCTGGTGTTCCCTATCTTCGTGTATGGAGTTGAAACTTGGACAATCTTGGCCCGAGAAAGACAAAAAAATTATGCATTTGAGATGTGGTGCTGGAGACGAATGCTCAGAATACCTTGGACGGCGAAACACACCAATGCATCGATCCTGACCCAGCTCCAAATGAAAACTCGCTTATTCACCATATGTCAACAACGCACTCTCGTATTTCGGCCACACAATGCGCAGAGGCGACGCAAGTTTAGAAAAACTGATTGTGGTTGGGAACACTGAAGGCAAAAGATCGCGCGGTCGTTCACCAACAAGATGGACCGATCAGTTGAAAGACTCGTCGTCCTCCAAATTCTACACGGTTGTGAGAGACGCGCTAGACAGAAACCCATGGAGGCAGATCAACCACTCCAGGTGTAACCCTGCTGCTAACCATGATCTTCAGACATGAGGGACCGACCCCAGAGAGAGAGAGGTTGACTATATAAACTATTCAGCACCTAACGAGGAAACATGTTTGCTTAAAATTTCCTCGATAAAAAAAGTTATCGGAAAACGCGTCTTAATTTTCCGTTATTTGTCTAGTTTGTACAAAAGACAGATTAATAAACAGCTAAATTATGTAAAAATGACATTCTTGCCTTTATCTTTTACTTCACTAACTTAAATGTTAACATAACATAATACTATCGTCGATTTCATTGTACTTTTACATCTGGCGCTTACGCCAAAAAACCCCAAGCATGTAGTGTATTTAGCAATGCGTCCTTTATTACAAATTTCGCTTATTGGCTGGCTCTGCGTTTGGGGCGTGGTTTATAAAAGACGTTGCAGGCCCTTAACTTGGGTCGCCGTCACTGGGCACGGTGTGGATACCTACTCGCTTTTTCAGATATTTCGTTTTCCATTACTTAAGTGAATATCATTGAGCCTTTTAAAAAAAATAGTTTTAAAGCAACATATTGATCACTAATAATTGAAAGAGCCGCACCAGACTTTGGCAGCTTTCCAATATAAAATCTGATTCAAAATTAAATGCTGTTCATTTTTTTAAAGAACCATATATTTAGCCGGATTGAAGGGCATCAAGTTTTCGAGCAGTCAATACATGTCTGTATTTTTGGTCTGCTATATTTCAAGGCTTTTATTTAATTAGAAATCTATTGTTTGTGTTGGTCAAATCTTGCAAGTTAAATTTGACCTACTTTCGGTCTCTGATTGAACTGAAATGCTTTTATTATGATACAATCGAGCTGATCTGATGATGGAGCCGGGAGGTGGTCATAATAGGAACGGTAGTAAAATAACTCCTACCGAGTTTTGTCTCTTTGAAATCGTCTCGGAGTAAAGTCGGTGGATGTTCAAACAAAGGTACAGTAAAAATCTTTGCTACAAAAATGACAACTTTGATGAAACCTTCAGCATGAATCGTCTTTTTTTAATATTAAATTATCATTCATTAGTCGAATTTAACTAAACACCTTTATATTTAGGTAATATTTAAAAATAAGGTAAAAGTTTCAATATTTGACAACCTAATTCCAATAATTTACACCATATTTGTCATCTTTATTGCTATGAAAAAGAATTAAGGTTGAAGGCCCCTTGAAATGGTTATAGCGCCGAGCACTGGGATATTAATGTATATTTTTTAATCCTAAATTGCACGTTTTTAATCGTATAGAGTATGAAAAAAGTACCAGGAAAGTTCATGAGACCCGACAAAAATGACAGTATGAAATATCATTACTGTCCAGCACTTTAAAAATTAAGTGCATCCATTTCCAACTAGGTCTCTCAGGCCTTGACAATAAATCAATGCAACTTCCATTTTCACGCAATAATAGCCTGACTACCGTTTTTAGGGTTCCGTAGCCCAAAGGTACTAATGGAACCTTTTACTATGTCTTCGTTGTATGTCTATTCGTCTTTCTAATACTTTTTTTTAACTATTACAAACAAATCATTGAATGGTTTCGAGGTGACGTGCCTGTCTGACGTAGAAAATGCCTGGAAAATGGCCTGTCCAAGTTTAAATCTGCCTGTGATGAAGTCAGTTCAGAGAATCTGGGATCAGCCAATTTGCAAACAAGTGCATGCCCATTTACTAGACTCCTGCTCCTCCAGCCAGGAAAAAGCTCGCATACTAGCTGTGTCTGAGCGGGAGTCTGGGTCGTGGCTACATCCCCTTCCACCCCCACACCTCTCCACTATCCTAGACAATAACTCCTTCAGGTTGTCTGTAGGGCTGCGTCTTGGTGCCGACATTGTAACACCTCACCGCTGCCACTATGGCGTACAAGTGGACCGTTCAGGGCACCACGGCCTATCGTGCAAAAAAAGCGCGGGCCGTCTGTCTCGTCACGCCTGCCTCAATGACGTTATCCGTCGGGCCCTCGTCAGTGCCAACGTGCCAGCAGTGCTTGAACCCCCAGTCTGGCGCAAGATGATGGCAAGCGGCCCGACGGTATGACCCTCGTGCCATGGCGCCTCGGACTACCCGTCATCTGGGACGCCACATGTGTGGACACTCTTGCGCCATCACATCTGGGTGTGACTGCTTTGAGAGCAGGCGGGGCGGCTGCGGCAGCCGAGGCAAGTAAGCGCTGTAAATTTATAGGCCTCACTGACCGACATATATTTACGGCGTTTGCTGTCGAAACCTTTGGCCCGTGGAGCTCAGATGCCCACGAATTCTTCGGCACAATTACAAAAAAAAAAAAAAATGTAACCGGTGACCTTAGGGCTGGCTCGTTTCTCGCCCAAAGGATTGGTATATCCATCCAGAGAGGGAACGCAGTCACTCTTATATGGGTACTCTACCCAGAGGCACCGACTTAGGTGATTTAGTATAAGGTTCAGTTTTAGTTTATATTCATATTATAATTGTTTACATTAAAATAAAATAAAAAATTAGAACCCAGTGAAATGTAACTATTACTTTATTTAATATCTTCAATGTGCAAGCATGAACATAATTTTAACAACTATATCATGGTATAGAAAACATTACGCTGACAATAAATATGTTTTTTTAGAGTTCCTTACAACAAAAAAAGACTATTTATAAAACTGAACCTACCTTTTTTAAGCTGCCAATTTTTAAATATTTTTTGTGTACGCGTCCAAACGTCTCTAGATACGAATGCATGGATTCTCTCACTTTTGCATAACAAATTCTATCCCACGTTGATTACTAATAATCAGATGGAATATTGCCTAAAAAACGCAATATTACGAATCTTGAGGTGCTTATAAAAATAATATTTATTTCAAGGTGCAGTTTTTAGTTTAGTCATATTGCCATTAATAAATAATAATAAATATCACAGGACAATTTTTACACAAATCGAACTAGTCCCGTGGTAAGCTCAATAAGGCTTGTGTTATGGCTACGAGAGACGACGATATATTTAATAGATATTTTTATTTATTTTTTTATTTGGGATTTATATACTAGACTAGTATATCTATAGTGTTAGACTGCAAGTGCTGAACCTCATGACTTTGCAGGACCGCAGAGAACGAGGAGATCTGATTGAGACTTATAAGATCCTGACTGGGCATTACAATCTCAAGGACTTTCACGAATTCTTCGCACGTAACACCAACAGCCGTCTAAGGGGCCATCACTTAAAGCTAGTCGCTCGTAGATCACACGACAACCCATACAAACACTTTCTGGGCAACAGGGTTGTGAGCGCATGGAACAAGCTCCCAGAGGATGTAATCTCGGCACCAAATATCAATACCTTCAAAAACAAATTGGACAAGCATACCACTGAACAGAGAATTTAGACTCTAGATAAATTGGATATAGGCAACATCAGCTGCTGCAACTGCCTGCCTGATAATAAATAAATAATAATAATAATAATAATATATTTACTTTTATACAGATGTAGGGGCGAAGCGGGTTCTAGACGGCCTGTTAGTTACCGCCAACGGTGTTGAAAAGGCCAGGCTCAACGTGGTGTCTAGGCCTGATGCTGGGGCGTGACTACATGCTCTCCCATCTCCTCATTTGGGCACCCTCCACGATAATGACTCGTTGCGGGTGGGTGTTGCTTTCCGCCTGGGCAGCGATGTTTGTGAACCCCACTTATGCATATGCGGTACTATGGTGGAGAGTAGCGGTCCTCACGCTTTGAGTAGTTGTCGGTGTGCAGGGAGATTCCCGCGCCACCACGTTCTCAACGATATTGTCAGAAAAACACTCTCACGGTCACTTATTTCTGCGGGTATTCCTTGCGTATTGGAGCCTCCAGGTTTGAGCCGGACGGACGGTAAGAGGCCGGATGGTTTGACCCTGGTGCCGTGGGAGAGGGGCAGGTGCATATTATGGGATGCGACTTGCGTGAGCACTTTTGCCGCTTCGCATCTTAGTCGTACCATGCGAGTGCCGGGAGCGGTGGTTGAGCTGGCAGCGGTACGTAAGCTACAGAAGTACTCGGTGCTCGCTAACTATTTGTTCGTGCCGCTTGCGGTCGAAACGACTGGGTGTTGGTGCTCCGAAGCCAAAACCTTTTTTGTGGAAGTGGGGTGCCATTTAAGGGAGAGAGGTCTAGACCCACGCTCCGGGTCATTCTTGGTGCAGAGACTGGCTGTCGCCGTTCAAAGGGGTAATGCCGCTAGCGTGATAAGCACCTTTGCGCCGGGAGTGACTCGGGGTCGGTTATTTGACTAGGTTTAGTTTGTAGAGTTTAGTTTTAGCTTATTTTAGTATTTTGTGGTTTGTTTTGTAATGTTTAATTAATTATGTATGTGCTTAACTTTGTAATAAAATTTCGATTGTTTATCAACAAACAGAATTTAGGTAAACGCTTATATACATAGAAAACATCCAAGACTCGGGAATAAATATTCATGGTCATCACACAAATATTTGCCCTTACCGGAATTTGAACCCAGGACCTTCTACTTCGCTGGCAACGTTACTCTCGCTGAGCTGAACTGGTCGTCCACCATACCACCACCAACATACCACCGTACCATTAACTTGGATCTCTTCATGAATAGGCACTATCTACATAAGCATGCTCCATCGTCGGCGTGCGAGTGAGATTGCAGTCAACTGCTTGCCCATCTAGCATGAAATAAAATATTATTTAACCAGACAACTTGAATAGGCTAATGAGTACTTTAAAAAAAAAACCGTAGTTGGTCAAGCATCAGACAACTTGCGTTACGAATTCAAAAATATTATGTGATTTAAAGAACTTTCAGTGGTCTGGGTCCGACTCACCCTTGACCAGTTTTTCCACGAAAGTGAATTACTGCAATATTGCTTCCATGAACGCCGTTTGCACTAAATAGAATAGGTATTTTAGTTCGAAGTTAAAAGACTTTCCAGCGCAGTGCCATTGTGACGAAAAAACAGGAGATCCTATTGATTTTCGGCCTTAAAAGTACAAAAGTTAAGTTAGGTAGTTAGTTTAAGGGTTATAGTTAAGGTCAACGTACCAATTATTAACAGCTTAATTCTTATAAATGACACGGGTTCGGGAGGGGTGTATTTACGGAACGTCAAACGACGCGTAACTTCAATCGGGTGGCAGGCTTGTATAGCGAGGCAATTTGGACACGTTAAGGTGCGTCCACATTTGTATCATTTGCCCATATCAGATCATCATCGCGTGGCATGATCGCGTGTCACGATCACGCGTTTGGACGTTGCGCCGATCAGATCGCTCGAAATCCATATTGAAATGAAATGAAATGAAAAACATTTATTTCGAGTAACAAGGACTCATATAGTTTGTTAGTAAATTGAAATACCTATAGCTATAATGTTAGTAAATACGCACTTTCACGAAACTCACACAAAATACATGCTTCTTGACACATGCTGTTCACAGCAGTGCCTCATGTAGGGGCAGTCAAGCCTATCCCCTATCGAGCGTAGGATGGGGTAGGGGCTGGCTCGCACCCGGCGCACCAGGGACGTGCATCTTTTCCGCATGGTCGCATAAAAGCAGTCAATGCCCGCTTCCGCGAACATCCCTGATGCGCTGCAGAAGCGAGGCAGCCCCACCAGCACCCGGAACGCATTATTATATTGGACCCGGAGAGCCCCATAGGCCCGCTGTTTAAAATATCTCCATAAGCTGCACGTATATAGAGAGGTACAATATGCTTGAAACAGTGTAAGCTTTACTTCCCTAAAACAACGTGCGAACTTACGGGCAATCATGTTAGCCCTCACCGACAGGGCCCTCCGTTCCCGCTCGATGTCCATATTGTCCTTCAGATCGGATGTGACAATATGACCCAGATATTTAAAGCTCATTACCCTTTCTAATGGACTACCGTTCAGATTAATGGGAGGAACTTCCAATATCTGGTTACACGACGATTCAAAAACCATGTACTGGCTTTTGGCCACATTTTATTTAAGTCCGTGCTTAATGGCGTACTCCTCACATACTTGTAGTAATTTATGCAAGCCACAAGCCGATGCGCTGAGCAAAACCATGTCGTCAGCATAGCTTATATTATTCATACATTCTGAATCAATATGACAGCCGACATGCATTTTGCCCAGCGCCTCGAGAAGCCCGTTTATATACAGGTTAAATAGTGTGGGTGATGTTAGCCCCCCCTGTCTCACGCCACACTCCAAACTGTACGGATCTGAGAGATACTACCTGACCATCTAACACTATTGACCTGATTTGCATACCAGTACTGGAGAATCCTAACTGTTTCAGTAGGTACTTTAGCATTTTCTAGTTTTTTCCACAAGATGTTATAGGAAACCAGGTCAAAAGCCTTAGACAGATCTAGGAAACAGGCGTAAACCGGTGTCTTCCTGTCCACGTAATACTTAATCGTATGCTTAAGGCACAGTATCGCGCTCTCAGTAGATAACCCGGCGCGGAAGCCGAACTGGTTATGACTGAGATGCACGTAATTATTTAACTGTGCATTAAGCATACTACCAAATACTTGTGCTACGCGTATCAAATACTCCGATCGGACGAGCGCGCCATGATCGCGACGGTGCGACGTCCACACTAGCGATCATGACACGCGATCATGCTACGCGGTTATGATACGCCGCGATCCATCTCGAGTCGGTTTTTGCCCGATCATCTTCTGTATCGTCCATTGCAGCTACGCGTGAAAGTGATGGCCGAGAGGCGGGGCTTGAGTCGCTGGCGCAGGTGTGTTACGGCGAATTTCCAAAGTACTGCTATTTTTAGTTGCTACGCGCGCGGTGCCGCCGACGCATGGGCGCTGCTGTCCACGCTGGTGCTCGGCGCTCGCGGCTAATCAGCTGTCGTGATAATGATCTTCAAGTTTCTGCACGGGTGTTAACCAATTTGATGTGCGATCGCAGAGTGCAACAGTTTTACACGGAACACAACGCTACTACAGAAGAATGATCACGCGAAAAATGATGATCGGGGAAAATCCAAAATGATCGGAGCGGTGAAACGATACCGCTAGCGTCCAAACTGCAGCATGCAAAATACGCGGTGATCGGATACAATGATACGCTACGGCTTAGTGTGGACGCGTTTCTTGACGCGGCGGTGCAAATGATACAAAATGCCGACAGTGAGCGTCCAAGCAGCGCGATACGCAGTCATGCCACGGGACGATGATCGGATACGAGCAAATGATACAAGTGTGGACGCACCTTTATGTCACGTCACTTGTCACCGCTCCCGTATCGCTCCCATACCACAGGATCAGACTCAGTTAAGCGTTGATGAGACAGTGTCTTGGACTAGCACATTTATGAATGTTGAAAATGATAAAATGTTATAAATGATGTTCGAATGCACCCGGTCCCGATGGTTCCGAAATATTCACTACTAAATGAGATATTGTATTTTACGTTTTGTTTAAGTTAAGCGTGTTTTCTGATCAACAAAGATCTTCACTTATTATGATATAAAAATTCTTTGTTTGAAACCTAGTTACGCAGGCAAACAAAATCATCAAAATGGAATTCTTCATTCGTAACCTGGTTACAAGCCAAGAAAAAAAGATCCTAGTTCGTAGCTGGTTACAAAACTTACTGTTTTTGAGTCTTATAAGTTTTCTATGGACATAAGTAAATTTATTTATTAAATATATCGTCGACTAGTACTTACTCATAACATATTTAAGGCTTATTGAGCTTATCATGAGACTATAGGTCGATTTGTGTAAAAATTGTCCTGTATTTTTTGTGTTTTTAATTACCCTTCTTACCCTCCGCCTTTCTTCTTACCTTTACTTTACTTCTTTCCTTTTTTCTACCTTTCTTTTCCTATTTTCTTGTTCCTCCTTTAAGCACTGCAGTTGCCTACACCACGCCGAACGGGAAATTCGATCAGGCGCCAAACTGGCTGTTCTATTCATAATATTTATCTCTGTAAATAGTAAAATCTAGTTACGTATCAATATCTTCGTTACTCCAACTACAAAAGGGGGTTATTGCCTAACGAAATTTTGACACTTGGTATCCGAATCAACTGTCACAGCCCATACAAAATCATGACACTTGATTCTGATTGCGAGCGTCAAACGCGTTAGGCAATAGGGGGACAGATTTGCACGACGGATACGTTTACCAAGAGTCAAAACTAGGGGGTTGTCTGAATCTGAGTATAACCTTCAAACATTGGATACTAAACTTGATAACAATGACCGCTATAATAGTCGTACATGGCGGGAATAGATCGATAATCACGAGACACAAGTATAAACGCAAAACAAATATATGAATAGGTTGCATACGGTACAAAGAAAACCTCATATGCACTAACTTACGCACACATACACACACACAAACACACCTGTCGAGTATATACCTTAGCTTAATCAGATGAGGTCCCTTCATTACTTGCTCATTTAGGATGTCCAATATACGCGGCCCTCTAAGTAGGCAGCCTTAATTTAAAAAAAACATTATCAATTCTTTCGATTTTTTTTTGTTATAAAGAAGGTACGTAGCGTTACGACCAACCCTGTCATAGTGACCAGTCTCGAAACCAGTGCAGGGTCACTGGCCTGGCACACTGCACTGGAACCCATTACAAAAAAATACTATTAGCATTTACTTCTGTTTGCGCGATTATCACTAATTTAAATAAAGCAATTTATATTGATTTTATATCAATAATTTTTATTAGTTTAAGATATGAGATAAGAAATTTAATTTGTTTTTTTATCTTGCATAACTTGTGTTTTGTGTAATAAACAGATTTTCATATTTATTTTTTTACAGGTCATGGTCAAGTTTTTCGTTTTCCAACTACTGGCTGGAGGTAGCATCTGATAGGGAATCGTGAAAATCTAAGGAAGAGGCCTTTGCCCAGCAGTGGGACACTAAAATAGACTAATGAAAAAATAAATGAGGTCAAGGATCATCAGTTAGTTTATTATTAGTTTGTTTTATCATGTGGCTACAAGGAAAAGACGTTGTTGGGTAAAAAGTATCTTTTAACCATCCGTGGAGCTACCCGTGACGAAAAATAGTTGAAATCCGTTCAGTTCAGCCGATTTGGCGTGATGAAGACAGAACTACACATACAAACATACAAAAAAATCACAACTACACATACATATGTACAGACATTTAATTTTTACAATTTTATATATTTTCTTCTGTTTCCGCGATTATTACTCATTGAAATAAAACAATTTAACGGATTATATCGCGTATATTATCTCATTTTAGTTCCCGACGTTTCGGAAGCTTTCCAGCTTTCCATGGTCACGGGAGGAACTAAAATGAGATAATATACGCGATATAATCCGTTAAATTGTTTTATTTCAATTTTATAATAGTATAGATTTGGTAGGCATTACGTTTCTCGCCAGCTGATCGTACAAAAAAACAAAGAATCTGGTTTTCAGCTAAACAATCCTATTTAAGGTTAATGTGGGACGGAGGAAACGAAAGCGTAATTGGTTCCATACGAAATACTTTTCTGTACACGAATGCGTTCGATGAACAATACTTCAATATCAAAGTCCGTATAGTTTGCTACCAACAACTCAACTCGAGAAGTTAGTATTGTTGCATTATAAATAAAGGGCAGAGCGGTCACAATCAAACTCTCTTTTAGGTCAAAGGTTAATTTAATTTCAGCGTAGGAGTATGCAAGCGAATAGTGTTGTGGTTACTTAAAATGATATCATGTCCACACTCACTATACTCCGATTTGTAATTTAATTCCAAAACCTGACAGTTTTATTTTGATAATTTGGTTATGTAAACATTGTTTTGTAAAAATATGAATTTCTCACGGGTTAATTGTCACATAACAGTCATAACAGAACACTGAACGAATGAATTACTTCATTGACCGGTGTCGAAAGATCGCAAGATCGCTGTATCAAAGAGGAAATATAGCTCTCGCGATCTTTCAACACTGGTTCATATTGCATTATGGCCGCTGTGACAACCGCTTCGTTACACAATTTTACCCAGTCTTCCCCAACCAGCGGCATTAGGGAAAAACTTCACCGATAAAGATACCTACACTTCAACACACACGCAGTAATGACAGCGAATATGCGCCCGTGAACGTTAGATTTGGGATTTTCTTCTGTTTCCGCGATTATTACTCATTGAAATAAAACAATTTAACGGATTATATCGCGTATATTATCTCATTTTAGTTCCCGACGTTTTGGAAGCTTTTCAGCTTTCCATGGTCACGGGTGGACTGAGAAAAGATGTATTTTCCTGTGTCAAAATTACAATTTGTGCAAACTACCCATTTTTGAAAAAACAAATAAAGGTGTACATATACACCAGATAAGCTGTAAAAGTAAAAATAAATTAAAGGTAATTTCATTCTATTAAAATAAGTATAAAATATTTCAGTTATTCATACAATTTTAACAAATAATATATATAACATAGTTATAGTTTCTGTAAAGATAGTTACAGATGTGCCAGAAGGGCTTAATTATTTTATTTTAATAATTTACCAAGCAGCATTTCACAAATGAGGCGTACTGAGGAGAAAAGAAAACGCTGCAAAGAAAAACTCCCAGGCTACCTCATTACTAATTATAATATTTTAAAAAACAGAGACTATTCTTTAACTACTTTTTAAACAGATAAGATATTTTACACAGTTTGGAAATCAAGGTTTTGCAGTCCTGTGTCTCGCTTGTTCCTTGATGAGATGTATTACAGGATCCCAAGCTGGTGGTAGCGACAATCCCCCTTCTCTATTGAAATTAGGATGTTTTTTAAACTCAATAGCCTCGCGTAGCATTCTGGGAAAATATATTTTTTCTTTGGCAAGGATAGAAGGTTTATCAAACTTAATTGAGTGGTTTGGTTTGTCAATGACATGTTCACAGACTGCAGACCTATTACACCGACGGTGCTTGACATCTGCTATGTGCTCCTTCACCCGGGTTGATACACTGCGTTTCGTTTGACCAATGTATGAAAGACCACACTGGCAGTCCAGTTTATAAATGCCTGCACTCTGCAAAGTGGTGCTACTCTTCACGGTTCTAAGGTATTGAGACCCGTGACCATGGAAAGCTGAAAAGCTTCCGAAACGTCGGGAACTAAAATGAGATAATATACGCGATATAAGCCGTTAAATTGTTTCATTTCAGTTAGATTTGGGAGTCAAATAAAAAATCGGAGTACAAACTTTACCCTCAACAGATGGATACGAAAAATTTTCAAGGTTATATCAAAAGAAAAATAATCTTTAGACTAAATGCAGGTTAATGTTTATTTATTTCTTCCATTCGTAGACTTCGGTAAAAGTCTCAATGTACCTACAATAAAATAACCTGGGAATGCGATAGCAAGCGCGGAAACATCGGAATACGATCCTTCTGAAAAGAATTTCTTTGTGCAAGTCAATATTCCTATTTAAACGCAATTAAACTAGGTCTCTTTGAAAGCTCCAAACTCTAACGCAACGGCATGCAAATCGCTCGCGTGGCTCCTATAACAAAGCGCAGCAATTAGTCGCTGCAATTTGAACGCAGACAATTTATTCTTTACTGGCAACGTAGTTTCACGAATCGGTAGGTTTTAGTTTACTTCTATTTGATTGTTAACTGTTCTTTAAGTTAATAAATTGGAACCAAACTTAATATTTTACCTCAGATCCATTGACACACCGTAATAGAATAGAATAGATTTATTTATCTTTGAAAATTACACAATATCTTACATGTCCTAGAAAATAGAATAAATTCACAAAAAGATCGTCAGTTACATATAATTATAAATATTATAGTAATATAAAAAAACACAATAAAAACAAGGGAAAATAATATGTCATAGTCGAAAAATATTCATTACAATCTAGGTTAACCTAATCAACACAAAGTCATAAAAAAAAAAAAAAAAGAAAAAAAAAAAAAAAAAAAAATTCCATAATCATAATAATACCTGCAAGAGTAGGTACAGTTAATATAAAATAATAATTGTTATGTCAGCATAAATTTAATACTATGTCAATACAATTTAATACAATGTCAGGAATTTACTACAACGTCAAAAATTTAAAAATAAAATGATAAACAGAAATTTTAAATTCAGAACTAAATAATTATTTAGTATCTAAATATTCTGAACCAGAATAGAGGGTTTTTGATAACAAAAATTCCTTTACTCGGCGCTCAAATATTCGGTCCGACGTCTCGTTTTTGAGGCTGGCGGGTAGACGTTCATAGAACGACGGGCCTATTAGGCGCGGGTTTTTGTCGAGCAGCGCCAGCCGCCGCGACACAGGCAGTAATCGCCCCGTCTGGCGGGTTATTCTGTTAAGAATACTGGCGCGCTTGAACAAATGTATATTTTGGCGCGTATACACTATGACCTCGTATACGTACAGAGAATAGTGTGTCATCATATTCATATATCATATTCTTTGAAAAGCTCTCTGTACGAGTGCCTCGGATTTACGGCTGCTATCACGCGTAGTGCTGTTTTCTGTAATTTGAACACACGGTCAGAGTCCGTTGAGTTACCCCACAAGACAATGCCGTATGACATGAACGAGTAGAAGTACGCGTAATAAATTTGAACCAGTGCATCACTGGAGACAACTGGCTTCAGGTTACGCAGAGCAAATACTGCACTGCCAAGCTTTTCGCATAGATGATGTATATGCGTTTTCCATTTGAGTTTGCTGTCAATTGTAAATCCGAGGAACTTGCACGACTCGCAACGAGGTATCGGACTCTGTTCCAGTGGAATGTCTTTGTGTCCTGCTGTGAAAATCATCACGTTCGATTTTGTAACGTTAAGGATGAGACCGTTCGCTGAAAACCACTTGTGGAGTTGGTTGCATGTGTGTGCTATTTTATTTTCAAGCTGTGTGTATGTATGTGCCTTCACTATCACAGTGGTGTCATCAGCGAACAGTATCATCATGCTTTCGGCAACGGAGGTAGGGAGGTCATTTATGAACATCAGAAATAAGGTATTTCCGAGTGCCGAGCCTTGAGGTATCCCGAGTTCCAGTGTACCTACCTCAGATCTCATTTTCTTACCCCCTACTTTGATCTCAACCGTTTGCTGTATATCTGCAAGGAATGATGTAAATAGCCGATGAGCGTTATTTTTGACTCCGTAATGCCTTTTTTTTCTAATAACAGCTCATGACTAATTACATCAAACGCTTTTGATAGGTCGCAGAATACCCCTGCTGCCTTTTCCTTAACATCCAGTGCCGTTGTTATGCTACCGTATATTGAGAACGCTGCTGCTGTGGTGGATCTATTTTGCCTGTAAGCGAATTGATTTTCGGTTAGTAGGTTGTTCATTTCAAGATGGTCCATTAGTCGCTTTGATAGAACCGATCCAATCATTTTTGAGATATTAGGTACGATAGTAATGGGCCTACTCGTATAATTATCGACAGCAGTTTTTTCACCCTTTCCTTTATACATCGTATATACTCGTGTGCTCTTTAACACAGCAGGGTACTCACCGAGGGAGAACATAGTGTTTATTAGTTCAATTAGTAACCCCGCAATAACCAGCCAGACGCACACAAGTATGTTCAGGGATATATCATATATATCTAAGGTCCGTCTTTTCAGCATGGATTTGAGTATACAATTAATATCTGTAAGCGTCACTGTAGGTAAAGTAAAATGAGGAATGTCCGATTTGTTAATATTTAATTTACACTTTGATGCTTTAGTGAGAAAATGTTGGTTTAAGTGTTCTGGCACTCGGTAGGCAGGTACCTCTTTACCGTTTCCGTCCTTCAGCGAGATAGTGTGAAGCAAAGGTTTTGTGGATGCCTCTTCGTTTACTACACGCCACATTTCCTTTGATGGATTTTTGCTGTTCACTATGCGCTTATCGAAATATTCTCGGCGGGCATTCAGAGATTCCGATTTTATGCAATTGGCATGATAATTAATATCTGACTAACTCAGAATCAGACTTATGTAAATCGTTGAAGGGAAAAGAGATGCCTTTACCCAGAAGTGGAATATCTTAATTTAAAGAAAGAAACCGATTTGTCATAAGATCATATATATTAAATGAGGTTATAACTGCCACTTTTGTCTTATAATATTACAAAAACGTATCTGTCCGGTAGCACAAGTACCGGAACACGATTCTTCTAACCAGATTTTTTATGTGCTAGTCAATTATCTACTTGTTATTTAATGAATCAAGTACCTAACTTAGATCTCTTTCAAAGCCTCAAACTGCTCCATTCTACGAATTTAACGCAATAGCTAGCAAATCGCTCGTATGGTTTCTATAACAAATCATAGCAATTAGTCGCGGCCGTAATTTGAACGCGGATAATTTATTCTTTCTTCACCATTCACCTCGAAGATTCAGTAAACGCTAGTTTTTAGTATCCATATATTTGAATGTTAACCGCTCTGGGGGCAATTCTCAGTTTGAGATAATTTCTATTTAACATTCAATACAATAGAGAAGATGCAATTATAATATTCATGAACATTTTGTAATTTAAATGTTAAAAAAAACTGAGGCCACTGAATCGTTTAAATTTTAGTAACTTTTCAGTTTTTAAAATAATAATTCACCAATCAGCTTCTGATAACGTCACTTGTTTTGAAGAAAACAATTTAACGGATTATATCGCGTATATTATATTATTTAAGTTAACCCGTGACCATGGAAAGCTGAAAAGCTTCTGAAACGTGTGAACAAGTAACTGTAACTTGTATGACTTGTATCGAATACATTTAAACATCGATACCTCTCCCACGGCCCCGGAATGAGGTGATAGTTTGGATCCCCTATAAGTTTTAATTAGACACGTAAAGTGAATTTAAGGTTAGAGTTCAAAATATCCTGCCCCGTCAGTTTAACAAAGAGATGTATTCTAGAGCGATTTATATTCACAAATATGATCTTAGGGGTCAAATTATAGCGGTGACGAATACAGTCAGCGCTGCATACCTACACCCTCTAGTATCTTGATTGACGAGTTTTTGAAATATCACATTGTTCACAGAATCTTAGACCCTTCCAAACTGTACCAGTTTTTACTTGTTAATTATGCTTGTCAAGATCTTCGTCAGTTGTTAAGATTACTTTGATGGCCCTATGAAAGGAATAGAAACTTTTAATTAAAGTACCACTACAATAACTGATATCAAAATGGCGGCGGAATTTTCAATAACTTTCGCCTTACTTTCTAAAAGTCTTCTTGGGACGAGTCTAAATTTATTATTGTTTTTTTTTATAAAGTGAATAAATAGAAGGTTATAGGTACATTGATTGTTTCTTTTGCAGTTGTGAAGATTTTTTGAAAACTAAAATTACGTAGTAAATTGGCTCGCCCATGATTAATATTATATTAATAAATAAATTAACAAGATAATATAAAAAAATAATCCTGTATTGGTTAATAAAATAACCTATTACGTAAAAAAAGTAAGTGTCTTACTAAATTTTATATTATACTAGCGACCGCCCGCGGCCTCGTCCGCCTTAGATTCTTTATCGCGGATAAAGGGTATTTATTCTGGGATAAAAAGTAGCTTATATCTTACCCAAAACTCGAATATCTCTACCAGATTTCATCAACATCAATTGAGCAGTTTACGCGTGAAGAGGTAACAGACAGATAGACGGACTTTTGACACACTCTTGCATTTATAATATTTTACTTATTTAAATGTGAAGCATATTACCAAAATTTCAAGTTCCTAGCGTAAAAAAATATTTACTGTGCATACAAATTTTCATCCCCTTTTTCGTCCCTAAAAAGGATGGAATTAGACATACATTATAGCCCATGTCCTATTCTGATATATAAGTTAAATAAGGAAAAGTTCTGATAAATAACTGGAAAGTTTCATAAATATTCGACCAGTCGTTTTTGAGATTAAGTGGAACGTACATACATACCTTCACGTTCATAATATAGTAAGAAAGAAAGGATAAGGATAGGATAGGATAGAATGTATTACGTACGTATTTATCTCATTCAAGACTTAAGCAATGAAACAAAATTAAATTAAGGAATAACATATCACAGATAAAATCCGGAAGTGGAAAATTTTCATCAGTAGTTCACGAACATAAACGACAAACAGACTCCCTATAATGATTGTTTTGCAGTCGAAGAAGTACCTGTTACTGTAGCGGGTTTCCTTCCACGCCAAGCTTTTTGTAAAAAAAATATATTTACTTAACATTTTTTTTTTGTTGGAACCTGTGGCTACTCGGCGTCGCTCATCAGTTCTTCAATGTGCCCCCCACTGTCACTTTATTTATCATTTGGATACTTCCCTGCAGTCAATATAAATTGTGGCATACTTGCAGTTAAATTATATTTCTAAAACTATGCAGGAAACATTGAACACTTATTTTTACGCTAATGACAATTATAAAATAAACAAAAACTAAAATGTTGAGGCTAAAGCTCACAATCTGTGTGCGTTTTGATAGTTTATAAAATATAGGAGATTGTGAATGGTAGTCAATTATTTACTTGGTAAATATTCACGGAGCATTTGCGTTTGATTGTGCTTTAATTTTGAAAATTTAACACAAAATTTCAGAGTTGACTCTCATCATCATCAACCTGTTGCAGTCCACTGCTGGACATAGGTCTCTCCAAGGGTGTGCCACTGAGCACGATCCTGAGCCACCCTGCTAATATTATCGCTCCACCTTGCCTGTGAGGACGTCCTACGCTTCTTTTGCTAAGACGCGGTCTCCACTCGAGAACACGTCTACTCCAACGGATGTCAGTTCTTCGGCAAATATGACCAGCCCACTGCCATTTCAGTTTGCTAATTCTTTGGGCTATGTTGACTATGAGTTGACTCTAAATGCGACATATTAGGGTCCATCTAAAATGTTGCCACAGGCGGTCATGTTGTATTGGCTTTATTGAAGTGGCGTAGGCAGACTCGATGGCGTTTCCATGTCTGCGGATTCATGTTGGAGACTACGCCTACAAGTTTGTAATAGCAAAGGC
Organism: Hedya salicella; assembly: GCA_905404275.2. Lineage (NCBI taxonomy): Eukaryota > Metazoa > Arthropoda > Insecta > Lepidoptera > Tortricidae > Hedya > Hedya salicella. The sequence goes on along the minus strand of FR990112.1, from coordinate 15,454,281 downwards.
TGCGTACGAGAAAATACGAGATCTTTTCCCGTGATGTGATAATAGGGTACATGCAAGAAATTTTTTATCGCTTTTTTAACTTCATATCAAAATACCGTAAAAAGTATTTCCAAATGAGATATTAAAATTAAAATCGGCCAAGAAAAGCTCATAATGTAGGCATTTTAAACTAATAATTAGACAGAAAGGTCCGATATGCACTGCTACGTCACAGTGCACTCCGGCCATATAAACTCCATATTAAATTCTATTTTGCAAGAAAGAGATAAAATGAAATATTTGATGGCTTATATATTGCTTATTTTTATAGCTATTTGAAATATTATTTTTGTCTACTGTTTGTTACATGAATGAGCTTTTAATAAAGCAAAAATTAAAATGCATGCATATTCTCTATTGTTATCTAACGGCAAATGTGCTATTTTTGCAGAAACTGTAAAACGGGGCTATTTGGCACGTTTTTTTTAGAATAAAACATCATTAAATCCATATTTTAAGTATTTATTAAACGTTTCATACATATGTTTATTAGATAAAGCGTATACTGTTCCGTCACTCTGTGTACTGCACATGTTTTAATTGTTATTTTATAAATTTAAAAATTGTTTCGAATTGGTGGCTGAAAAGTTCAAGCTAGTATTCATTAAAATAGAACTAAAGCTATTTGAGACGCTTAAGGAAGGACTGCTGAAGGTATTAAAAGTAGAGTAACCAATTTTTTTAAATATTTTTTGCCTCCCCGCAACCACTAACCAAAATAGCATTAGACTTAGAGTTGCCAAACGAAGATATACGTCTCTACCATTGCCATGATAAAAAATATGTAGACTCAAAACTTATAATTAGTTTTTTCCAAATAGCCTCGTGAGTTTCAATTCACAATTACAGTAATGAAAAAAAAAAACACTTTCCTCTGCACCCGTTGTTTCTAACCTCGTAAGTAAGTCATGTGTTTTATCAACAGCGGTAGTCCTAACTTCCGAATGTAATATACCAAGTTATACCAAGAATAGTGCTTCAGACCGAGACAGTACTTTTTGCGTTTTTGTAATTTGGTTTCTAAATACCAAGGTTGCCGTTTTAGAATAGAAAACTACAAATAAACATATGTGAACATTTGTACTCAGGTAAGTACATTCGGTCGTTACTCTTGCATGACGTTAAATTAACAGGTATGAACGAATATAATTATTTGTACTTATACAAGTACAGGAGATTTCTATGTAGGTAAGTCCCCACGAGGCTTTTACATAGAAATCTCCTAATTTTTATCTCAGTTTAGCTGAACGAATTTAGTACTAGGGGTACAACAAAATGAGAGAGATTCGGCAATTCAATTGATTGCAATTCGACATACCTATTGTCCGTTTACAATATTTGCACGCGGCCATGTTGATCTATACCCCGAAGGCAGACTCGTTGGTGTGGCCATGTCTGTGGATGTCATAATTCGTTTACATGTGACTGCTGCTACTCGCACTGCCAATAATAATTCCCACCTGCTTCTTCTATAGATTTAAATATTAAATTGCAATATGAAAGTAACTTATAACAAAATGAAAGAAACTTATTACAAAGTAACGGACTATTTGGAGGTCACGGTAACGATTTTTTTTTTTTTTATGTTTGTATGTACCGTTGTGGCTTCATCCAAATCGGTTAAACGGATTTCAACTATTTTTGTCACACGCGAAGCTAAGTATCTTCAAATGGGTATAAAATAGTTTTTAGCCGACTACGCTGAAGAAAAAAGAGGGTTATGATTTTTTTTCTCCTCGGCGGACGAAGTTTGTATCGCATTACTAGAAGGTGCCCTCTAGTAATGCGATACATTTATCAGTTGAACTGTTTGTGTATATGTAATAAAGTTTAGGAGTAGGGGGCTCACGACGTCACCTCCTAAGTAAAAATTAGTAGTTAGGAGTGACGTCATGCGACATTAAACATCGCCTTTAAATTTCGATTATGTAAAAAAAAAAAAATAAGTGTCCAATATTTTTTAAAAATCTACATGACAGACTAATTATTAAAGTGTTTTTTAACCTCCGATAGAAAACGGAGGTTATTAATAGGGCAATTTGAATCGGTAAATGTGTATTTACACTAGCGCGATATAGGTACCGAAATATTCGGCAAGCATAGAAATTTAATTTCATTACAATTTTCTCGGCTAGAATGACGAGTAATTCCAAATACGACGTATCTTTATCCGTCTACAATGTTTGTACAGGCAGCCATGTTGTTTTGGCGTAATTGAATTCTGTACCCTGTAGGCAAGACTCGTTGACGTGTCCGTGTCTGCAGCCGTCATGTTTGAGAGTGCGCCTACGAGTTTGAAATAGCTAAGGCTGCGTGGGGTTTAAAATAATATAGAAGCACTAAGAAAATATTAATTAGACTAAGTTCTCACGATATGAACAGTTATGTATTATCCTTTTGCTCGGGATTTTATCCGTTTACGATTTAAATACAAAAAATCCTTAGTGCACTCTTCTGTGCTCGAATAATTTCGAGCACAGAAGAGTGCACTAAGGATAAGTGTTTCAACAGCGGTTGACAGGCTGTGCGTTTTCTATCAATAGATATTGGCATTAATGTTTCATAGGTATAGATAAAATAATACGGATCTATTAAATGAGACATGTTTCGTTTCTGTTGGTGGGTGGGGACAGTGCCCATACAAATTTGCCCCTTGTCCTTTACCATTGTTTTTTTTTTATAACGATCCCTTCCTTTTATACGACATTCAATTATTTTTTTCAGCTAATATTAATTTGTGGCACATATGTCGACAGTACCTTTAAAAAGATTTTGTAATTAAAAAAAAATGATTTTGTGGATATTTTAGGAATCGCTCTGAAAGTATAGCTATTAAATTTTTAAAATATATTTTTATTTTCTAAAACAACGACGTATATATGAGGAGGGGCAAACATTGAATGTATAGCTCCTAGGTCAAGTAGGGTATCATATGAAAGGGCCTGATCTGTACATTTTTAAACATTTTATTTTATTGTGAGTAGATTTTGTTTTATTAAGGAAATGTGAAAAAAACACCCCCCCCCCCCCCCCTTTATTTCCAAAGTTTACCAAGCGAAAACTCTGGGATTTTCTGGAATTATGTAATTTAATATGAATGTTACACGAAACATATAACCACATATATTTTATTAATCACCAAAAATCTGTTTTGAATAACTCGGTTTGCGCGAGCGTATTTATTTATATTTAACACGTTGACTGCGAGACTGATTTACGTGTTTCTTATTCTGGTGCGTTAATACGTGCTTAAACTTCAGTGCGGCAGTAGGTCCATTGTGCCCAGAGTTGGGCAAATATTAGTTTGAATAAGAATAAGAATAAACGGCCAAACGTAATTCTCATTCAAAAAAAATCAAATAAGATTTATTCTTGAGCGCGTCATTCTGAATGACGTGAAATAGACTAAATTCAAAAATTCGTCATTCTGATTGACGAATAACGTGTTGAATGAATTAGTTTGAGAAGTGCTTATTTAAACTAACGTTTTATTTGAATGACTGTTATTTTGATTATGATTATTTTTAGTGTTTTTTTATGTATGTTATTTTTAACCAGTTTCTTATACATAAGGCGGCTTTCACCATGGCGCGAAATAGTATTTAAATCCTATTTAAATACAAAATTACGTTTAACGCCTTGCACAACGTTAAATAGATCGCTAAACATGTTTAGGGAGCTGTCAAAATTAAACGCCCATCAAAGGCTATTTAACTCGGCTAAATACGTTTAGCGCTATATTTAAAATTAATTTGACGTTTACTTTGACAGATTATGTTTGTAACATTTGGCACCGATTGTTTAAAATCTGGTGCAACTATTAATTAATAATGGATATTTCGAATTATAATTCTGACGATGAGGAGAAAATAATAGAGTTCATAGATAGAACAGTTATACTACAGGAAATTACTACAAGTGCCAATTTATTTGAGACGCTCAATAACAAAAAAATCATAAGAAGGTTCCGACTACGAAAACATACCTTACAAAAACTCTAATAATAACTAAAGAACGCGAACACACAGCACCGCACTCAGTGGTACGAATAGTGACGACAGCAGGAGTCGGTTTATTTACTTTAGTTGGTTGTTAAATTTAGCGGCAATACTTTGATATATTTGTTTTTAATTTGATTTTACACTGACAACCAACAAATAAAATGTTGAAATGCGCGCGCACGTCACTTTGTGTCAAAATTAAACGGCCCGTTCCTATTTACGCATACGTGGAAATGATTAATTTTGGTTAAAAAGATGACGTTTTCGCCATTTACGTACAATGAAACGTAGGAAAACTGTTTTACCGACACATTGAACGCGTTTAGTTAAATAATCTTCAAAACAGCTTGGTGCAAGATGTCACTGAACGCAATTATGTTAATAGCATTTAACGATATAAACGTGTTTAGTTAAATTTGTTTAGCATATATTTAAATGAAATTTGGTGCAAGCCGCCCTTAGTGTAAGATGCTTAATTTAAATTTCAAACTCATGAGTATTTTTGACAAAAAATCCTAAATACGTACTTTTCTAGTTAGTTTATTAGGTAGCCTATTGTTTATATTTTCCTGATTGCGCAAGTGGGAATGTAATGATTTTCGAGTATAGGTATCTACATAATATGTAGTGGTATGACATGGGTTTTTTAGCAAGTCATGCCACTATCTATCTATCTATCAACCACGGTCGTCCACTGCTGAACATAGGCCTCTCCTATAGCTCGCCACAGGGTGCGATCTTGCGCAGACCGCATCCACTGACTCTCCGCGACCCTACGAGGTCATCTGTCCACCTAGTGGGGGGCCGTCCCACGCTGCGCTTTCCTATGCGTGCCACACAACGACATTATGTCGTAATTATGATATATCAACAGATTATTAATATACTTATGACCAGTGTTGGCCGTACGTTAGTGTGATCTTTAGTATTTCTAAAGTATTAAAAAACTAAATTAACTTTTAGTATATAATAAACCTTTGATTGATATTAATGATTGAATGGCCAAATTCAAGTTAAGTCGTGATACTTAATGTCGTCGGGGACAAAGTACGTAAATATGAGAGTTCAGCACCTTATAGACTCCATTCTGGATGGATCAGGTGATGGACCCTGGGGGTACCTACTGGATCTCAGGATTGGTTCAACATAGAAGAGAGTTATTTGGTTTGATATACTTAAAATGAGACGCAATTGAATGGAGTACATTTGGTGGTACTTAAGCTAAAAAACATTCGTCTATGTTGATCCAGTCCTGAGTTCCGTTAGGTACCCCCAGGGTCCATCATCAGGACCATTTGGTGGTACCATATTGAAATACTCTTCCTACTAAGTCCATTAAGCTAAAAATCATTTGTCTATGTTAATCCAGTCCTGAGTTCCGTTAGGTACCCCCAGGGTTCATCATCAGGACCATTTGGTGGTACCCTATCTAATTGCTCCTCATTCTAAGGCCATTAAGCTAAAAGCATTCTTCTATCTTGATCCAGTCTTGAGTTTCGTTAGATACCCCCAGGGTCCATCATCAGGACCATTTAGTGGTACCCTATCTAAATGCCCCTCATTTTAAATCCATTAAGCTAAAAAGCATTCGTCTTTGTTGATCCAGTCCTGAGTTCCGTTAGGTACCCCCAGGGTCCATCATCAGGACCATTTGGTGGTACCCTATCTTAATTCTCCTCATACTAAGTCCACTAAGCAAAGAGCATTCGTCTATATTGATCCAGACCTGAGTTCCGTTAGGTACCCCCAGGGTCCATCATCAGGATCATTTGGTGGTACCCTATCTAATTGCTCCTGGGGTAAATAAATATTACATACATGTAATATTACACATAAGTATAAATAAAAACGAAAAATATGGCTTTTACATGCATAATATAAAACGGTATATAATATAAGGCATAACTCAAAAATTTAACAGACTAAGCATAACGATATTACAACTATTACAAGTAGGTATAGTTTTTACAAACAAAAAAACATAAATCAAACAATTTAATTAAAATAATCAATCATAAATTGATTTATTTGAATGACGACTAAATTAGTCTCACTCAATTTTTTCTGCTGTGAATTATTCTTAAACAGATTAGTCAGAATAAGCTATTCTTGAATGACGGCGCGCTGATTTATTCTTGCGGTGCGTTAGTTTGAATGATGATTTATTCTTGAATGCCCACCTCTGATTGTGCCCCACCACGCAAGAAGACGAAAACCATTTTTTTCCACGGAGGTTTACCGTACTGCATATAGATTTATACCTAAGCAATCTACATCTGTTAAGCAACATGGTTTTGGCTTCGCCCCGATCTCTGACTTTTAGAACTATGAAAAAATCCGATATATATTTATGGGGTCTGGCCGCACTGAATTGACCGACTTAAGCTATACTAGGGATGGGAAACGATAATTTTTTCGTCGGGTGAAAATACGTTTGCCCAAAGAAGGTTGTATGGACACAGCACAAACGTATTTTCACTCGACCACATCAGAAAAAAAAAGTCGCCTAATCTATCTGATTTTGATGTATTCTTTCATTATGTATGTTTTTCACCTTACGACATTTTAAGTTAAAAATGCTATCATCACTATCCGGATCAAAAAACGTATTCGCTTTGTCTTCGCCGGTCACATTCTCATTATTTTTCTTTTCACTTACTTGGTACACTTTTTCGTACCTTAATCCCTCAGTATCATTTTCTTCACCCGAGTCAAATAAAAAAATCCAGCTTCTTTTTGGTATTTCTTGATGGTGCACTCATTTGTCATTAAAAATTCTTCGAAACAAACATAAACAAACCTAGATAATTAAAACAATCGTCTATCGTTTTTCATGCCAGGCACATCACTGGCCGTTGACATTAGTGCACACTCAGTGCGGATGGGGCGTCTGAAGGGTCGAAGGTCTATTGGACCCCTTCCCGCACTAAAACGAAAAAAGTCATTCAGTGCGCGAGAGGTCCAATGTGCCTCTCACGTAAACTAAGTATGCCATATTCTCAAAATTTAAGAGCTATACAGAAAACAATATTTGTCTCTGTCCTACTCCAACGATTGGCTAAGATACGCTCCCCGCACCGTGCGAAAGTACACTATTTTTGCTGCCGCACAGGGTTTCGGCCGCGCATGGGGCTTTTTGTGCCTTCTTCCGCAGTGAACGTGTTAAACAAACATGCAGTAGGCATCGAGCACCCGAAGCCACCTAATGGTGAGTGGACTTTGGCACTTGGAAATATGTTCTTAAGATTTCAAATACGTAGCCAACCCTAGAGGCTAAGACGGAACACAATATTTGCTAATAGTTTCATTGCTTGCTTTGATTGGTGCTGCTTTGTTCTTTTATCTATGTCACTACAGTACCTTACTAAGTACAGATTCCCTTCCACCTCTCTCTCAATTATGACCTTTTGTTACCCCTTGATTAGTTTCCTTTTGTAATGAATTATGCTTGTTACCTATACCCTCGACAAAATGCAGCGAAATCCTATTCAAGGGGCTTATCAGTGATCAAATTAAACTTCAGAATTAGTTTGGAACTTCGAAACGCCTTTGTCTGCAATGTTTAAGGGATCTTTAAATTGAATCGCAATGTTTTGTACGGCATTGTTAAAGTCCCTATTTTGCGTCATGAATGTTCCAATTTGATTGAAATTGACATTAAATCTGTTAATTGCTAGACAATGCTACCGGATGAAAAATGGTTTTTGGACCGAATATACATAGATATAAGTCTAGAACGACTTGTAGTGCAGGGAAAAGTTGAAGGCACAACAGCGCGTGGCAGGTCACCAATGCGTTGGACTGACCAAAACTGCACTCAATGGTCCATTCCACGAATGTACGAGAAGAGTTTCAGTACGAGAAGAATGGCGACGGATTGTGAAGCTTGCCACAAATCCTGATGTGACAACCACGACCACTGCCAAGAGTGTGAAGACAAAGAAGACGAAGTCTACAAACCATTTTTAGTTCAGCTTCTAGTCTATTTATACTATTCTATAGTTGTAAAAATGAAATGTCTGTACATTGAAGAAATAGTAGTTATTAATCTGCACGCATAGTTAATAATCTGCTTGTATTGCGACCAAGTTAATAATTTGAGTTATTGAGAAGTTTAAAATGCATGTGCATGAGTGTGCCTACCTATTTAATTAATTATTTAAATCAATTTTGCAATACCCGAACAGGGTTACACTGTTACTGTATATAGTAGTATCTTACCTATTATGTAATTGTAATAGTGCTAAGCAATAATAAACAATAAATAAATAAATAAACAATAAAATTTTCAAAAATATAAGTGATACTTACTGACTATTTGGAGGACACTACATTGTTTTCTTTTATATGTTTGTATGACGTATCGTTGTGGCTTGATCACGTAAAATCGGTTAAACGGTTTTCAACCATATTTGGTACGTCTTGGCAGAGTTTCCTTGAGAGGAAGCCGTCAGAGCTTTCGTCGCTCGTGATGGAGTATAAGCTCTTATACAGCTTTTGTACTACCCAGGTAGCACAAAAGCTGCATTGAGCATTATAAGGGCTCTAATACAACTACGCTACTTGGGTAGCTGTTTTCAGAGTTCCTTAAAAAAGCCAAGCTTGGACGCTACGGTTCTAGTACTACTTAGAAGCTACGTAACGCTATTACGAGCTTTCATTGAGACCTGTGCTATTAAGAGTTAGATTAAAAGTCACAACACGCAACTTTATAACTCAATTAAATTAATTAACGTTTGAACAACGCATAAGTTGGTAGGTGCCACATCAAATTAAGTACCACTACGTAAACTAGAGCCGAGTTGAATACGAAAATACCAATTTAATTTAGCGTTCGGTTTGGATAAGTCTTGCATAAATCATTGGATTCCACAAGAATCAAGATATATGGGTTGTTTGTTCCAAAATACGATGACTACGAACAATTTCATGGCTTTTGCTTCGGTTTTCTGTCTCTGGTGGATTTATTTTTGGCTCAGTAATAAATAATGTTCGTTTTTTGAATGAAACATGAAAACGGCCTAAATCATACCAAAAACCTCAATTTTAAATTTCTAACCCCCCATGCAAAGCTAAGGTTATTAATGCTTAACTGAGTCTGTTCTTGAGAACATGGGAGCGGTAGCAGGATGACAAGTGTCCTAACTGTCTCGCTATCAGTGGCGTGGCGTCCATATAAGCAGATTCCCACCGGGTTGCCCAAGGAAGAGCTTATAACCACCTTTTACTTTATATATGAGTAAATGGATACGCTTGGGCTTCCCTTGTAATTTTCCTGACGTCACGCCTGTGCTCGCTATACATATATACGTCATTTGTCACTGCTCCCAATTCCTATAAGTAAGTAACTCAGGAACAAACTCAGTTATGCGTTACTTAGGCCGATAATTAACTATTGTATACAATACTTTTTCTACTAGTAACTCATAAACTACAGTAAATCAAACTAAGCTAAAAAAATTGTTGCAAAAATATTGCGGTTTTTTTTTTAATTCATTATAGTTCTGTTCGGAATTGTATAATATAGGTATTATAGTTCAGTGACATATAATATAAACCATAGAGTATAGAGTGACGGCCCAATCTAATAAAAAGTATATACCTTTTAGTATGATTTCCGGAGTTCTTACTCACAAATAGTTCGTGAGTAGAAAAATAAATTATTTGTAGATTTTGTGTCCATGTAACATTATATTATGGCGTAAAAATATAAAATGTATTCCTTTGGGAAACTTAATGTTCCCAATTGCTTAATATTTGTCAGGGCATCATGCCAACGTCATGGTCCGTAATAACGTCACGTGTCTGCCCAATAACTTGTTAAAATCTCCGGCCCGAGTGTCAGCAGAATAGTGGCGACATCAATCACAGGAAATAGGTTTTTCCAACACAGTAAGGAAAACAAAAGGTAATCTTCTGCAGGTACTTCCTACAGAGTAGAGATATAAATTTTAGCATAGAGTGGTTATAACCACTAATAATAAAGTTTGAATTTTATTGAATGCGGGATTTCCAGGATTAGTAAATACATAGTGAGCTCATAGCAGATGTCAAGCACCGTCGGTGTAATAGGTCTGCAGTCTGTGAGCATATTATTGACAAACCAAACCATTCAATTAAGTTAGATAAACTTTCTATCCTTGCCAAAGAGAAAATATATTTTCCCAGAATGCTACGCGAGGCTATTGAGATTAAAAAGCATCTTAATTTCAATAGAGAAGATGGGTTGTCGCTACCACCAGCTTGGGATCCTGTAATACATCTTATCAAGGAACAAGCGAGACACAGGCCTGCAAAACCTTAATTTCCGAACGTGTGTTAAAATATCTTATCTGTTAAAAAGTAGTTTAATAGTCTTTGCTTTTAAAATATTATAATTAGTAATGAGGTAGTCTGGGAGTTTTTATTTGCAGCGTTTCTTTTCTCCTCAGTACGCCTCATTTGTGAAATGCTGCTTGGTATATTATTAAAATAAAATAATTAAACCCTCCTGGCACATGTGTGGTTAGTTTGCACAAATTGTAACTTTGACAGAGTAAAATGGAATTCCAATGAGACAATATACGCGATATAATCCGTTAAATTGTTTTATTTAAATGAGTAATAATCGCGGAAAAAGAAGAAAATATTAAACACATAGTGAATTCACCATCAGGGTCCGATTATTCATGAATAACAATCGTCTAATGCAGAACATTAATATACTTTGAGAGCCCAAAAGTGGACATACAATAGGTCCGTCGAACATAAAACAGGCCCCGAGTGTGAATTAATGTGTATTAAATATTTAACTCATATGGGAAATCCCGCATGCGATAAGAATAATTAATTATTTTTGTTGGTTATAACTTATTAATTATGTCCTCCCGCCTAGCTAAGGTAAACAGGCATTAGGCACTACCTATTCCGACCTCTGGTCATAACCATATTTTTGCTTCACCGTTGTCGGGTAAAAGGCATTATTACCCATCCTCTGATGTTACCCTCACATAGGTAACTCGACGAACAGATACTTTTTAACCAATTTTTCTGAAGCCAAATAGAAATAAGACGTTTTCGCTCTACGTAAGAAGTTGCAGTTATGGCATCGCACTACGAGCAGCGCGCATCCCTAGCGATAGCGTCGCCATATCAACGCTGCAAACACGACTGGCGTTCAGATGAATTTTTCTTTTCGCAACCGCTACATCGTAATATTGTTAATTATATCTTCTTTATTCCAAGTAAACTACATACATATTTAACCGTCGAATATTATTTAATATCATAGCGTTTCAACTCTCCCGCTATATTGGTGACTCGCGACGCAAAAACATGTCGGAATATGAAGATACCATACAAGACGCCGGTCCGATACAAGAAGGCGGTCCGATACAAGAAGCAGCTGCATTCGTAAACCGCGTAGCCGTGCGGCTACCACCATTTTGGGCAGACGACGCCGAGCTGTGGTTCGCCCAGGTTGAGGAGCAGTTCGCGATGTCTGGTATTAAAGCGGATACAACAAAATATTTCCAGGTCATTCGCGAATTGGACCCGAAAACCGCAAAGGAAGTGCGAGATATTATAACGAAGCCCCCAGAAAAAGATTAATACGAAAAATTAAAAAAGGAACTCATAAACCGCTTGTCAACGTCACAAGAAAACAAAAGACGTCAGTTGCTGCAGCATGAAGAATTTGGCGATTGCAAACCTAGCTAGTTCCTCTGTCATCTTCGGGGACTAGCTGGCGATAGCGTCACCGACGATTTCCTTCGAAGTCTTTGGTCGTGTCGTCTACCTACGCACGTGCAAGCCATCATCACTTCGCAAACTACAGCTTCGTTGGACGACATCGCTGCTCTTGCTGACCAAATCATTGACGTAACACCTAGTTCATCCTTTCAGCAGGTCGCAACAACAACTTCCCTTGAGGACATATTGAAGAGGATGGAGCAGTCTATCATGGCTCGCATTCAGAGCGAGTTGACGCAGCAGATTGCACAGCTGAGCGCCGGCTACAGCAGCGATAACCGTCGGACGCGCTACAACAGAAGCAGGTCGTGCAGTCGCAGCAGGTCCAAATCTCACGGTCGGTATCAAGCTGTCAAATGGTATCATACCAATTTTAATACTAAAGGACGAAAATGCATTCCGCCGTGCAACTTTAAATCGGAAAACTAGTACGACAGTCTATCGCGGTGGCTGCTGACTGTCATGCTACAACCAGCCGCCTATTCATCACGGATAGAGTAAGCAAAATACAATACCTTATTGATACCGGTTCCGACCTCTGTGTTCTGCCGCGCAGATTTATGCCCAAGTGCAAGGCGCCAGATAGCTATTCACTCACTGCCGCTAATAGTTCAACCATTCATACCTGTGGCATACTGAAGCAAAAGTTAAATCTGGGATTGCGCAGGGATTTCACTTGGAACTTTGTCGTTGCAAATGTAGACAAGCCAATTATAGGCGCTGATTTCCTTGCTCATTATGGCCTTGTTATAGATTGCAGAAACAGGAGACTTATTGACAGCGTAACCACTTTGACAACTGCGGGACAGCTCAAACATTGCAACCAGACTAGCATCAAAGCAATATCGGGTGACAGTGAGTACCACCGATTGCTAGCGGAGTATCCCAGCTTGACGAAGCCATCTGGATTGCCTTGGGAGGTAAAGCATTCAACTGTTCATTATATCCTGACTACTCCAGGCTCTCCAGCATTTTGTAGGCCACCTCGACTTGCTCCTGACCGACTTAAAATTGCAAAGGAGCAGTTTGAAGAGCTGCTTCGCGATGGTGTAGCACGACCATCCGATTCACCGTGGGCATCGGCACTTCATCTTGTGCCGAAAAAAGGAGATGGTTGGCGGCCGTGCGGGGATTACCGCGCGCTCAATGCACGCACTATCCCTGACAGATATCCCGTCCGCCATATAGAGGATTACGCCCATCCTCTAGCAGGTAGCAAAATTTTCTCAAAAATAGATTTAGTCAAAGCCTACAACCAAATTCCCGTTTACTCCGATGACATTTGCAAGACAGCTGTCACTACACCTTTCGGACTGGTAGAGTTCCCTTTCATGCCGTTTGGTCTGCGCAATGCAGCTCAAACTTTCCAGCGGTTCCTGGATGAGGTTCTCAGGGACCTGGACTTCGTCTACTCATACATCAATGACGTACTCATTTACTCCAAGGATGCAGAACAGCACAAAGAGCACCTACGGCAAGTGTTTAATAGATTTCAAGAGTATGGTATGCTCATCAACGAGTCCAAGTGTAGTTTCGGTCAAAAAAAGGTCACTTTCCTTGGGTTTACTGTCTCTGAAGATGGCACTCGTCCCATTGACGATAAGGTAAAAACAGTACAGGAATTCCCGCCACCTAAGACGGTCGGCGGGTTACGTAGATTTCTCGGCATGCTAAACTTCTGTAGAAGGTTCATTCCTCACGCTGCCGATGCTGAAGCACCTCTTCACGACATGTTATCAGGACCCAAAATCAAAAGCTCTACTCCACTCTCTAGGACTGAACAACAATTGGAAGCATTTCAAAATTGTAAGTCTAGTCTTGCAAAATCAACCTTACTGGCTCATCTCATAATAGACGCACCACTCGCCCTCGCACTTGCGATGCTCCGAGCACGGCCTTGAGCTCAGTGTTACAGCAATTAGTAGAAGGACAATGGCAACCACTCGCTTTCTTCTCAAAGAAGATGACACGGCAACAAACTCTACTGAGTTTAAATAGATAGCAACTCCCGATGGTATGCACTATACTTAGTGCATACCATCGGGAGTTGCTATCTATTTACGAAAGTGTCAAATATTTACATGGTCGAAGGCAGACATTTTGTGATATATACCGATCATAAACCTATCACCTTCGCCTTTCAACAAAAGGACAGGAAATGCTCTCCGAGACAATTTAACTATCTTGATTTTATTTCGCAGTTTACTAGCGACATCAGACACATCTCGGGGAAAGAGAACATCACTGCTGACGCGCTCTCCCGTATCGAAGCGATTGCCGTGCCTCCAGACTTCGAAGCTATCGCACAAGCCCAACAGAATGATCCTGAGTTACACGATCTCATTGCCAAGCGATCTTCATCACTGAAGTAAGAAAAAGTGCCCGTGCCAGGTACCAATGTTTATTTATATTGCGATACCTCTCAAGTACGGCCCCGTCCTTTTATTACAAAGGAGCATCGGAGAAGAATATTCGACGCAGTACACGGCATGAGTCACTCAGGTACGAGGTCAACAACTAAGTTAGTAACGGAACGTTTCGTATGGCCCTCCGTACGCAAAGATTGCGGTACCTGGGTACGTACGTGCGCGTCATGTCAACGCGCTAAGGTGCAACGTTACACATCTTCTCCACTTGGAAATTTCAAGCTGCCAGGAGAAAGATTAAGCCACGTTCACATCGACATGGTCGGTCCACTGCCACTTTCATCAGAATACCGTTACCTGTTCACAGCCATAGACAGATACACTCGCTGGCCAGAAGTCAAACCACTTCCTGACATCACAGCAGAAACCGTAGCTCATGCGTTCTACGAGACATGGATATCTCGCTTTGGATGTCCACAAACCATAACAACTGATCAGGGACGTCAATTTACCTCACGTATGTTTAAGGTGTTGACAGAGCTTTGCGGTACACAACTGCGACACACTGCGGCCTACCATCCGCAGGCCAACTCCATGATCGAGCGACTGCATCGTACTTTAAAAGCAGCCATCATGGCCCACAGCAACACCAAGTGGACAGACGTGCTGCCGGTCGTGCTTCTGGGCATCAGAAGTGCGTGAAAAGAAGACTTGCAGTGCTCAGCTGCAGAGATAGTGTACGGTGAGCCATTGCGCATCCCGGGTGAGTTCTTCCATTCTCCTAACTCACACACCTTGCAGCCTGATGATTTTGTCGCACAATTAAGACTTCATATGTCACATCTCAAGCCTGTTCCTGCATCGAGACACGGAAACAAGTCCCTCTTTGTGCACAAGGACCTGAGTTCATGTTTTCCTACGAAAGGATGCACTGCGTGGATCACTAGAGGCCCCATACACTGGCCCATATCGCGTTTTAAACAGAACGGACAAGACTGTCACTGTCGACTTATTTCGAGAACCAGTGACTGTCTCAATTGATCGCGTCAAACCAGCCTATGTACAGAATGATACAGCTTCATCTAAGGCTCCTAACGTCAAGCCTCAAGCTGCTGCTCCTATTGGGATCACTCGTTCTGGCCGAGTAGTAACCTTTCCTTCTCGTTTCCAGGCAGGACTTTGATACTCCCAGGGGGGTCATATGGCGCCGCACTACGAGCAGCGCGCATCCCTAGCGATAGTGTCGCCATATCAACGCTGCAAACACGACTATCGTTCAGATGATTTTTTCTTCTCGCGACCGCTACATCGTAATATTGTTATTAATATCTTCTTTATTCCAAGCAAACTACATACATATTTAACTGTCGCATGTTATTTAATATCATAGCGTTTCAACTCTCCGGCTATACAGTCACTTCTAGTCCTAAATAAAAACAGCCGCTAACAATTTTATGATCAACCATTATGTGGAGTAACGCTGCTAATGAAGTTAACTGATCAATTTTACAGTGTGCTAGAAATTAAATGCCTCTTGTAAACGGTAATTCACTTATAGCTAGGAGCCACCTCCTTGCTGTGCAAGTATATTGAACATTAATTCAATATCCCGTGCAGTGTGGGCTGAATAGCCTTCGCCTCTAGAGAAATATGTCCGAGAACTTTAGGCAGTGTCGTTTAACGTAATATTGATTTAAACTAACATTATTTTGACTCATCAACACAACAAACGGGGCTTAATCGCGTGTAAATATTGTTTATTTAGATTACCTTTCGTTGGTAATTTTTCGCCGTTTCGGACGTTGCGTTACGGCTATGGTATCGAAGGAACTGGAGAGGCGGGTGTCAACATCTTTTAGCAGCGCGAGTTTTCCGATCTACCCTCGCTTGGTCTTGATTATTCATTTGAACACTAAAGTTGTCACTAAATTTTGATTTTTGATTTTTGATATACTGATAACTGGATTCCACGAAAATGAAAGTTTGAAACCGTCTTCCCGGTTGAAATTCCGGTGTTTCTCAATTTCAGGTGCTTCACGTACAATTCTTATGTAGTATTTACGTACCGTAGAGAGGACCTTGAGGTTATAAAGATCAATACAGCGGTTTGGTCCTGATTCTAGTAAGTGTTCGGTAAAAGCGGACTCATTTACTCACCTGGCGGTTCTTAACAGCTACGATAATGTTCCTTGACTCCTTCAGCAATAGTGCGCTTCGTCTGTCCAATATAAGAACACCCGCAACTGCAATCAATCTTGTAAACGCCAGGTGATTGAAATCGAACAACATCCTTAGGTGATCTATCACGCCCTGCAACCTTGGATAATTATTATTATTATTATTATTTATTTAATTCCAGATAACAAAGATCCATGTTTTGTGTTAGTAAGGCTTAAAAAACTAATGTTAGTTGGCACAAATTATAAGTAACATACACGCACAAATTATAAGTACACGCTGGACACTTAGAGTACAATACAAACTGATAGTAGTCATATAAATATTAAAAATAATCAACAATAAAATTTAGATAGGTTTATAAATCATTTACAAATAATTTGATTACCGGATAAAATTGAATAAAAATGAAATAACAAAATTAAAAAAAAAAAAAAAAAAAAATATTATTAAAATTAAAATGCGCATCATATAAGAAAATTAGAATAAATTGAATTAAAAGTCATTAAATTAATATAATAGCGTGTACACATTTTTTATCGAGTACTTTTGTAGTACTGTACCGAGTTTGCCCGTTATCCCTCTTACGTAAGCCATGAAAGCTGGTTGCCTCATAACTTCACGATGTTTTTGTAGAAGATAAGGATATAGAATTTTTTTTTTTCACATTTAGAAGCTGAAAAAATATCGGAAGATAATGCCGAGTCTGACGGAGATGATCTGGAGTTTTATCCATCACTCGAAGAACTGCAAGCAGCTCAAGAGGATGTGGAGGCAGAAGAACTTACAGGTGTGACAGATTCAGAAAATTTTACAGAGGAACTTGATATCACTGTGATTTTTCCAGATCCTCCTTTGATAAATGAGGACAAGCCATCGATGAGTACATAAGATCCGTTCATACACATAAATATACAAAACATTCGCTGGCGAGAAGCTTTTTTGGAATTTTGTTTTGACATATTACCCACAAGATATAATGTAATGAGTCTACAAACACCATATCAATCTTTTACAAAGTTGAAGTTAAAATAATTTTTAGTGCTTTCTCCAAGAAGTGAATTTGATACAAGGTTTTTTTCAAGAAAAAATAATAATAAAATACCTATGACTATGAGTTTTTATTTTCTTTTTCTCAACATTGACGTGTATATTCCGATCACATAATACATATATATATATTTAATATTAATCATGCACCCAAGGGTTGAATGTATAATTTTTGACGACACGTCTGGTTCAGTGGGTTGTACAACGGCCTACGAATGTAGCGGTCCCGGGTTCGAATCCCGGCCTGGGCAAGTGTTTGTGTGATGAGCACGAATGTTTGTTCCTGGCTCTTGGATATTTTGCTACGTATTTAAGAATTATAGTTTATCTATATATTACGTATATCGTCGCCTACTTAGTACCCTATATTACAAGCTTTGCTTAGTTTGGGACTAGATTGATTTGTGTAAGAATGTCTCTGGTATTATTTTTATTATCATTATGGTCTTTAATATGATAGTGTTATGGTGACTTTGATTTGCAAGTGGTTCAAATATAGATTATCTAAGCTTAACGAGGCTTTCAAAACACGAGAAGCCAAATAATAGTGTGGCCGGCCGTGCAAACCACACAACTTTTCAACTCACTACAGCGACGAAAATGTGAGATTTGAAGTCTTATTAAAAAACAAACAAAACCAGACATTTCTTCAATACAATTTCAACGAGTTTTAATGAATCAACAAAACGCACTCATAAAATATAACAAACAAATTAACATATTATGTATACTATTATAAATTTGTAAAAATGAAATGTCTGTACATTGAAGATATTTTCAAAAAATGAATGTTAGGAACTATTTGGAGATCACTGACACGAACAACATATTTTTTCGAGTTTTTGTATGTTTGTATACATTCATCACGCAAAATCGGCTAAACGGATTTTAACTATTTTTGGTACACGGGTAGCTGGCTATCTCCAGATGGTTATAGAATACTTTTTACCCGAGTATGCTGAAAAAAGAGGGGTTATGATTATGACTTTTTCTCCTCCGCGAAGTTGCTAGGCACCTTCTAGTAAATTATTAATTCGAACTTTGAATGACTTTTCTCCGGTAGCGGATAAAATAGATTATTCCACGCAGATTTGGCGCTATAAGGGTCATTTTTCCGAGCTAGTGAGGTAAAAAGAAATTCGACATAGGTTCATCTTGCAAATAAGATGTTGAATTGGAACAAATAGGTCCTTCCTAAGTAAAAGCTGAGTACGGAACAGATCTAGGTCAAACTCCGGATGAACCAGATTAAATCAAAGCATGAACTTATATCGTGCATTCTCGCGCCGGATTCATCGCCGGAACAAGGCATTGCCATATCTGCAATTCAAAAATATCTTGGTAGTATTGTACACACGTCCATCAAATCTAATATAACAGGTGTATATTGATTTTTGCTATTCGAGCTGCATTAAGTAACATTGACAAGTTGTCACTTTAAGGAGAAATGGTTCAATATAGCAGAATAAGATATCCAAGATGGAACATATTAATCAGGGTCAGTAAGGGCAGCTACAAAAATGATTTTAGGAGACCTTAGCTGCTCTTACTGACGCGTCTATGTTTCACTCAATTGTGATTTGCCACCTTGCATCTTACAACAATCAAAATAGGACATAACTTCTTAATGAAATATACATTTCGTAACGGTTACTTTTCATATTGTTAAACTAGACATTATTGGTGATATCTCAGATATATCTTGGATAAATGTCATTTCATCATTTGCGACGTGAAATTCGTCTCCCTGTCTTTGGTTCGAACAAAATTTAACCCGACAACCAATTCTAATAAACTTTGACTGCACTAAATCTAGTTTGACTTTGGTGAGTAGAACTTTGTAAAGTTTTGCGTCACATACGCAATAAGTATGATGCTCCCCTGGCCGACTTAGAGCATTTGTATATTTGTGATTTTTCGTATTGAAGTAGCCTGTATTGCACTACACATTTGCGATCTCCCAAATTAATTCGTTTCATAGCCAACATTTAATTATTATCAAAATATTTTCTTCTGTTTCCGCGATTATTACTCATTGAAATAAAACAATTTAACGGATTATATCGCGTATATTATCTCATTTTAGTGACCATGGAAAGCTGGAAAGCTTCCGAAACGTCGGGAACTAAAATGAGATAATATACGCGATATAATCCGTTAAATTGTTTTATTTCAATTATTAAGGAACAAATTTATAAAAATTGGTGACCTTGCTAATGAAATTGACGTAAACTGTCCATAAATTATAAACAAAGATCAGAAACAAATGAAATTTTTTTTCGACGATACTGGACTTGAACCAGTGCCTTGAGCCAGACCGGGGCAGCACGCTCTACCATCTGAGCTAATCGTCCACACCAGCAGTCGACGAATTTTGTCATCTGTTCTTGCTTATGGATCTCTGTATGGTGCATCCGACTCTTTAGCCGTTAGCGCCGCCTAGTGCAGAACTATGAAGTTACTTTGTGTCCATAAATTGTTTTAAAATAATAAAATTCAGAGGTTTAAGCGTGTCCGCTTAGTAAATTGAACATTTCTTAGTGTGTTTGTTGTAAACGTAACTTACCAACTTCTGAGAGGAGACACTTTTATTATTATAGTTTCGTATCCAACGATGCGAAACGATGCTTTTGATAAGCCTTCGATGTCCGTCTGTCTGTTCGTCATAGGGCTCTATATCTCTTCAAGCGACATTTCAAGTTTTCTTATAGAAACTTCCTGTTTTCACAAAGTGTGTTATAATACATAGTCACTGAAAACAACAAATAACAATAATGAAATCTCAAATTATAACGTGTTTTATCTTAATGATTTTTGCGTACAGTGGTGGTACGGAAGGCATCGTACACAAGTCCATCTCGCACATGGCCGGTTTTTTAAGCATGTAATCTAACGGCCTGGCCACGACGTCGAGCGACGGTGGCAAAGGTTTTTCTAATTCATTGCGTGTGATTCCAACTAAAGACAGTACGTTGCGCGTCTCGACCGCACAATGAACAGATAAAACGCTTGCTGCGCCGCCATTTGCACAATGTCGTGGCCGGGTCGTAATATCTCACAACAATCCAAAAAAATTGTCCTTTACAATTATTTCTTTTTAGATAACTTCAATGTACAGACATTTCATTTTTACAACTTTATTGTAGTATACATAACAACATAGATTTTTCTTTAATTTATTTCTTTCACAGAACTAGAAAGGTATGTAGAATGTAATCAAAATTCAACGGTAAATGGATGGATTACAAGTTTCACAATAAAATAACAAAGGATTTAATTAAGACTATAAAGGAGCGTATGTTGTGGTTTTTGCCAGTTTAATCTCGCAAAACAGAAACCAAACGCACTTTGACGAGATTCTCTCGTGAAATGAAATTCTCACAGAGCACAAACATTCAAAATAACTCCTACTTTATAATAATGTACTAACAGCAGCTTTCATTAACATTTATTCACGTTCTCTTAAATTATATATATCTTTGAACGATATTGTGTGGTTAGTAATGATATTAGCTTCGTAGCAATATTTAATACACTTATTAAATACCAGACCATGCCCGGAACTACTTATTATGCTCATCACACAAATATTTTCCCTTACTGGGATTTGAACCCAAAACCTTCAGCTTCGCAGGCAACATTACTCCCGCTGAGCTAAACCAGTCATCAATAGATCCTTTTAGAGCCAGCATTATGCTGAGGTGGGACCATTTCGGGGTGTACTTAGTTTAATAATTTATTTTTGTATTGCTGTATAAATATACCCTCGAATAATAGTATATTACTGCAGAGGGCGGGAAAAGTCATTTCGTGGATGAGTACGGTTTTGAAGGACGAGGCGTAGCCGAGTCCTTCAATAGATACGAATCCACGAAATGACATTCCTGCCAAGATATGTTTACTGCTTTTCTCCAAATATGCGAGGAAATTTGACACATGTTTAGTAACTTATTTTCGTAAAAATAACACGACAGACAATCTTTGACAAATGTTCCCGCCTGAATTTTTTTTAAAGATATTAAAGTTAAATTTTTGGGTCCCAATTGTATATTTGTGTCCCAATTGTACACACGAAATATATTAATGAAAATAAATAAAAAGAAAACCCATAACAATAGTTAAAATAAATATATGCATTTTAACTTTTAGTTGAATTGGCAATTCCTAAACGCACAACGTTTAAAAAAACATACCTTTGCTACAAAATATTTATCAGTCCCAGAAAATCATTACTAAATAAACTGTATTATGATTTGGAGACGATAATTATTGTTTTTTTTCTATTATTATTGGCATTAACCATGCATTAACTAAACGCAGAAAACAATTAAAGTTTGTTTAAATCTCGGTTTTTGTACGTTACTATTGGCTGTATGGTGAATTTGCAAAGTCTTGGATGAAATTAAAAGTAAAAACCGACACAATAATGTACACTTCCTAGGCCTGTCCGGGAAGTAATGCCACTTTTTTAAAATTGATTATTGTATCAACGTATATAACGATGGACTTCGCGGTGTGTTTTTACTACATTAATGGGAACATTTCTGAGCAAGTATTTTATTTCTTTCTTTCTTTCAATAATCGTAAATGTGCAGAAATTTAATTTATACAACTTTATAATAGTATTTTGTTCCATTTATAACAAGAATAAGTCTAAATGATGCATTTGATCATTTCATATACACACCTATATTACATTACCAAAACTCTCAATATGTCAAGTCAATCAGGGATCTGAACAGGTATTTTTTTCATACGAAGTATAATAACGGTTCGGTTTTATCGTTCAGTTATGAGATTTTCGTATATTTTATTAAAATTCTAGAACTTGAATCAGTTGTTTGTGATTAATTTCTCTCCTCCTAAATATAGTTTTAAAACATACCAGACATAGCGTGTATTTGAGAAGGTTTACGAATTTTTTATTACGAAAATTTCGGTTCCGATCCTTGGAATCAGTATTATCAAATCACTGTTTGTGTTAAATATTATTTTCATCCTTTTTCCGTGCGACTTTTTTTTACGGCTCAGTATTTTTTTTAAGAATTACGAATACGATGTTTTCGTAATCCTAATAGTTGGGTGTGATGTCCAATTCTTCCATTCACTGTTTAAAATAGTTTCAGAAATTTCAGGGCAACATGGGTATTTTCGTTTCAGAGGAGTTTCGTTTCTATTCAATTTGATGCGTCCATTAGCACCCTTGAGGTACTTATTTACATATGTATCGTAAACTTTAGTAATTTCCTCACTCATACCTACAGGGTAGAATTGAAACTTGTTTCAGTATAAGAGAATATCTAATATTTTTTAACATGTTTTACGAATACTCGTTAAAAAGCTCTATGCTTCTTAAATATTACCTAATTATAACTTATAGATTGTTCATGATGTACAAGACGTGCCTAATAACTAACTATTTGACGTGAATTTGCAAAATTGGGATGGTCATGATTATGATTTTATTATGCAGTGTCTTCTGATAAATTATTTTTTTAACAATTGACAGGTTTATGGGATGTTTTATTGTCCGGTGTGGAAACTTTGTAATATGTGTCTGAAACTCAAAAATAGTTTGTGATCACTGCAAAAACGTTAGGTATAATTTATTAATTTTTATCCTGTATAAAAAGCTTAATCCAAGGGGTTTCTAAAAGTGTCTCTAAAATTATAACAAAATATGGCATAATGAAATAATGATCTTTATTCTTAAGTAAGTAGTAGGCCATAAGGGCACTTTCCAAGTCTGACTCTACGGCGTTTCCCAAGAGGAGACCACTGAAGAGAAGAAAGCCGAAACAAACTCAACAGTCAGTCATTTTTTCGAAATAACTCTTATATCTATTACAATATTTGTACTTAGCCTATCCTAAATATATGTTGTGAGTATATAAACTCAATGCGTAGTTCTTCAAGAAAGCATATCAAAACTTATAAAAGTAAAAAAAAATATAGAATATAAAAAAGCAAAATAGTGATTTTTTTATTTCAAACAACTTACATACGTTTGATATGCCACCTTATAAGAACCGCGTACCGGTAAAAGTAAATTATTTGGTTTCTGTTTTGGGCCATGCATTTTTGTCTGTTAAATAGTCCTCTACCCTATAATAAGCCTTTGCCATTAGGGACTCTTTTAAGTACTTTTTGAGAGCTGGTAACGATAATTTTAAAGCATCATCTGGTAGCTTATTAAAAAAATGTATACATTGGCCTACGAATGATTTGGCTACTTTACGAACGCGGAACTTTCTAATAGCGATTTTGTTTTTATTTCTAGTATTAAAATTGTGGATATCTGAATTCTTAGTAAAATACTCTAGGTTCTTAATAACATAAATAATATTCTCATAAATATATTGGGACGCTACGGTTAATATGTTGATGTCTTTAAAAAGTTCTCTTAAGGAGTCACGGGAGTTGAAGTTATATATAGAACGAATCGCTCTTTTTTGTAACACAAATATAGTCTGTATGTCAGCTGCTTTGCCCCAAACCAGAATACCGTATGACATGATACTATGAAAATAACTATGATATACTAAGCGAGCAGTATCAACATTGGTCAATTGTCTAATTTTTCTAATAGCGTAAGCTGCTGAACTTAATTTACCTGCAAGTACTGCTAAATGGGGACTCCATTGCAAGTTCTTGTCCAGTGTTATACCTAAGAATAATGCCCTATCCACCATTTCTAAACATTCACCATTTAGCGATATAGTAGAATCCACTGCTCTAACATTCGGTAAAGCAAATCTAACACATTTCGTTTTCTTAGCATTCAATAGCAGATTATTAATATTAAACCAGTCAGGTACTTTAACGAGTACGCTATTAATTTCGGCATAGTCTGTTGCTTTCCGGTCAACTTTGAAAATGAATGATGTATCATCAGCAAATAGTACTATATCACAAAGATTTTCTACTATAGATGATAAGTCATTTATATAAACCAAAAATAGAAATGGCCCTAAGATAGAGCCCAGTGACACTCCTAGCTTAACTGCAGCTCCACTGGATTGGGTTTCATTTACAACAACTGTTTGTGTTCTATTGCTGAGATATAAAGACATAAGGCTAAAGGCATTTATAGACAGGCCATAATGTTCTAATTTCAAAATGAGTGTTCCATGATCAATGCAATCAAGTGCCTTAGAAAGGTCACAAAAAACTCCATTTGCATCACAAAATTTCTCCCAGATGTTGTAAATATGTTTAATAAGTACAGATGCTGCATCAGCCGTTGAACGTCCCCTTGTGAAACCGAACTGTTTACTACTAAGCAGTTTATTTCTATTGAAGTGTCCCAGCAGATCCATCAACATTAACTTTTCGAAAACTTTACTTAATACAGGTAGTATAAATATCGGACGGAAATTAGTCAAGTCACTAAAGTCACCTGATTTAAAAAGAGGTATGACTTTACTAAGTTTCATAAGATCTGGAAACACGCCCTCTGATATGCAATTATTATAAATGAAGGCTAGATAGGGTGCAATTGAATCTGTGATATGATAAACAATTTTTACTGAAGTTCCCCATAAATCCTCTGTTTTCTTTAAATGCAGTGACTTAAATGTTTTAATAACTTCTATTGAATTTACATTACTAAATTCAAAGCTTACATTGCATTTGCTAAGCATATTGAACACTCCTACACTGCTTTACGGTCCAATGATAAAAGAACTGAGTTACCTTATTTTACAACCAAAACACCAAAAGGAGAATATAATGGAGAATTAAGTGGAATGGAATTTTTCTTGCAATTTAAATAAGGAGTTTTCCGTGTGCTGTTTCTCACGGTGCGGTGCTGAAAGAAGAAATATTACGACCCGGCCACGACATTCTGCAAATGGCGGCGCGGCAAGCGTTTTATCTGTTCACTGCGCGGTCGAGACGCGCAAGTAGATGCGTACATATATTCTGTGGGTTGTACTATAAGGCCTATCTTCAGTAGCTTCATATTAAATTTCTTGGACAACAGGAAGTACCCTGTAGATTTTCAATGCACGGCAATTTGTATTGGAAACACCTTTTTCTCAAACTTGCAAGGAAATATTGATGTTACGTTCCTTATAATCGGCTGCAAAGTATGAGATTTCAGGTGCGGCTAGGACAAGAGGTCGTTAATGGAATTTCATAAAAATCATGCAGGGCTACGCCGGCAAAATCCTCCTTTTTAATTTCCATTCCATATAATTTTGTGGCACAGGCATCATGACATTCTGCCACTATGCGTATTAAAAATAAAACTTTGTTTTTTTGTTGTTTATTTCATTGCTTATTTGAATAAAGCACTATACATACCTCGGCGGGAAATAGGTTGCCCGTTTCAGGCCTATCTGGCCTCGCTTTGCTCGGCCGTCTGTCCGTCTTCGTCCGGCAATCCCTTTCGTCCCAGTCTCTATAGTAATGTATTATTTTTATTGACAGTATCTTTGGTTTGCGTTGACTTACAAGCTTGATTTTTTTACAGCTTCACGGTACCGCAGGCATAAGTATTTTATGTTTATTTAAACTTGATACCTACTCACGCGTAATTGTAGTAAAAAGTGTGGAAATTTTGAAGCGCAAACCTTTTTATTACGTATGCAATCACCCTACTACGATGAAACATAACGGCGGCACGTGCTAGTGATTAAATAGTGCGAGATATTACCGCAAAAGTACCCACATCGCCTTAAAATACATTTGTAATAATTTAAATGCTATTTTGAATGAGAACAGGTATTTAGTTCGTGATATTCGTTTATGAAACGATCTTCCTCTCTTTATAAGGCAACCTCAGAGCATTTTCTCTTTCAAGCGCATGTTGCGCAATCATCTCTTCAATAAATCTCAAGATTGATTGTCTGTGTGATGTTTTGCAGGTGTAAGGGTACATATATATTTTATAATTGTATTGTATTTATCTATTTGTATTTAAATATAATATGTGTGTATGTATATAAATATATATACGTATATATCCCCATATTGACTTGTTGATTTGTCTCTTTTCTTTAATTTTTTTTTTGTATTATCAACATTAATGATTCTGCACTAACTACAAGTTTCTGTTTGGCCCTATGGTTGACTGGTAGAAAATGCCTTAAGGCATTAAGTCCGCCATTTGTAACCGTTTGTATTGTGCAATAAAGTTTAAATAAATAAATACAAATTAAATATCGTACGATTCACAGTAAAATCAAGTGATCTCGAAGTGCCTAACGTTACAGCCAATATTAATCTCCTTTAAATGAAGCAATTGTGGATATTTTTAACAGTCCATTGAATCAAATTCCACAACTGTTACCTTTATTTGGTATCGCGAAATCCCTAACTAAAAGAACAGGTTAATATTCAAATTCAAAAATTTGCTAATTCATCCTAAAATTAAATTTATTGAGGCGAAAATGAGAAAAAACGAAAAAAAAAATAAGCACAATTTCACACAAACAGAACTAGTGTTATAGTTACCTCAATAAAGTTTGTGCTACGAATAGGTAATAGGTAACGATATGTTTAATCTTTACAAAACATCCAATACTCAAGAACAAATATTTTAGCTTATCACACAATTTTTTCCCGTTAACGGGATTTGAACCCAGGACCGTCTTCGCAGGCAACTCCCGCTGAGCGAAACCGGTCGTACATAAAAGTATATTGATTCGCCTACGTAACATTTGATTTAGTGACAAGAAATAATAAATCTACTCTGATCGGATTAAAGAAATTATACTCGTACGTAGGCATTTCTGCTTTCATATAAGGGTAAACACGTAATTTATAAGCTTCAAACATGGTTACTGTATTTCCCAATACGACGTCTGAGCAGGTTTCAAATTTGAGACGAAACTACAGCTGAATAAGCAGCAATAATTATAAGTTAAAATTACTTCACACCTATTATCAAGTTGTAAAAATGAAATGTGATCATTATTTAAAAAAAGTGTTTTGGACTATTTGTGGAGGTCACTGTATTATTTAATTCATTTTACATCTAGCTTTTAATTTCTCATTTTAGTTTATTTTTAATTTTTGATTTAGTTTTATTGTGACGGAGTATTTGGAAGTTACTGTAACGAAAAATATTATTCACTTCTCCTGCTCAAAAAGTACGTCATATTAGCTTCGCGAAGCGAAACTAAAATACTACATTTCGCCCCTAGGGTTTACAAAAAAAGCCATATAATCCCATAAAATTTAATTAATATATTTTTGAGATATAAATTTTGTCCAGTGCCTGTGATCTCAACGACATTTTATTAATAACTAGAAGGCGCCCGCAACTTCGTTCGCGGAGGAGAAAAAGCCATAACCCTTAATTTTTTCTTCAGCGTAGTCGGATAAAAAGTATCCTATAACCATCTGGACCCCGTGCACCCAAAATAGTTGAAATCCGTTTAGCCGATTTTGCGTGATGAAGCCACAACGACACATACAAACGTACATAAAATCCAAAAAAAATATTTTTCGTCTTAGTGACCTCCAAATAGTCGGTACCAATCATTTTTTTGAAAATATCTCTAATGTACAGACATTTCGTTTTTACAACTTTATAATAGGAACTGATGCAAAAAGGTACAGTCAGCTGAAATAACATATACACGATTAATTCCCTTAACAATATCTACTCGTATCTGTCAACTCCATTGATACCATTGACGGGGTATAGAGTCCATCGGAGATGTTTTTGATTAGACAATTGTATATATTTTTTGCGGATGACTCTATACGACACCTTTTATTTGTTCGCGTCAACTCCAATCGAATAATACTTTTCTACATAGATCATCACATAATATTTCCCAAGTTCCTTGCGTCATGTATCAGATTACATATCGTGTTTTGCTGCCGGCTCCCTCCCTATGACCCTCGGCAATTTTGCTCCACTTTATCCTTATTGTGAAGAAACTCAAACTCGCTATTTGTGTTAAAGCATATCCGGCTTCCGAATAACGTGCGGTTTATTTTTACCCGGGTATAAAGCCTTGGGGCGAATCTGGTTCTAAAATAAGAGGAGCATTTTTAATCACGCTTTAATGTCCATTGAAAATGTTTGTTTCATAATAAGGTTCATAAATTAATCACTGTATTATTATAAACAAAGATCAGAAACAAATGAAAAAAAAATCGACGATACTGGACTTGAACCTTGAGTCGGATACACCATACAAAGATCCAAAAGCAAGAACAGATGACAAAATTCGTCGACTACTGGTATGGACGATTAGCTCAGATGGTAGAGCGGACTGCCCCGGTCTGGCTCAAGGCACTGGTTCAAGTCCAGTATCGTCGAAATTCTTTTCATTTGTTTCTGATCTTTGTTTATAATAATAACGCTAGTGGAGTGATCCACTAATAAATTGCAAAAATTGTGATTATTATCATGATATTTGTAAACCAAAAAGTATAATCACTGTATTGTATGAAAATTGATTACGTACGGAATACTGAATGGTCTTAACACATGTAAATAAAATATACCTACTTAATAAAAATTATTTGGGGGTAACTTACCTGTAAGACTACCTGTAACCTGTACGAATACAATAAATTTATGTACGGTATTAAAAGTGTTATTATTATTTTGTATATACATTAAAAAACTACATTTTTGTTCTACCTTCGTAAATATCGAGATTAGTTATGTTAATTTATTCTACAAAATATAAGTAACAATTTCGTTTATAACGCACGTTGTGTTTGCCAGTTATGAGGTAAACACTCTAATATGATAGTGATAGTACTTGTTATTTCGTTTTTATTGTGTTATTTAATATGTACATTTTTGCTAGTCAGACGGTAAATACCTTATATCCTCGTAAGTCCACGCGTACTTGTATAAGTGCAATATAATTGTACTAGTTCAGACCTGATATTTTAACGACCGAATGTACTTATCAGAGTGCAAACGTTACACCTATGTTTATCTGTAGTGTTCTATTGTAAAACGACAACCTTGTCATGAGAAACCAAAATGTCAAAAACGAGAAAAGTGCTGTCTCGGTCTGAAGCACTATCCTTTGTATGTACTTGGTTTATTACATTAGGTAGTTAGGAGTTAGGACTACCGCTGTTTATAACACACAGGACTTACGAGGATAGATACAACAGGTGCAATGGAAAGTGTTTTTCTTTTTCATTATCTATCAAAATAGCACATTTGCCGTTAGATAAGACAGAAGAAATTACACTCCCCACGAGGGCCAAATGATGGTAAAAGATCTTATGTTGCAAAATTAAATAAGTTTCCTTATAGTTCAATGTAATGATAAACCCCACGCAGCCTTTGCTATTTTAAACTTGTAGGCGGAGTCTCTAAGACATGGGCCAGTCCTCTTATAACCTGCTTCTGAAAAACGTCAAAAAAACATTTTTGAGATTTTTATACAAAAAAATCTATGGAAACTATCCATACTTATACCCTACAAAGTTTCTTCTCGGAAGTCTGGGATTCCATTCCCTAGAAGTGAGGCGCAAGTTCAGTCTGCTTACCTACCTTAAGGTGCGTCCACACTTGTATCACCGAGTTCCTGTGCGTATCGCGCTGCTTGGACGCTTACTGTCGGCGCGCCGATAATGCCGCACTCTTCCGATACAAGTGTGCGATACGCGTAGCAAATGGATTTCGAGTGATCGGATCGGCGCAACGTCCAAACGCGTGATCGTGACACGCGATCATGCTACGCGACGACGATCTGATACGGGCAAATGAAACAAATGTGGACGCACCTTTAGTCTGCCACGTGCTGCGAGGAGAGTCAGACTGCCTTGGGCTAGTGGATAATTTAGTAATTGTAGTAGTTCCGGATGTCCCTCGAATTATGCTTGGACCCCATACGCGCGCGTTGTTGGCCGTGCCTGCAGCTCGTACTGTGTCGCACAGGAACTCGCCGCTACTCCGGGCCCTCCCAAGTACCAAGCACAACTTAGGTTAAATAGCTCGTATATCATATCTATTTAGATACTTAAGTGAAATAAGAATAATAGCCATTACTATTTTCTATATAGATGGAAAGAACCCTTAAGCAACCAATATAGAACTAAAAGGAGAAAACTTGCAGCCTATTTTTAGTTCTAAATTGAATCCATAAGAGATCTCACAAGTACCTTAAGTGGCAATTGCAACTATGGGTGAAAGATATGCGCTATGAACGATTCATTCACTCATTGACCGAATGAATAAACGCAAATATCAAAGTTCCTTTGAGTGGTGCAGCAACAAGTTGGGATTTTTAATGTGATCTGCCATTTTAATTTTGGATAACATCTGTTTGGTAAATGGTTAAAACTTCACGTTAATTTACGCGGCCATTTTTAGCGTATATTTTGTACGAAACCTTCAGTGCGCGAGTCCGACTCGCACTTGGCCGGTTTTTTTTTTCGCGCGCATCTATCTCGTGTAAGGTAAAACGATTTCCTTTAGAAACATTACCTTATCTGTAAAGTTGGGGAAGCCATTTCAGTTGTTTGTTATACTTGGTCTACATTTCTGCGCGTGTAGAACAAGTCGGGAAAGTTTACATGGTTTCATATATCGGTAAACATTAAGTAAGAACTTGATAAAAGCAATAATTTTATTAATTATTTTTCATAATTAAAATTCCACCTAGTGCATGTCTCCGTACTGATCATAAGACTGAATTATGAGGAGGTCAATCAAGAACCAATAATCATTAAAAATATTGGTAACATAAAAATATAGGAAACAATGGACAACATTTCATTATATTTACCCCCTAATTTTATTTCGTATTTGCAAAACTTACGAGGACTGTATTTTGTATTTTAACTTATTTTTAATTTTAGGCACTGATTTTAATAAAACAAAACTACCTCACTCTATAAGGGCCTAAGCGCAATTCGACGAGGCATACATTTAAAAAGTAAAAAATAATAAAAAGTAAAAACTGTGGGCTCAAGTGACAATCACAATCAGGGACTAGTGGGTAATAAAAGATCGTGATTTTGTTACCCACTAGTCCCACGACTAACCCTGACTACCACATTACCACGTGAAAAAAAAAATTGTCCCGTTAAGGATGCATCATAGACCGTCATGTAGATTAATAATAAATATTCTAGAAGTATTTTTTATTTTTTTACGTAATCAAAACATTATGGCGATAAATTGAGTCAAATGTCGCGTGACGTCACGCTTAGGTATAGTTTATACCTAGTTCTCCATTTTAACTTTAACTTCTCGTATGATAAGACACGGATCCGTGCAAAGCATGTAAATTAAAGTTAAAATTAAATTTAGATTAGACATAAATGCGATTTATTGGAGTATTTTTTACTCTTATTATCTAACTAACGGACAAATTAGAATGCTGAAATTCGTACCCTATTGATGTAATTTTTTTTATAAAAATGTACTTGTGTCTTCTGACTTGTAAGATCCCTTTTGAGATATCATAATTTTAACACAAGACAGGAGTTTTGCTGGCATGTTTGTTTCAAGCTAGCTATCCATGAAATCGTAAAAAACTTCGTCACCTTCATTACTATGCAAGTGGATATTAAAACAGACGCCGTAAATTTCGGCTGTCTACATCAGTTTCTTTATTTGAATGTATTTCGTTATTCTTTATAATATGCATGACTTTGAACTGTCTACCCAGTGTATGTTTCTGGTTAAAGGAAATTCAATATAAATATATCAACGTGATGATAAATATAAGGAGAATTCTCGTGAAAATAAAAAACTAACGCCAAATTTCACCAAGGTATATTACTTGTTAATGATTGATTACGTGTTTCGATGTCAATCACTTAAGCAGTAATGGAAGAATAATACTGGAGAGGCATAAGGCACTGAAGACTAGAGGGCGAACATTTGCTCCCTGAGGTATACCTCTGTGAAGATTGTATCGGGTGGGTTGTTTATATAAATTAAATAATTCGATTAGGCATCTGATTAAGCACATAAGGAGACCAGGGAAGAACAGCAGTCTACATTATCAATTTAGCCACATTACTTACTTGTCCGCATGTGCTTAGAGGATTAAATAGACTATTGACAACTTTATGTAGAACGACGTCTTAATAATATAAATATTGGTGAAGAAACTACTCCAATCTCATAAGAACTCCCCGCGATATAACAATGTTAAAAGCACATTACTATACTTTTCCAAAAAAAGATTCATACTAAAGCTTATTAGCATGTGACATCACACGCTAGTATCTTCTGTTCTTCTATTATCCGTATTCTTCAATTCTGCAGCTAGGTTAAAACTTGCGTTTATCGAAACGGTTTCATAACAAACATTATTAGGTTATTGAATGGTATTATTATTTATTAATATGTTCATACTTTGAAAAGGCAGACGAAAGTTTGGAAAGGGTAATCGTTGTAGTTAGAACTGAAGACCAGGGATCACGTGGCTGATCCCCAACACGGTGAACTGAGCAACTTAAGCCCCAAAAGTTTTATGATTTGCCGAGGAATGCGACCGACAGGAATTGATGGCGGGCGTATTCGAGCTCAAATGGCAACCACCAACCACGATCATCAGTCATGATGGATATGACCAAAAAGAAAGCAGTGAAGTTAGAAAAAGGTTATGCCTCCGCGAACGAAGTTTCATGGACCTTCTAGTCTGATATAAAGAACTAGAACGTCACTTTACAATCAAGTCTTAACTCTTTTCTCTACTATCACCTAAAGCAAATAGCGATTAGTCCAAAGTTCCCACAATCCATTCAATTACTTTACTATTTGCGAAATTTTAATGAGTGCTTACTTAAGATAACGGATTTTTTACTATGTACACAGATAGCAGAACGTTCAACTCTGCTGCTTTATAACGGCGCTTGTCTATATTTTTATTGTCTGATAACAGTCGCTTTTAACCCGACTGGGTAGAAGGAGGGTTATGTTTTTCGAGTGAATATATGTATGTATGTGAGTAATACATGTGGGTATCTACAAGTATGATTACTTATCCTCGAATAACTTTGTTGCTTTCATAACACTCTTTTCATATTCTGTTACAGTTCTCTTAAAGGCCGTTGATTGATTGATTGATATACAGTTAAGGGCATAAATATCCACACAAAGTACCAAAATATTTATACATAAACCTTACTGCCATTTACTGTATACATATTTTTAAAACTCTGTGGTGTATACATATTGGTGCCCTTGACTGTGCTTGGGTATGTGTAAGGGTATGTATATATGTGTAGTACTCTCTGCAGCCAAAAAGGCTTGATGATTTTGAGCATGAGGTGTCCATTGGATTGTAGGAGTGACATGTTAGAGTATTTAGCATTCTAGGGTTTTTTCAAATACTGACGATTTATGTATTTCCGATTAACCTTATCTTTACCACAGTCTAGAAAACAAGACAGTCATCCAACGAAGCCGTCTACACAGAGCAATCGTGCGGGGTGCAAGGGGCGAGACGCGGGTCGGGCGAGCCCGAACTGCGTAGTCTGTATTAGTTTAGTAGCTCGGGACATGTCGTTGTCATTTACGCAAATATCAAAGGCGTCGGCCCACTGCATGTTTTTATACTGTGCCCTTACTATGCTTACTTCCTTGGTATAAATATCCCGAAAAGCAACTCGAATGTGCAATAGTTTTAAGAAAAGCAGAGTTGATTAGTGATTAGACTCGATATTAGGAAAATTGATTGAATTAAAGTCTTGTTTAATTTGTGAATTACACCAAATTTCATCCAAATCGGTTCAGCGGTTTAAACGTAAAGAGGTAACAGACAGACAGACAGACATACAGGCAGACAGACACACTTTCGCATTTATAATATTAGTATGGATATGGATTATTCATCATTTCAGCCATAGAACTTCCACCGCTGGACACAGGCCTCCTCAATAGATTTACACATGGGCCGGATAGAGGCGACCCGCATCCAGTGAGTCCCAGCTACCCTAATTTGGTCGTCCGACCACCTTGCAGGTGACTCACCCACACTGCACTTACCGGTACGTGGTCTCCACTCCAACTCGAAAGTTATTATCAATAATAACGTGATTACATACATACTTATACATACAAAGTAGCCATCACTTTCGTACAAGTGTGTGAGTGCGAGAGTGATAGAGATAAATAAATTATATGCTTTATAATGTATTTATCACTTGATAAACTCGACTATCATTATAGGCCGGGCCCGCTGATTATTACTTTTATCATGGAAGAATACAAACAAGTTGGTCAGTCTTAAAATTTTATTTCATACCTTAACAGTCTTAAGTCTGGTAATTTGCATTTACATTTCACACGAAATGCTCAAACTTTATAAAAGACGTTTACGTCATTAAATATTTACTCGAATAAATAGGTTCACGTCTGTGTGTACCATGAGCTGAGTTTACGATCAGCGCTAGCGAATATCTCGTATCGAGAGTCAGTGCACCTATCTCGCACGCGCTATTGATATAATAGTGCGAAGGAGATAGACCGTCATCGAGCGCTCGATACTCGCTCGAGTCGAACTCATGGTAGGCGCACTCTTCACGTTCACGTTTTATCATTAGGAGTTTGTTAATCGTAACAATGTTATTATCAGTGGCGTGCATAAAGTTTTTGGCCAAGGTAGGCAGTTTTTCTGTACCTCCCTATATGGAGCCATGGTCTTTCAGGGATTCAGGGTAGGCATTGTCTCTGTCCCTGTATGGAGCCATGCTCGTTCAGGGTAGGCTGCGCCTTTGTGCCTATATGGACCGCATGCCACTAGTGATAGAAATGCATGGGGATGATTTCGAGTTCGGGTTACTACATGTTTTAAGAAACACAAAATATTAAAGTCTCTCCATTAGTACCTATCTACATATCAGCATAATATTTGTGATGTGACAATAATTTGCACTGTACTGATGATACCTATATAAAAAATATAAATAAATAAAATATAAACTTGAAATAAACATTAACTAGTTTTTCTAGAATCATCCCGCATTCGAAATTATACCAATACATTTATCACTATTTACTTAAAACAGCGCAGTTATAGCTTGATAAGTTCTTTTGTGACACTCCCATGGTGCACGATGACCCTGCCACGCGCACACTCGTCCCCGCTGTCTTTGCCCCTGTCGCCCGCAGAGCATGGGAGCGTCACAAAAGAACTTGTCAAGCTATAATCTAGTGTTACATATACTAAAACCTCGAAACTTCACGATCAGGGTTGTCACGCGCGAATTCTTCCTTTCTGGCTGGATCAGTCACTGTGTCCCGTCGCTTTCTCTTCACTAATATGTACATTACTCTGAAAACGAAAAAGAAAATTAGTTTATGAATATATCATTGACATCATCAGCCAAAAGACGTCCACTGCTGAACATGGGCCTATTCCAAAGGACACTATCACGACTAGTTTTTAGCTGCCACTTGACCAGGTCATCAGTCCACCTTGTGGGGGACCGCCCAAAGCTGCGACTCATGCTACATATCAAAACAGAGACCAAACGCAGCGAATAAGTCAGCCTTAATATTTAGGACATAGAAGCAGGATGTGTATCGTTTTAAATTATGAAAACCCAGGATTTGGCTAGTCGGCATGCTACGTAGAGACCTTACAGGTCCAAGATTGACCTGCTACGCAGCATATGTTCAGCAGTAAAATACTTTAAAGGGTTGATGCTGATGATGGTAATAATCATAATTAAGTTGATAATCGAAGAGTTCCAAGACGCCGATAGTCAGCGCCACATCGAAGAAGAAGAACACCCCAGGCAATGTATCAGATGAGTTGATGTAGATGAGATTTGAGACTGGCATGTATATAGATGACGAACGATGTGAGGAGTTTTGGTGGGAATGTTGGATAGGGCAGGTTCAGAATCGGGCCCGCAATCATGCCATGACCACCGCACCGATAAGTAAACCGCTTTTTAGAGATAATGATGTTAATGATGATGATGATCATTATGGCAGCGGAGACGATAATGGTGGTGATGATGATGTTTATTATAGAGTTGATGAAGAAATGGACAATAATAATCCTGGTACAGTACTCACACGAACAGAGCCAAGGCCACGACAGTAAGCGCTGCATCGAAGAGATAGAACGCCCCAGGGAATGTATCCAAGGAGTTGACGTAGATGAGACTTGAAACTGGCATGTATATAGATGGAGCTATCGCTTCCGTAACTCCCATTAGCGAGCTTAGTTTTGCTGAAAAAGATAATAATGAAATAATGAAATGAAATAATGATCTTTATTTATAAGTAGGCCGCAAGGACACTTTTACAAGTCTGACCCTACGGCGTTTCCCAAGAGGAGAGCACTGTTGAGAAGAAAGCCGAATTCATGTGAAATTATTGATTATAAATGTATGTAACTATTTATGATATTTGATTTTATCTCGACCCTAAAATTAAGCGGTCGGTTTATTGCA
Source organism: Hedya salicella (assembly GCA_905404275.2). NCBI lineage: Eukaryota > Metazoa > Arthropoda > Insecta > Lepidoptera > Tortricidae > Hedya > Hedya salicella. The sequence continues at coordinate 15,417,557 of FR990112.1, read as the reverse complement.
TTATGGTTATGTCAAATTTGACAAGTTCGATGCCCATGGTTTTACTCCGGATGTACGCCGAATAAATATGCTGTTCTCTTTGCACGACGTAAATAAGATCGACGAGAGTGTATACAAAAGCCAGAGTTGGACCATTAACAAACTAAAGACGTTTTTTTTTACATATAGCGTTTTATAATAAAAAAACCTAAAAAATTAAAAACAGTAGTGTTTTATAAAATAAACGTCTATATAGTTTGTTTATGATCCAACTTTGATTGTTTGTACAATCTTGTTGAGACCGGGCGAGTCATGGACGGCGAATTTTTCAACGCACAGCCTCAACCGTTCAAGAAAATAAGACATCACTTCTGACACGCATATTCGTTTAAAGATGTAGAGGTGCGCTAAGCTAACGAAGAATTATTTGAAATTCGGATTATACGTTAGCTGTTTATACCTAAAAAAAATTGTGTTGTCGGTTGTCTGTTAAGTCGGTTTACGGACGATAATTTTATCTGATAACGTCATAAGAAAACATTGATGAAAAATTGCATATTTTTATGAATTAAGCCGAACGCTTAGGCCGATCGTGCCTTTCTAACGCTTGTTCCGCGCTCTCGCTTGCACGCTTGGCTCAGGCGGAATATGACAGTGGAACGTGATAATGAGTCATGTTTTTCGTGCGTCCAGCGGGCGTTCATCGATTTATAAGACGTGATCACATCAAAAAACATTGAAATTTATCAATCCGTAATTAAATTATCGTCGAATATTAAAAAGCAATGCCTATTTTATGGATAGAGCTATCAGCTATTTTAACGATGGCGGTCATTAAAGTGTGTCTGTTTTGTTGCATAACTGCATATTGATGTGATGCAACGTTACATCACGTACAGCTGATGAGCATCACGATGTCACAGTAAAAATAAAAGCAAAAATTAGGTTATGAACTAGGAAATCATTGCAGATGACGCCATCAAATTGGAAACGTAAGATTGTCAAAGACGGCAATACGTATTCAATATTTTCTTGATTGTACGTTATGTGCACTCAGACTCTACGGATAATTTATTTTTATTTCATGTCTTTAATTTACCATTCCTCCTCGATATGTCTATTAACCCGTGGAGCGTTATGTCAAAAGAAAATTTAATGACAATTAAATCATAATGAATATGGAAAGTAGGTTCTAAATTCAAAATTGTTAGACGCACGTGCGTCTAGAGGGCTTCACGGGTTAATATATCTATCTCTTACTAACATACGATGTACATCTGTTGCTCGTTTCTAGAGCGATTATACTTGATAGCTCGTTTTTTGCTAGCGGTGGGATAGATGTCTTAACATAAAGACCAAGGAACAAATGCCAAAGACACAATAAACTCTTATCGATTAGTGTATGCACATAGTTATAAATTATTTATCTATTACGCGTTCTTAGGCCAAGTACTAAGGATTCGATAACCATAACCCTATTCATTAGCCTACACTGTTTCATCTTAAAATTGCTGTTATCTTTAAACGAGAGGGCATTGACTGTTGAATTTTTCAACATATCTTTTTAAGATAAGGTCCGTTCTGCATCCGGAGTAGAATTACTTTTTAATGCCCAGTCCAATTTGTTTTAGTTTGCATCTGAGGCATCATCGTCATCAGTCGAACGAAGTCCATTGCTGGATATAAGGCCTCCCCCAAAGAACACCAACACTGTTTCCATGGAGGTATGGAGTATTCCGGAATTGTCTTCTGATACTTCTTATTCAAATTCAAAACTGTATTCTGCAATTAGGCCTCAAGGACCCTATTACATGTCTGATTTACTTTACAATAAATTTTCATTATCAACGCATCAAAACACTAATTTTTTACACGTGTGCTTAGAGTCGGCACAGCATGTCCTTTTCTTCCATACGTCTCTATCTCTCGTTATCAGCGGTATGAGAAATATAATGACTCATTCCTTACCAATTTCCAGGCTTGGCACACTCTTAGTGGCGATAGATCTGATCGCTGTCAGACCACAAAAACTGAAGATGTTGAACACCGGAGCAGAGTAATACCACTCCCTCGTCGGCGCAAACGCGAAAACGAAACACGCAGCTATCCTGCTCACACCTGCGAGGCCGCCTATGATGCTGTCATCTACTTGAAACTTTTTGCTGAGTACTGATATGCAGAAGAACGTGCCTGGAATAAAACAATATATTTTAACATATAAAACAACAAAGGTTTCGGTACCACCGTACGTTATAATTTATTGACCTGTTAGTCAGTTGTAACAAGATTTACCAAATACAGATAATGAAAAAACATTTCTACTCGTGTTTCTCTACCGCTCTGACTTTCCCGGTCGCAATATTACCAACTCAGTAAGATTTCAAAATTCAATCTTTAGTAATCTTGTAGAGTAAACAAATATAAAACTTATTTTATTTGTAACTCCATTGTAATAAATAATTTCCAGGAGTATTCAAATGAAAAGTTTATAATTGAGGTATAAGAAACAATTTATTTTTTTCATAACCAAAAAAACCCTTGCTGCTTTCATTCACAAATAGAACATTCTATAGTATCACAAAAACACCAACTCTTTGTCTAGAAAGATACAATGCATGTTGCTATGAGACTATTGGTATAGTTGAGGTTTAAGGATAAATTAAAGTGGTCGATAACATTTACTCAAAGAAAGAAATCTGCTTCGAACGAACTGATAACAATAACACGTCCGTGCGTCACGTTCTGTATTGTTATTTCATAATAAAAAGGCGCAAAACACCGCGACTTATTCTCTTATACTTATCAAGTAATCATTATTTATTATGTCATATAAATTGACCTGAAAAAACACGGTATTGACCTTCTCAAATGATATGTGGCATTCAGTTGTGGGGGAAATAGTTATTTCACCACAATGCTTGTGTCACTGTGGTACTTAAAGTACACTGTAGTATTCTGTATTCGTTTGTAGATGGCCAGCTACCCGTGTATCAAAAATAATTGAAGTCGATCCGACCATTTTTATGTGAGGAGGCCGCAAATAAAGATAAATACATATGTAGGTATGTACATATGTAGGTATGTACATATGTAGGTATGTACATATGCCTAATAGGGTTAAGTACGCCTTTGTATTTAAATCTTGTACGTTGATTGTATTATAACTGGTTCTAACGTACAAAAAAATAATTATTCAGTTACTTTCAAATAGCCCGTTTAATTATTTATTTAAAATTATTTTATGGAGATTATTATAATTGCTTTTTTTCAATTGTTCACTGATACGATTTTCAGAAAATATTAAAAAATATTAATCCGTTTAATGAATAATTTCAAAGAGATTCGGCATGTTTATTCGAAATAGTTCTCTGCAGCCTATGCGAAAAAATTGCAACGAAATGAAACGACCAACTCAAATTCCATGTTTTATTTTCATAACTTTGTGGTACCTACACTCTCTAAAGAAAAACTAAATTACTATGGAATAAAAATGTTTTTCACAGTGCTTTGGTCCAAACACTTTTTACGGCACTTTTCAGCAAAAGGATCTACGATTATTGTACCGCCCAATTTGGTCGAGCGGTTACTCTAAATTTTTAAATTCTAACTTTGTATTGTGCCGTCCCGTTCGCTATCGTATTAAATTGTATTCGTGTGAGCAGGACAGCGACTTATGATCTTTGAATTTGAAGCTTCGTAGTAGCTCAGGGCAATAAAAGTTTTAATCAAAGGCTCTCGCAAAAAGATTGCGGTGGGGCACGGAAAATTGTTCAGGGAGAACTTTTTTAGAAATAATTTAAATACTTACTGAAAGTATTACTGCAGAATTACGCGGAATAAATTAGGCTTCGAAATTGCATGAGGTTTGTGGAAGAAAAAAAATGCAGTGAAGCGAAAGAAAAATATTGAAGTTGATAAGGTGGATGATGACAAAGTTGCTTTACGGTATTTTCATTGGTACAGACACCAGTATTAATACCTGCCTCAACAAAGTGAGCATTAATATCTGACACGACTAGGGCCTCTAGGGCCATAAGGACGTGTCAGATATTTTCGCCCGCGTTGTCATAGCAGATATTAATGCTCGTGACTGTACTAATTTATTTAATGGCAAGGACGTACTTTTGACAACAGACGTTAGAAGTCATTGAATATCACCAATGTAAGCAAAGAGAAAACATACATACAATCACGCCTTTTAGGCAGAGACTACATCCTTCCACTTGCTATGGTCCTAGCGTACAACTGCCGCTTCATCTCTTCATGCATGCTCGTCGGTTTAGAGTACTTTTCACTTGCCCTTTTTCAGAATGTCTCCAATTTGATCGCGAACCGTTCGTCTAGGCCTTACACTTCCAACATTTCCACTTACATTTGCCTTGTACATTTTTCCAGTCAATCTTCTTTCATGCATCCTCTCTACATGCCCAAACCTCCTTAGCATCCCTTTCTCGATTCGAGTTACTACATCATTTGTCACACCACAACGCAAAGAGGAAACGAGACTGAATATTTCACGATTATAAAAGAATACGATCATTAAAATCATTTTGAATGCAATTAAATGTATACTTCACAAGAAAAACGAAGGATTTAGTAAGTATCTCGATAAAAATGTTTTCAAATTGGTTGTTAACATGACCGATACTGACAGATTATAAAGCAGTCGTATTGAATTGGTTGGTGGATTCTTGTCGTCCATCTTGGACGGGCGACATGAATCGGTGTGGACCAACTCATTATTTGATTATTTTTTATTAAAAACCGTACCTTGTCTTAAAAGCCTTGATGCTGGCAAAATTGTCCTAATGAACAGAAGCCATTAAACATAAAAACATAACAGAATTGGTTGGTTTGTTTTGGTTTCATTTTTTTTTTCTTTCACTTATAGATAGTTATAGTAATGATTTTACTTCGGTAAAGGCATTACTGTACCTAATATGTATAATATGTAATGCTTTTACTTAAAAAAAAAACTAAAGAGCTACCGTCAATCCCGGAACACGGAGTATGTAGTTGGTAAAAGACGAAGGCCGGTCTGCACACGGAACACGGAGCGCGTAGTTGGTAAAAGACGCAGGCCGGTCTGCACACGGAACACGGAGCGCGTAGTTGGTAAAAGACGCAAGCCGGTCTGTACACGGAACACGGAGCGTGTAGTTGGTAAAAGACGCAAGCCGGTCTGTACACGGAACACGGAGCGTGTGGTTGGTAAAAGACGCAGGCCGGTTTGTACACGGAACACGGAGCGCGTAGTTAGTAAAACACGCTCTGTGTTCCGTGTACAGACTGGCTTGCACACGCAAAACTGTGCGTTGCGTTTCGGCCTACCACACGGAACGCACAGTTTTTGTTTTTTGTTATACAGAAAACTGAAGGAATGAATAATTTCAAGTTCATCTTCATCGTTCAGCGTGAGCTTTATCTAGGAGGGAGCTATAGCTCTCACGATCTTTTAAAACCGGTTCATCGTCCATTATGGCCGCTGTAACAGCCGACCCGTGACACAACCTTACGCGGTCTCCCCTACACGGAAAAATCCTTTCGAGACGATGGATATAACGCTGTATTCAAAATGTCAGAGGATATCCAACGGTAATTAAATCCTACCATCTATAGTATTATAAAGTTCTAAAAATGAAATGTCTGCACATTGGAGATATATTCAAAAAAATGATTGTAACGGACTATTTGGAGGTCACTGAATCAAAAAATATGTTTTTTAGATTGTATATGTTTGTATGTTCGTATGTGACTTTGTGGCTGCATCACGCCAAATCGGCTCAACGTATTTCAACTTTTTTTGGCACACGGGTAGAGTATCCAGATGGTTATGGGATACTTTTTACCCGACTACGCTGAAGAAAAAAAGACAGTTACGACTTTTTCTCGTCCCCGAACGAAGTTTCACACACCTTCTAGTGTACCTACTTATAAATGTGTGTATGGATGTTTGGATTTTCGTTTCTTTATAGCATGTTAATCGACGATTTAGATGTAACTTGACACACAGATACATTAGAACATATTATACTACGAGATTCCTGGTAACGCAGTCAAAACCCAAAGCAAAGTAAATGCTATCAAATCATATTTATATGTGATTTAGTCGCAATTTATTGTGATTATGAATTTAATCTGTGTCGAAAACATTAATGATAAGGAAATGGCGCATTTAAAGAACCAAGCTGCAAAATCGTAAACATAATGCAGCGTGCAGTATCGGTCGCCTTGACCTCAGAACTGGGTCGCCTGCTGCGTTGATTAACCAATCTTTTTTGTAGTAAATACTGACTCGTAGATAGCAGCTCTTTACAACATCTATACTATTACAGATGAAATTTCGTACGCAAATGAATCAGTTATAAGATAATAACATAAGAGATATTCCCGGTAACGAAAGCAAAGCCGCGAATAAATGTTAGTCCATATTAATATTGTAAGCTAAAAGGTGTCCGCAACTTCGTTAATGGGTGAAAAAAAAAATCATAACCATCTTTTTTTCTTTAGCGTAGTCGAGTAAAAAGTATCCTGTAACCATCTGTGGATGCCCAAGCTGCCCGTGTGCCAAAAATAGTTGAAATCCGTTAAGGCGACTTAGCGTGATAAAGCCACAAAGACTTAATGCTTGCAAACACTTGAAAAATCGAAAAAAAAAATAGAAATATGACCTTCAAATATTATGTTAAGATCATTTTTTTAAATATATTTTCAATTTACTTACACACATTTCATTCATACAACTTTATAATAGTAAAGATGTGGAATATTGTATTGGTTAGGTAATCGATATTTAGAATAAAATATAGGCTACTTGGTTTTCGAGGACCGCGAGCGAGCCGTAGGTGAATGTTAGTATTCGTTATAAATTAAGCAATACATTTTTAATAACTCACCAATCAGTCCCAGCATGATGTTTATGGTGCCATAAAGGCTGTACTCAACCTCCGTGAGATTGAATCTTCGTATTGCATACAGGTATGCAACTTGCGAGTCACCTGTAAAACAAAACACAGGATATATTACTGAAGTAGTACTACATTTTATGGTAGTACATTTTATGGTAAAAGCTAAAATTATGGTAAAAAAGTTAGTTATCGCAGTGACGTGATTTACGCGTATTGATGTGCAAATTGCGGAAACTTTCCAAAATACTTAAAAAGGTCTTAACAACAACAACAACAACAATTCTTTATCGCACACCAACAACAGAAACAGTACAATAGAGCCTTAACATAAAATAGGTAAACAATAGGCGGTCTTATCGCTAAAGAGCGATCTCTTCCAGACAACCTTTGGGTAGCGGAAATGACATAAAATAGCTAGAAATGAGTAGGTGGTGAGATAAGATTACATATAATACAAAAATAAATAAAAACAAACATATTATACACATACATATACTAAACATACATACTACTATAAATATATATATATATATATACAAAGTAAGAAAGAAAACTATGATACAGTTGACGTCAAAGTGATTAGAAAACCAGAAGCAGAATTAAAAATATAAATTATGGGAGAGATAAATAATGATCCTTTAACTTAGTTTTAAAAATAAGCAATGACTTCGCTTGCCTTAAATCGAGTGGAAAAGAGTTCCACAACACAGTAGCTCGGAATGTAAAAGAATTTGTATAAAACTTTGACTTTTATGATGGAACAGCTAGAAGATAGTTTTGAGCAGACCTTGCTGATAGAAGATAACTAAAACGTTCTTTGAGATAGCGGGGAGTCGCACGATGAAAGAGTGTATTATAGAGAAGAGAAAGAATGTAAGTGTTACGACGAAGAAGGACAGGGAGCCACTTGAGTTGTGAACGGAAACTAGACACATGATCATACTTGCGTAACCCAAATATAAACCTAATACACATGTTTTGAATTCGCTCAAGTTTGTTAAGTTGCTCCTCTGAAAGATCTAGATAGGCAGCATCAGCGTAGTCAAAAATGGGAAGGAGTAGTGTTTGAGCAAGCGCAATTTTAGTGGCGATAGGAAGAAAATTACGAAGCCTTCTCAGTGAACCCACTGCGGCGAACACCCTCCTGCCAACCTCATTCAGCTGCGGCACCCAGGAAAGAGTGCGATCCAAGATTATACCTAAATTCTTTACAGAGTGAGAAAAAGGAATTTGAACATCATTAAATACAATTCTTGGGAGGCCAGCAAAGTCAACTTTAGAAATCATCTTTGAGCTGCCAATGATGATAACTTGCGTCTTCATAGGATTAACTTTCAGGCCATAGCTACTAGTCCACTCCGAAATTAGCTCCAAGTCACAATTTGCCATGGTTATAAACGACGGGAGATCGCCGAGTACACCCTGAGAATATATTTGGAGCTCGTCAGCATAAAGGTGATAAAAAGGAGATAGATTATGAGTAATGGAATTAATAAAAATTAAAAATAGCAGTGGAGACAGCTCACCGCCTTGCGGAACGCCAGAAAGTATGCTGCACCAAGGAGATCGGGAAGTATTCACCTTTATACGCTGCCAATGATTAGTTAGATAACTATGAAACCATTCAATAACCGCAGGAGATATGTTAAGAGAACGTAATATAGCCAACAAAATTTCAAAATCAACAGTGTTGAACGCGTTACTAAAATTCACAAGCGTAAGCACCGTCAATTTCCGGTCATTCATACCCGACCGAATATCATCCGTAATTTTTACGAGAGCAGTAGTCGTACTATGACCGGATCGGACACCGGACTGATATCGATTTAGAAGATCATTCCGATTTAGAAAAGAAGTAAGTTGCTGAAATACTAAACGTACAAGGACTTTGGATAAGAAAGGAAGAATGGAAATAGGTCGGTAATCTGAGAAGGTGGCATGATTGGATTTTTTCGGTAAGGGAATTATATCAGCATCCTTCCAGATAGCAGGAAAGACACTAGATGAAACAGAAGCATTCGGGATACTGGCAATTACGGGAAAAAGAAGGTCAAGCAGAGGAAGGATCATACTAAGGCTCACATTATCAACACCAACGGCGTTGGAGGTAATGGCTAGTACGTTTTTCTTAACATCACTGTCGGAAAATTGAGTTAGAGAAAAAGGATTTAAGTCTGGAGTTGGGAAAGATGAAAGATAATCAAGGGTCCTGGTCTTAAATGAAATGCTGATTCAGCTGATCAATATTGAGGTCTTTAGAACAGGAATCCTGCTGAGATTTCCCAACTCCTAGCGACTTAAGAAATTTCCACACTTTAGAAGGATCACCATTTTCAACAGACTGGTGAATATGGCGCCTTTGCGCATCTCGGCAAACAGTACTACAACGGTTGCGCAAAGTGTGGTAACGTGTTTTGTTCTTATCAGAAGGGTCATTTTTATACCTAGACTTGGCCAAATTTTTCTTCTCAATAAGCGTTCTTATCTCATTAGTGAGCCAGGGAGCAGGAAGATGTTTCACCCTGATAGGCCGAACTGGAGCGTGCACGTCATGGAGCTGAGTAAGAAGTGAGTTAAATAAAGAAATCTTTTCATCAATCGTGTCAGCCCCAGAGATGACACTCCAGTCCACCTTCATCGCATCATTACGAAGCTTATCCCCATCAATCCGACTAAAATTGCGCTGAAATAAGGTTTTAGGTTTGAGTTTAGAAGGTCGAATTTTATATGACAAAAAAAGTAAATCGTGATATGAAAACGCATCCGCAGACTACTGTCCAAATTTGGCAACATGGGCTTTAGATGATGTCAGGGTGATATCTAAAAGTGAAGGAGAGTCTTAAGTTAAGTCTTAAGCAAAACTTTTTAAATTTTTTGTAATCTTATTTTTAATTTCTATTAAAATTTTGTGTAGTACAACCTCCTTGAGGCGGTATAACTTTTATTCTAATTGAAATAAAACAATTTAACGGATTATATCGAGTATATTATTTCATTTTAGTTCCCGACGTTTCGGAAGCTTTTCAGCTTTCCATGGTCACGCGGAACTAAAATGAGATAATATACGCGGTATATTCCATTAAATTGTTTTATTTCAATTAGTAATAATCGCGGAAACACAAGAAAAAATTATTTTAATTATTTAAATTATTTTTGTTTGAGGAAATAGTTATAAAAATTTCAACGCGACAACGGTTGCGCAGTGAGGTCCCAAGGCTTGACGTCTTAATTCCAATAATGGACACCTTGTTTGTCTCTTCTGTAGCAATGTATTAAGGTTGAAGGTGCCCCATAATGGGACAGTGGCGAGCACTGGGACTTATGACAATGTCTTTAAGGTCGTTACCTTCAATGGAATGACGTGTTGCTTTGGTCACGGTTCTTTCTCTTATCAAAGAGTTCGTTTGTCAATGAAACACGCTAGCAATATTGAATTTTAATTTTGCAAGAACATTATTCTTTTGTTATGTTGTACGGAGTATTTGTATGGATGTACATGTTCAGACATTCAATTGTTTTTATGTATCTAAGTGCCGTACCGACAAGCGTGCAAACTACATAATAAATATAATTTTGCGAATTCAAAGAGTATGTATGTAATTGTAACTACAGCGTTGAAAGTAAATTCAATACCAGTGAATTCAGTGGCAGTTACCATATAGGATCATTTAGAGTTTGAATATTTTTAGTTGTATTAATAAATCACACTCTCACTATATATTATAGAAAAATAGCGCTAGTTCGCATTTCATCTTCATTTTGTTACATTGCCTCAGAAATACAAAGTTTCTGCTTGCTAATAAAAATGGAGGAGATTAAAAAATAAATACCTCAAGCAGTAGGTAAAACTTGTCTAGGTCTTCAATAAATTACTAGCCAGGCAAAACAAAAGACGGGAGAGAATTCACGCTTGACCGAGCGAGTGGCAAAAATGCTTTCGTACGTCCAGGGGCCGTATTACAAGCGGAAGTCTCTGTTTAATACATATTGTTAGAAAGAGATTAATTACCGCTGGTAATATAAGTTACAAGCGTTTATAAAACGGGCCATAGATGTCCGGTGGATTTCCGGCTGTTCTCCTCTACAGGTCGCATATTTCAACCAATAGGTTGGGTATATATGCATGATTCTTTTTATCGCTTTTCTTAAAAAAAATATCAAAACACCGTAAATAACTTATTTCAAAATGTGAAATTAAAATCGGCCGAGAAATACTCATATATACCTTGGCATTTTAAAAGTAGGTACTAATTAGACAGCGATTTGACAGAGAGGTCCGACATGTACTGTTACGTCATAGTACACGCCGGCCATATAAACTCCGTATTAAATTCTGTTTTGCTGGTTTATAATGAAATGTTTGATGGTTTATATCTTGGCCATTTTGCTACATGAATGAGCTTTTAATAAAGCAAAAATAAAAATTCGTGCATATTCTCTATTCTTGTGATATAAGGGAGCATGCTCTATAATATGGCTTTTATTTATCGATTCAGATTCTGTAAATTTTTCAAAATGGCGGAGATATAAAAGGGTTGGAAGAGTCGCGAGGCCTATAGCTCACGGTGGTACAAGTAAAGGTAAGTTAGAACTTAGGACGGTCGTTGGAGATGAGGCTGGTAAATATTGCATTTGGATAAACTGAGTTAAGAAAAATCAAGGTAAAAGAAAGGTGATGAGAGGTGACAGAGCAAAAGCTTACATTTAAATTAATGTTTTAATTCAAGCCCCAGTGAACTTGTGTATGAAAATTATTTTAATTTCAAAAAGTTCAATTCAGTAAAAAAATAAACGCATCATAAAACAAGAAAACAAGTCTTCGGAAAACGATAAAAAAATCTCCGGACACACCTATACAAATAGATTAATATATTCAGACTGAACCGATGAGTCATGTCAGAGCTAAGAATGTTTTCAATTAAGGTACCTTTCATATAAAATTTGTTTTTCAAAAAAAAATTGTTTGAAATCAAGTTTATGTGTACTGGTTAAGGAACTACAATGCCACAGATTAACACACAGATACACAACTTAAAGTGTAACACCGCTCTCGTTCGTCGGTTAAAAATAAAGGCAACTCAATATCGACTCGATTAATTCTCCTCTCGTGTGATATTTCTTCACGTCGTCAACATTGGCGAAGACATCATGCTAAAATAGGCAAAAAGTTAAAGCCAATAAAAAAACACACGACTTAGTCTCAAAGGGACTCAGAAAAGTCGGAGTAACAACGCGAAGTTATAAGCGATTTAATCCCGTTTGACTGTCAGAATACCCTCGAACAATTTCACATTTTTCAACCTCTATATTTTAATATTCACTGCCTAGTTCTTAGTATATTTAATGTATTGATCGTATATTTACGTAATTACTTATTTAGGTATGCTCAATCCGGTATTTGGGTCAAAATTACAATTTTAAATGAGATCTAGTTATGTATGTGCTATTCGTTGCCATTACCATAATTACAAAACTCTGCGCGGATTACGTGTTAGTGACAAATCATTGGGTACTAAGTCAAGCATTCAACAATAAAAAATACCTATTGACATCAAACATATCTTGGAAAACTAAAAAGGAACAAATAAAAACTCTTATTTGGAATATACCTTTATATGGGTGTAAGGCGGATGACCATGACATAGAGGCATAGGGACTAACTGGAGACCTGCAAAATGTGGTGCTGGCGTAGGATGGAAAATATTAGTAGGACTGAAAAAGTCAAAAATGAAGAAGTACTTAGAAGGGTGAGTAAAAAGAAGAGCTTAATAAAAATAATAGAGAATAAAAGAGTGATTGGTTATCTTATATGACATGACGCTTTCATTAATAACATCGTAGAAGGAAAGGTTGAAAGCAAGCGAGGAAGGGAAGTCCAAAGAAAAGCAACATAAAACTAATAAAAGGGAAGATTGCTGTCATGTCGTAAAGGGAGATCAAAGAAGTGGCCCAAGATGGGAGTAGGTACACGCTTCACCGACCAACGAGAATTTAACTCTTAAATTAATGGTTGCCTTGCTTTTCCGCGAAATAGTGTCTTGGTTAGATGTGACGATAAATTGTGCTCACATGCGCATATTTTCATAAAGTTTCTACAAAAAAATATGCGTGCAAATACATACAACGAACAAGCACCAAACAGAATAGATAATCATCGACACTTGATTTTCTCTGGTGGACGCCGTCAACATTTCCTGGGGATGTCTCGTAGAGAGGCGAAACACGTGTCGAGGATTATACTGTTTCGTGGTGGTTTTTTGTATTTGCATGCGTATTTTTTTTAAACTCCATGAAAATTTGCACATATCAGCACAATTTATCATCACATCTAACCAAGAGACTATTTTGCAAAAAAGCAAAGGAACTATAAGCCATTAATCTCTATCAATTATTTAAGTCTTAAATGTTTGATGATGATGTGATTTCAACTTATTTTTCTTTACCATAAGTCTAAAATACAAAATTAAATGTTTAACGTCAGAATATTGGTCGGTACTAAGTGAGATAGTAAGTATCGTTATGGCCTATATGTGCCCGAAACTGTTCCATTAGTCACCTTGAACTTTAATTCGTAGCAACATAGTTGACAAATTGGGTGTCTGAGGACATTAAGTTTCTCAGATTGATTGAAATAAAACAATTTAACGGATTATATCGCGTATAAAAGTATAACGGATATTATCTCATTTTAGATCCCGACGTTTTGGAAGCTTTGCAGCTTTCCATGGTCACGGGTGGACGTTCTCAGATTGAATGTTTTTTTCAGATAGTATATCTTATTTTTATATCGAATTGTTTTTTATTACCCTATATACGTCCCACTGCTGAGCGCAAGGCCTCCTCTCATCGATAAGAGGGAAAGTAGTCTCCACGCTAGTCCAGTGCGAATTGGAATTCACATACACCCTTGAATTTTTTCGCAGATGTAAGCAGATTTCCTCACGATGTTTTCCTTTACCGAAAGGCCAGCAGTATACTCGTATATCAAAATACATTCCGTACATAAATGCCGAGAAATTCAGTGGTACGGGCCGGATTCAAAGTTCGAACCCACAATTTCCTGGTTGAAAATCGCACGCTTGAAACATTTGGCTGCCGTAGCATAGCTTGGGTATCCACAGATGGTTATAGGATACTTTTTACCCGACTACGTTCTCGAAAAAAGAGGGGTTATGACTTTTTCTGCTCCGTGAACGAAGTTGCGGGCACGGTCTAGTTCTCAATAAAAAGTACTCAAAGAATTTATGAAACCTTCGCCTTATTTTATTATATTTAGTCGCACATTAAATAAATGTCAACTAATTACGTTAATTGCGTCGTAAAATTAAAATGTCCATCCGATGAATAATTGTGGGATGCAATGACCTTGGAATGAAGGACGAGCTGGGTTTCCAATCTGTACTATGGACTAACCTGCGTCGTGGTGACAATATTAGGTAAAATGCGTTATATTACTCGTATTAAGACATGCGAAGTGCGTAATTATTTTTCTCAAACATGCAATGAAATATTGACGTTGTGTTCCTTATAATAGACCCGAAGTCTCATATTTCGGGTGCGATGCAACGAAATTGCGGGCCAAGATCTGCAGAGCGACCTTCTTTTGCTTCAATTCGCTCTGAGCGCCGCCGTAATAACTTGGTATATTGAAATAACGTTTTAGCGAAAAATCAATATTTATTATCCATATCAAAAAAATGATTTCTATTTCATTGTATGTTTGAGAAAAGCACAGACAGTGAGTTAGAAGACCTGGTGGCTATACCTAATATCATTGGCGAGATAAAAGCCACATGACTCCGCTGGCTGGGTCACCTGGAGAGGATGGGAGACGATCGGGCCGTAAAGAGAGCGTATCTGGGGCGACCGAGTGGAAGACGTCCTGTCGGTCGGCCCAGATACCGCTGGAAAGACGAGGTGCAAAAGGATCTGTGCGCAATAAATACCCCCAACTGGCAGGGAATGGCGCAAAACAGAGAAGAATGGCATTCTCTTGTTTCAGAGGCCAAGATCCTCTTCGGGTCACTGAGCCAGAGTAGTAAGTAAGCAAACTGTTAGATGTAGATTAGTATTGTAATTGTTAAGACTGTCAAGTGAATTTCATACTTACTTCACAGTTGATGTATTACTCGAACGAATTTAAAAAATACGCAGCCCCATTGCTCATGCATGGGACAAACTGTTTATCTTACTTGGGTGCATTACGATTTCATTTAATTCATTCGTTCAACGGTGGTTCAACATTGCCTATTAATGACGCGAGAGTATGTTATTCGTAGACTAGAGTGGTGAAATAAAAATGAAGTTAGCTAGCGAGTAACTCGTTTCATTAAAGTTATACTCGGTTAGCCACTCTCGTGTAAATTGATTGTTGGTGAAATCGGCCCTAAGTTATATTTCAAAACAATGAATGCGGCTGAAAAACATTTTGTGGACATGGCAACACTAAACAAAAAATATTTTTATGCATGATATTTCTTATCACAATACAACAAAACGGGGCTTAATCGCGTATAAATATGATTTATTTCATTACCTTTCGTTGGTAATTCTTCGACGTTTCGGACGTCACGTTACGTCCATAGTCTCAACGGAACGTAACCCGTCCGAAACGTCAAAAAATTACCAACGAAAGCTTATTAAATAAATCAGATACAACTATATCGGATACTTTCTTTTAGCAAACTATTCTTCCCGAACTGCCTCAATTCCCAAATGTTTCATTTCCCAAACTCGCGCTTTTCTCCGAAATAGAAGAAAATCCTGATATTTTTTTAAGCCGTTGTGTAGAGCCCAATAGGTTAGGTTAGGTTTGATTTATAGAAATTCTGAAAATTTTACTGTTTTCAAAAACCTAAGTTTGGGAAATGAAATATGTGGGAAGTGAAACAGTTTGGGAAACATAATTTGCTAAACATTAGTAAACCAACTATATATATAACCTGAATTCCCGTGACTTCTAATAGTAAAGAAAACCCTTTATTTTATAACGTATATCCGAATAAACATATTTTTTTTGCCATCATTTTGTATTTTTTATTTAATCGGAATTTTTAAGACTATTTAACGGCACCGAGGTTTGAATTGTGTTTTTTTTTGCAATTTTTGTAATAACACATTGTATGACGATATTATTTACTAGAAGGTGCTCGCAAATTCATTCGCGTATGAGGAAAAAATCTGGAGGAGGACTGGCTGAGGATCATGCTGAGACTTTGGAGAGACCTATGTCCAGCAGCGGAATTTAACACGTAGATGATGATGATATCCTTTAATTGCGCATAGATAGTTATGCAAAAGTCACTGATTATAATCAACTCACTCCATATAACGATTGGGAACAATGAATCCCACCAAAAACATTTCATGTAAAATTGGCAGCCAAGTCTCACAAGCTCATGACGCTTTCGCTGTAAAAAAGTTATCAGATCCCAGGAAAAACCAAGCCGTCAAGCTCTGACTTTACTGACCCTACACCTTATCTAAAAAAGTATGGCTTTAACTGGTTTGAAGCCCCTAAGCCCTGATTTTACTAACCCTACTACCGTGCCCCCAGATTTCTCAGCGGTGTCTAAATTAATAAGTTAGCTGTCAATGTCAAGTTTTTTTTTAATTTTCTGACTAATCCATGTAGACTAAAGTAAAAATTTATTCATACGAGGAAAGTTTACAAATGTCATGAAAAGTGTTTAAAAAAATATACCTTAAATAAAAAAATGAAATGAATTGTTATTTAACAAAATTTTTTATTAGCCTCATTTTTTTAACAACATCGGGGAAGTACCCACTAGTCCAGCACTTGCCCCTATGTAAGTATATCGTCACTTGTATGTTTATCGCCGTAAGAATAAAATGTATTGAAATATATTTGACACTTTGGATGCTACAGAATATTCCATGCGGACTGTATTATAGGATCACTGTAATCCTATACCTATAGGTACCGTACGTCAAACAGCGAAACTTTATTGTGAAACGAAGTAACGTCAGATTTAATTGCAAATACCTACTTTGCTTAATCGAAAATTGACACAAATAAACTTACCGCTTTTATTTCTTTAGAAAGCGGTTTTACTGGCTTACACATATTATTTTGTTTTTAAAAATGTTAAAAATTAAACCCTAATGGTGCGTCTACGCTAAACAAGCACGAGCCAAGCTCAATTCGTGCAGTGTGACCGAATTACAAGCCTCGAACAAGATTCGAGCATTTGGTTCGTGCTCGACTGTACTTCTCAACACAAAGGGGTTTGCTTGCATCGCGCTCGCATTGTAGGTTCATCGTAAGTCGTAAGTCTACAGAAAACGCCGCAAATGGCGACGCTTCGCTCGTGCTCGGCTCATCTAGCGTACTTAGGCGCACCTTAACGCACCGATTCGACTACGCTAAAATAGGATTATTTATAATTTCAGTACAACATTTTTAATACTATCCTACCATTATTAAACTAAAACGACATATTTGATTTAAATTTTTTTTGGGTTTCTTGTATATTTGTATGAGCCTGCGGCTTCAATGTCAAAACGGCTTGATGGATATCAATATTTTCTTTATTTCTTTGTTCACTAGTAGATTGTTATCCACAAGATCATTATATAATACTTTTTACTCGATTAAGCTGAAGCAAAAAAATACTTTTAGATCTGTCACCATGCTCTGCCCGAGTACAGAACGGAACATCTACAAGCTACAACCATAGCAATAGAAGATATAGCAGGTTACTTAAACGTGTCCGCGGTATACTGTCCACCTAAGCACAAAATAACTCACAGCATGTATACAGAGTTTTTCGGAACACTTGGCAATAAATTTATTGCTGGCGGGGACTGGAACGCTAAACACAAGCATTGGGGTTCCAGACTAATAAACACCAGGGGCAGACAATTAAAGAAAAGCATAGAGGACGCAAAACTCCTTACTATCTCCACTGGCGAACCAACGTACTGGCCGACAGATCCTAGAAAAATTCCTGACGTACTAGACTTCTTCATCACAAATGGGTTGTCTAGACATTATCTCAAACAAGAAGCATGCCATGATAGTTGTTCAGACCACACCCCTGTGTTACTCACAGTGAGCTCTATGATAATTGAAAAGGAAAGCCCAGAAGTCCTTTACAATAAAAACACAGATTGGACAGCTTTTAAGGAATATTTAGACGAAAAAGTTAATTTAAAAGTTCCCCTCAAAACTGCAGATGATATTGAAGACGCAGCTAAATATATTACGGCTTTAATCCAGGAAGCTTGTTGGTTAAACACACCAGAAATCGATCGCACAAAAAGAACTGTTAACTATCCTCTAGACATCAAAAGAACACTACTTGAGAAAAG
Organism: Hedya salicella; assembly: GCA_905404275.2. Lineage (NCBI taxonomy): Eukaryota > Metazoa > Arthropoda > Insecta > Lepidoptera > Tortricidae > Hedya > Hedya salicella. The sequence continues at coordinate 15,399,336 of FR990112.1, read as the reverse complement.
GCGGCTAAGGAGAGTTTGGCATCAAACGAGACTAAACAGTGATAAAATCGAATTTGACAATGAAGCCAGAAAGCTTAGAGAAAAACTACAAAACTGGCACAATAACACTCTAGAGACACAGTTAGAATCCCTAACTGCAACTAAAGCAACCAACTACTCTTTATGGAAATTCACGAAAAACATAGAACGACCTCAGTTAGCTAAACCGCCAATTCGAGATGATAATGGCTGGGCACGCACTCCACAACAAAAGGCAGATGCTTTTGCCAAACACTTGCAAAACGTGTTTTGCCCGAATGCCGCTTGTGACCTAGAATTTGATGAAGAAGTAGAAGCCATATTGGGCCAGGCTCTTCAAATGTCTCCCCCGCCATTCCCTGTAACTGTTCGAGAAACGTGGAGAATAATCAAGGATCTGAAAGATAAAAAAGCACCTGGCTTCGATCTCATAACAAAGGAAGTACTGAAAAACCTACCAAGAAAAGCTGTCGTGTTCCTGACAACTCTATTTAATGGAATCCTAAGAGTACAATACTATCCGTACTTATGGAAAGTCTCACGCATCCTAATGATCCACAAACCAGGGAAACCCGCTCACGACGTTACTTCATACAGGCCGATTAGTTTACTACCGATCTTGTCAAAAGTCTTCGAAAAATTACTTTTGCGAAGAATTCGTCCCATCCTGGAGGAAGAAAACGTTATACCTGCCCACCAGTTCGGTTTCAGACAACAACACTCTACGGTTGAGCAAGTCCACAGGGTTGTGGAAAGAATAAGAAAATCACTGGAAGAGAAAGAGTACTGCTCGGCAGCATTCCTGGATATTCAACAGGCATTTGATAAAGTATGGCACAAAGGACTGCTCTGCAAGATACGCAATTATTTGCCTCACAGCTATCTTATCTTATTCGAGTCATACCTGTCAGGGCGCCTGTTCCAAGTTATGGAAAGCGAAAATACCTCGAATCTCCTAGATATAAAGGCTGGCGTACCCCAAGGCTCGGTATTGGGACCTGTGCTCTATACAATATATACAGCTGACCTACCCCAATTAGACAGTATTACGACTGCAACTTTCGCGGATGATACTGCCATACTAGCAAGCAACAAGGACCCACAAAACGCAACCACAATGCTGCAAAATGGACTAGACAAAGTAACGAAGTGGCTACAGAGATGGAGGATAAAAGCAAGTGCATCCAAATCAGCGCACATTACATTCACACTGCGGAAAGGAAACTGTCCACCTGTTAGACTGGAAAATGCAGTACTTCCCCATGTCGATAATGTACGATATCTTGGATTACATCTAGACCGACGACTCACGTGGAATCATCACATTAAGACAAAAAGAGAAGAACTGCGGTTCCGGTTCAAGGACCTTTACTGGTTATTGGGAAGAAACAGCAAACTATCCATAGACAATAAACTGTTGATCTATAAAGCCATCCTGAAACCGGTATGGATGTACGGAATACAATTGTGGGGAACTGCCTGTAACTCCAACATCTCTATGTTACAGAGAATTCAAAACAACATGTTGAGATCCATATCCAACGCCCCGTGGTTTACAACCAACACGGAAATCCACGAACACCTTAAAATAAGTACAGTGAAGGAAGAAATTAGCATTGTGACTACAAAATATCAGGAAAGATTGAAACAACACCCTAATGAACTAGCAGTAAAGTTAACATTTAGAGACTATGTGAAAAGACTAAAAAGAAAAGATGTCTTCTCAGATTGAACCCGACTCCAACATAATGGAACTTAAATGAGTAGATGCCCTCATTGGAGGACACACTCGAAATGTCAAGTAACACTTAACCAATCTGCTTATAGTTTTACTGATTGCAGATGAAAAGTAGAAAGAAAAAAAAAAAAAAAAAAAAAAGATCTGTCAGCCAAAACATTGGTCTATGACTTTTGAACCTAAATGTAAATAGTTATTATTGTATTGTTTATAGTTTGTAGGAATTTCAAACTGTCTGACAGAGAGATGGGGAGACAATCGAACCTTCAAATATCCCGATTTTTTCTTCTAAGGTACGGAACCATAAAAACTTAAATCGTATCGCAATTAACGTATAAGGCTTCTTAAAGTTATGAAGGCAAAAACCTTGTATGATTATCCTTACAGCTGTCTCATTATATGTGGCTGGCATTCATAGGGCCTTGGAACCTATATCCTAAACCGTTCAAAAGCATAAGGTTATAAAGCTTAGAGTTTCAAATATACTTAGGCCTTTCTTTGTGCAAAGTTTTGAAGGCCGTCACAGAGATTGGTCTGTACGCTGAGGTATGCCGGTCAAAGTAATGGAAATACATATGTGTATTGTATTGGCCATGATCGTACTGGAGCGATAGTATTATACTACTACTTATAATTTTTGCCGTGGTTTCGCCGTTTGGCAAAGGAATTTTGACAACTCATACTAACTAACTATATTATTCACATATTATATTATTCACTAGAATATTATAAACTTCGATCACGGAAGAGAAAAAAGTCATACATCCGTAGCCAAAATGGCAAAAACGTAACCCTTATAGTTTCGTCATGTCCGTATGCCACAGGCAATTTTTTACAAAAACTAAAATATTTATATTGATACAATTTGGAGTTTAGGTGTCTTGTATAAGTTGCTACTTAGTTTGACAGTTTAATAACAAAAAAAAAACATTTCTGGGGGTGGGCGATTCAGTACATTATTTTGGAAATTAATATGAAAAAAATGTACAAAGACAAAGCACATGATCGGATATATGTAGGTACCATTTTTGACTTATTGGCGAAAACCTGCGCTTCTCAGCAAAAGAACGAAAGTGCCATGAAGATAAGCCCTTTTGCTGGTGCACTTTTATATGTAATAAGTGGCAAACGGGTATACGAGCCACCTGATAGAAAGTGGTCATCGTCACCCATAGATAATGCAACACTGAAGGACTCGCCCAATACGATTGCCAATCTTTGAGTGCCCTGTCAACTCGCTTCTAGAAGAATCCTATATTATATCAACCTTAATCAATCATGTTAATCCTATTTTATAAATAGAAACTGCAGCTTTATCGCTATGAATCATGAATGTAGTTAGAACACTCAAGTTTGAATATAGGTGAAATTGGAATAATATTTATTTAATAACAATATCTATTTGAAAGTAAATACAGTTATCTAAAGAAAAGCTATGATAAGGGCTTTTCTTGAATGCAGCTATAGCATTCACAAAATGTGCGTCAGTGTCGAACGCAGCGCTAACGGACTGGCTACTATGATATGACCCGTAGACGCGTATAAACTAGTCGTTTTCATAGCTCTCGCCCTTGGATTCGCTTTCTTAAGTCAGTTTTGACAACCTGTTTGACGAACCAATATATTTTGACCTGATCTATGGAATATGTACTGAATCCGGCCCATTTAAGAATTACCCAAGTAGAAGTATATGTCCGTATAGATAATTTTACACAGATTAGTAGGGATGATGACTAATTTTTAATAGTTAGTCCGGGGTATGAAAATCAAAATTCTAATTAGTCCATTCGGTTAGATAATAAAAAAATATTGGAGACATATTTTTTTTTCATAATCAAAAAATAAAGGCGATCCATTGAGTCAAAATTCGCGTGACGTAACTCCTAGGTACACATTGTAGACGACGACACTAGTGACTTCACGAGCCCCCACTTCTGAACTTTAATGCGATATATCTGAGTATTTTTTATTATTTAATAAAAATAAAAATTGCATGTCCATTTTTTTTTATTATCTATCTGACGGACTAATTACAATTTAGATTTCCATACATGCATAGCATGAAACAATCGGATAAAATATGTCCGGTTATTTCGCTCTGACGTAACGTTGAAACCGGTTCAACCCACTTCCGAAGTTTTTGTGACTTGCGCACCGAGTCCTCACCCTACTCCAATGGTGGCATTTCCGTTTGTAGGTTTTCAATCCCCTCACTGAATCTATTGGTCAACGTCCTATGAAGTTTGCGGTCCCGGGTTCTAATCCCGGCAAGGACAAGTATTTGTGAGATGAGGACAAGTATTTATTTGTTCCCGGGTCTTGGATGTTCGCTATGAACTTATGTGTTTTATTTATCTATATCATGTACGTATATATATTGTCGTCTAGTACCCATAGTACAAGGTTTGCTCAGTTTGAAACTAAAAGACTAAAACTTTTAAACAAAAAAATAAAACCGACTCCAAAAAAACTAAAAAGTAAAAAATAACGCCATACTTCAGTTTCTTCAAATTACTTACAAGTAACCGTTTGTATACTCAATCTATACAGTATATACAATTAATCTTATTTTGGCGTCGGTGCCATATAAACAATGTGTAAAATATTGAAAATTGACGATTTATAACCGACTTCCAAAAAAAGGAGGAGGTTCTCAATTTGACGGAATGTTTTTTTTTTTTATGGATGTTGACCGATTACTCAAAGACTATTTGACCGATTTCAAAAAATTTTTTTTTTTGGTTTTATAGAAGGTACTTTCTAGTTGGGCCCATTTAATTTTGGTGAAGATCTGATGATGGAATCCATCAGGAATTGAAGGAACTCCTTAAATATTGTAGGCATACATATAGCGATTTTGGTATTATAAGAAACAAAATAAGCATTTTCATTCAGAAAGTGTAAATTGGTGAAGTGGAACTGATGCAGAAGACCACAGAATGTCATCGGAACTCCTCAATGATAAATGATTTACGGGTGGCTACAAAATATCTTGATTAATTTAGCTAAACAACTTCATAGTCACAAATTTAAATGTTCCTGATGAGAATGGTACCATCGAATTGATTTGATGATGGAGCCGGAAGGTAGGCACCAGATCTATGTAATAAAATAAACTTTTAAACAAAAAAGTAAAACCGACTCCAAAAAAACTAAAAAGTAAAAAAATCGGTCAAATAGTCTTTGAGTAATCGGTGAACATCCATAAAAAAAATAAACATTCCGTCAAATTGAGAACCTCCTCCTTTTTTTGGAAGTCGGTTAAAAAGTTGATGTGTCCAAAATTGTCTCTGATATTTATTTTACTTGCTTAGCTGTATGTATTTAGGTACCTATAGGTACCTAGGTGAAACCTAAAGGCACGTACCTAAAGGTACCTATAGGTACCTAGGTGATTGGGATAGGTACGGTGCCTAACTACAATTCACGATAAGTTCATGAGCTGTTAGGCTCGAATGAGCTAAATCACGTATTCTCTGGTCATATGTCAGTACCACCCATAGTGAATGTTACGCCTTTGCAATTTTATATGAGGCTCTCAGGTAGCAGGTATGTGGTCTAATACCTACTCATAAAAACCAGTCCTAAGTTTAAGTTCATCGATGTAATTTAGAATAGAGAATTAGCAATTTTTTTTAATGATCCGGTTCTTATTATGACCGAGAAGATGCCCGCAACTCCTATAACCATCTTGAGATACCCAGCTACCCGTGTCCAAAAAAATATGGAAATCTGTTTAGCTGATTTTGCGTGATGAAGCCAAAACGACACATACAAACAAACATAAAATACAAAAAAAATATTTTTCGTTTTAGTGACCTCCAAATAGTCCGTAACAATCATTTTTTTGAAAATATCTTCAATGTACAGACATTTCATTTTTACAACTTTATAATAGTATAGATAAGACATGTATACACGTACTGGGTGATTTGTGAGTCATGAGCTGGAGTGACAAGCGTGATGGAAGGGTACACGAAGCAACTTTTATTATGAGGCCAACCACTAAATCGCAAAAAAATCAGCTGTTGCATACATTTCGGATCTATCAATTAAATAAGTTAATAAAATAATTTCCTGACACAGGTATTTATACTTACTAGGAGATCCCAGCCTCGTTGACACTGTGTTTACTTTAAAGAAATAAAAATATTTTCATTTCCATTTCATTCATTTTTAATAAGTCTTAATTAGCGGTTTTTTTTTCGCTCCATAGAAAAAGTTGCTCACAGTGACTCATGAATCAACCGTTCCGTTGAAAACTAAATTCTAGGCACGTTAAAATCAAGAATCAAAGTATTTGTTTGTCGCGCTATAAACCTGATTGTCAATGTGTGAGTGGGGGCGTAAAAACGTACCTACCGTCGGCGTTGCACTCTATCATGATATTCGTTATACATCATGCGTAGCACGCGAACGTTAACTTTTTGAGCGGCGCAATGGCTGCAAAAAAATCTCCTCTATAGCTCTCACGCAGTGAGTTCTCGCTTGCAAGTGGCTCCGTATTACGTAAGGCTTGTGTTGCCTTCGGTACAGATCCCGGCAAACTGCTTGAACAAAAATGGCGAATCTGCGCATGTACATTTGTACGTATATCAGTTACTGCGAGGTCAAGGTTATGCTTAAGAAGTTTGCCAGCAACTATACTTCTACTATTACCTATTCTGACTGCGGGCCTGCAGGGTAGAAGATGTAGCTCCCTGTTTTTTAAGTCTTTATTCACTCCAGCCTTGAAAAGACCCGAATTGTAATTACTTGCAATTTAATTCGACGAGAAAAAGTCATAACCAATTTTTATTTTCTCCAACGTAGTTGGGTAAACAGTATCCTATAACCATCCGTGGATACCCAGCTGGGTATTTTTTTACTTTTTGGAAATCGTGTAGCTACCGGATTTCCAAAAAGTTGAAATCCATTTAGTCGTTTTGGCGTGATGAAGCCACAATGCCACATACAAACATAAAATAAAACAAAACAAACAAAATATATTTTTCAATTCAGTAACCTTCAAATAGTCCGTTACAATCTTTTTAAATATCTTCAATGTACAGACGTTTCATTTGTACATCTTTTTATAGTACCTATAGATATTGGTCAATGAGTTACTGGCAATTTTTAGTCGCGGCGTTCGCCATGTATTTCTGACTTGATATGGGTATGAAATAAAAGGGCTGATTTGCACATTTTCAAAAACAAAAATTTACATTATGATTTATGAATGAAAATGTGAATACAAAAACATTTCGCCCTCCCTGTGTAGGTCTGGCTAGGCCTCCTGTTACTAGTAGTGGGAATCAAGAAACAGTAATGTAATCCGCGGCCACTTGGAGTAGGGTCGGGATGCGGTGCGTAAGGACTGTGGAAGTGGGGGGGCCCCCCCATGGCCTAACTCGTTTGACGCACGGAATCAGGATCAAGTGTCATGATTTTTTATGGGCTATGACAGTTTTTTTTACAACTTTATAACCAACTAGCTTCTGCCCGCGACTTCGTTCGCCTTAAATTCGTTTATTGTGGATACGGGTATTTTTCTGGGATAAAAAGTAGCCTATATCCTTCCCGGAACTCCAAATCGGTTCAAATCGGTTCAGCGGTTTAAGCATAAAGAGGTAACAGACAGACAGACAGACACACTTTCGCATTTATAATAGTAGTATCGATTGTCAAAATTTCGTTCGTCAATAACCCCCCGAGTTCAACCCGAAAATAATAAATTGAATACGAAAAGTTTGCGAAAGACTGCAGGCAGATGCTGGATGCGACTAGCTGAAGACAGGGCTCATTTGGGGAGGCCTATATCCAGCAGTGGACTAATATAGGCTGATGATGATGTCAAAGGGGTTCGACGGTCGGTTTGATCAGGACAAAGCGCGACTAGTAGACGCGTGAATTCTCTCTTCATTGCGCGGTTGACACGCTCACCGCACAACAATTAATTGGCATAACACGCAATCTATCAGAAATTCGCTTTAGGCTAACTTCAAAGGCGTAAACTTACGTTGCGTGAATTGTATGTGCTTAATTATGCTTGTTGCTACGTGTGTATCTTGAAATATGCAAATTTGCCAAACTAAAGAACAATAAATGACAGATATATGCTAAAATATACTTGTCAAGAGTATTGTCGTTCACACGAATGGCAATTTTATTTAAAACTTATTAGCTGTGTGGTCAAAGAGGCTAAACTGTTAAGAGTAAATAATATGTTAAACACTGGTATATTATATGGGTATATACTTTGCGAGGACTATGTAAAAGTAAACCCGCCTAACCCAGCCAGCATTGAATTTCGTTTTAGATGAGGGTTCGGATTCCGCTCGATGCATTTTTTTTTTTCAACTTTTACGCATTAATATTTACATTTGAGAAAAAGGCCTGTGACATACGGACGGACGGGCGGATAAGACGAAACTATCAGGGTTCCTTTATAGAGAAAAAAAAATGTGCATACGTAACACTTATTTCTTTCAATTACTTTTTAGCGTGACTTTGATAATACTTTTTTATCAGAAGACATTTAAGAGCTTAAACAAATTAGCAAACAAGATATTTTGCAGGTAAAAGCGAATAATACGACAATATTATCATGATCAAGTACCTGTTTGCAGAATCTTTGATTATTTAACTAAGATTGTTATTACTAAAATTACTCACCATAAAGTGGACCGACCATGATTATATACAGAACGAGTATCAGGAATATTTTGGAGCGTCCTCCAAATTCTCTTGGTTTCACTAGAACCATCAAAGTATTCACAACGAGTCCGAACACTTCACATATGGCCTTTTTGAATTTATTGTCACTTTCACAACCTTTACTTGTAACGTCTTCTGCCGGTAAAACATCTTCTAGTTTAAAAACGCCGTATAAAAAGGAGCTACCATGGAGCACAAGCAGCAATGTAAAAATACCGTAGTATCCGAGAATTCTTAGTAATACACCGCTTACAACTGTTCCCATTGGTGTCCCCAAGTTTATACAAATGGTCACGATCCCTAGACGGAATGTCCTGTTTTCCACAGACGTCCTGTCAGCCATGAAGCTGTACATCCCCATAAATATGATGACGTAGCTGCCTGAAAACGCCGCCGGAAGAGCTTCTATAAGCACTGTCGCTGTTAGGGACACTTCCTGGAAATAATAAGTAGCTAAAATCAATCCGCTATTGACGACTATCTCTCCGATCATCGGGAATAGAATGCATATCTTCCTTTTCTTAGTTTTGTCGCTCCACGCTCCAACGAAAAGCACCAGGACAGCTGGAATGCCGGTTAGAAGGGGGAATTTCCAAGCTACCACCTTCGCGACTAACGTCTCAATTTGCTTCATCTCCTCATCCAATCCTGTGATGTTCCGCTGCTGGATTCTGTCGCAGATCTCATTCCCGTAGTTTAAATTCACGCGGCAGGATTTTTCCAAGTGCATATTCTGTACAGCGAAAGACGAGATCGCTGTGCAAAGCATGTATGTAAACAAACATGGTTCAACTGTTATTTCTCTCCAGAAAATCTTGATATCCTTCAGTATCTTCTTGGACTTTTCTTTCCATGTTCCTTTTAAGTTGCCCGTTAGCCGCGTTTTTGAGTTAGCTAAGTCCTGCCGCTCCATATCACCGACGATACGGCGTGCGGAGTGGAAGTAAAAGTGAAAGAGTTTCAATATTTGGTTCACGCACTTGATGTACCTACATATGGCGCGCCGGCGCGCGAGTGACTACGGCGTTAATCCGTGGGCCTTTACTATCGTTTCCGAAAAACCTGAGTTGTAAATGTCAATGAATTGAGGCGGGTTACGAAAGCGAGGCGCAGGCGCAGTGGCTGCATCTTGACTCCGATAACGAGGTCTCTTACTGCTTATTTATTCACTGTACTTACTCATCACCGTATTTTTTTCCTTGATAACGTTGCGCGCTGCGTTTATTTGAACCACGCAGAGCAGTATGGCTATGATATTGTTTTTTATGTCTTCTGTTTCTCTTTTTTTATGTTTTGTATGTTAAGCGATAGGTACTTTTTTCAAGATGATGATGGGTTCGATGAATAATTTGATAGGATACAATCAATATTAGGAAACTAGAAGGTATGCAAATACGAAATATACGAATGAAGTGGCATGATATTCATTTAAACTTACTCGATTTTCACTAATTATCACAGCATAACAAAACGGGACTAAATCGCGTATAAATATTATAAGTAAGTACTTATTCATAATTACCTGTTGTCGTTGGTAATTCTTCGACGTTTTGGACGATAGATAAATAAATCATATTTATATGCGATTAAGCCCTGTTTTGTTATGTTGTGATTATAAAATGGCATAGTCCATTTATAATTCAGTCATTGTCATAAAAATATGCAGTAATTATAACTTTGCAGATTTTATTTTGCATAACTTTGTACCTAATGCGTAACGCAATTATTGTATTTTCTGAATAATTTGGGACATTCGTCCTTCATTATTTCAACTAAAACTATTTTCTCTTAAGCATTTACTCCCATTGCTTACTAAAAGCCTCTTCTGTCTCTTTTCTTTCAACTTCTTCACAACTTATAAACCCCCGAAGAAAAAAAAAGGGTGTTATAATTTTGACGTGTGTACCTCTTTGTTGCATTGTGGCTTCATACACATACTCCTTTATTGATAAAAAATGTCTAGATTTTATTTAAATAACATTATAATTACACGGTATTCAATATATTAAATTACTAGCTGTTGTCCGCGACTTCGTCTGCGTCCAGATGCAATTTATAGCTTACAAAGTTTCACCCCATTTTTCGTCCCTAAAAGGGATAAAATTTGACATAAGTTATATGTCCTATTTTGATATATAAGGTACATAACTGGAAAGTTTTATAAAAATTCGTCCAGTAGTTTTTGAGATTAAGTGGAACGTACATACATAGTTTCACTTTTATAATATAGATAGGATTAGAAATATTGTACATTATAAAATTAAATTATATCATTTTATTAATAACTTCATAGTGTTCGTCATTAAGGTATAAAATGTTTGGTTGTAAGGCATTTTTACATTTTTTTTTTAATGTTACGTCAATCTTTATTTCTTTAATTTCACAGGGTGCGAGATTGTAAATTTTATTGTTTAACCGTTTGGAAGCCATAGTGCCACAATTAATAATCGTATGGACAAGTCAGTAAGTTGTAGGAATTTATAACGCCACATTGAATGGAATTAACCAATTTGAGTTTGTAGGGTTCCGTACCAAAAAGGTGAAAAAGGTACCCTTATAGTGCGACACTGACTGTCTGTCCGACTATTAGAATATTTACAAACATGGTCAGCCCACATGTATTTCAATTCCAAAGAAGACATTATAGAATAATTATATAATTATTTTCTAAAAAAAAGGTCAATACGAGAGGGGGCAAAAATTTTAAGTCTAGCCACTAGGTCGAGTAGGATCTCATAATAAAAAGGCTTAATCTGCGTATTTACGTTTTTTTTTACTATGCTTTAATTTCGTTTTATTAAGGATAAGTGGAATAAAATGCCATTCCCCTTTTTATCTCCAAAGTTCACCTAGCGAAAAATCAGAAAATATCTGTAATTATACAATTTAATATCAAAATGACACGAAAATTATATTTACATATCTGTCTGTGTTCCCTTTTTTCATCACCAAAAAACATTTTTGAATAACCCGGTTTGGTAAAGTTTGCCCCTAATTTGTATGTGACGCCATAGACAACAGATGCCTCTGTTATCTATGGTGTCACATACAACTTAACTCAACCGGCAAGTTAAGTCAGAATAAGTGAAAGTTTGTACGGAACCCTCGTCGCGCGAGTCAGACTCGCACTTAACCGGATTTTTTTCTGAGAGGTTACTTCATCTAAAATTTTCTCAGCTATGCTAATAAAACCAGTTCACCCATTTCATCAGCTTTTTTCTAGACGGGGTTTCTCATGGATTCAGCGATTAGTTTAAAAAAGAGAGATAAAGAAATATTTTGAGTTACTACACAGCTACCATACTAGCACCTGACATACTAGGCCAAATGATTCTTAATTAAATATAATTAGTTAAACTGTAACAACTGTTCAAACTCTTTGAGTGTCGTTATCGCTGGCGATTTGCTATCGCTCCAACTGTCTTAAAACAAACACATTTTGTTGGAAACTTTGTACTTACTCATTAAGATACTTATAAAGTAATATTCACCCTCGGATCCACCCGAATAACCAGGCATTGTGTAGCCTATGTTTCAATTTCAATTCATGATTCAATCAATCAATCAAATAATGCTTTATTCAAGTAGGCCTAGGTACAAGCACTTTCGAATTGTCAGGTACACTGGACAGCATAATTGCGTGGACATTTGTCTGAAAGTTTGCTTTGCAGCGAAACGAGACGCCATGTATCCGGTAACGACATTGGTTTCATAAGATCTTACTAGATGGCGTTGATAACATCAAAATATTTAAAAAAATTCTCGGTTGAACTTACGATTGCCAAACACACACGGCAAGGCAAGTCACTCAAATATTCCATTTACATTATGGAAAGTATTTTCAGAATCCAGTATTTTTTAATGCACCTTCAATTAAATATTACTTAGATTCACCGTCATATATAAACCAAAGCCATCGATGATTTTCCTAATTCAAACACAAAATACAAAAACGCTTTTTTTCGTATACCGTGTTCGAAAGGATTTGAACCCGGAACATTCGTCGTATAGATCAAGTCATTAAACCCCTTAGCCATCAAGCCATATTCGACATGGATGAAATTTATAACCGTATTTATAAACACTAATCACCTACGTTTGCAAGGCATGCGTTTAGTGTTAATAGTTTTTTTAAGTTTATTTTTTACTGAGATTATTTAACAGCTGCTTAAACAAAACATTTTTATTTAAACAAATAAATATTTATAATTAAGTCACATGTTGAATAGTTGTTGAATAGTGCAACAATTATATAAAAATAACCGCCCATACTTAGAGGGTAGACTTAAGATTATGAATATACCGTAATAGTTTTTATGGAAAGAAACTGTTCGTTCGTTCTCTTGCGGCTGCCGTCCGTTTGATTGTATTTTTGATTGAGTTTTAGTATGTATTCAGTTCTTTTATTTTGTAATAATGGGTCCTCATTGCAATATTGACTTAGCCACAATGTTACAAAAAATTAGTTTGCATAGTCAAGGCAAAAATTTGACAGAAATTGCCACAGAAACCGGTGTGAGCGTAAGTATTATTGTTTACATTTCTTTCTAGATTTTTTATATTAGTTACATCTGTATGCTATTTTAATAATGATTATACATTTCTGAAAATTGTTACAGAGGAAAACAGTTGTGTAATGGGTGCGACAATTCACAGAGGAAGAATCATATAGGATCTGCACCGCCAAAGGATCGGTAGACCTCGACTTATAAGCGCACAGCGGCGTCAAAGCATGGTCCAGGAATATGAAGAAACCCATTACACTCGTTTATTTAACATAGGCGTGGACACTGTTCGCCGTGTTCTCCACACAGTGAGGGTTTACATCCTCGCAAGCATGCAGTTAAACCCTTGCTGACTCCACAGCTCAAAGAAGCGAGACTAAAGTTTGCTCGAGAATACTTAAATGCCGATTGAAGTAATGTCATTTTCACTGACGAAAAAACGTTTCACTCGTCAACACGGACGTTTTAGCTTGTGGTGTCGAAATAATACGCGTTATAATAACGATCACGTGGTGCCCAATGTGCTATCTGGTCGCATTACAGTGAATATGTGGCGTTGGATGAGCGGGGCTGACCCGGGAGAACTCGTCAGAGTGCCCAGTCGGGCTAATTGCTAATTACGTCAATGTGCTGGAGGATACCATGATTCGAAATGTGTATCCGGACGAAGAATTACCCATAATTTCATTTGTGCAGGATAATTGTCTTATACATCATTCCCAAAGTGCGATTGAGTGTTTTCGCCGGCGTTATAATATAAATATAATTTCGTGGCCTGCTAGATCACCAGATTTAAATCCCATTGAAAACCTGTGGCTATACCAATGAAGGGTTGGACTAAAGCAAAGGGGGTCCCGACCCTTGGAAAATTTTTCATCAGTGTGATGTCATATTGACACTTATTTTTTATGATGTTATCGTATAAAGGACGCTGAAATAAGCAAGTTTTGTATGGGCAACTTTTCTCTAAAATCAAAAATGGCGGAGATATTCGCCCTCAAAGATTTAAGTTTTTCAAGGGAGCTGGGAAAATTTCGATGGTTGTTGGTGTTATTACAACACCTATTTTTTATGATGCTATCGTATAAAGGACGCTAAAATAAGCATGTTTTGTATGGGAAACTTTTCTCTAAACTGGATAATTACCAAGATAAATGACGGATTATAAAATGTAAAATTTTCAATGATGAAATGGGTACGTATTGAAAACATTTTGAATGGTTTTAAGTAAAGACCCACTGCCTAAAAGTGATACTCTATAGCTTTTTGCTTAGGTCAAAAACCGAAAACTGTAGGTTAGGTTAGGTTTGTTTATGACCATGAATAGCGGAGCGAGCGAAGCGAGCTGAGCGTCAGAATGCTTGCTTACTTTATTGCAAAATGTTTGGAAGAACTGCGACAAAATGGAACATGGGTCAAAAACCGAAAACTGTAGGTTAGGTTAGGTTTGTCTATGACCATGGATAGCGGAGCGAGCGAAGCGAGCGGAGCGTTAAAACACTTGCTTGCTTTATACACACAATTGACAGGTTAGATTAGGTTTACAAGAGAATGAAATGCTATATTGAGCGAGCAAACAAGTACGTAAAGTTTAATTTTTTTTTTTAATTATTTTTGAGTTTTTCTTTGTTTTTACTTTTACAATATATTTTTTTTAAGTTATACTTGTAATTTTTCTTAGTAAGTGGAGATAGGGTTACACTGATGTTTATTAGTAGTTAAACAGGGCGTCATTGCGTTAAGTATATTTTATTTTTATATTTTTCTATACTATAATAGTAAATAACTACATTTTTATACTACAAAACGGGACTCAATTACATATTGTTTTTTTGCATATACGCTATTTTGTGACAGTATTTTTAACAAAAAACGGAACTAAACTGAACTTTTATTTATTAACCTTTTTAACGCCAAAGACGGCAAATCACGTCATCGAAAATTCGTTCCACTGAAACCAGCGTCGGTATATGCCAACCAAATTTCATGGTTCAAATTTATTCTCGTTGGACTACTCATGTTCTGATGAGGGCTCAAAAGGAGCGATCGTGAATATGAATATTCTCAGTAAGCATCAAAGAGTTACTTAATCGTGGTTATTAGAGAAATAAATACTACCTCTCTAATCAATTTGCAAAATATATATCGAACAGACATTTATACGCCTGGAAAAATAAGTCAAGCAACAAAAGTTTTGTTACGCCTAGAGCTATTGATAAAATGATAATGATTTATGAGCTCCGATGTGTAATGTAATGATGCTAGATGTTACTTATATTTACAAAAAGCTTGTATATAACACTAAAAAGTTCCACAATTCTAAGAACGACCTGAGACTGTGCCTGATTACAAGTTCATTCACCTTGGCTATTATTTTTGTTTGTTATAAACAATAATTATTCAATATTATAAAGGAAAAACTCAATGCGACCTACTTAATTGCAAGCAGGATTTGAAAGAAGAGGTCGGAGACCTCTCTCGGGATCGAAACCGGTTTTTTTTAATCTTCCTAAAAACACGCTGTTTCTGGAAGGTTTTAAAACTGTATTTAGGAGAAGGGAAATTAATCACAAATCACCTGATTTAAGTTCTACAATTCTAATAGAATTCTCGAAAATCTCGTAATTCAAAGAAAAAAACTAATCGTTATTTCGGATATTTTGTATGAAAAAAGTACCGGTTCCAATCCCTGCTCTCGAGCTATCCCGATTTTGAAGATCAATTTTATTATATCATTGTCAAATTAAATAAATAGTAGCACAAAACAAAAATCACTAACTTCAATCAATATGCTTCGCTGTAAGTGTTTTTTTTTTTTAATATTTCAACTTGAGAGTACTGCTCTCATCTCTGGACCGGAGCGCCCCAATATCAACTTCTCCCCTTGGACTCCATCCAACGCAGAGCAGTTCGTATTGTCGATGATCCCGAACTGACAGACAGCCTACAATTACTTAGCTGCCGGAGAGATGTTGGCTCTCTGTGTTTGTTGTACCGTTTGTACAATAGGGAATGTTCTGAAGAACTTTTTGAGTTGGTGCCACCGTCACGTTGCTATCATCGCACCTCCCGCCTCAGAAACAAAGTATCTGGATGCTTGGCATCCACTATCTGGATGCTTGGCATCCCAAAAATAAACGGGCATCACGCTCATTTTTACCACGCACTTGCAAGTTGTGGAATTACCTTCCCCCTGAGGTATTTCCAGAGCGCTATAACATGGAATTCTTCAAGAAGCGAGTTAACAGGGCTCTCAAAGGTTGGCAAAATATGGGCGATCCGTCCGGTGTTGCACATATCCATGGGCGACGATGACTATTTTCCATCAGGTGGCTCGTCAGCGCTTTTGCCATTCGTTACATAAAAAAAAACTTCTTTTACATCAGAGCGCAGTAGCATCGTTGTCATGGGCATACCTCTCCTTGTCTTCAGGTTTCTTCACCTTGTCTTTTTCTTCTTTCTTGTAAAGAATGTAAAGCGCTCTGTGGACAAACAAACTTTGATATTGTTACATTCTAAGAATATATTTATACCTAATCTATTGAAATTTAAATGTTGTCTGGTAGAGGACCAGGAAAGGCTCCTTTGAGAGAAAAACTAACTGATAAACTTGTAACAATGCTCATATTTAAAATAATACCTAAAGAAAATACGGAGAGCAAATGCAAAGTCGTGAAACATGATGTAAAATTTTTAAAAAGGTCAAAAATGCATCCCACAATTAAAGGTTGGATACTAAATTCTTACATTACAACTCTGAAATCTGAATCACATAAATGAATAAAGAAACTTTCTAGTCAGTAATATAAATATATAATTAATTAAACGTCCTAATATGCACGATTTAAGAGAATCTTTTCTGGTACGCAACTTCGCACCACTCTGGATTGGAATTCCCTTTTGGCGTCAAAATTGCCATTGATTCACAACTTTTATTGTTTGAAGCCAGTGTTAGTGCAAACAGGCGTTTCTGTGTAAGGATGCCCGCTCACTTTCTATCAGGTGAAGCCAAAGCTAATCACCAACTCGTTTTCCATGAATGAAAAGTTGTAACTTACATGAATAAACAAAACGCTGGGACCGTCATGGCAGCTCCAATCAGGAAGATCGCACCAGGCAGAGACTTGATAGTGTTTTTATACATCTGAGTGTACATGGGCGTGTAGACCACCGGCACTAACGCCTCCACCAGCCCGATCAGAGAGCACATCTTAGCTGGAATGATAAATGGCATACAATATTATTAATACACTAGCGAGACCCACCAGCAACTTCGCAGCACGCAAAGGATGTCCATTGTTAGACATAAACCTCCCCAATGATCTCCACAATGACCAGTCATGCCCTCATCCAACGTTTTCACTTGATCTTCACCAGATCAATGGCCCTTCTTTTTGGAGTCCCTGCCACGCTGCGTCATCCTGTTTGTGCGGTCGCCACTCGAGAACCTTTCTGCCGCAATGCCTATTGGTTCTACTAACAAAGTGCCCTGCTCACTGCCAGTTAAATCTAGTAACAGCAACTGTATGAGCTATAGGTCGATGAGCTTGGTTCTACTGCGGATCTCCTCATTTCTGATTAGACCACGCAAGGAGGCTCTAAGAATAGCTCGCTCCTTTCGCCTTTGTGTGACTCTTAGCCTTATGAGACCCATTGTGAGTGACCACGTCTCAATGCCGTATGTCATCACTGGCAACACACACAAGTAGAAAGTATCCTGTAACTATCTGTGTCCTCTATTTATCCTGAAAGACACTTATCAATTTGTTCAGGTTCAACCACCTTCGTCCTCAGGGACCTAGTAGCGGTGACCCTGAGTAAGGCGAAGACGGAGCCGGAGTAGAGCAACGCGCTGGTAAGAGTCAGCCGGTAGACTCAACTCGAAATGTCTTTGCAAGTCGTGGCTATAATACCTACGACGGCATGCGATATCTTGAGGTTTTTATGATGTATTTTCGACAATCTATAGAAGTGACACTGGCACTTTATACAAATTAACGATAAAGGAGCATCTCGATTAGATTCTAGAGTTACGAGCATAGCGATCCGAAGAAGTCTTCTATAAAAACGTTATTTATTGATATTATTGAAGGTAGTATGTACTTCTATTACAAGCCAAAACACGCTTTAAGTGCATTTTTAATTAATATTAATATAATTAATAATTAATAATAATAATAATTGCTCGAACAATGCCTGAAAACTGTTACACAGAATCGAGACAGATCAAAATCTAGAATTTATCCTTTATTTTCGTGAAAGACACTCACCAACTTGTTCAGGCTCAACGACCTTTGTTCCCAGGGATCTGATCGCAGTGACCCCAGTACCCCCAAATAAGTCGAAGACAGGACCGGAGTAGTACCACACCTTGGTAGGAGCCAGTCCGTACACGCAACTCGAAATGACTTTGCAAGCCGTGGCAATGATACCTATGATGGCATCATGCATTTTGAGGTACTTGCTGAACAATGTGACTGCTATTGCTGTTCCTGAAGTGAAAAATACTAAGATTTTGTAGGGACCAATAACGTTCCTTTTATCCCTGATGAAAAAAGACGGGTGTAGCAACTTTGACGTATGTATTTATGAGAGATATATAAAAATTCGGCATTGCAGCGCTTGAACGGATGGACCAATTTTGATTTAATGTTTCGTCTTTGAAAAGTGACTTTATCGAGACTATTTTTAGCTAGGGCTTAAGAAAATTGGTTCAGCCATTTCAAATTTACAAGGTTTTTTTCTAGAAGTGTCAGGTATTTTTATCATTCCAACGTTACAATAAATGAAATCTTTGAAATATGACATTAATTAAATGTTCAACAGAGAACATAGGTACCTTATAAATGCGAGTCATTGTCATTTAATTCGGATATAGCTTTAGTTGGCGTAACTGGTCCCAGATTCGAAGACGAATCTCAGCAAGAGCAAATATTTGTTTGATGGGCCCAAATTTATTCTTGGATTTTTTCTATTAATTAATTAATATAAAAAATTTATTCAATAGAATGGAAAATGAAGAACCTAAATATGTACTTACCACAAATGCCCACAATTGTGGAGTAAGTAGTAAACAGACTGATCTCGATGTCGTTCATCTTATACTTTAGTATCAGGAACTGGTACTGCATAGTTGCTTCACCTAAAATAATGGATTTATTTATATGACACTACAATAATTATAAGTATCACTGTAAAAGTGAACTTACTAATTAACAATGTCGCTGCTCTGCGTTAGGGTGCCCATAATGCCGGCTACATACCCCGGCTGGAAATGCTGATCCTTTGACCGAGGAATGAACCAGCTACAGAGTTGTCTCAGGGTCTGATGTACATTTGTATATATTTTTTTATTTGCTTGAAAAGTTTATGAGCATTTAGATTAGCTCAGGGTCCACAGCCCAAAGGGTAATTAGGGGCGTCAAGGGGCCAGGGGTATTTGCGTCGGTTAGTTTAGTTCTTCTGTGGATATCCTCATTTTTGATTCTATCACGGAAAGGATAGCCGTTTGGACAATAAAGTCCTGGAGAGGCGACCACGCATAGGAAAGGGCAGCGTGGGACAGCCCCCGGCTAGGTGGACAGATGACCTCGTGAGGGTCGTGAAGAGTCGGTGGATGCGGTCTGGACAGGATTGCACTCTGCGGCGAGCTATAGGTATGGCTATTTTCAGCAGTGGACGTCCCTGGCTGATAGATAGACAGAACAATCTCGCACTCGTTAAGGTGCATATTGATTTTCTGCCTATTGATTACTCAGCAAAATGAATGAAGTTCACAATGAAATTACGCCAAACGTCACTCGGCCAAAGGAAACATCTAATTGAAAATCGAAGAAATGTAAGTCGGAAAATCGATAAAGTGTACTGTCTCGTAGGCATTTCCACGGCCGGATAATGGACACCAAGAAGTTGCATCGTACGAGGGATATAGTAAACGTATTAGTTGTTATAATTTCCCAATTAAATTCTGTTTCGCAGAGGTATAAATTGTAAATTTTTGCAAAGTAAAAATTCGATTATCATGAACAAATGTCACATGAAGAATTTTAAAATGGTATCTAAAACACAAAATGGCATAAACTATCCATCAGATTCTGAGTCCACATAACGCGTACTATCAAGAAAAACATGTATACCTTTGGGAAAGTTAATGTTACCAATTATGGTAGATTTAATAGCTATGGATCGGAAGCATTTGTTTATACATTGATCAGCGCTAGAGTGATGTAAAAAGCTTCTTCTTAACCGACTTAAATAAAAGAAGGAAGTTAATTGTTGATTGATTTTAAGAGTTCTAACATTTGGGGATTTCTTTGAGTGGCACCGACTCCAGATAACATTTATTGTATTGCTTGATGGTACCTTTCTCATCAATGTGAACAATAAGGTAAGTAAGGTGTGCACCACATAAGTTTGCTTCACAGTAATTATATGTAGGTGTCAAAGGAGTTCGACCGACGCAGTGGGAGGGGCTTGAGAATGACTTTACAACGGCCAACTTTCATGATGAAATAATTGTGCCAGGTACAACAGCTAGGTAGATAAGTAAATTCTAAAAAAACTTACCGACAGCAGGTCCAACGATGACCACGTGGGCTACAATTACTAGAATTATCTTCACTCTAATAGAACTGGGCTTCAAAACAATATTTAATGTGTCTAAGGGATTTCTCGGGTTGAAGAAACCTAACAAATTTTCACAGAAAGTGCCTTCTATTTCGACCCGTTTCATATCATGAACTCTAAAGTAAGTGTACACAAGGCCAAGCAGGTAAAATATAGTACTTATTCCAAAGATTCCTTGATAACCTATTGCATTTAATAGTATTCCACTAACGGAACTGCCAATTGGAAATCCCAGGGTCAGTATAATGGCAGCTATGCCAATTCTAAACGTGCGTGACTCCGCTGATGTTACATCGGCTAAGTAACTATAGGAACCCATTAAAGCTATGGTTGCACCACCTGATAATGCTGTTGGTAGCGTTGCTACGAGCGCGGTGATAAAAAGTGACCATTCTTTAAGGAAATGTGTCGACAGCAGCAGCCCAAATGAAGACAGCATCTCTCCGATCATCGGTATCATCATGAGCGCTTTTCGATTCCCAGTTCGATCACTCCACGCTCCTACAAACAATATCGCAATCGCTGGAATACTGCTTTGCAAAGGTATTTGCCAAGTCGTCATATCAGCTACAATTGACTGGACTTGGATATTAATGTTTTCTTCATTACACCTTTCTCTTGTATAGTTCAGATCAGCTATGCACGCTTTATCCATTATTAATCGATTAACAGCTATATTGTATAAAGCAATTGGGAAAACGTAGCATACCAAGAATGGTTCTATGGTAAGAAATGCAATCGCTGTGCGTATTTTGGTAATCCAGGATACAGGTTCTTTTGCATTGTCGTTATCATTATTTTCTTTGGGCTCACTGTCGCTATTGGTATCGGATTGTTGAAGTTCTATTTCACTAGTTTTCATCTTCGAAGCTTTTGTAGCTTCTGTGTTTATCACCAAATTGATTTTAACTTATGTAAGCAAACGGATACGGGTCTGTATGTCTATAAATACGGTTTGGTACTGACGGTACTAAAGGCTCGAAGAGGATCTAGTTTCTAGAAAACGTGTTCTTGTTCATTAAAGGGATTCCACAGCGTCGATGCTTTTATATGTTTGGTTTATTTTATACGAATGACCTGGGTAAGTAGGAGCGCTATATACATGAAGCTTAATGGATACATGTTCGTGACCAGTAGGTATATGAATCTGAACATACTCGCATAATCAAAACCGGTTTTCTATTTTGATCACCTGACGAAAGGACGAAAGGAGTGTTATAAGTTTGACGTATATATCTGTGTGTCTGTTTGTGACCTAGTCCCTTAACCGGTGGTGAACCAATTTCAAGTTATTATTTTTATTTTCAAAGGTGTGTTTATCTGGAGTTTTTTTTAACTATGGTTCAAGAAAATCGGCTCAACCGTTACATATTATCATCATCTATCAACACCAAGCGTGTCGGGATTTTTATCAGCTTACCGATTCATATAGCCAAATGTCAGTGGCAACGAAATTTTTAAACTTTTTTGAAATATACATATCTACCTTGTAACGCGGCAAACCTCTTTGGCACAATACTGGCCAGTAATAAATTGCATCGGGAAAGTTTGAGTTTCACGATTGTCTTTTGTTTGTGGGAGACGGGTCCCGACTCATTTGACTTGAACTTGTGCTGCGTAAATTATGAAAGAACTGAGATTTAAAATATATTACTAATTAATGTGCTGTTACAAAACTCTAAAACTGTAAAAATTGTACGGTATTTCGCAATATTGTGTTAGATTAAATATCTACAAGGGCTGCCACTTAGCAGTTTTTCACTGGAAACCTATCTGCAGTCTACAGTCGCACCTCGGCCGACGATTCCATCCAAAGCCTTCCTGGAAAGCTGGAAATGGATAATTGGAAAGGGAACTGAATCACCACAACCGTCCTACCTTCCTGCTCAGATAAGGTGATTTCCATTTAGTGCCGCGTACTGACTGAATCCCGTTTAGTTTAAGTTTTTATTTGTATATAGTCTATTTTTATTATATGTTTTAAATTACCACGTCCTATCTTTTATTCCCGACGACTAGCCGGGCTACAACCTAATGGGGTAAATATTTATTAAATGATGTATGCTTCTATTCAACTTTAACTTACAGTATTCTAGTTGGTGGTAAGGTACGAGTAACTTGAAACCTTTATAACTTGTATGAGTAGCAATACAGGGTGTTTAGCACATGGTTGGCCAAAACGTAGCAAAGAGATGGAAAAGTGGGGGGATGCGGGAATGTCAGATTTATAAATTTCTGGCATAAACAATTTAAAAGAAGTTTTCAAGGCACAGTTTGGTGTTTAAGTAAAAAAAACAACAAAAAAAATAGTTCTATGGATACTTCTCGTACCCAATTCTTGACATCTATTCTCTATATCACATATCAGAAAGTACCTTCATTTACGGATGAGAAAAAAACTCACTATCCCTCTTTTTGCCTAAGCGAAGTTACCTAAAAAACATTATATAACCATCCTTGAATAGCTTCTTTGTGTGTGGGTTGATATCCAACTAAATATTTATATGTAATTTAAAAGCGATTTTTTTGGATGTTGTAATAATGAATGCATTTTATACATATTATATAAATATTTATTATTGTCTTAAATCCTAAGTAAATAAATTGACACATATGTGTACCCGCAATAAATCATAGATTAGATTTGATTATTTATTTCTCAATATAAATTAATAACATTATTAGTTGAGTTACGTGTCAATTTACTCTTTAAAGTTGAGATCGTCAAAAAAAAGACAACGACGAATTGAAAACTTTCTGCTATTTTTGAAATTAAAAACACAATACAAGTAAAATAAAAATTGACACAAGATTACAATACTTACAAATGTCAAGCAAAATGTAATTATAATAAAACAAACTTATAAAATAATGGCTTAATGTAGTTAATTTATAGTTAATGTGTCAAATTCATGTAAGTATTCTTAAGTATTAAATAAGGCCTTATCCAATAAAAAGCTTCTGAATTTGCGCTTAAATGTTTCATCAAATGTTTCGCACTTAAGTTCAGTGAGTAGACGCTTGGGTTCTTCATTGCGAGCGCCAATCGACGAAGAAACGTTTTTAAACGCGCATCATTACGGGATTACGAATATTTCCCGGTTACATTCGTACGTCCAAATAGTGACTTGTTACTTGTAACATACAAAATAATTTGGAATACGTACGATTGAGTCATCATGCGTTGCGATTTATAGTACATTACTGCAAAGGCTGCGAAATAGGGGATTGCCGGCCGAGTAGTTATACAAGACCGACAATCCCTATTCAAACATGCAATGAAATAATAAACAATACTTTTTTACATAATAAATATTTGTTTCCCACTAAAACGTTACTTTAATATACATTATAGTTATTCGTTCTTTTCGAAAAGAAGGTCGCTTTGCAGCCCATACATTTTTGTATGAACTTATTTATCATTATGTGTCCCTTGCCGCGCCGCACCCGAAATGTGAGACTTCGGGGACTATTATCGTCAATATTTCATTGCATGTTTGAGAAATAGTAGATTCCTGCACGTAACGAGGCTTTAAAGACACGAGAAGCCAAATAATTTTAAACCGTGCGAAACACACAACTTTTCACCCGACTACAGCAAGGAAAAAATGAAATTCAAGTAATACCAAAAAACTGGATACTTTTGATTTTTAACTTAACAAACAAATATTATAAAAAAATAGAAATTCGAACTTAAAACTATTTTTCTACGCTAGCTAATACAATTGACTTTTTTCCGAGGAGTAATTTATTTGAGCTACTGAGGAGAAAAAACATTGCAAGATTCTGGCAGAATACCAGTGATGTGGCTTATCAAAATTTAGCGCGTATTCGATACATGGTTTTTCTTTCATTCATTTCTGTTTTAGTTTTAAATATTAAGCATGGTTTCAATTTAATACTTATTTTTACATCGTGTAATCATAAATGTTGTAGATATGAGTAAAGTGTTTTCTATATAACTCTTACATTGTCATTTATACAGTGCTTCTAATATTTATGAGCGCTTGGTCTTATCAGATATTAGGTACTGCAAATGACGTATTCTTTATATTTTAGACTTATACATAAGTAATATCTTTAAATTTAAAACGCAGTAACATCGTTGTCGTGGGCGTGTCTCTCCTTGCTTTCAGGATTCTTCACAATGTCTTTCTCTTCTTTCTTGTATATAATATATAGAGCTCTGTGAACAAAATAAGCTTATATTACAGATTTAAGATCACCCGGGATAATATGGAACATTCCGTCGTTGTTGAAATAAAACAATTTAACGGATTATATCGCGTATATTATCTCATTTTAGTTCCCGACGTTTCGGAAGCTTTCCAGCTTTCCATGGTCCCGTGACCAACTAAAATGAGATAATATACGCGATATAATCCGTTAAATTGTTTTATTTCAATGAGTAATAATCGCGGAAACAGAAGAAAATATTATTCCGTCGTTGTGTTATGATAGATAATGAAACGCAGCGCTTTAAAATAAAGGCCTCTTTTTATACTAAAGGATGAAATTATTAAGCAGGATATATTTATAGCAGGATAGTTTTACGAGCCATTCATTTGTTTTGTAATTTATGAAATCTGCCAAACTAAATGATACAATTTGACAATTGCTCAAAATGATATCCCCTACCCTTTTGTCGCACTATTAAAGTCGCAGACTACGTTTAAAAATATTAAATTTAATAAACAGGAGTATTTGAATTTTAACACATCATTTGAAATATTTTTTACCTAAGAGTAATTTGAAGTAGACGCTAGTTCCAACCAAGCATTGAGGCACGGGATTAGGTCATATAAATAATAACAAGTATAATAATAATGAATATGTTACTACAAATGTAAACACAAAATAAACAATGAAATTGTAGATGTAAACAAAAAAATACCTCTAATATAAAACGTTGCAACTGCAAGTGCAGCTTTAAATCAAACATCACCTTACAACATTTTCATAGGATTTAAATAAAAGGTGCGCATATTAATATTAGGAACCTTATCATTGCCAGGTTAAGATAGACGCGGACACCGGTATTTTAGTGACCGTGAACTTTTATACGGATTATACGGACGTATTTTTTTCCGAAGATTCATTAATTATTACGTAATCTAAGAGATGACTCTAAGGCGCGCGTACGAAGCGTATTCGGATCGAGGAATGCGTTAGTTGATGTTATTGTTATTAGGTTTTAAAACTAGATTTACAAGTTTCTTAAAAGATTCCTTGAGTTTGACTTTGTGTTTATAAAATTAGAGTCTGTGTTTTAACCAGCATTAGAAGAACTTTTTAAATTGTAACTACATATTAAAGCTCGAAAACCAACTGATTGTACTAGAAACTAGATGCATGTGCATTTGCAAGTAGAATGTAGGCCGGCAATATTTTTAATTGCAAATTCGAAAAGAGCTTGTAAAAATAAAAATAACGATGAAATTCTTAATGATATTGATTTTAACTTACACGATTTTCACTTACTAATTATCACAACACAACAAACGCGATTAGGATTTATACGCGACTAGCTGCCCGCGCCAGCTTCGTACGGGTCCAAAGTGCCAAAAATATCGCAACACATCTTTATTATTACGGGCATACAGCTGTGAGACGATATATTTGGTGCTTTGGATGCTACAAACTATTTGACGCTGACTGTACTTTCTGCATATATTGTGTCTTAGTATATATGGAGATTTTCAGACCCAAAATTTTCACTTTTTCATGCATTCTTAGTATATTTTCTTATAATTACAAACACAACAAATAAAATACACAAATAGGTGCACCCGTTCTGAAGTGATGCACTAACACAAATTTCATCTACAGCCGAATAGTGTAGGTGTAGTAGTAGGGAATAGCCGGTACTGGCCTACCGTCAAGGCACTCAAGGTAATTTTGCTGTTATTAAATTTTATTTTTTTAACTCCACCTACAATACCATATCCATAGGCCAGGGGACCACACGCCCGTTGTTAAAAGAAATAGGAAATATTTCTAAGCTAGTCCGGA
This sequence comes from Hedya salicella, assembly GCA_905404275.2. Classification (NCBI taxonomy): domain Eukaryota; kingdom Metazoa; phylum Arthropoda; class Insecta; order Lepidoptera; family Tortricidae; genus Hedya; species Hedya salicella. The sequence continues at coordinate 15,372,741 of FR990112.1, read as the reverse complement.
CTGTTAATATTGGCCTGTTTGTATTTGACTTTTATTTATTTATAGATAAAGCACCGTTTTGTTGTATTGTAAATGTTGATGACATTGAATTCATTTACAACTTACATGAATACACAGAAGGCTGGGACCGTCATGGCAGCTCCAACCAGATAGAACGCGCCGGAAAACGTCTCGATGGTATTCTTGTATACTTGGGTGTACAAGGGCGTGTAGATAACCGGGACTATTGCTTCCACCAATCCGATTAAAGAGCACATCTTTGCTGGAAAGGGATAATTTACAATGATAATTTATAAAACATAAGAATTATCTATTTAAATAAAACAATTTTAACGGATTACATCGGAATACACTGAATTGGCCTATCTATCAGCTTAGCACACAAAAATATCAAGCATCTACCGCAATAATTCACGTCACCATAAATAAAAATCTCATCGTACTCGGCGATAGGTGAAGAATTAAAAAAAAAGTCATAACTCCGAAAATACGAAAAATTGTGGATCATTTATGGAGGTGATTTAGATAGCCCTCTAGGTCCTCTACGTCCCAGCTTCAGTATATCACTACTTCTTGGGACACCCTGTATATTGTTTAAAATATTCGTGCTCATCACGCAAGTACTTTACCGAGCCGGGATTTGATCCCGTCACTGCCATTTTCGCAGACCGTTGTGCTACCAACTTAACCAAATATTGTCGTCAAAAGGAAAAAATATGAAATAAAAATTGGGTTCATTTCAAATAGATTAACAAACTGGGCTTAAATTTATTGTGTCAGGAGCAATAATAAAATAATGATTTTTATTCTGTTAGTAGGCCACAAGGGCCCTTTTACAAGATTGACTCTACGGTGTTTCCAAAGAGGAGACCACTGAAGAGAAGAAAGCCGAAACAAACTCAAGAGTCAGTATTTTTTTCGAAATAATTCTTATATCTATTACAATATTTGTACTTAGCCTATCCTAAATATATGTTGTCAATTAGCTATTAGTGCTAACGGGATATGGTGAAATTGGACCTAAATAAACAGAGTATGGCAGCGTGTTAGTTCCATGCTCCTTTATCGTAACTAGCAAACCAATCAATCAAATCATAGATCCATCTATCAGTTTCTATTCAGCCACTGCTAAGTAGTCCGTTTCTTTATTTTGACACTAGTCTAAGTTTTAATTCACGACCTGATTAATCTGTGTGTCAAGTTTCGTTTAAATCCGTGCGGTGGTTAAGGTTTTAATAAATTACAAGCATTCAAACATACAAATATCTAACCAAATACATTTATTCAGATTATATGATTCCCTTGTTTCTATTTAAATCCAACAAACTGTCATGCAGTTTGACAGATATTCAGTGTAAAGTATAAGTATGTTGTTTTTGGATTTTTCCGGGTGGTTATGTCTATAAGTACATGTCTCTTCTTATAGGCATAACCACCCGGAAAAATCAAATTTCGCAAACCAAATATTAGAAAACAGCCATTCCTTGTCAGACAATCATTCTTTTAACACCTTATATGTTTGCGGAAAAGGATTACGTCTTAGTGTGCTTGAACAGTTGGAGATAGTCAGGTACAGCAATAGAGGTGTGATCATTAATGAACAACTAAATGTTACATCATCACCTTTGTTAGGTGTTTTTCCATCTCTTTCTGGAAATCCTATTCAGGGTATAAATAGGGCTGACCGTTTTGGACAACTCATTTCTCGGGTGGACGCCGGACCGTCAACATCTCCTGCATCTCCTAATGATGCCTCGTAGTGAGGCGAAACACGTGTCGAGGATTATACTGTTTGGTGTTGGTTTGTTGTATTTGCATGCGTATTTTTTTTATGGAAACTGCATGAAAATATGCGCTTGTGAGCACAATTTCTTGTCACATTTAACCAAGAAACAAGTTTGCGGAACAGCAAAGGAACTATAATCCATTGATCATCACAACTTGCCTAAGTTTACTTAAAACAACAACGAGAGTAAAGTTTATACAAACTCATATAAAGAATACCACGAAACATAAACTAACTTTAAAATACTCGTTGTCGTCAAGTTATTAAAACTTCATACATTGTGTCATTAATTACCTCAGTAAATTATATACTTACTCTTCAAGAGCTGTCTTAACATTAGGCAAAATACTAATGTTTAATAAATTATTTTGGACCATGGGCAACTTAGTATTCAGCTTGGCCCTAAAGCCATCACAGCTAAGAGTTAGGTCGTTAAATCTACTTAATTTTGTTATATAGTCACCAAGTTGAATTCCATTGCAGAACTGTGATATACATTATTTTAGTCAGCGTGAATACGATTTATCAGAAAACGGCTTTCTCTTAGAGAATACTGATTATTAATCATTAGGATACCGAAGTGTGTAAAAAAATATATTTTTGTAGCTAATTATTAGTACTCATATAATGTACCTAGCTTAGATAAAAGAGTTTTTAAATGGTTTTAGATATTAAAACACGATTTTCCAGAAGAGATGACAAGTTAACCGCTCGAATGTAGTTCACGCCATTTTCATGGCTCATATTATATATGTCTAAAAATATGAATATCTCGGATCTGCAATGGAATTCGTTTTGGTGCTCAGAGAAAAAAATGAAGTAGATTTAACGACCTATTTAATGGCCCAACTCTCATGTTGTTGGTGGTAAGCGTTCACCGTCGCCCATAGACACTTGCATCACCAAAGGCGTCACAAGTGCGTTGCCGGCCTTTCAGGTGGGAGTAGGCTCTTTACTTTCTCATTTAGACGAATGGTCTAAGAAGAAAGATGAACTCAGAGGTTGCACGTTAAATCACCCACCGATTGCGTAGGTAAGGACAATTTCTCTATATCCAATTCTTTTTTTAGCGCTCTCTCTCTCTCACACATATGAATTAAGTCAGGTTGAGCCGCTTCAACCTACCTCCATTATCCTAGTATGAGTGGCTGCAAATGGCATTCACGTTTGTGGTTTCACACTCCTGCCGCTGAATAGGATTACTGGCAAGGAGGCCTCAGATCTTAGTCCAAATTCAGGTTCTTTAAATAAGAGCACTTTCTCTTTTGAATTAAAATGCTAATTAGACTATTACAACCTGTGCACTTACCAACTTGTTCGGGTTCAACGATCTTTGTCCCCAGTGACCTGATAGCAGTAACTCCAGAGCCCCCGAAGAAGTCAAACACGGGACCGGAGTAGTACCAGGGTTTGGTTGGAGCGAGTGCGTAGACGCAGCTGGAAACGACTTTACTTGCCGTTGCTATGACACCGATGATGGCGTCATGCATCTTGAGGAACTTGCTGAACAATGTCACTGCTACAGCCGTGCCTGCAATAGAAGATTTAGTTTTAATTGTGGGTACGAAATATCATCATCATCATTTTTCTGGGTCTCGTATCATCCCATCTTTTCTTTTTGGTGCGAAATATTAAAAAAAAACGGTGTTGGACTTAGGATACATCCTTGGTTGAGATTTCCAATCATGGATGCAAAGGTTTTTTACGATGGTTTTTTAAATTAACAAAAGCGAATCGTAAAACTTTTCATTCATACAGTCTTTATGGCTATAGCTGAGCGTTATAACACTTAATTTAAAGTCGCTAATTCGACTGGTTATAAGAGTCTATTACTATTTAAAATAATAGATGCAAAATATTGTAAAAACGCTTACATTAAATAGAAATAAAGCAACGGATTAGGGATGAGATAAAAACAACGTACATGTAGCAGCATAGACTGCTAATTAAGCAATTGTTCTCTTGTTCTTCGCATTATAATCCCAGTCAACACTCCATTGTCTTGTGCATAAACATTTACTATTGCTAGATAATTGCATGACAAAGTTGAAAAGCATTAAAGTTTTTAAAAATTTGTTGGATAACATTTTCTTACCGACTATAAACCGAGATACAGCCTATCAAAGTTGAACAAAAAGCTTATACAGCTTGTATGCCTGGAATGAGTTTAGGTACCTTCATCTTTGTCTCTATACTAGCTCGGGAAGTTTATACTTGCCTCAATCTGCGGAAAATCTGACTAAGCAATTCAGCTTTGTGACCGAGTCGAGGCTTGAGATAAGCCGGGCAGTTAGCTGTCGGATTTGGCAGCAAAAATAATATCAACAGTAGCTTAACTTGTTTTTATCGCTGAAAACATCACTGAGCCACGACTGAAAGTTTGTTGATCATCATGATCACTAAACGCGTTGGAGACGACCATTACGTTTATTATATTACCACCGGCGATTGATATATTATATATTTTTTCATTCACATCAAAGCTTTATACTTGTTTGTGTGCTACTTTTCTACTTGGTAAATAATTAGGTTATTCGTGTAAAACATCGTACGTTGAATTTTTTAGCATATGAAGCTGAAAAGTCATAGCAAAATTATTTGGACCAAACGCCTGGAGGCTTTGGCAATAGTAGTACACATACATTAATGTGATAAAGAGTATCGCATCAACTAGTGAATAAAGTTAGAGATCCGGGAAAATATCAATTCACTGACCGGATAATGAATAACAGTATTACGTTCCAAAACTTGGATAGCCGACATAGCCAAATCAGCCGCCAATCTAACTGGGCTGGACATATCTGTCACATGCCGGGCAATTTGTTTCCTTCCAGAAGATCTGATGGGGGATTGACCAAGGACCAGGACACGTGGAAGAATGAGCGGGGTTTTTGTCCAGCCGTAGGTCACTCTAGGCTCTTAAATAATAAAATAAATAAATATAGGCGTGATGTCAGAACAACTCATAAGAATCTTATTTCAAACAGCTGCTAAGAAATCGTACGCGTACTGTAGAACTATTTCGGGAATAACAATTTTAATATTTTTGCCTAATATGATATCTGAACTCAACCGCATATAGTTATTATAAATAAATTGTTAGGGGGTTTCATGGTTAGCTCAATAAGAATTGATTTATGAGTAATAGCCGTCAAGGTTGATAGGTAACTTTTTCTTGTTTTAGGCAACTAAGAATTTGCGCGTGTGCACTGAAGGTAATGTACTGCTCTTAATATTATTACTGCGGTCCCTGGCATGGAGCCACGAGCTCTCGACAGCATATATAATAGCAACCCTTTACAAGGCGATTTGGACCCTGAACTTTACATTGCTAAACACAAACCCATTGTCATTTATTCATTTGAGAAAATCCCCTAATGTTAAACATCCACTTGATAGAAAAAATGGAACCGAGTGAGTGCGTTAGTTAAACGTTGATGTGAAAGTCAAAAAATGTATATTTATTCATACTTTTCGAATATATTTACCTACGTGTTACGTAACTCTAATCTTTACATGTAATAAAATTTGGATTGCGTTGGCTTGAAGCTTGATTGTTTTACAGCTTTAAGGGACTCCAGACATTTAACTTAAGCTGTAAGGTATATAAGTCTCCCCATCTCTTTCATTGGCGTCCTCGCGACTTTCTTTCATCTATTGGGATCAACCACTCTATGATTTTTTTAGCGAAAAAGATGGGCTGACTTATTTTTAAAAGGATTAGGACCAGACTGGATGACCAAAGCGTGGGACAGAGATATTTGGAATGAAATGGCTAGCCTACGCCAAAGCGGCAACTACTACTTATCTATAATCTATAACTAGTTATAATTTAGTAAATAATTTTAAGATTGTATGCAAATCTAATGACTTTATAATCTATTTTTTATTTATTTAATGTCATTGAATTGAATTTTATGTAATTTGTATGGAGTAGTGGAATAAATGGCTATTTTATTTTATTTTATTTTATTTTTATTTAGAAGGTATATAAATGGTTAAAACAATCAGGCCCTATTTAATAAACGTGACAGGTGACAATTGACAACGACAATTCGACGTACATTGCTGGGTCGCCGAGTAAGTGTATGCCTGGCATCATGATGGAGAAGTAATGTATGCTGAATTGTCGTTGTCAACTGTCACCTGTCAAGTTTATGAAATAGGGGCCAGAAGTATTTGATATGAATTTCAACTTGATGCCTCTACGCGTTCCTGAGAAAAAGGGTCTTGATAGAGAGACAGAAAGACGAACGGACGGATATTCGGACAACGAAGTGAGTCCTATAAGATTTCCGTTTTTACTTTTTGAGGTACGAACCCAAAAAGCGTGTTTCGCCTATCTACTGACAATTTAACTTTACTCACTACTTGATACTATTCTTAATGCATACTTTCAGAGCACAAAATGACCCAGTAAAGACTGCAATTCCAAAGCAATTAGTACAAAAGATTAAACTGGAATTTAATTGGCCTGTCTTTCAGCCTCATTCCATTTGAATCAGCTGTCTCGGTCCCACGTTAATTAAGGTGGCCTTTGCATAATTCTCGGCTAATCCTCTATCTTTTGCGACTACTAGAATAGTAATAAAGTGAAAGAAAAGAAAGAAAGAAAACATATTTATTCAACGCCAGCAACAAGAAATACAAATACAAATAACAAAAAAAAAGAATTGACGACGCTTAAAGGGGTCACCACTCAGCTTTATGCCACGGCAAGCCGTGACGCTGATTTTTGGTGGTGCCCTGTAACTAAAACTAATTTATACTTAGACCTAGTGGGTGATATCACGAACACCATTTTTACATCAAACATTAGTTTTAAAATTGTATTTTTATTATTATTTTAACAAATTTATCTACTTTGTCATTACTTATAAATCTATAAAAATAAAAAACCATAAACAAGTTAATTTGTATGGCAACACTTAAACAGCAAAAACGATTCCAGTTGATTTGATAAGTAAAGACCAAGCGATAATGTACAAATATAAATGTACTATAATGTTAAATAATTACCACTGATTTTAATTAAAAAAATACTATATGTCACATGTTCCTATATATTTATTAAGAAAATACAAATGAAGTTGCAAAACCGGAGTGATCTTGTCTGTTTGTTAATAAATGCTATGTAACATGTTCACTATCCCATAGTTCTGTGACTGTGACTGTCAGATCATTTTGTACGAGTATTCCCGTACAAAATGATCTGACCGTGTCATAAGTCCAAATGCACATCCAGTATCGCATCCGTATCGAACCCTTATGAATTCGTCATGTCTGTCTTTCTGTCCGTCCGTATGTCACAGGCATTTTAATCAAAAACTACTGCATGTATATTGATGAAATTTGGAGGGTAGGTGTCTTGTAATAGCCGCTACTCATTGTCAGTTTGATAGTTAAATAATAATAAAATATATTGCTAAGGGGGGCACTCCACACATGTAACCGAAACTGATTTTTTTTTCAGTAGCTAAATATCAAAGTGTGTACATATTTCGACAGTTCTTTTAAAAACATTTTAAGGTTATAAAAAAAATATGATTTAGTGAATATTTTCGGAAATAATCCCCCCTCCCCCCCTTCTTTTTCTAAACTGTTTCCCCCTCTATTTTCTAAACCTGATGTCCAAAAAATATGAAAAAAATCACAAAGATAAAACTTAATAAATACTTTCAACGAAAATTGTTTTTAATATGATCATATATACCGTAAAAACTCCGCACTCGTTTCTCAGCAAAAGGATGTAATTGCCGTGGAGATACGCTCTTTTGCTACAGTGACCTTTTTCGTATCGTATTTTACATCATTAGTGCGTTTTTTTGTATGAACAGCTGCGGAACCCTACACTGAGCATGGTCAGACATGCTCTTGGCCAGTTTTTTTTTATTTGTTATGCCATGGGGTCAGTTTAGTTTGTCTGTTTTGTATATTTGTACATTATAATTGTTTCTTTAGTTATCAATTATATCTGCAACGTCAAGCAGTTGTTTGGTTTTTGTCTCTTAGCTAAGAAGCAATCCCGTACTTTAATTTAGTTTACTCCCGTAAAATGCTTTTTTGGGTGAAAGTGGAAGTAACGTTGCCTGCGAAGCTGAGGTCATGGGATCAAATCCTGGTAAGGGTAAATATTTGTGTGATGAGCATAAATATTGGTTCCTGAGTCTTGGATGTTTTCTATGTATATAAGTAATATATCTATTAAATATATCGTCGTCTAGGACCCATAACACAAGCCTTATTGAGCTTACCATGGGGCTAGTTCAATTTATGTAAAATTGTCCCGTAATATTTATTTATTATTTATTTATAAATGTTAAATGCACCTCATAATCGACGTGCGTGTTGTCAAGCACTTAACTGGTCACAGTCATACAAAAGGGTCTGTTACTACAGCAGATTTACTACGAAAACTATCACGATACTATTAGGTACCTACCTACTATACACTGCGTAAAATAATGATACGAGTACTATTACATATTACGTAAAGTGCATTGTATCTGTCACAATTCCACTTAGTAACGTAACGGGTACCGAAAGCCAAATGAAGACCAGACGCAACCACTGGTACCTATCTATCACCCGGTTTATAAAAATGGTAGAACAAACATTACATTGAGTAACATGAAGGGGTAACAACACAAAAGATCTCAATGGTCATTTTTTTAACACCTATCCATAGGTAACGACGAAATTGGACTTTAAGGGCAAGAATGAACATTGATCAATAACCAACTACCGTAAAACCTCCCAAATATGGTCATATTTATAAAGAGCGTACTCCCACCTGAAAGGCCGGCAACGCACTTGTGACTCCTCTGGTGATGCATGTGTCTATGGGCGACGGTGATCGCTTACCATCAGGCGACCCGTCTGCTCGTTTGCCCCCTATAACCATAAAAAAAAATATTTGGTGGAGGTTTTACGGTAGTTGGTTATTGATCAATGTTGTTTAGAGGCACCCAACTATATGTTCCAGAAATAAAATCCATACTAATATTAGAAATGCGAAAGTGTGCCTGTCTGTTTGTTACCTCTTCACGCTTAAACCGCTGAACCGATTTGATGAAATTTGTTATGAAGATAGTTTGAGTCCCGACAAAGGACATAGGCTACTTTTTATCCCGGAGAAATACCCTTATCCGCAATAAACGAATTTAAGGCAGACGAAGTCGCGGGCAGAAGCTGGTTCTTTATAAATAATAAATAAATATTACGGGACAATTTTACACAAATCGAACTAGTCCCATGGTAAGCTCAATAAGGCTTGTGTTATGGGTACTAGCCGACGATATATTTAATAGATATATTACTTATATACATAGAAAACATCAAAGACTCAGGAACAAATATTTATTGCTCATCACACAAATATTTGCACTTACCGGGATTTGAACCCAGGACCTCAGCTTCGCAGGCAACGTTACTCCCACTGAGCCAAACCGGTCCTCAAATAAAGGTCGAAAAATAATATTACCAAGAGTTCTATCACGAAATACGTTCGAGTGTTACAAAACAAATGGATTTCCCGCGCTTGCACTCGAATAATACAAGTTTTGAATTTATGAAAAAAAAAATTGTTTGTTCAATAACTCTTTGTTTCTGAATTGTGTTGCTACAAATATGTACTTTAACGTAATTTACGATGCATAATATTAATAACACAATAATGACGAGAAAATCCTTCTGTATACAATGAGATTTTGTTGAACAATATGGTATAAATAAGAACGATTTACATATGAATATGCACAAAATTAAAATTTGAGGCCGCAGTGTAGAAATATAATATATTTTGATTGTTATAAACATTTAGGCTGGATTTCGCTTATTTTTTTTAGCCAAAAATTACGCTTATTCCCAAATAGTTATGACAAATTAATATAGAGTTTTGACATTACTATCCATGAATAAGCGTTATTCTCTGAATAAAGGTTTGGCGAAATCCAGCCTTACACAACTAGGTATTCATATGATATAAAGGTCGCTCTTCGTTAAACTGCTGTCAGTATGCGGGTAAGTAAATTTAGTTAAAATATTCCGTGCTACTCGATTTTGAAGCCGCTATATGAGAAATAAGAAACTGACTTATCCAAATAACTAATCGGGATTTTGAATATCTTTTCTGTTTCTTAAAAATACATCGCCAAAAATTCGTTTTAGACTCATTATCATTATCATATTCAAAAATACGAAAGGGATCTTTAGGATTTTGACAAAAAATACTTTCGAATCATATATGAAATTATTCTGCGTGTCTTAAGAACTCATTAACAATAACAGTATTTAGAATAACATATCGCACCGAGGTGGATAAAGCTTGATTTGATTAGGACTTGAATTGGGTGATTTGGACTATAGACGGTTGGTTTTAGACTACAGTTGGTTGGGTGGTTTTTCGGTAACAACGATTAAATTGTCTATTTTGCTAAGCTGTTCCCAATATATAATTTAAACAGAAAATATGATCGTAGTAAATAAACAAAACAACGCTAAAACTTTGTAATTAGTAAACATTTTGTTACCTCCAGGCGAGATCGCTATGCAAATATAAAAAGTGCTAAGCGTCTTAATGTTTTATGGCACATAGTACATTTTGGAACTGTTAGGAAATTTTAATCAATATTTCTATAACAACATAATTGTGTTTGATGGAAATTTGCGGTCAGGTTATGTGTACGTGTTTAACTTTGTATCAATGTTATACTTGTAAGATTGATAATTGTTTGTTTTTGCTACAAACATCTTGAGCTTACGACACAAGGATGTAGTTATTATTTTTGTATTCACAAAAAACTAAGCCTACGTAATCACCTGATTTGATTCATACTTTTTGGTTGGTCTCAATTGACTTTAGCTATAAATGCTTTTACTACATGAATGTCTCCAAAAGATAATGTCTAAATACCATTGGCGAGTTTTGATTGTAAACACTTTATTGTACATAAAAACAAGAAAGAAAAGTAATAAATTTGTACAAAGGCGAACTTATCCCTTTCAGAGATCTCTTCCAGTTAACCTTAGAGAAAATGAGAGAGACGAATAAACATCAACGCAGATAGACAAACCAACAAGTGAATATACACAATGAAAATAAAACTCTTAAAAGCTAAAGTGACATACACATACACATAAACCCTAAATAATAAGTAGTAATATAATAGCATAGATATCATCTAAATAAAAAATATACGTGTGTATATATATATTTATACATACATAATAAATATACACAAATGGATAAATATATAACAATTACGTATTCAATCTTATAAGCATTAAAAGCATTGAATGACATGTTGTTGGTAAAGCCGGGGTATATTTTCACTTACGTTTTCTTTAAAAGCAGTAGCTAGCAGATGAGGGGTTTTATTAACGCTACGCCACTGATAAATACTTGACACGAAAAGTTTGTAAAAGTTGGAAATCCGGCCTGACTCAGCAATGTTTCAGAGCTACTATTTGCGTAGAAATAGCATCTAGATTGGAGAGAGATAAGTTACCTTGTAACGGAGAAATGCACGGTTTCGAGCACAAGCAAATTTATGTTTGCCATACAAAGTGGTCACAGTCACGGGAAAACCTTTTAGTTTTTGTAGAAACTCTCAATTATTCCCATAACTGTTATATGTAAATTGAAGCGAAACGATGCACCTGGATGTGCATGGGATGGATCCAAGCGTGGCGCGGACTGCATCTTTGTATGGATTACAACTAAGTATAGTCACGGACCATTAAAACAAGAGGACTGATAATCTCCTTACAAAAAGCCGTTCCCTGATATGTACAACGCCATCTATGAATAAGATTTATTATTATCAATTTTTCACATTTACAAGCGTGACTAGGGATTGCAATCCGGTCCAATTCTCAATCCAGCCGAATCCGGCCGTCCATATAAGCCGACTCCCACCGACTTGCCCAAGGAAAGGCATATAACCACCTTTTTCTTTAAATATGAGTAAATGAATATGCTTCGCCTTCCCTTGTAATTTTCCTGACGCTTCTGATGACTTTAAGATAGTATTTCTACATTGTCAGCCCCACCCACAGAACACAAACTTAGATGTAATATCGAAAGATCGATAAGTATATTAGTTACTCGGGCACTCGTATCGGCCTACCAGTGCCTACAGCGCCAAAATAGCGATAATCAAATACGTAAAGAAATAAGTTGACAGCAGCTAGTCCAGTGGTAATACATATTTATATAGAGATCAGTGGAATTATGTGCACTACTGTATGCAAGAGGGCATTAATTAAGTTATACGATATTTAGCATTTAAAGAATACGAACCTGAGTGACCGAGCTTTACTCGGTGGGTGCACGATTATTGGTTAAGTAAAACTGTGTCCACAGACTATATGTTGTCCAAATCGTCGCAGTCGTTTTTGAGAAACCAATCACCTTATCTTTTAAATACCTACTATATTACTCTTTAAAAGTATTACAATTATCATTCGCTTGTCCTTATCCCATTTACTTTTGTCATCTCTCACGCAATCCTTCCAGCTTCTTTGCTTTCTCTTCTCTTACATCCCGCCTCATGCATACCTATATACCTAATATACCTACGAGTAATACTCTTCTTGTCATATGACTTTCATCCCTCCGCATAACACGTCCGTACCACCGTAGATGATTTTCTCTCAGCTTATCGAATATAGGTGCTACTTTCAGGCTTTCTCTTATACACTCATTCCTCTCATTCCTTTCCGATCCTTTCTCGTCACGCCACTCATCGATCTTAACATTCTCATCTCCGTAACATGCATTCTCCCTTCATCCGTCACCTACGATGTCAATAAGCATTTACCCTCGGATTTACCCACCTACGCGTACAATCACATTCAAAATAATCCTTTGTTAGTGCATCTCTGAATACAGAAACATTTGTTTCAAATTTCAAGTTCCTACCTTCAACGGTAATCACGTTACTGTACTATAGGTAAATCGAGAGAGAGTTTACATCGATTAGAAGAAAGTACGTACAGTCAGCATCAAACAGTTTGTAACATCCAAAACGTCAAATATATCGCAACACATAAAATTACTAAGCATAAAAATTAATTAATAAATGTGTGGCGGTATATTTAGTGCTTTGGATGTTAGGTACAGTTTACCCTCATCTGGCATAAACTTTTTTGTCATAATCGTCATTTGGCATTATTTTTTTTTAAATTTTCAAGTTTGTTGTAAAACACACCTACTTTACCGAATGTATTAATGATGTCTTAAAAAGTGCTGTCAATTCTACAGTTTCTGAAAAAAATACATTATGCCAAATGATGATTATATTTAGCTATAAGACCACCTATTTGTCTACCGATTATACTGTTTCTGTTGTTGGTTTGCGATAAAAAATTGTTGTATTGTATTATATTATGACAAAAAAGTTTATGCCAGATGATAGTAACCGGTTAGGTACACAATATTTGATGCTAACTATACAATGAACGCAAAATAAGTTTCACATGCGGGCAAAACCTAGTTACTTAGATATAATCACATAAATAGCTGAGATAGCAGCACGCTATAGAAATTTGAATCTACCTTAACTATCATTAGACGTATCTTGATGGATGGTATATCAAAATGACCTAAGTCAGCGTAAATTGGTAACGGGATTTGAGTTTTTTCAAACGAGAAATAGACTTTAAATTGGCATACCACATTTTAAGGACTTAGATGGTTTTTATGTATTTACAGATCTGAAACTTATTTACAATTCTGCAATGCAATGAGAAGACGGTCGCTGGCCGCAGAACCAGGGGATCTAAAAGCTGATGGAAGAACAAAACATCAAGAAAGAGACCAAAGTCCAGCGATTCAACTGGTTGGTCACAATCACAACCAAAGATTACACTTAATGAGATCACAAATGATGGAATTGGGTGATGGTGTGCCTGATTAGGTACATTTAGACATAAATAGAAAGAGAGTATGAATTAAACTTAAACAATGTACCACAGTATTTCTATCTGCGATAAATAAAATAACTACAAAATTAAAAAAATTATAAACTCCCCGACACAAATGAACACAACAACAAAATTTGGAGTTCCTAGCTTCAATTGGCTTGAATGTCTTGGAGAAGATGCTTCAATCTTCATCAAATAAAGCTATGAACACTCGGGATAAAATTATCTATGACACAAAACAAACCGCACTCAAATTGGTCCATCCGAATGGGCGCTACGATGCCACAGACAGATACACAGATACACAGAGTCACAGACACGTTAAACTTATAACACCCCTCTTTTTGTCAGGGGTTAAAGAGATCATAATCCTCAGCTGAATGAAGTCCACTACTGGACATACGTCTCTTTCAAAGAACGCTACCTTAGTCGGTCCCGCTAGAGATCATCACTCTACCTTGTTATAGGCCTACGATTAGGGTCTGGTCGGGTGGTCCACGTTGCATCTTCTGGTACGCGGTCCATTCAGGAACTCTCCAGCTCCACAGGACATCAGATCTCAAGTAATATGGTACGCCCACTGCTACTTAAGTTAAGCAATTCTTCGTGCTATGTCGGTTTCCTTGGGTCTTCTACGGATGGATTACATCCGGAGAAAGCGTATCTCGGAGTTTCGGAGTTCCTTGCGGCCGTCCACTAGTGTATTGGGCGAACCAGATTACACCGATATCAGACTGGCCTATTTTGCATTTTTTTTTGTTGTGTTTGTAATTGTCAGGACAAGGTTTGTATGGAAGAAAGTACGCTAAAAATTTCATGGAAAAGTGAAAATTTTTGGTCTGAAACTCTCCATACAAAAAGTGACTGAGTGAGTGAGACAATATATAAGTACACTCGATACAATCTTGCACAAATTGACCCTACCTAATATTTTCTTCTGTTTCCGCGATTATTACTCATTGAAATAAAACAATTTAACGGATTATATCGCGTATATTATCTCATTTTAGTTCCCGACGTTTCGGAAGCTTTCCAGCTTTCCATGGTCACGGGAGGACTGAGAAAAGATGTATTTTCCTCTGTCAAAGTTACAATTTGTGCAAACTACCCATTTTTTTGAAAAAACACAAATAAAGGTGTACATACATGCCAGATGGGCCTAAGCTGTAAAGACAGTTACACATGTGCCAGAAGGGCTTAATTATTTTATTCTAATAATTTACCAAGCAGCATTTCACAAATGAGGTGACTGCTTGGGATCCTGTAACAAAATCTCATCAAGGAACAAGCGAGACACAGGACTGCAAAACCTTAATTTCCGAACGGTGTAAAATATCTTATCTGTTTAAAGTAGTTTAATAGTCTCTGTTTTTAAAATATTATAATTAGTAATGAGGTAGCCTGGGAGTTTTTCTTTGCAGCGTTTCTTTTCTCCTCAGTACGCCTCATGTGTGAAATGCTGCTTGGTAAATTATTAGAATAAAATAATTAAGCCCTTCTGGCACATGTGTAACTGTCTTTACAGCTTAGGCCCATCTGGCATGTATGTACACCTTTATTTGTGTTTTTTCAAAAAAATGGGTAGTTTGCACAAATTGTAACTTTGACAGAGGAAAATACATCTTTTCTCAGTTCTCCCGTGACCATGGAAAGCTGGATAGCTTCCGAAACGTCGGGAACTAAAATGAGATAATATACGCGATATAATCCGTTAAATTGTTTTATTTCAATGAGTAATAATCGCGGAAACAGAAGAAAATATTATGTACACCAGTACGGACTGGATGTTGCTAACCAAATCAGGCGGTATGAAGACCTCAGGACGGGACTCGCACGAGCTCGAAGTTCATTGAATTTCCTTAAAGAATGCCGTGATGAAGATCTCATTCCTACATGCGTGAAAATAGCACCGAAGAAGGACATTTTCGGTAGTGAACGCATTCTCCGCCAAGCTAGTGTAAAGTTACTGTGCAAACTTATCCACAATACCCGTTATTCAGCTCACAAGTTTGAACAACAGATTAAAGAAAAGAGTGACGAATTGCAGTTGATATTGACAGATGATGACTTCAAAAGTATTGTTGAACAAGGCGACAGACGTTACGCATCAAAATTTAAAAGCTGTACATGTAAGAAAAATGCTAAGTTTGACAAGTTGAAATCAAAACGCACTAGGAATGAAACGCTCCGTGGAGGTAATCAAACGTCAACGTCAAATGCCGTTGCACCTGTAGTGAATATTAGCTCGAAGGATCTGTCGGACTCGCAAACCTTGCTTCTTAAAAAAGGGCTTAATTATGTTGTTACTCCACGGAATATCCCTTTTGAACAGATTATAGTCGGTGTGGAAGATTGTTTGGTCCAAAATCATATGCGTAAGGAGGATTTGGAGGCCGTACGCCAGGATGTGTCTTCAATTTTAAGACGAGCGAAGTCTCCTAAAGTTAACTTACCCAGAACTGAATTCAACGCTTTGAAGAGCTTGCGTGAAGACCCAGACATCACCATTCTTCGAGCTGACAAGGGAAATGCGACGGTTGTTATGGATACTAGTGATTACAACCAGAAAGTGGAAGTACTTTTGTCAGACACTACAACATACAAGCTTGTTAAGCGAAATCCAACGGCGAAAGTAATAAAAACGACAGCCGAGCTGATAAGTAAGCACTCTGAAAATCTTAATCTGGATGTGAAAAGTTTAGTGCCTTCTTGCCCGGTGCCACCAAAGTTGTACGGGTTACCAAAGATACATAAACCTGGTGCTCCGTTACGCCCTATAGTGAGTCAAATCGATGCTCCTACCTATCGATTAGCTCGGCACTTAGCAGGTGTGCTTTCTTTACTGCGAGGGAAGACGGAAGCATACACAAGGGATTCATACCATTTTGTCAGTGAGATTAAGGATTTGAGACTAACTGATGATGAAGTTATGGTCAGTTTTGATGTCCAGTCTCTCTTCACATGCCTACCAGTTCAAGAATGTATCGAAATTGTGAAAAGAAGATTGGTTGAACAACAGATGGCAATAGAATATGCTGAGTTATTACAACACTGCCTTACATCTGGCTATATGCTATGGAATGGTGAATTCTACGGGCAAGTTGATGGTGTGGCAATGGGGTCTCCGGTGTCTCCTGTTGTCGCCGATATTTTCATGGAAGACTTCGAGGAGAGAGCGCTTTCATTGGCACCTGTCAAGCCGAGGATCTTTAAAAGATACGTAGATGATACCTTTACTATTTTACCTAGATCTAGTGTTTCAGCTTTCTTAGACCATCTGAACTCCATGCATAGTAAAATTAAATTCACTATGGAGTTGGAAAATCAAAATTCACTTGCATTCTTAGATGTGCTAGTAATTAGAGGTCCTAACAATGACATAGGTCATACTGTATATAGGAAACCTACGCATACAGATAGGTATTTGAATGGCAAATCTCACCACCATCCCTGTCAACTTGCTACAGAGGGTAAATCTTTGTTTCAGAGAGCCAGGGGTATCTGCGACGATCAACATCTGACTGCTGAGTTGCAGAATGTCAAACGTGCGCTTCGAGCCAACGAGCTCGAGATACCACGTTCCAAGCAGAATCCCAGTATGAAGAAACCAACAGTCGAGCGTAAACCTGCCGTATTACCATATGTGAAAGGGGTCACAGACAAGATCGGAAACATCTTGAAGCGTGCTTCTATAAAAACATATTTCAAGCCGTTGAAGAAGGTGTCTCAATACCTTAGACCCGTGAAGAGTAGCACCCATTTGCAGAGTGCAGGCATTTATAAGCTAGACTGCGAGTGTGGTCTTTCATACATTGGTCAAACGAAACGCAGTGTATCAACCCGGGTGAAGGAGCACATAGCAGATGTCAAGCACCGTCGGTGTAATAGGTTTGCAGTCTGTGAACATGTCATTGACAAACCAAACCACTCAATTAAGTTTGATAAACCTTCTATCCTTGCCAAAGAAAAAAGATATTTTCCCAGGATGCTACGCGAGGCTATTGAGATTAAAAAGCATCCTAATTTCAATAGAGAAGATGGATTGTCACTACCACCTGCTTGGGATCCTGTAATAAATCTCATCAAGGAACAAGCGAGACACAGGACTGCAAAACCTTAATTTCCGAACGGTGTAAAATATCTTATCTGTTTAAAGTAGTTTAATAGTCTCTGTTTTTAAAATATTATAATTAGTAATGAGGTAGCCTGGGAGTTTTTCTTTGCAGCGTTTCTTTTCTCCTCAGTACGCCTCATTTGTGAAATGCTGCTTGGTAAATTATTAGAATAAAATAATTAAGCCCTTCTGGCACATGTGTAACTGTCTTTACAGCTTAGGCCCATCTGGCATGTATGTACACCTTTATTTGTGTTTTTTCAAAAAAATGGGTAGTTTGCACAAATTGTAACTTTGACAGAGGAAAATACATCTTTTCTCAGTTCTCCCGTGACCATGGAAAGCTGGAAAGCTTCCGAAACGTCGGGAACTAAAATGAGATAATATACGCGATATAATCCGTTAAATTGTTTTATTTCAATGAGTAATAATCGCGGAAACAGAAGAAAATATTATGTACACCAGTACGGACTGGATGTTGCTAACCAAATCAGGCGGTATGAAGACCTCAGGACGGGACTCGCACGAGCTCGAAGTTCATTGAATTTCCTTAAAGAATGCCGTGATGAAGATCTCATTCCTACATGCGTGAAAATAGCACCGAAGAAGGACATTTTCGGTAGTGAACGCATTCTCCGCCAAGCTAGTGTAAAGTTACTGTGCAAACTTATCCACAATACCCGTTATTCAGCTCACAAGTTTGAACAACAGATTAAAGAAAAGAGTGACGAATTGCAGTTGATATTGACAGATGATGACTTCAAAAGTATTGTTGAACAAGGCGACAGACGTTACGCATCAAAATTTAAAAGCTGTACATGTAAGAAAAATGCTAAGTTTGACAAGTTGAAATCAAAACGCACTAGGAATGAAACGCTCCGTGGAGGTAATCAAACGTCAACGTCAAATGCCGTTGCACCTGTAGTGAATATTAGCTCGAAGGATCTATCGGACTCGCAAACCTTGCTTCTTAAAAAAGGGCTTAATTATGTTGTTACTCCACGGAATATCCTTTTTGAACAGATTATAGTCGGTGTGGAAGATTGTTTGGTCCAAAATCATATGCGTAAGGAGGATTTGGAGGCCGTACGCCAGGATGTGTCTTCAATTTTAAGACTAGCGAAGTCTCCTAAAGTTAACTTACCCAGAACTGAATTCAACGCTTTGAAGAGCTTGCGTGAAGACCCAGACATCACCATTCTTCGAGCTGACAAGGGAAATGCGACGGTTGTTATGGATACTAGTGATTACAACCAGAAAGTGGAAGTACTTTTGTCAGACACTACAACATACAAGCTTGTTAAGCGAAATCCAACGGCGAAAGTAATAAAAACGACAGCCGAGCTGATAAGTAAGCACTCTGAAAATCTTAATCTGGATGTGAAAAGTTTAGTGCCTTCTTGCCCGGTGCCACCAAAGTTGTACGGGTTACCAAAGATACATAAACCTGGTGCTCCGTTACGCCCTATAGTGAGTCAAATCGATGCTCCTACCTATCGATTAGCTCGGCACTTAGCAGGTGTGCTTTCTTTACTGCGAGGGAAGACGGAAGCATACACAAGGGATTCATACCATTTTGTCAGTGAGATTAAGGATTTGAGACTAACTGATGATGAAGTTATGGTCAGTTTTGATGTCCAGTCTCTCTTCACATGCCTACCAGTTCAAGAATGTATCGAAATTGTGAAAAGAAGATTGGTTGAACAACAGATGGCAATAGAATATGCTGAGTTATTACAACACTGCCTTACATCTGGCTATATGCTATGGAATGGTGAATTCTACGGGCAAGTTGATGGTGTGGCAATGGGGTCTCCGGTGTCTCCTGTTGTCGCCGATATTTTCATGGAAGACTTCGAGGAGAGAGCGCTTTCATTGGCACCTGTCAAGCCGAGGATCTTTAAAAGATACGTAGATGATACCTTTACTATTTTACCTAGATCTAGTGTTTCAGCTTTCTTAGACCATCTGAACTCCATGCATAGTAAAATTAAATTCACTATGGAGTTGGAAAATCAAAATTCACTTGCATTCTTAGATGTGCTAGTAATTAGAGGTCCTAACAATGACATAGGTCATACTGTATATAGGAAACCTACGCATACAGATAGGTATTTGAATGGCAAATCTCACCACCATCCCTGTCAACTTGCTACAGAGGGTAAATCTTTGTTTCAGAGAGCCAGGGGTATCTGCGACGATCAACATCTGACTGCTGAGTTGCAG
Organism: Hedya salicella; assembly: GCA_905404275.2. Taxonomy (NCBI): domain Eukaryota; kingdom Metazoa; phylum Arthropoda; class Insecta; order Lepidoptera; family Tortricidae; genus Hedya; species Hedya salicella. Next base: position 15,352,687 of record FR990112.1, on the reverse strand, counting down.
AATGTCAAACGTGCGCTTCGAGCCAACGAGCTCCAGATACCACGTTCCAAGCAGAATCCCAGTATGAAGAAACCAACAGTCGAGCGTAAACCTGCCGTATTACCATATGTGAAAGGGGTCACAGACAAGATCGGAAACATCTTGAAGCGTGCTTCTATAAAAACATATTTCAAGCCGTTGAAGAAGGTGTCTCAATACCTTAGACCCGTGAAGAGTAGCACCCCTTTGCAGAGTGCAGGCATTTATAAGCTGGACTGCGAGTGTGGTCTTTCATACATTGGTCAAACGAAACGCAGTGTATCAACCCGGGTGAAGGAGCACATAGCAGATGTCAAGCACCGTCGGTGTAATAGGTCTGCAGTCTGTGAACATGTCATTGACAAACCAAACCACTCAATTAAGTTTGATAAACCTTCTATCCTTGCCAAAGAAAAAAGATATTTTCCCAGGATGCTACGCGAGGCTATTGAGATTAAAAAGCATCCTAATTTCAATAGAGAAGATGGATTGTCACTACCACCTGCTTGGGATCCTGTAATAAATCTCATCAAGGAACAAGCGAGACACAGGACTGCAAAACCTTAATTTCCGAACGGTGTAAAATATCTTATCTGTTTAAAGTAGTTTAATAGTCTCTGTTTTTAAAATATTATAATTAGTAATGAGGTAGCCTGGGAGTTTTTCTTTGCAGCGTTTCTTTTCTCCTCAGTACGCCTCATTTGTGAAATGCTGCTTGGTAAATTATTAGAATAAAATAATTAAGCCCTTCTGGCACATGTGTAACTGTCTTTACAGCTTAGGCCCATCTGGCATGTATGTACACCTTTATTTGTGTTTTTTCAAAAAAATGGGTAGTTTGCACAAATTGTAACTTTGACAGAGGAAAATACATCTTTTCTCAGTCCTCCCGTGACCATGGAAAGCTGGAAAGCTTCCGAAACGTCGGGAACTAAAATGAGATAATTTACGCGATATAATCCGTTAAATTGTTTTGACCCTACCTGCTCAAACTAAGCAAAGCAGGTACTTTGCGAAACATAGTATTTTAGATAAGTTATTAATACATACATATAAAATATCCAATAACCAAGGACAAACAGTCGTGCTCATCACACAAACACTTTGCTGGCCCAATATTACAGAGTTCTCTGTTTCACTTTTAACGAATTGAAGTTTGAAAATTGTTATAGTGACGTTCGAGTATTATAGTCTTATTTTAATTACCCTAAAATTGTAACACAGAACCCTGTAATATTAAGCCAGCGACTTGCCGTGGGGCCGGAATTCAAACCCCGAACCGCCAGCTAGCTAGGCTGTTGAGCAACCAATTGAGACAAACGTATCGTCGAGTATTAAGTAAGTAGGGGAGACCGGGTAAACTTGTCTCATGGGTCGGTTGCGGCCAATGATATAACGTAAAAAGAGGTAGATAGGTTACCTACACGATAATCCAGGTGTAAAAATGACCAGGCTTACGCACACATAAATCTGATAATATTGCAATAAGACACTAATCATACATGCTTTTAGACGCTTTTATTGAGTAATTAGACAAAATCTCATTATGCATGACGGCATTTTTGTTTATTTGACGCATAATCTATATAACAAAGTACTCAGTGCGCGAGACTGAGTTAAGGTTTGCCAATTGGCGTAGTTTTGGTGTGCTATTTTGAGAGCCCGTATACCCTATCTACCTCTTTTTATGTTATATCATTGGTTGCGGCCACATTGGACTATGAACCGGTATCGATAGATCGCTAGAGCTATATCTCCCTTCTAGATAAAGTTCTCGCAATCTTTCGAACAATGGGTAATGAACTTATTCGTTCGTTCAGTTTTCTGTTATGGCCGTCGTGTGCCAATCAACCTGTGAGACAACTTTGCTCGGTCTCCCCTATTGAAAAAGTGCTATAGGAAATGTTCTAAAACTAAAACGTACTTACCGCAGATGCCCACAAGGATCGAATAAGTGAAGTACAGACTGATCTCGATGTCATCCATCTGGTACTTCAGAATCATATACTGGTATTGCATTGATGCTTCACCTGAAAACCATTGATAATGTAATAATGTATGAGAAATAAAACTTCTATACTACTATAAACTTTTAAAAATGTCTTTACATTGAAGATTAAAAGGACAATACTTACACTAAGAGAAATAAGAGGAAATATGATAGGCCGCCGGCAAAGACATGACTTTTTCCTCTAGAATATTATTGAAGGGAAAATTGAGGGAAAACGAGGTAAAAGAAGGCCAAGAAGAAATTACTTTAAGCAAATAAAAGAAAAGGTTAAAGTCATGTCTTACCATGAAGGAACGAAAGCCCAAAAAAGAAACGGCTGGCGATTGCTACACCGTCAAGAGCGTAGCTCTTAAATTGAAGAAGAAGACATTGATGATAATAAAAAAAATTGAAACTGAATATTTAAAGGCCACTAAATCAAATAAAATTTGCTGTTGATTTTTTTGTATGTTTTTATGTGTCGTTATGGCTTCATCGTGCCAAAACGGCTTATGGGATTTCAACTGTTTTTGGTACACGAGTATCTGGTCATCCACAGATGGTTATAGAATACTTAAAAAATATATATAATGTAATTTTTCTTAGAAAAGAACAGAATTTTATTATTTATGCGCCCGCAACTTCGTTCGCGGAGGAGAAAAAGTCATAACCCCTCGTTTTTTCTTCAGCGTAGTCGGGTAAAAAGTATCCTATAACCATCTGGAGATACCCAGCTGCTATCCGTGTACCAAAAATTAGCCGATTTTGCGCGGTGAAGCCACAACGAAACATACAAACATACAAGAAATCCAAAAAAAAAAAATTTTGTTTTAGTAGCCTCCAAATACTCCGTTACAATCATTTATTTTTAAATATCTTCAATGAAGAGATATTTAAGTTCTACAAATTTATAATAGTATAGATGAATAACATTCTAAACATAAAGTGTTCCGTGTTTTGCCTATTGGCGTAAATTGGAAGATTTTATCTTAAGTTTAATTTCTGTCGTGCTAGTTTAAAAGACTGTGTTTTGGTATGGGTTTCCATATATTTTACTTAATTTTTCATTAGCACGGCAGAATTCCAGTAAAATAATTATACTAGATGCCAAAATTAAATGTTATGTCATGGCTATATAATAATTAGCATGCTAAATATTGTCAAGAAATTCATTTACATAGTAACAACATTTTTGTATAAGAAATTATGTTAATTCTACCTGATATTCTGGTAAATATGTGTCTTTTTTGTGGCAATAAATATTTTGTTCAACCAAAGTGTCTATAGATTTCTAGTCGGGAACGAATTCATCCATCACTATTATCAATGTACAGTCAACTGCAGAGTAAAGTGATCTTTCTCCCATTCAAACATGTATAGGGGTCACGTTTCTCTGTAGCTCGACTACATCACCATTTCGCATTCCAAGAACATAAGGGTGTTCATTTTTGCCAAGAACGGGAAATAATTTACCCTTGTTTTCGACATATATTTCATGGTAAGCACTTTTCAATAGTCAACTTTTTGGGATTGTTTGAGATTGTTACAAATATCTAACGTAATGGCATTTAACCTTTTAAAAAATCATGAAACTTTTGTTTCCGGGGGAAAAAGTTGTAATTGAAATTAAAATTCTGTAAATTCAACGTATACCCATGAAATATCTAATAATTATACTTATGTTTTCACCAAATTTACCATCAGAGAATTTATAAAGTCAATGTAATAAGTTATGTTTTAAAGATAGCCCTTAACAGGATCATATATATTTTTTAATATTCTTATAGTATTGTACAGTTATAAAAAAAAAAAAAAAAAAAAAAAAAAAAAAAAAAAAAAAAAAAAAAAAAAAAAAAAAAAAAAAAAAAAATATCAGGGACAATCTTACACAAATCGACCTAGTCCCAAACTAAGCAAAGCTTGTACTATGGGTACTAGGCGACGATATACATAATAAATAGATAAATTATAATACTTAAATACATAGAAAACATCCAAGACCCAGGAACAAATATTCGTGCTCATCACACAAACACTTGCCCTGGCCGGGATTCGAACCCAGGACCGTCAGCTTCGTAGGCCGTTGTACAACCCACTACGTACGGGGTGTTATTTATAAATGAAATATGACATTCAAAGTATTTTCACGAAGGATATTATTATTATTTACGATGTTTGTGTTTATTTATTGTTGTGCAATGATGGTTTTAAGACTATTTTTATTACACAACTTTTTAAGTGAAAATCGCGTGCACTATCTATTTTTCTTTTATACTACAATGCGGGAAACAGGCGTACGGCCTGCCTGATGTTAACCAGTCAGCGCAGCCTGTGAACTCTAGCAACGCCAAAGGCATAACGTGCATGTTGCCAACCCAAAAAAAAAATATTTTTTTTATATAAAAAGAAAACATTTTTGCATGCTTGATTAACCTGTGTAGCTAATCCTTTAGAAAGAGGTTTAACTCGTCAGCTAATTCTTTAGAAAGAGGTTTAACTCGTCCCACCGCCGCCGCTGCCAACTCCCGGGGTGTTATTTATAAATAACTTGCATTAAAACGTTGTTTATACGCAGGTAACCGACGTATATACAACCGTATTGTGCGGTTTTAGTGAATAAAAACTATCTGATAGGACTCGAGTTCGACATTGTGGTGTCGGAGTTGCCCCTTATTAGATTAAGAGGTGTCTCCTTATAGGGTATATAATATGGATGGAAATGTATGGATATAAGAAAAATGGTACCATCATGGGATATTGCCATTTTTAATATTCAATATGCATTAAGCAACATATCCTTAAAAGCGAATTTTTTTCAAATAATGATAACAAATACACAACATATGGTAATATACTATTGATAATAGCTAACACATTTTCATATGAGTTTATGTCGTAATGCTTATTCCGAAATGATAAAGTGTCCATAGCATGGATATATGATGATATAATCATGTTTTTGATTTTGATTTTTGATTTTGTTTATCTGTGTTTAAGACCGTGGTGATACTAAAATACGAGTATGTAGAACTGATGAACTTTGCGAACTCATAAAAATACAAAATTCACCCGTTTTTCTTGTGCTATAAAATCGATTTAAATACTTCATTCTCGAATGAGTATTTATAAATTTTGCCATTAAAGAAATATTAACTAGCTTGTAGGTGATGTTCTGTATTATTTTGCATATAAATACGGTCTGTTTATCCTTAGATCTTAATTTCTCGCTAAGTTATTAGAAGTGGATTTAGTTAGATACATATACAAAATTCAAACATATTGGGATCATTTATTTTATTTTGTTTGAGTGGGTGAAGAAACTAGATAATCGATGTTAAATAACACTATTGAATTAATGATGCACTAAATTTATATAAATAGAAAATGAACTCACCAAAAACGGGTCCGATGATAACAATATGGGCAATAACAACCAGAATTGTCTTCGTCCTAAACGAACTCTTTTTCACAAGAATACAAAGCGTGTCCACAGGATTCTTGAGGTTGAAGAAAGCAATGAGCTTCTCCCAGAAAGTGCCTTCAATTTCAGTTCGTCTCACATCATGTACTCTAAAATAAGTGTACACTAGTCCAAGCAGGTACAAAGCCGTCGTTATTCCAAATATGCCATAATAACCAATTGTATCCAACAAAATGCCACTGAAAGATATAGCCAATGGGGCTCCTAATGTCACTATAACACCAGCTATACCAATTCTAAACGTACGCGATTCTATAGTCGTGACATCTGCGAGGAAAGAATAGGACCCCATTAAAGCGATAGAAATACCACCGGAAAATGCCGTCGGGAGGGATTCTATGAGCGCAGTAACGAAGAGTGGCCATTCCTTGAAATAATAAGTCGTCAGAACCAGTCCGAATGAAGACACCAGTTCTCCAAACATCGGTATCATCATCAGCGCTTTCCTGTTCCCCGTTCGATCGCTCCACGCTCCAACGAACAATATCGCGATAGCAGGAATACCGCTTTGCAAAGGTATTTGCCAAGTCGTCATATCAGCCACCATAGACTGGATTTGCACAGTTATATTCCCATCCCACTCGTCGCATTTCTCCTGAGTATGATTCAGGTCGACTCTGCACGCTTTCTCCAAGTTCAATCTCTGCACAGCTATGCTGGATAGTGAATTTGGGAATATGTAGCAGAGCAAGAAAGGTTCTATGGTTAGGAAAGCAATGGCTGCTTTTATTTTGTTTATCCATGACAAAATAACACTGTTGCCATTATTTTTGGGTTCACTTGCACTGTTAGTTACATCAGTTTGACGTAGTTCTATTTCACTGTTCTTCATGTTTTAAACATTTAAAGCGCGGAATTTAGTTACTAAGTATTGCTGTTGCCTCGCAAAGGTCTGAATGTTTATAAACACGGGCCGCTACTGACGGCAATCAAGAGGCGAGCAGGATATAGCAAACTTGTTCTCGCTTATAATTACATATGTCAGTGATTCCAAAGCATTCTTGAGGTTGCCGGCGCATTAAAATATGCTAAAGCTCTTTTTTATTCTAAGTTGGATATTTTTAATCGAATATCATGGTTCCGATCCTAAATAATATATAGTTAACTCAATACAGAAAACGCGTATACTCATCATCACGAATAGAATTAACTTGCGATAAATATTGTAATTTTATAATCATGATAATCAACATATTTTATCTCTTAAACCATTGCTACTGAATGAATACTTTCATTGTAAAACTAATTTTTTAAACTATGGCAATAAGTGAATTTAAAATAGTAATACGCATACATGTTTTATAAAGGTGCATGTTATTTTGTAAGGTAAATTTATATTAATTGACATGTTTATCACAATAAATCTTTAGTAATTAGTAATTGTCAATAAATTACCGGTCTAATATTTATTGAAATATTCATGAAAACAGGTAGTGTTAGTAATTGGCATGTTAATTGGCAATACATTGAATCTTAGTTGAATATCATTTGACATGTTATGTTATCAATATAAAACTATAATATATAGCATTTCTACCCCATCCTGGCCGAATACGTCGCACTAAGACACTTCATAATAACCAAATTTACCATATTATTGGAAACTAGCTTCTGCCCGCGACTTCGTCCGCCTTAATTTCGTTTATGGCGGATTAGCGTATTTTTCCGGGATAAAAAGTAGCCTCAAACCCTGGACTCAAACTATCTCCATACCAAATTCGGTTCAACGGTTTAAGCGTGAAGAGGTAACAGACAGACAGATAGACAGACACACTTTCGCATTTATAATATGAGTATGGATTTGGCGAAAAAGTATTAATTTTAGTGCCACCTGTTAGTTTAGCAAGGTACTCGAAACTCGTGGGCTCGTAACACATGTTTGAGAGAAGTTTGCACCTCCTTCCTAAGTAGCGCGATAAGATTCAGGTGCAAACTTTACTAAATCAAATGTACTGGCTACCCCCCCTTTTAAGGGTTAAATTTTTATAGCCTATAACCTGGCCAGAGCTTTTTTCAACCGATTAGTAAAGTTTTCATCAAAATCTGTTCAGCCGTATTCACGTGTTGCGCGTACAAATAAACAGACAAACAGATAAACAGACAAACAGACAAAAATTCAAAAACTGTTGGAACGTGTTCTGTTATCGATTTTAAGTATCCCCAGCCAATTTTTTTTTCGAATATCTTCCATGTACAGACTTTCTACCCTCTTCAGCTTTATTATATGTGTAGATAAAATTCAAATTGAAATGGACGGAAATCTTACTTTGAGTGTTTGCACAGCGTATGTATAAAAAGTTAAATAAATAGATCGCAATGATTATTTTTGAGTTTAACTTGAAGGAAATAGAGTTATTTTCTAGCCATTTTAAAATGTCATTATTTTAAAATATACTTTTTTAATATTAAAAATTTATCCTACGACGCACGACGACGCAAAATAAATAAGTTACCTATATACCTATACTAAGAGAAATAACTATAGAAAATAAAAATAAAAACCTCCCGACTTGTTCCACTAAAAGCTGAATATAGTGGAGAAGAGTGCTCCGATTTTCATTAATCAAAGCTAAGAACACTCGGGATAAAATTAAGTATGACACAAAAAAAAAACTGCACTCAAATCGGTATGGGCTCTAAGATGCCACAGACAGATACACAGAGTCACAGACACGTTAAACTTATAACACCCCTCTTTTTTGTCGGGGGTTAAAAAGAACATGCTATGTTTTCTTTGACATTATTCTCATTGGGCTTTGCGATTACTTATTACGCATTTAAATAAACGTTTAAAACATTATATGCGGTAGAACATATGTAGGGTGCCCGCGAGTAGTCCGAAAGATTTTAACCACTCATTTCTGAGGTCATTAGGAGTAAAAAACCGGCCAAGTGCGAGTCGGACTCGCTCACCGAGGGTTCCGTACAAAATATACACTACAAATGGCCGTATCTATGAAAATCCGGAGTCAACAGATCTCTACTCCTAAGCAAAATGTACGCGGTGTTCGATCATTTTATATTGGCTACTGACATACACAGATGTGAAATAATACTGGTTTTAGTATTTGTTGTTATAGCGACAACAGAAATACATCATCTGTGAAAATTTCAACTGTCTAGCTATCACGGTTCATGAGATACAGAGCCTGGTGACAAATGGATAGACAGACGGACAGCGGAGTCTTAGGAATAGGATCCCGTTTTAGCGTTCGGGTACGGAACCCTAAAAATCGCTCTGAACCACTGTGAGTCAGACTGGATTTCCAGCTTATGCAAACAAATGAATGAAACGAATGAATGTAACGAATGAATTAAATTAATGAACGCAATGAATGAATGAAAAGATTGAATGAAAATGTGTTTATTCACTTCACCATAAAGTAAACAATTTGTACAAACGGTGAAGTAGAACATAATTTAATTTAGAAATCAAGATGATAATAATAGGATTTAATCTATACTCTTAAAAAGTTTTAATAATTAAATGTCTGTACATTGAACATATTTTCAAAAAATGATTGTAACGTTTGAAAGGCCGGCAACGCACTTGTGACTCCTCTGGTGATGCAAATGTCTATGGGCGACGGTGGGCTTACAATCAGGCGACCCGTTTGCTCGTTTGCCCCCTATGTCATAAAAAAAAACGCAGTATTTGGATGTCACTCAATCGAAAAATATTTTTTTTAAATTTTTTAAGTATGTGTCGCTTCATCAACGCTAAATCGGCTAAATAGATTTCAAATATTTTTGGTACACGGGTAGCGGATGGGATATCCAGATTGTTATAGGACTCTTTTTACCCGACTACGCTGAAGAAAAAACAGGGGTTATTATGACTTTTTCTCCTCCGCGAACGAAGTTGCGAGCACCTTCTAGTTAGCTATAATATAAGCACGTAACATCCTGTTAAATGTTGCAGTCCCTACAGATGATAGCGGTAAAATGTACCATGTACCTATTAAAACAGTAAATAAATGAACCGATACAGTAGAGTAAAGTTCTTTAAGACTATTTATATCTAATGCGGTGGAGACTGGTGCCTGAACTAGGGAAAACCTGTTTGTCAGGTCACCTAATTCATGACAATCTATGTGTATGCCATCTTAAACCGTTCGAAACTTAACAAACTAGTGAGTAACAAAACATCCAATAATCTTTACTAACATTGACATTTCGTCACTACCTAAAAAAAAAACTTATTAAATTTTACACGAAAAAGATTTTTGACGGTTGTACGCATTTAATGCCTTTTTGCCAAGGTTGTTTTCTCAACATACCTTTTTTTTTCAAAATAGTGACGGTTTAAGGTAATATAAGGTAATTAATGGCCCCTGTCAAATTACGCCCAAAAGTCAGAAGAAACGTACTTTAATTCAAGTGGGTAGCATCACAGCTCACACACACGTACACTACACCAATAAGAACGCGCCTAGCATAAAATACCTCATTTCAAATAATTGGCATTTGTAGAAAAAAAAATAAGGTTAAGTGGGCGTTGGTTGACTGGAGTTCCTTAATATTAATAGACAGTCACATGTCAAGTTTTGCACAAATTACAAAAAAACTAAAATATTTGATATACATTTAATGAGGTACTAAATTAAAATAGTTAGAATGGTAAATAATATTTTCTTCTGTTTCCGCGATTATTACTCATTGAAATAAAACAATTTAACGGATTATATCGCGTATATTATCTCATTCCGAAACGTCGGGAACTAAAATGAGATAATATACGCGATAAAATCCGTTAAATTGTTTTATTAGAATGGTAAACTTAATCCTTTGTCTGCCAAAATGAGTAGACGTTATTAAGTCAATGTTATAATTATTACTTTACGATAGTGGCAAATAATAATAATAATACACTGTTTGTGTCACACCGCTTAATAAATATTGTAAAACAAAAAGTTAATTTAAGAACTTTTAAAATGTCGAAAAAAATGAAAGAGTCATAATACTCGTACATAAACGAGTTTCGCCAGTCACCTGATTAATTCACTTATGGTTTAGTATGTATGTATGTTCTACATACATTGTGCAACCTGCAACTTTTACATCAGAAGACATCGAATTTATTTGACCTTGGCGTTACTTGTATCTATGTCACAGTTATTAATAAAAAAATAATTAAAAAAAAACTCCTTCAGAAGACAAGAGCTTACTTCCGCCTGAAAGGCCAGCAACGCACTTGTGACTCCTCTGGTGTTACAGGTGTCTATAGCCTACGGTGATCGTCTGCTCGTTTGCTCCCTATAAAAAAAAATACTTTGACTAAAAGGATGGAAAATGGAAAAATTCACGGTTCCCGAAAAATAAGCAAATCGCGTTTATGGTAATTCGTGTAGTTAACACCATGCTTGTCAACTCTAATGCAATGTAAAGTAAGGGAAATTCAAACACGTACCTATTTCGCTCTTGCCGGAATTAATAAATATTAAAAATTCTGGCCAAGAGCATGTCTGACCATGCTCAGTGTAAGGTTCCGCAGCCGTTCATACAAAAAAATGCACTACTGACGTAAAAATACGTTATGAAAAAGAACCACGGAACCTTTTGCTGAGAAGAACAGTTTTTTAGCAGTAACTCAAAAACGGTATATTAATATCTGATCATGTTGAAAACAATTTTCGCTGAAAGTATTAATTAAGTTTTATCTTTGTGATTTATTTCATATTTTTTGGACATCGGGTTCACAAATAGAGGTGGGAGGACACATATTATGCTACTTTCGGACCGATTATTTCCGAAGATATTCACTTTTTTTTAAAAAACATCAAATTGTTTTAAAATAAACTGTCGAAATATGTGCCCACACTTTGAAATTTGCAATTTTTTTTTTTCAGTATCGGTTACATGTTTGGAGTGCCCCCCTTAGAAATATATTTAACTATTAAACTAATTAGTGGCTTATACAAGACACCTATCCTTCAAATATCATCAACAAAAATGCAGTAGTTTTTGAGTAAAATGCCTGTGACATACGGACGGACGGACGGACGGATATGACGAAACTATAAGGGTTCCATTTTTGCTATTTTAGCTACGGAACCCTAAAAAGTACGTGTTTCAGTTTCCCTTACTGAGTAATTGAAGGTGCCCACTGTTAGAGCAGTGTCGAGCACAGATAAATTTTACTTCAGTTATTTTACCGTTATCAAAATCAAAATCTAAATCTTTTATTGCACTCATGTTAGTATGAAGTTCTAGTTATGCTAAACATTTATTCGTAATAGCCTGATTTTTAACCAACTTCAAAAAAGGAGGGGGTTCTCAATTCGGTTGTATGATATTTTTTATGTTTGTTACCTCAGAACTCCGTCATTTACACGACGATTTGGAATTTTCATATAACTTTACTCAGTGGAAATACCCCCTAAACACAAATGGCTAAACAATCAAATGTCTTTCAAAGAGGGGAGTCAGATCTGGTACACGGAGGGATCCAAGAAAGGAAAAGATGTGGGATGTGGTGTCTATGGACAGAGACCAAAACTCAATGTCAGCGTCAGCATGGGTACAGAGGCCTCAACCTTTCAAGCAGAAGTGTTTGCGATCAATAAATGCGTGGAGATAAACCTTGACAAGAACCTAAGACACCATCACATTTACATCAACTCGGACAGTCAAGCTGCCCTGTTTGCACTAGAATCCCTAGAGACTAACTCGAGGCTAGTGCAAACCTGCAAAAATAACCTAAATGCCCTGGCTAATTCCAATTAAGTTATACTTAGATGGGTACCAGGACACTCCGACATTGACGGAAACGAACGAGCATACAAACTCGCCAATAAAGGCGCGGACAAGCCCCAAGTCGGCCCAGAACCCTTTTGTGGGATTACAAAACGAAAGGCATACGTTTTGCTCAACGACTTAAAAACGACTTAAAATCTAAGGCAATCGAGGATGGAGGTTCGTAAAAGGACAAAACCACTCGAAAACCTTAATTAAGGGATTCGAGCAAAAGTTGTCGAAAGAGATACTACAGCTCAAAAGACCAAAAACCTGCGCAATAACAAGAATCCTGACAGGTCACTGCAAACTAAATAAGCACCTGTTTCAAATGGGTATGAATATGAAACAGGACGCAGTATGCAGATTCTGCCAAGAGACAGAGGAGACTGCAATGCATATCCTCTGCTACTGTGGACTACTCATGAGGAAAAGAAGTATCTACCTAGGGCAACATGTCGTGCCCCCGGAAGAGATACAACATTTCACTGCCCAAAGAATTTGGGAATTCCTACACTCAACGGGCCTCAGTAGTGAACTCTAATAAAGGGCTGCCACAAAAGATCAAATCTGGTCGAGGCGGCATACAGAAGGTCCGCAAATCAACAATAATAATAATAATAGCGATTTTGGTATTTATTACAGTAGTTTAAGCATTTACATTTGAAAATCAACATTTGGTGAAGAGAACCCGATGATGAAGACACAAGCCATCAGTTACCACTAGTGTTATTAAATTCGCGGATCGCAAGTCGATTTGGAAAATTATTTTTTCGCTTAAGAGTAGGAATCTCCAAGTTGGTCCCATAAAATTTTGGTGAATATCTGATAATGAGATCGATGAGGAATCGAAGGAATTCCTCAAATGTTATGGGCACATGTATGTCGATTTCGGTGTTTATTCAAGTAGAACAAGTATTTACACTCGAAAATCATCATTTGGTAAAGAGAAATTGATGATGAAGGCACAAGCCACCAGTCACTATTTAGGGCTCAACCAGTGTTATTTAATTCACTAATCGCAATATTATTCTTTATCATTTTTTGCTTAGAGGCAGAAGTTGGTTAAGATCAGGGTAGCAAAGTGGAGCTGATAGTGGAGGACCAGAGAACTCCTCAACGGTTAACGGCCCTGATTCTGAAATAGCAACGTTCAGCTAAAGGTCGTGAGCAATTGACATTAGAATGTATTATGGCTGTAAGTGCCGTATAAAAGTCGTAGAAGTCGTAAAAGTTGAGACAGTTGGTCGTAGTCTTTTTTAACCAGCAAGCTTCGAGCAATTTAGTTTTTTATTTACAATAGTCTTATTTACAATTGGTCTTATTTATTCATAATATTAGTCTCAATCGTTGCATTTCACGCAACGTTTTTTCGTCTACGTAACTTGTTTGGTTCTAAGTCGCAAAGAGCTTATACCCTTCAATGTCTTTACACTTAGCGCAATATAGACTTGGCCTTCTGCGAAATGTTTCTTACCTTAGTCAATCACGACTTTGTTAAGGGTGGTGCCCTGCAGTTTATGCACCGTTACCGCCCAACTAAGGATCAGCGGAAGCATCCTCCTTTCAACATCCCCATAGCCTTTAGTTTCCTGATATTATTGCAATCAGCATTAGGGCTCTCCTTCATCCCGAGCAAGTTTTTAAATGATCAATGGATTATAGTTCTGTTGTACTATAATCAATTGATCTAGTATGGAATTCCGCAAAGTAACGCCTGAATCTATCAATTAGTTTTTAAATGGTTTAGTGAATTTTAAAAGAGGTACGATGAATATGAATTAACCAACTTTTACATTTCTTACTTGCAAAGACTCGAGATGTGTGCAAAGGGCCTCCTCAATCTTCCCATTCTGGGCTCTAAAAAATAATTTATATAACTAAATAAAAAAAGAACCGACTTCAAAATAAACTAAAAAGCCAAAAATAATCTTATGTACGGTACGGATCTCATTTGTATCACCTTTTGAAGTCGGTGCCAAACCTGAAGTAAGGATCCTTATTCAACAAAAATACGAATAAATATAACTAAATATATAGGTAGGTAATAACTAAAGGCTCGCCGCCGCGGTTCTTGCGTGTCATCTGTGTTATTAGTAATAAATTAATGGTTTGGCACCGACTTCAAAAGGTGATTCAAATGTGATCCGTACCGTACATAAAAGATTATTTTTGGCTTTTTAGTTTATTTTGAAGTCGGTTCTATTTTAAGTTATTTTTTTTTATTTTACTCCAATTTTATAACTACTCTAACTAAGACACTATATAATTGCGAGTCCAACAAACTTTCGACCTGGCAGTAGGTAGATATATGAAATGTGTCTAAAAAAACCTTTTTTTTAAAGATTAATAAGTGAAAAGTATGTTGTTGAAGTATGTTTTAGCCACTAGAAATAAGAGAATATAGATGCTTGAAGTCGTTGTACTAACATGGCTGAAGGGATCTTATCAAGTTTGAGCCTGTGCTCAAACCGTCCCTCAGTGTGTCAGCTATCCCTGTAGATAGCTGAACAGCTTCAGATAAAGCTCACTTTTAAGCCGACCACGATAATGCAAAAAGAGAGTTATGACTTACATCCTCTCCGCACAAAGACGGCGAGATCGCGCCTATTCGTGCGCATTGCACTAAATGCCCGCTGCGCTCATTGGCAGAATGTAAATTTTATCAGGCGTTCGAATTTTATTTCATCTATAATCCATACCTACTATTATACAATAGTAAAAATGAAATGTCTGGTAAGCACATTGAAGATATTTAAAGGTCACTAAATCGAAAAACATTTCATCAATTTTTTTGTATATTTGTAGGTATGTATCGTTGTGGCTCCAACGCCTCAAAACTGCTGAACGGATGTCAACTATTTTTGATACACGGGTAGTTAGGCATCCAAAGATGGATAGAGGAAACTTTTTACCTGACTACGCTGATACACCTAATCATTTCCAGCTATTTTGTATCATTTCCGCTACCCAAAAGTTGTCTGGAAGAGATCGCTCTTTAGCGATAAGACCGCCTATTGTCTACCATATTCTATGTTAAGGCTCTATTGTACTGTTCCTGTTGTTGGTGTGCAATAAATAATTGTTGTATTGTATTGTACGCTGAAGTAAAAAGAGGGATATGATTTTTTTCTCGTCCGTGAATGAAGTTGTCTGTAAATATTTGCAGGTCTTTTCTGAAGAAAAAAAGTTTAACGGACTATTTGAAGGCTACTGAATCGAACAATTTTTTTGCGTGTGATCGCGCCAAAACTGCTTCACCGTTTTCAAACATTTTTGGTAAAGTGAGCTGCAAAAAGATAATTCACGATGAGTCTGTTCAACAATATCTTTGCTATACTCTATTTCGCTGTAAATAGAGTTGAGAAAAGATATTTTTGAACGGAGTAATAGTGTATATCTTTTTGTAGCTGACTGTAACAGGATAGCAGGGTATCCAAGGATGGTTATAGGATATCTACTTTTTACCAGACGAGGCTGAAGCCAAAATGAGAGATTATGACTTTTCTTCCTAGCAAAATAAGTTCCCTTCTTAGTAACTTATATACTATTAAAAAGTTGTAAAAATTAAATGTCTGTATATTAAAGATATTAAAAAATATATATATTGTAACGGACTATTTAGAGATCACTAAATCGATAAAGATTTTTTTTGGTTTTTTCGTATGTTTGTATGTGTTGCTGCGGCTTCATCATGCCAAATCGGATAAACGGATTTCAATTATTTTTGGTACACGGATATCTGGGTATCTCCAGATGGTTATAGGATAGTTTCTACCCCACTACGCAGAAGAAAAAAAGAGGGGTTATGACTTTTTCTCCTCCGCGAACGAAGTTTCGGGTGCCTTAGTATATATATAATCCATACTAATATTATAAATGCAAAAGTGTGTCTCTCTGTCTGTCTGTCTGTCTGTCTGTCTGTTACCTCTTCACGCTTAAACCGCTGAACCGATTTGGATGAAATTTGGTATGGCGATAGTTTGAGTCTCGGGGAAGGACATAGGCTACTTTTTATTCCGAAAAAATACCCATGTCCGCGATAATCGAATTTAAGGCGGACGAAGTCGCGGGCAGAAGCTAGTTTTTTATATTTAATTAGTTCTTTAATCTAGGATCCTCTTAAGGTTGACAGTTTTATCGTATCGTACAGGAATACAAACAATATTTTTAGAAAATAGGTCCAAAATTAAAGAACGTATAAAATTAACTTAACTGGCCACTCAGGTTGTGATATTGATAAGGAAAAGTTTGTACGGAACCCTCCTTACGCAAGTCAGACTTGCACTTGGCCTATTTATTTTCAATTTTATTTCGCTAAGATCTTGTAGTTATACTTTATTACAACTGTACGTAGGACCGTAATAGTTGAATGTACCAATGGCTATCTCGATATTTCGTCAACGATACAAAACTACATTATGTAAGGTGTGAAGTAAATACGCATATTTCGAGCTCAATGTCAACATTACTTGAAATATTGCTGTACTATATTCTCTGGTGAGAACAAAATGGTAGAAATATATGACTAGGCGCTTGGGACACTAGGCTCGCTCATCGCTCCTAAAATTTTACAAAAGATCAAAGCTTTTTTCGTCCGGTCGGCCTTACGTTGACGACAAGTTACATTATTTTTGACGATACGTTTGGCTAAGTTCAACGGCCTGCTAAGCTGGCGGTCGCGGGTTCCAATCCCAGCCAAGACAAGTTTGTGTGATGAGCAGCAACGTTAGTTCCAGAAAACCAAAATAAAAAGACAATCCAGGAGTCCTGGGACTTGAATGTTGCCTGTTTATTTTTTATCTATATAAGTATATGCATATCGTCGCCTTGGTACCCATAGTCCAAGCTTTGCTTAGTTTGGGACTGGGTCGATTTGTGTAAGATTAATATTATCCCCAGATATGTATGTGCCAAAACGGCGTAGCTTTGGCATTGTCTTTTGATAATGTTACCTATTTTTTTTGCGACTGCGTCAGAAGTTGGGTTATGTTTTTAAAGATTATATATGTGTATGTATGTGAGTATGTATACTATATCTCAATTTCTTTGACTCGCTCTACAGCCCACACCCTTGATGGTTTTTGAGTCAAAATGTTTCACCTAGGTTCTAAGAGTGACAGCCTGATGAGACATATATTTATACTAGCGGCCGCCCGCGACTTCGTCCGCCTTAGATTCGTTTATCACGGATAAAAGGTAGCCTATGCTTGTACAAAGGCTAACTTATCCCTTCAAGGGATCTCTTCCAGTTAACCTTAGAGCAAATGAAAGAGAAGAGTAAACATCAACGCAGATAGACAAACCAACAAGTTAATATGCACAATGACATTAAAACTTAAAAGCTAAAGTAGCATATACATCAAGTTCCTAGCATACCAACATTTTTACTGTCCATACAAATTGTCATCCCCTTTTTCGTCCCTGAAAGGGACGAAATTTGACACTCATTATAACCTATCTCCTATTCTGATATATAAGGTACAAAACTGGAAAGTTTCATAAAAATTCGTCCAGTAGTTTTTGGGATTAAGTGGAACGTACATACATAGTTTCACGTTTATAATATAGTAAGGATTTGGCTTATTAGAATCAATTAAAGTGGTTAATTCAATAAAACAGTAATTGTATGGCAACTAAGTATGCAGTTAAAGGCAGTTTTTGACGACTTTTATTTTTAAATAAATTTGGTACTTAGGGATCGTCATGCCTGTGGCTACTGGTACGTAGCAATTTTAGCATTCAGTAGAAATGTTTATCTTGAACTTTAAATATCAGTTTTGACTTCTATCGCACTCTAATGGTTTTTCTGGGTTTTCCCTAATCCTTGCAACAAATGTTGGATCATATCGTATGTCTCCCAGCAAACACTTCTCTCAATGTAAGTTTTCTTTCTTTCCTTCTAACTGACAATTCGAAAGTTCTTACCTAGTACCTAGGCCTAATTGAATAAAGCATATTTTGATTTGATTTGATTTGATTTAGGTATTTTGAGTTCGACTAAGATTTATACTGCTGCTAAAATAGCGCATCACGTCATATCGCCAGCATTAAAACACAATTAGCGTAAATTTAAGCCATACGTTCGTTCTTACCCGGTGTTCGATCTTAGTCGAACTCGGCTTATTTGTAGTTAGTACCATAAAGACATTTGATCCTCCAAAAATGGGATAGATTCTCATGTTAAAAAAAAACATAGTCTTGTGCACATTTGTACGGAAACTACTTTTTTAATGACTGTATTTTTGGATTGCGTAGAATTAGAAGCTTGACTTTTTTAAAGCTTTATGGGACCGCAGCAGATGTTAGTATTTGATGTTAATTTCAACTTGATAACCACGTGTTCCTGAGAAAAAGGGTCTTGACAGACAAACAAATGGACAAGAAAGTGATCCCATTAAGGCTTCCGTTTTTTCCTTTTTCAGATCCTCCTTCTTGCATCGGTTTCCATATTGCTGAGGTTCGTGGTCATTTCCTCGGAACAATCCCTCTCCAATGATGCACCTCCATCTGCTCCTACCCGAAGTCGAGTGGAGAGTATCGTGCACTGTGGTGTCGAGTCTCAGGAATCTGATCTTTCTAACGTGTCGGGCTTCCTGCCTTGCAGTCGCTTCCCTAATGATTAGCAGATTTTCAAAGTTGTCATTATCCTTTCTGGCAATATGACCGAAATATTCCAAAACCCTACGAAGGCAAGTAGTGGAAATTCTAGTTCGGATCTTGAGTTGTGCTAAGATAGATATGATTGTGCGGCGTTTTTGAGGTACGGAACCCAAAAAATTAAGGAAGGCTGATCCCGCTACCATTTGCGACTCATAGCTAGGAAGTCAGAGAGAGAGGTACTGTAAAACCACCCAACTGTATTAGTCAAAAAACACCCGACTATAGTGTAAATTAAACGGAACTTTATCCACCTAGGTCAGGAGTCGGTAACCTGCGGCTCTTTGGTTGTGAAGCTGCAGCGCTATAGATTAGTTTTTTATCAATTAGTCCTATTTATTGCCAGCATGAAAAAAATTGTGGCTCTTTAAAAACTTCGAAATTTTGTATATTTTAATTATTGACTCTTCCTTTTAGGTTGCCGACTCCTGACCCAGGTGCAATATGTTAATACGAGTAAGTATAATCATTAAATAATTTTGAACTGAACTACTTTTTGTCAAGATGCTTAAAATTTTTTTTTTTTCTGGACCATAGTAGGGTGCCTGGACTACATTTATGATTTTTAGCACTATTAAGTTACGGTAATACTTACACGAAAACCGTATATACAGGAATAAGATTTTCAAAACTTTACAATAAAATGTAAAGATAGGTAATTTTACTTACCTTTCCAAAAATATTAGAGCGTTTTTTAAACGAATGCCCTAGCTACGTGTTAAGGTGAACCTTGGAATGATAATTACCTTTATAAGACTCTATTCTTAGACAAAATGTGCCAGCTAATAGATCTGACTCTGATTACGCAATTTTTGTCTTGACCGACTTATGGGAAAAAATTGGGACGCATGTTGTACGTGACACATTATAACTGTGATTGTCAACATTGATACTGTTCTTACACTGACAAGGGTCAAGAGGCCGCGTTGTTTTCAGCTGTAATTCAGTAGTGTATATCAGTTTCAGAGCGAGTTAGCATTGTCTTTGATGGACAGAAAAAGGTAGCTAATATATTATGGGAGATTCACTCAGGTGGGTCGTAAAGCCCCTAGCTTTTGTATACTTCTATGTAGTTTACGGTTGATTATAGCTTCTTGAAACGAACAATTCAGATTAAGCGATAAGTATATGGTCAAGTTTTAATTGAAGTTTGAACACACGAGCGAGTGTTAGAGCCGCCGGCCACGTGATAACATGATAAAGTACAAATTAAACAGTACCAGCAGCCAGCGAAGCTGATAGCCAGTAGCCGAGGTGGAGTCGAGCGCTGCGCCCGCGCACAAACCTTCGCCGCACGCGCTGCCGACCGCCCGCTCGCGTCTTTTGTTACGAAACAAAATAAACATAATCGAATCGTTATTCTTTTAAAAATAAAATAATCAAATATCGAATGCTAAAAACAAATGAACCTTACAGTTGAAGACTGTGGTCAAAATGACGTTGCGGGTCGAAGTGCCCGGGGATAAGCCTGTAAATGTAGAACCGTGCAAGTGCAAACCATACGAGATCAACACCGACAAAAAATTAAGCAGGAGTATAAAGGAGTTCCTAAAAAAATCATGGGCCTTCAGATCGAAAATAACCGTGGAACCTTTTGTTATATGCTACGTCCTGCCAAGTGTGCTTGCAGGTTTAGCGGTGCAGAATCTGTGTTTAGAAAAATCATGCCTCGTGAACCTTGGCTACGACGAGAGGACCTGCAGACATATAATGCAGGGACGGACCTTAAATTACACAGAGCAGGAGAAGAAAGTGCAAAAGATGGTGGCTGAAATGACGGCGTGGAGCTTTCCGCTGCAAACTGCTCTCCCGGGGATTCTCACACTGTTCCTTGGAGCCTGGAGTGACCGTACTGGGAACCGCAAAGCATTCATGGTGTTACCTATTGTGGGAAAGCTAGTATCAGTAATCGGTATCATACTGAGCACTGTTTTTTTTCTACAAGTTGGGTTGAATGAGACGGCTCTTCTCGAAGGTTTGCCGCCTGCTTTAGCAGGTGGACGAGTAGCCATGACCATGGCTGTGTACAGTTACATCACGGATATCACTAGTGAGACCGAACGGACTTTTCGCCTCGGCATTATAACTGCGATTCTGACTCTCAGCAGGCCAATCGGCCTCGCACTCAGCGGGATCATGACAAAACGTTTCGGTTATTACGGTGTGTTTATGGTTGCGTGCGTATTTTATTTAATCGGGTTCGTTTACATTGTTTTAAGACTGAAGGAGAAGCGTAAAAAAGTGGAGAGTGACAAAGAGGAGACGATTCTGTCTGTGTTTTCTGCGAAAGACTTCGTAGCAACCGTGAACGTCGCGTTTATGCGGCGCGATGGCACGCGACGCCTGCAGATAATTCTAATTATGTTTGCGTACATGTTCATCGTTGGACCAGTCCTAGGTAAATATCATTTTGAGTAATATTTATTATGCTTTATCTAATAACAGTCCTTTGTTGAGTTCGGTTAGCTACATTAAATGTATTTGGTCACATGTGCGAGGTATTGCCATTATTCGTTTTATGAGAAAACGTAATTTTATTTCTCCCGCGCTGGCGATATTACTAAGTAACAGTTTTTGTGGTGGGATTTTATCATGAGAATTCCAATGTGAAATGTCCAGTTACATTTGAACGTTTTTAAAATGAGTTATTTTTTAACCCCGATTTATAATAATTGTTTTAGCATCAGAATAAATGTGTACATGTAATAATAATTAAATACATACCTCCACGTGTTTGGCGTTCTGAAATATGAGTTCGAATAAAATTATAACACGTATCTTTACGTTTAAAAATATCTCGAAATAAAAGCCAAAAAATAAATAGTGATCAACAATAATCATTTTTAACAAAAAAGAAAAATATTTTGCACTTATATATTAACAAACATGACTTAATCGAAGAAACCATCAAAACATACTACTTAATAGTTGAAGTGTCCGGGAGATCCTCAAAAGTTGGGATTGCAACCAAAGTGATAACTTGTTCAACAAAAAAGTGTTCATCAAAATCGTGAAACGACGAAGCAAACAAAAATATGCAATCGAATTGAGAACCGAACTCCTTTTACAAACAAATAATAAAATCCGCTAGCTCTCAACAAGATTAATTTGTACTCTTTTTAGTGAAAAGACGACTGCTGTTCAGTTTTACAGTAATCTTACGTAATATTTTCTGGTTTAATTTCTTTTGAGGTGTGCAATAAACGATATTGCATTCTATTCTATAAACAGGAAACAAGCCATAAAAGAGATGAATTAAAATTTACATTTAAATAATGCTATTACAAATGAAAAACCTTTATAATAATATGTGGTCATTATGCATGCAACACCGTTACAATAAAAATATACATGCGCAGTGCAATGATTGCATAAAATATTATGCATACCTACTTGAAATAACGGAAGATGATGAAAACCTCGCACGATAACATTTTGTAAACGAAAATATTCCATTCACATAAAAAATATTTATTAATCATAAATTCATTGGCTCATTATTACGAGTACACATTTATTAGTATACCAGAAGGTGCCCGCAACTTCGTTCGCGGAAAAGTTATAACCCCTCTTTTTTCTGTCGCGAAAAGCATACAAAAAAGCGGCCAAGTGCGAGTCGGAGCCGTTTATACAAAAAAATGCACTGCAGATGAAAAAAAAATACGATTTGAAAAAAACACTGACAAAAGAGCGTATCTCCCCGGCACTTAAGTCAAAAACGGTATATCAGATCATGATGAAAATATCTTTCGTTGGAAGTATTTATTAAGCTTTATATTTGTAAATTTTTTCACATTTTTTGAACATACTGTTTAGAAAATGGGGACACAATTTTTGCTACTTTCGGAGCGGAGATTTCGGAAAATGTTCACTAAATCAAAAAAATTTTTTAGAAACCTCAGTGTTTTCAGAAGAACTGTCGAAATATGTACCACACATTGATATTTGTTGAATTTTTTTTTTTCATTTTCGGTTACATGTGTGGAGTTCCCCCCCTAGAAATATATATATCTTTTATTTAACTATCAAACTAAATAGCGGTTTACTCACGACACCTATGCTCCAAATTTCATCAATGTACATCTTATAGTTTTTGAGTAAAATACCTGTGACATACGGACGGACAGACAGACAGACAGACAGACATGACGAATCTCTAAGGGTTCCGTTTTTGCCATTTTGGCTACGGAACCCTAAAAACACTAAATAAAGTTTTTTTTTTTTTTTTTGTATTTTCGTATGTGTCGTTGTGGCTTCATCACGCCAAATTGGTTTCAATTATTTTTGGTACACTTGTAGCTAGGTATATCTCGATGGTTATAGGATACTTTACCTGACTACGCTGAAGAAAAAAGAGACGGATGAAGTTTGCTGGCACCTTCTAGTTTATTTATACATAATTTACTTATACCTACATACTACATATGATAAAACATACATATGTATGTCCCCTGTATGGGTTTTGTTTTTCTCCTCCATTAACGATGTTGTAAGCAAAAAAAATAAAAAAAAGATTATGTACAAAAACAGCTGCCCTTCTTCCTTTTACTTCTTAATATATTAGCCTTAGACGGTGCATGCCAAAAATAAATAGTAGTTTGTGCCAAAGTTCAAATTTACACCACACGATATTACTCGTAGCTAGAAAACTCCTCGAAACTGCATTAGAGGAGACCGGGGGGCTATTGCCTAACGAAATTTTGACAATTGGTACGCCAATCAACTGTCATAGCCCATACAAAATCAGGCTGCCCCCTATTGCCTAACGCGTTTGACGCTCGGAATCAAAATCAAGTGTCATGATTTTGTATGGGCTATGACAGCTGATTCGGATACAAATTGTCAAAATTAAATGCAATATCCCCCCGGGTAAGGTTAGGTTTTTTTTTAATGTAATTAGTGGCAAACGGGTAGACGAGCCACCTGGCCCCTATTTCACAAACGTGACACATGACAGTTGACAACGACAATTCGGCATACATTACTTCTCCATCATGATGCCAAGCATACACTTACTCGGCGACCCAGCAATGTACATCGAATTGTCGTTGTCAATTGTCACTTGTCACGTTTATGAAATAGGGGCTTGATGGAAAGTGGTCATCGTCGCCCATGTATGTATATTATGTGCAACACCGAAGGAAGGCCTATGCATTGCCAACCGTTGAGTGCCCTGTTAACTCTGTGTTACGTTGTCACAGTGACCATTAATGGACTATGAACCGGTGTCGAAAGATCGCGAGAGCTATTTCGCCCAGGAGGACGGTAATCAAAACGACGAGTAAACTGAACGAACGAACAAGTGTATCGACTGACGATGTAAGATCGCGAGAGTTTTATCTAGGAGGATCTTTCGTCATCAGTCGATGAACTTGTTCTTTCGTTCAGTTTGCTGTTATGGCCATCGTGAGATATACCAACCCGTGAGGCAACCTTACTCAGTCTCCCCTATAAAATTGAGCATTGTGATATTATGTATTGTTTTTATTCATAACAGAAACTACATTTTTGTCTCGCTACATGCTCGAAATATCTTAGAGTATTTGATACGGAATCGTAATCGTATAATTCCATGAAATAACAGTGATATTAGGTTATTGTAGCGTGTAGCCTTGTGGGCTAACATTGCCCATGCCCACGCATTATTAAATTAGTACACTTATAAAATCACACACAATTATATAAAACAAGAATATAATAGAATTAAACCAATAATAAATAACACAGGGACAATCTTACACAAATGTGGTACAAATAGATGTGCGATGTATCTGGCATGCAAACAAAATAATGTACAGTACAAGGTTACAACTTATTACAACATATAATGTTATTTATATTATAAGAATAGACGCAATAACTAAATAGCGAATAAGACAGCCAAGCAAATTACAATGAGGATTTTGTGATGCACAACTAATTTAAATAATCCGGTTCAATTGTTTTATTTGAATGAGTGATAATCGCGGAAACAGAAGAAAATATTGACTACTATATTCGACATAAAGTTAAAAAGCAAGAGATATTATTATATGCTGTTATAATAAGAGTTAAAAAACTCCTCAACAGAATAAAAACATTCCTGAATCAGCCATTGTTTAAGTGCACATTTAAACGTGTTCATTCATTGGCAATAATTATGTTTTATCTTTATGTAATCTATATACAGGGTGGGAACGCGTAATCTGACAGACTTTAACCATCGAATGTGGAGCCTAGCATAACATGTACTCCAAAAACGCGTAATTTTTGAGATATTAATTATTGTTATTAAATTCAGAAATCTCAAAATCTCATGCCTCAATGATGTGATTTAGCCACTTATTTAATACTTTTAAACACAGAACCTGCATGCTTTTTGGCTAGTTTGTATTAAGTTTTACAATACTTTGGGTATTCAGTTACCTTTTTTTTTCTTTATTGAAGGTAATTCGTGTCGGATAGTACTGGTATCTCTCAGCTTTAAGTCACATCTTCAACACAATAATATCTAAAAAAAAAAAAAAAAGACCGTTTTTTTAAATTGAACGTTACACCAATGTGAACTGAACTCGATGGTTAAAGCCTGTCGGTATACTCGTTTTCATCCTGTATACACCAATATACATATAGACGGTTTAGATATACAATAACAATTAAGGAATTAATTTATCAAAATGTTTTTTGGCGGCTATGTTAGCCCCTGAGGCAAAGAAACCCAGGCTTACCTACTATATTTTATAGGGTTAAACACCATTGATAGTAACCGTTAACCGGAGTTAACGGTTCTTAAATACTAATAGTCCAAATCGTGGGTTCAGCTGTTTTTATTGTTTTCTTACATTCGTCTTAGTCATAAAGGAAGCTTTAGTTATGCCTCATTTCATCCGAAAGTGACTAAGAGCCAAAGAGAATGACTGTGGAACGCGGCTCCGTTAAGTATTATTTAACAATTGTAAAATCTTTTACGCATAAACTAGAGCCAATATCAGAGACATATCACGGCCATGTACGTAACAAATAGTTAAATGCCTGTCACATACGGACGGACAGACAGACAGTCAGACAGACATGACGAATCTATAAGGGTTCCGTTTTTGCCATTTTGGCTACGGAACCCTAAAAAGGATGGCTTTAGTGAGTGGTAGCTGCCACTTTGATGTCTGTCAATAGCGACACAACACTTAAATTTAGTAATCACAATAATTCGTTTATACGAAAATTTATATCTTCAAAAGTTAGCAAAATTTGCCTGGGATTCATATAACATTTTTCGATCCTAATAACTTCAAGTATACGCTGATAAAATTATGCGGGTTCCTCACAAGCACATTGTATAGATTTTTGCTATTTATCATTTACGCGATATTTATGACCATTGGTAGACTTTATTGACATGGACATAAGACCTATATGGTCACTTAAGTTTATTGCTGTTTGTATATAACTTTCGCATTCACATGTCAGAAAGAGATGTGTAATTAGTAATTTTTCTATCACATAAACACGGTTCTCATAGGCTCGCTGCATTAAATGTGTCCTTAAAGGCGATATGGCTCAATATAACAAAATTATACATACACCTTATATACTTGCGGTTGTAATTTCCACTTCCTAATAAATGTTATAATTAATTCAATTAAAACACATCACTAAAGTAGATATTTAGTTGTGATATCTTAGACATATCTCTGGACAATATTGCCATGTCTAATTTGACCTATAGTTTCCTGCCTTGTGGAAATTTCATTGGACTGTTATGCGGAGTACTTTTAATTTGTTTACAATCATTAAAACTAATCAAGAACCATTAAAACAAGAGGATTGATAAGTTCCATACAAAAAGCCGTTCCCCGATATGTAGGTACGGTAAAGGAATTTAATTTGTGTACCTTTTTGTACCTTGTCATAGTGACATTGATATCGAATCTCTATCGGCTTTCATAATGATTTTGACAGTGACAAGGTACGAAATGGTATGTAAATTACATTCCTTGACTATACAAGCAACGCCATGTTATGTACAAGAATTGTTATTTACAATTATTCAACTTTGCCAGCGTGACATAATTTTAAATGTTACGATTTAATTATTATTACTTGTTTACGAACTAATTGTTAATATACTATGTTTCTTTGTTCAATTAAAACATCGTTAAATGTTTAGTTTTAAAACGCCATCATGTTAATTGCCTGAATATTTCCTTTGCGATCGGGGCACGATCCAAAGTATAGCAATTGGCAGTCCTCTTGTTTTAATGGTCCTTGAACTACATTAACAAAATATGTTCTTAATGCAATTCTCAAGGCGTATCGAATGACCTAGATGGACGGTTTCACAATATGTACTTTCATAAAATCATATTATACATACCAAAAATCATAAATGTCAATGTCTCCGAATCGGTTTATTATTTCATTTCACACCCAAATGATGAGCGCTACTAGACATAGGCCTTCCTCAAGGATCTCCACGATGATGGATCCTGTGCTTACCGTTTTCAACGGCTTCCTAGGATCCTCAAGTCCTTCGGTCCATCGGTCGACAACTGGTTTGGCTCAGCGGGAGTAACGTTCCCAGCGAAGCTGAAGGTTCTGGGTTCAAATCCCGGTAAGGACGAGTATTTGTGTGATAAGCTTAATGTTTGTTCCTGAGTCTTGGATTTCTGTAAAGCAAATATATCCATTAAATATATCGTCGTCTAGTACACATAACACGAGCCTTATTGAGCTTACCATGGGACTAGTTCGATATCTATAAAATTGTCCTGTAACATTAATTTATTAATTACTAGCGGCCGCCCGCGACTTCGTCCGCCTTAGATTCGTTTATCGTGGATAAAAGGTATTTTTCCGGGATAAAAAGTAGCTTATGTCTTTCCTCAAAACTCGATATTTTACTAATTTAAATGTGAAGCATATTACCAAGATTTCAAGTTCCGAGCGTAAAAAAATATTTACTGTCGATATCAATTTTCATCCCCTTTTTCGTCCCTAAAAGGGATGAAATTTGACATACATTATAGCCTATGTCCTATTCTGATATATAAGGTATCGAACTAGAAAGTTTAATACAAAATCGTCTTTTAGTTTTTGAGATTAAGTGCAACGTACATACATACTTTCACGTTTATAATACCTATAGATAGGATTATTTGTCGGCTCTTCGAGAGGGTATTCCCACGCTGCGTCTTCAGGTTCGTGGTCAATACTCGTGAATGTTTCTGCATTAGTGGCAAACATGAGCCCTGTTGGGTATAGCAATAGCACTAAAAAACTAAGATGAACGACTATTAAATCACAATTTATCATAATTATTAAATTCTGTATTATCTTAGCCTAAAAGTAGATATTATTTCAATTACGTTATTAAAGTTATATTTAATTTTATAAATAAGCTAAAAACTTCGTTCGAGGAAGAAAAAAGTACCCCTCTATTTTTTGACAGCATAGTCGGGTTAAAAGTATCCTATAACCATCTGTAGATACCCGTGAACCAAAAATAGTTGAAAAGTGTATAACTGATTTGGAGTGATGAAGCCACAATGACACATACAAAGAATCCAAATATATATTTTTTGATTTACTGAGCTTCAAATAGTCCGTTACAATCATTTTATGAAAATATATTCAATGGGCAGACATTTCATTTAAAAAAAAAATTTAATTATATATTTGGAAGCTCTAGGCTCTTTGCATTCTCTTAATATTTGTTGATGTATAAATAGTATTCTCGTAATTCCCAAATTGGAAATTTGGGAAGGACAAGAATCTTTGGGAGGTGAAATATTCTATCTTTAGAAAATATTTCTTTAGATGTTATTTCCCTAGATATTCGGTAGTATTTGAAACCTTTGAAGGTCACTAAATTAATTTTGTATGTTTCTATGCTCCTTCGTCGCTTACCAACTTGATACGAAATTGCACCTTTGAAATGTTTATGTTTATTTAACACGAGATGGTGCCCGTAACTTCGTTCGCGGAACAGAAAAAAGTCGTAACCCCCTTTTTTTCTTATAGGCATATAGTCTGATAAAAAGTATCTATTACCATAAGTGGATGACCAGGTATCCATGTACCAAATATTGTAGTAATCCGTTTAGCCACTGTGGTGTGATAAAGTCACAACGACTCATACAAACATACAAAATAAAAATAAAAAATGTTTCCATTCAGTGACCTTCAAATAGTCCATATCACCTTTTTTTAAGAAATATCTTCAATGTAGGTACAGAAATTTCAGTTTTACAAGTTTATATTAATACCTAGAGAAAAAAAAAACCATATGAAAAAAAAGTTATTATTGGCTTAGTGGTTAAGGAAATGAGTGAGCAAGAGTAACGGATATCAGATAACTTTGTATGACCTTTGACTATTGTTTAAAATCGGACATTCCCATCGGATTGATACAGACGTGTGTTCAATACTCGGAAATGTATGACTCGTTTTGCGTGAACTGACTCAACTGACTGGCAATTTACTTAGAAGATAAATAGGCTAACCTAATCATCTTACAGTATGTATATAATTAACTTAGGTTAAAACTAGATGTTTTTCTTAGGCCTTCGTACGCAAAGGCAGAAGCGAACCTCCTTTTAAGACTTTATGTATGTTCACCAATTTCTCTCTAAATTATTGGCCTATTTAAAATATTTGTAACGTTACGTGATAACGTCTTATAAATCGATGAACGCTGGCTGCACGCACGAAAAAACATGACTCATTGTCACGTTCCGCCTGAGCTAAGCGACTTCGTACTCACTATTTTAAATATTCCTGATGAGAATGGTACCATCGATCTGATGATGGAGCCGGAAGGTAGGCACCGAATCTCGACCATAATAATATAATGTACTAACTCCGAAAAATCACTAAATACACGGGTGGCCTCGACTCCAAGATAAAATTAATTTTATATATTATATATATTGACTTGAAAAAAGTTTTACTTTAAAAAAGTAGTTTGAAAGAACGAAACTACTTGATTTCTTTAAGTTTAAGTGATTTGTTCGTGTTTGTTTTTTATTTTTTCACGTAGTAAAAACTAGTCGTACGTGTAGTCAGACGATGTCAACAATATTTTTTTGTAGAGGATCGCTTATGAGAAAATAAATATTTAAAAGTAATATTCGTAATCAGTAAAAATGCTAACGTTATTAGATTTTAATAACCAGTCTACAAAAAGCTTTAAGTAACATCCAGTATTAAAATAAGAAAATCTTATTCCATCCAAAAGTTTTGGAATTCCTTTTTTAAACGAGACATTCATGAAATGTCTAAGAAAAACTTGGAGCGAAAATAGTAACCTCAAAAACAACTAACTCCAAGTCAAACTCTTGAACAAAAGCGTTCCGTACTCCGGTTACAAATTATGGAAGTTTTATTAGTCAAATCTCAGCCAGTCAGTTGTGCAGTCAGTGTCGCATAATATTAAGGGTCTATTCAGATATACCATAACCACAACCACAACGACGATCACGTGGTCAGCCGATAGTTACTATTAAAATTATTAGTTTTATTATTCACACGGACCAAATTTCGCCGCCAAACTCAACCGTGTGGTCGATCCTACCTCCGACCACATCAAAGCTGCAAGAAGCTCCAGCGCACCTGTTCATACGTAACCTAGGCATCGGAAATTCGGATGCTGTTTTTTACTTTTTCGGCCTCAGGCCGAAAGATGCCGCGTAGATGTTGACTAGCAGGGAGGTTGGGGGTGAACTTTATTTAATTTTACTAACAAAATTCTCGGGATTTAATATAACATTAATAGGTACATACGTATCAAGGTATTAAAAATACTATTTAAGTACCTAGTTCATGTTTACAAAATTGTATTTAATTCACATGTGTTTCATTAAACTAATAGACGTCATAACCTAAATAATTTAAAAAGGAAATAATCTTTTCATGACGTTTTGTAAAATCCCGAGATCCCGGGAATTGAAAAAATTATATACAATTTTTATGATGCTGACTCCATACTTGCTTAGATTTTTCCAGGATTTTGCTAGTTATAGGAATAAAAGCATCTGAATATCCGATGCCTGTAACCACTGTTTAACCAATTTTTGCCGCTGCGTTGTCGTGTGGTGGCGGTCCGTGTAAATATACCCTAATTGTCCTAAAATCTTTTAGCCGAGAATTTCTGGCATAATATTTAATGGCATACTATTTTTTAGCATAATCATTTCATCGCATAACTAGATAAATAAAAAACGCATAAATAAAAAACGTTATTTCCAAATATTAACCGACGTGCGAATTACTTTGCCTAATATTAAAACAATTACGATTACAGCACCTAAACTATTTTATTTCATTTAAATAAAACAATTTATTTAAATAATATCACAAACGTTTCGGAAGCTTTTTATCTTTCCATGGTCACGGGTAAGTAACAATCGCGGAAACAGAAGAAAATATTATATTTTATTTCATCCCTAAATTTTTAATTTAATGGTTCCAACTTCTGTTCGGTAAGAATATTACGGAATTTTTGAATGGTTGCTAGAAGGGAATATGAAAGGAGTTCACAAGAAGGAGACATTTTGTCTTGAGGATTGCAGGAGTAGAAAAATAGAACAGGTTATATAGGAACCACTGCGTCAATCGTATCAAGAGACTATAGATTCTATAGTGCTGTTGATGTTCCGAATTGATAAACTAGTGGCTCTATGAACTGCAGACCTTGCGACCTACTTACTAAAAAAAACCAAATACTTAAAATGTCTATAAACCTAAATGGCATAAAAGAAGTGTATAATTATCGAACATGTTCACCCTTGAGAATCGGTTTAGAAATGCTACCTGTAGAGAAGAACAGCCATCCAGACATCCGTCCGTCGGACATACGAAAGCATTTATTCCCAAGCTGAAAAAGAGACCTTCGCTCCGCTCCGCCAATAAAATTAAAATAGAAAGCGCCCGTGGCAAACACACAGCCCTCGATTTCACAATTCTCGTACGGAAGACTAAAAATGAAATATTATCAACACATTTTTTTAAATTAAAGCCCGCAGGTCTGGCGCCGAGCTTCCCAAAAGAATACGAGCAAAAAAAGGAGCGTTCGGATACCGAAGTAAAAATACACTTTCAAAAAGTACTAAGGATGGAGTCTCACTGGTCGCGCTTAGCGGCAAGCGCAACACTTCCGCGAATAATTCCGAATCACCAAGTACTTAGTTCGGTATCACTAAGCTTTATTGTATCCCACAGATATATATGTTTTTTTCATTTTTCATTTTCATTAATAAAATTCCGACTGTAAATGTTTCTACTTTGCCCTATGATTGACTGGTACAGAATGCCTTATCATGGCATTAAGTCGACCTTTTGTATGATAATTCTTCTTTTTGTGCAGTAAAAATTAAATAAATAACTACAAAACTTGTACTGCCATTTTGTTTCAGCGACATTTCCTATCGTCACACGACACTGCAAGGTCTAGTCACGACAACGTCATCGTTAAGTTGAAAGCTGTAAATCCTCGCTAGAAGGATACAAAATTATTCCTTCATTTTCTATACGACGACGTCACTTTGCTGCACGATGTTAAGTCGTGCCACGACACGACGTCTTATCGTATATTTTTGATTTGTTTGGGCTCATATACAGCTAAAATGTGCCAAGTGTTGGCGACTGTTATACGGCCTCAGCCTAAGGCTTTGTCGGGTCCCCAACATTAATGTTCGGTTTTAAAATTGTCAAGAGGAGTCCGATTCGCATTTTTTTTTACATGTTTGGATAACGGTAAAGTCATTGACCTCAGGCACCAAATTTATTTAGCGTAAGACTCGATTCGCCACAATGATATGTATGTTATATACAGAGATTGTGATTTAGGGGCCAAAGTTGTATGACAGGTAGAGTTCCTGTATCGATAAACCCAATTATCGATGCTTTTTCCATACACTCGTGATACTTGGCGCAATCACTAGTATATGGAAAAAGCAGTGATAGTTGGATTTATCAATTTAGGAACTTTACTCTACGATGTACCTACAAGTAAAGTCGGTCAAGAAAGTATTTCACCACTTTTTGACTATATTCAATGCGTGTTAAGGATCAAAAGTGGTAGACCAATTTCTTGCCCGACCGTATCTGGTAGAAGGTGCCGAAGGAAGAAATTGGTCAACTTCTTTCACAGGGAAACAAAAAGTCATAACCCTACTTTTTGCATCAACGAAGTCAGGTTAAGAGTATCAAGCCCGTTTCACTTATTTATTGAACATATTTTCAACAAGCAGATACTTATTTTTCGTATTTTTCTTAGCGCCTTATTGTCGATCGGGAAACGATAAGTAGCCGCTGAGGGTTTTCCTATTTGTGGGTTTGCGTGACCTATCTAGACTAATACAGTTCAAAGTCAGGGTACACACATATATTGTACACACGGCGATCTATGTCCGACTATTTCTTTCTTTCATACCGGTGGGTTGAACCGGTTCAACCCACCTCCGCGTCCTTGTACCTTTGTTTAGTATTTAAAGTAATTAGTGGCTCTGTGACACTGCGTATTTTTTTTTGCATTTTCACCCCTATCTTTCCGCTATTTCGAAAATTATCCTAAAACTGATTCGGCAAGAAAATCCATATAATTATTGATCCTGCTCACAAAATTTCACGGCAGTATGTCGAGAAATGCGACCTGTAGAGGAGAAAATTCGGACAGACAGACATACGAAAGCATTTTTCTCGCAGAAACGGTCACTTTCGATCAATTAGTATTATTATTATTATCTTTGTAAGACCTTCACTAACTAATGTCAAATAATCGTTCCTCGTAACCGTAAGAGTCCCCGGTAAGCTCGGTTCTCCATACAAACGTAGTTACGCTCTCATTTTAAAACGACTTACTAGTTTGCTTTGAAACTTTGCACTTAGAATAAAATAAGGTATATGCAGGCCTGTAATTAGTTTATGTAGCTTCATATAGCATAGTAAAAAAAAACAGCAAATTTAAGTTTTTCATACAATACTTGTTTTTGCTGTATTTCGTTTGTTTTATAAACTAGAGCCATATAAACTAATAACAAGCCAAAGTTTCGTTACAATCCAACACGTAGTTTTAAAATGAGAACGAAACTCCGTTTGTATGGGAAAGTGAAATTCGGCCGAGCTTGCCGGGGACTTTTAAGAAAGAATTTGCAACCGACATGTTTGCATTCGGACATTTCATAACTTTTGTACATCTGTGATAATGAAATGAAATAAGGATCTTCTGTAAGTAGGCCGCAAGGGAACTTTTAGCAAGTGAAGATGTAGGTAATATGATCAGCTGATTAAGTTTTTATTTTTGTTTGAAAGGCGACTGAATCGAAAATATTCTTAGCAGTATTTGAAGGGAATTTGATAGGTTGTTTGAAGATTATTAGCTATTTAGGTCTAGTATAGTATATATTGAGAATTTATTATTGTTTCAATTGTTATACGTCATATACATTGTCAACAAGTTATCAGTGAACCATTAAAAAACTTCCTGAAATATCTGGAAAATAGCTGATCATTTGTTAACCAACTTTCTTGAACTATAGCTAAGAACGCTATGGATGAAGCCAAAACAGGAAAAAAAAACAAAATAAAATCAGTCCATCTGTTCGAAAGTTATGACGCCACAGACAGACACACAGATATACCAAAGCAGCGCCAGCTTGTCATCAAATTGACTCAAGTTAGCCAGTAACGTTGCTGAAAGCGAGACATCTTCTCGCATTTTCCTTCCCAAAAGAATACTCTTGGCAGAGCAGTTGTGGTCACTTGCACGTTTTAGCTGTAGCTCGTTCACAATCCTTCAATTTCGTCTGGCTCTTTAGTTCCTTGATTTGGCCAGTCCATCCCATTGGTGAACAACCTCGTGAACTAGAGTCGTTGACCTCCCCTGCACGGGTTCTCCCCACAGATTGTGGTCTACGGCAGCAGATAATCTTCCTTGGAGCTAGCGTTCTTCAGGAATGGTGTTATTAGTGCAG
This sequence comes from Hedya salicella, assembly GCA_905404275.2. Lineage (NCBI taxonomy): Eukaryota > Metazoa > Arthropoda > Insecta > Lepidoptera > Tortricidae > Hedya > Hedya salicella. The sequence goes on along the minus strand of FR990112.1, from coordinate 15,317,853 downwards.
CTATGCGCTGTCGTCCTATATTTTTACATTAAAACAAAACCATAGTTACACACCGGCTCACGTGACTCAGGATATTACGACTTTGCATTGCTTCATAACTCATTTTTGCAGCCTCAAAGCATTCTGCGCAAGCAACTCTGTAAGTTGCTCAATACTCATACATACACGCTACCTGGCGCCTATTTTACAATCTTCGCCATCTAGGAAATTACTTTTATAAGCGTGGATGGACATAGTCCTCTGTCAGCAATAAGGCCGTAACTAAGTTATGACATTGTCATCCTCATTGTCATTGGCCGTGTTATCGACACGGTTGCAAGTGTTTTGTACACATATCCTTTGTGATGACAACAAGTAAGTCTGCTATGGTGTTTTAATATAATACTGTTGACTACTATTATTAGGTATATAGTTAATTTGAGGTTTTAATCATGGCACCGCAACAGATGATTCATTCGGATACGTTTAACTTACAAAGAGATGAAGCATTCTACCAGAATAACAACTTTTGGTGCACATGTGACAGCGGTAGCGGAAACCTTATGCCCTAGAAAGCATTTACAATGAAGAAGTTAAATTATTAATTATTGACATACCAAAAATCGGAATCCCTTGGCATTGTTAAAAGTATCACAATAATGGATTCACGTATTTGACATTCTGGTGGATTGCCCCAGATGCAAGGAAGACTTGGTTGCGTTGCTATGTCAAGCCCCGGAAAAGGTATGAAATAAAAAATAGAGAAAAAAATAAAATACAGAGTTTGATTGTTAAGGAAGAAATCAATGCGACTTACTAAATTGCAAGCAGGATTTGTGACCCTTAAATGCAGAAGTGCTCTGACCAACTGAGCTATCGTAACTTTACGTACGTGGCTTGAAATTTTCGAACACAACCTATTTAGCACTAGTAGCACCCTGTGTATTTCTTTTATTTTTGAAATGTTTAGTGTATTGGCCATACTCCAAGACATGTGTATCACGCTACTTCTGTGCCCCATGCTTCTCCAAGAAGTATTTCCTAATACTAACAGCGAGAGACATTCTAATAAAAGTAATAAAATAGGGAATAGGGAAAAGTTTTTTTTACTAGAAATGCAAACATCCATTAAAAGTACTATGTATGACATATTTTGGAGAGCTGATCTTATTGCTCTAGAACCAATTATTACACAAATATGTTGCCCTGCGGGTCCATGCTGGTGGCGTTTATCAAGTTTTGCACAGTCAATTGTTTCCTTTTAATTTGTTTTCGTTAGTTTGAAAAAAAAACACATGGGTGAAAAACGATCGCACGGCGTGATGTCACGGGGAACTTTAAACGGCTATCTTCATATTTTTTTGTTTAATTGACAAAATAAAAAATACGTTTCCAATATTTTCAGATAGTCTAATTGATGGACTAATTATATCTTTAGGACATAAGCCTATTTTTGCGTATATTTTTGAATATTATATTTCCAACTAACGGCCGTCCGCGATTTTGTCCGCGTAGATATTAAGTAGAAACAGAGACTTAAATGAGGAAAACTTTTTTCTGCCAGTTGTCCAATGCTGTTAATGTTTGTAAATAAATACTCAGAACATATTCAGTGACCAACGGATTTAGAGTGAAAAAAGAGACGCAATCTTTTTGCAATTTCAAGTTTCTAAGTCCAAAGATTTTATGTTTCACGTGCAAAGTTCCATCCCTTGTTTGACCCCCGTAGGGGATGAATTTCGAAAAACCAAGAGTATAAATTTCTTAATTTTAAACACACAATCTTTTCGCGAAATTTTAAGTTTCTAAGTCCAAAGATTTTACCTTTCCATCCCTTGTTTTACCCCCTGAGGGGAATTTCGCAAAATGCTTTTTTAATAATGCCTACGTTATAAATATAAACGACTGTGCAAAAATCAATTCTCTAGCATAAGCAACTTCGGCTGGCTGTGCGTCTATATCAGTCATGACTTTTTCTTTTATATGTATAGATAGTTAAATGGGGCGATTAAATAAGTATTAACTTCGGGAATCTACCTTATTATATAGTAGGCTATTGCTAACATAATTTGATGGAATACAAAGACTAACAGATCGCCATCTAGTTTTATTCATATCACGTATTTATATCCGACTCACACTTTTTGCACAAACTTCAAACAACTTGTAACTTTTCTCTTTGTTGTTTTTTTTTCTGTTTGTGCAATTGTTGTACCTGTTACGTAGTGTTGTTTGTATAAAATCTGTGGCCATAACGAGTATGTACCGAACATTAATCATTAATTATACTTATAATAACATCACGTATTCAATACTATTTTGTGATTAATTCTGTTTCAAAAATAAATAGAAACCATTTATGAAGTTACGCAATAAGCTATGTGATAAAAAAAATTCTGCCGTATAGAACGACCTCTGAATATTATAAATATTGATGAAAAAACGAGTTCAATCTCATTAAAACTCCTCTGAGATACAAAAATTTTTAAAATCATATGTTTGGACATTCCCGAAAAACGCTTCATACTAAAGCCTACTAGCTCGTGACGTCGCATGTACATCACCTTGTATGGGGAAGTTAAGAACTTTTTTCTCCAGCTATGTTAACACTTGCGTTTATGCAAACGGTTTCATAACAAAAGTTACCATACATTGTATGGGTTATCAAATGGTATTATTAGTTATTAATATATTCTTACGTAAAAAATGAACTTTCTCATCCAACTTTACACACGCTACACATATATGATATCGAATCCTTATTTTGTTTGTTTTATCAAAAGCAAAATAAGCAAATCGTAAACTTTAACTAATTTTGAGATCAGACAATATCCCTATTGCAACGTTTTCTAACATTTTCCTATAAAACCCAAATAGGTACAATTAAGCGGAAAGTGTACAGATTATACTGGACGTGACTAATAGTAATCTTAAAGCTAATAATAAATTTCGCAAGAAAAAACAAAGACTAGTTATCGCAAAATAAGTTCAGTAGCCCGAAACGTGATTTGATACCGCTTATGTATACAATTTATACAAATAATATTAGAACAATAAATAATTAAAGTAAATAAGACTTAAACATTCAAACAATATAGCGAAGTGTGAACTGAACGCGGATTAATTTCATGGCTAAACCATAACTCAGCACACGTGTCGGCCCGGCCGGTCGGTTCTTTATCATTTATCACCCACTACTTCAGTTTAGGACTAAGAACAGCTACAACATTGAGAATAATAGTCAGTATCTCATTTTTTTTCTGCGTAGTCGTGTACCAAAAATAGTTGAAATCCGTTCAGCCGATGTGGCGTGATGAAGCCACAACGACAGATAGGTACAAACATACAAAAAATAAAAATAAATAGTTATTTGTGCATCAAGAGAGTAAAGTTGTTTTTTGCTAGCGAGTGCGCTTGTTGAATACCGAGCAAGCGAAGGATTCTAAGTTGGAATCCTGAGCGTAGCAAGTAATTCAAATGGAACGAGATGCAAATAACTTTGGTCTCGTGTGGCACATACATCTTTTCACCTCATCAGTGAGAACATATATTATACACAATTGTAGTTGTATTCCCAACCATTCTGAGTGTTTATTGTAACACGTCATACCAAAGACTATTTACAGTTAACACATGAAGTTAACATTAACAACTTCCCGTGACCATGGTCCTCCCGTGACCATGGAAAGCTGGAAAGCTTCCGAAACGTCGGGAACTAAAATGAGATAATATACGCGATATAATCCGTTAAATTGTTTTATTTCAATGAGTATTAATCGCGGAAACAGAAGAAAATATTATTAACAACTTGATTCCTCTATTTTTAAAAGATGTACTAGCATACAGTACTAAATATAAACAAATTAGTCAAAATCATTAATTATTGTTTAGAAGATAAATTACGTGTTTATAATTTTTCTTTTTTTGTGTATTATTTATGATTTTAATTTACAAAACAATACATTTTTGTGTAATAGCAGAAGATATAAATAACAAGAATTTGATTCCTAAGTATATTACACCGTTTTTTAAGTAATGCGTATAGAAACTACCCCCATTATAAATAGTCAGTTTTAATCTAATTAAAAATAAATATAAAATATACAAATTAAATTTGATAAACATCATTTTGTTTTTAAGATAAGTATATAAAATAACTATATTTCATGTTTAAAACAAAATGATTTAGTAATTTGATCATAAAAAAAAATCGCCATTATTTCAAGATGTTTTAAAATTAGTAAATAATAGTTCCCAATCCGTCCGCAATGGTGGCGCTAGAGTAGCAAGCTATAGTAGTATGAAGTCAACCACCAATTAAAAAACATCTTTATTATATTCAATCCAATCGTTCTACTTCTGATGTAAATATTCAATCGTGTTTCAAATGATTTTCCTTACATCGTTGTGGATTTTTTTGGCATTATTATGCTAATTTATCTTACGCACTTGTGAAGGCCTTCTTGGATATAAACAGAAAATATACTCCTTAGTTCTATACTTAGTGTTTAGTTCTTTTACTTAGGGTTTAGTTCTTTTTTCGGGGTCTAATTCGAAAACCGAAATCGAATTGGAATGTTCTTGTTACTCGCTTTATTTATATGGATATGAAAGGGACAAAGTGCTTTGAAGTTCAAATATTTCGAATTCGGTCATAGACCCAGCACTGAAAAATTACAACTAGCGCCTTAAAATTAAAAAGTTAATATACCTCTCGCTCGCAGCAAGATCACAATTTTCACACTGTTAGCTCGCAGCAAAACCCGCATGTTTGAGCTGCTGAGGTGAAAAATAGTATTTTATGCAACTGTTGTATAATAGGGGTCAAAAAAGAGGAGTGGCGTGGGTTGCGATGCGAGCCTTGGCGAGCATCGCAAGTAAAGACGCCACAAGTGTTTTTTGACACAATTATACAACGTTGCATACAATAGTTTTTCTACGACTAAGGGGCCGTTCACTAATTACGTAAGGACAATAGCGAGTATCGCAAAGAAAGACGCCACGAGCGTTTTAGACCGAATTATACAACGTCAGAAACAACAGTTTTTCTACGACTAAAGGGCCATTCTTTAATTACGTAAGGACAATCGCAAGTATCGCAAAGGAAGACGCCACGAGCGTTTTTTGCCCGAATTATACAACGTTGTATATAGTCTTTGGTTTTTAAACTGAGCGAATCGGCCACTGTATTCTTTAAGCCAATTAGCTCAGTTTAAAATAAAAGTCTAAGTATACAATAGTCTTTCTACAACTAAGGGGCCATTCATTAATTACGACAGCTTTTTCGAACCCCTTCCCCCCAGGGATCCCTACGTAATTAATGAATGACCCTAAGCACTTTTTAGTAAAACTCAAAAAGTCTAAATATTTATAAAAAATAATAAAAAAAATCATTGAAATAAAACAATTTAACGGATTATATCGCGTAAATTATCTCATTTTAGTTCCCGACGTTTCGGAAGCTTTCCAGCTCTCCATGGTCACGGGTGGACTGAGAAAAGATGTATTTTCCTCTGTCAAAGTTACAATTTGTGCAAACTAACCATTTTTGAAAAAACACAAATAAAGGTGTACATACATGCCAGATGGGCCTAAGCTGTAAAGACAATTTACACATGTGCCAGAAGGGCTTAATTATTTTATTTTAATAATTTACCAAGCAGCATTTCACAAATGAGGCGTACTGAGGAGAAAAGAAACGCTGCAAAGAAAAACTCCCAGGCTACCTCATTACTAATTATAATATTTAAAAACAAAGACTATTAAAGTACTTTTAAACAGATAAGATATTTTACACCGTTCGGAAATTAAGGTTTTGCAGTCCTGTGTCTCGCTTGTTCCTTGATGAGATGTATTACAGGATCCCAAGCTGGTGGTAGTGACAATCCATCTTCTCTATTGAAATTAGGATGCTTTTTAATCTCAATAGCCTCGCGTAGCATTCTGGGAAAATATCTTTTTTCTTTGGCAAGGATAGAAGGTTTATCAAACTTAATTGAGTGGTTTGGTTTGTCAACGACATGTTCACAGACTGCAGACCTATTACAACGACGGTGCTTGACATCTGCTATGTGCTCCTTCACCCGGGTTGATACACTGCGTTTCGTTTGACCAATGTATGAAATACCACACTCGCAGTCCAGCTTAAAAATGCCTGCACTCTGCAAAGGGGTGCTACTCTTCACGGGTCTAAGGTATTGAGACACCTTCTTCAACGGCTTGAAATATGTTTTTATAGAAGCACGCTTCAAGATGTTTTCGATCTTGTCTGTGACCCCTTTCACATATGGTTTACGCTCGACTGTTGGTTTCTTCATACTGGGATTCTGCTTGGAACGTGGTATCTGGAGCTCGTTGGCTCGAAGCGCACGCTTTGACATTCTGCAACTCAGCAGTCAGATGTTAAAATATATATATGAGAAAAAAAATCATTTATTTCAAGCGTCGATGGCATAATTACATTATAAAATTTAAACATTACACATAAAAACAATTATACAATAAGAATATCTTAAATAAATAAAAAAATAATAATAATTAACCTACGCCTGTTCGTACATGCCTGTCGCAGCAGTGCATGATGTACGGGCAGACTACGCGGTCCGCTATCATCGCAAGGACGGTGTTGGCGCTGGCTCGCACCCGCTGCACCAGGGACGCGGTGCGCATGCGCATGGTGCTGTGGAAGCAGGGCGTGCGCGCCTCAGCGAACATGCCCGAGGCACTGCAGTAGCGAGGCAGCCCCATCACCGCCCTAAACTCGTTATTATACTGTACGCAAAGCGCGTTGTACGCTTTCTGCGTGTAGATCTGACAGTATGCTTAAAAGACAGTATTGCACTCTCTGTGGACAGGTGAGGTCGAAAACCAAACTGGTTGTCGTGCAGTTATATATGCGCCGAATTTTTTTTAGCAGCAAATTCTTTGATACTTCTTGCGCCACGACACAAATTTCTTCGGTAGTAAGTACAATTAGGCTCGTCTTCCTACATTTTCCTCACTTTCAACAGTTTATAACTAGACAACAACCAACAACTTCAAGATGAATAAAATTTAGCGTCACGAAGAAAATTAAAAAGCGAGCTGTCAATCGATATCTATGGCTTTCTTATTTTTTAAATTCGCGTATACTTGCCAGTGATGAAAACATGTTATGATTTGAAAAAATAGGCGATAAAATATGTGTACATTAATTGTAAAAAGTATTTTTTTTTAAGTTGGCAGCAATGCAGTTACGTACTTTTCTTTTTTTATTTAAAACTGTATGAATTCGGCGGTTTGTTAAGTTGGTAATATAAATTATTTCATATGACATTAGTTTAAGGCTCACTGAATATAAATTATTAGATTGAAATTTTGTACTCTGTGGCACCAAGGAATACGTTAATAGCGACATTGTGACACGCTTAGCAATGCTTTTTTGGGAAATAGACTATAGAGTTTTGCAAGTCTTAAGTAATGTATGTCTTTATATTAGAGTTGGTAACCTTTAAATGACAGAAAGAAGTATAGGAGTAGAAAAATATTTTTTCGATTTAGTGACCTTCAAATAAACCGCTCCAATTTTTTTTTAAATATCTTCAATATACAGACATATCATTTTTACACTACTTTATAATAGTATATAGATATAGATTAGGATTAAAACATTACATTTTGGCGGAGGGTTACAAATTAGGTCTGTTAAAAAACAACACCAGTACATAATATTAGGTATTAGCGGTTGTAAGTTGTTTCAAAGACTACATTTTGGTATAATTTTGTTTTACATAAAATGATTCCCATAGTATCATTTCATAGAATAATCAACTCGTAGAGTACTTACTTTGTAGAATTTCTTATCATAGATTTTTGTTTACAAGAAAATGTATTATTTTAATATTCATTTCATAGACTTTCAATTCAAATATTCTTTATCCATATATTACTTAGTTCATGCAAAACTTATTACTTAGACAAATGTTTCATAGATTTTGATTGCCATGAATAAAAATCCCCATATTATCATTTCATAGAATAATCAATCCGTAGAATATTTACTTCGTGGTTTTTTTTCGTAGTTAATTCATATCGTAGACTTTCAATTTGTATTATTTACTTAATATCAAACTATTTACCAAGAAAAACATTTTATCAAGTGGCATTTTCTATGCTTTCAATTCATACCATACCATACCATATTAATTTCATACAATTAACAAAATGCATACCCTCCTATATAATCACAACACCGCGTTCTCAATATTAATGCGGATAATTTGTAAACATAACCTACAGTTTTCGTTTTTTGACCCATTTAGTCACCAGAGTTTAGATGTTGTAATTGATGGGCTGTGACTTTCCTGGCAGCCGTTTGCTTCTGTTTGGGTAGCAGTTTCAACTTAACCTAGCATACTTTTCTGACAGTCGTTCGGTTTTTTAGATTCATTAATACATATTTCAAATATTTGATGAATAATAAAGTTATTTTAAAATTCATCGAATTGCGTTTCTATGAGACATGTTTCATTAAAGTAAAAGGGCATTGAAACAATAATAGTCGAAATAAAAATACACGGACCAAATATTACATGAAACCTTTTTCTGCGAAACGAAATTCTATGAAATTTCTGTCTGTGAAATAAGGATACACCGGTATTAGCAACTCCGATTTAAAATTAACAAATCAAACTAATAATGAACTGCTGAGAAGAAGAATAAAGAGTACCTATTTTTTTAATTTGGCACGTTTTTGATATTTCAAAAACGTGCCAAATTCAAAAAATAGGTACTGGTAAATAGGCCTGCTCGCAACGTTTCGGTCAAAATTGCTGAAGCTACCCCTTTTCAAACGGATTAAAGGCTTGCTGTAGTGATAACAGCCATGACAGGCAAAGGCAACGGTACTCTAGGGACGGAGTTGAAAATTGTAGCGGATAAAGTTTATAATACCGGGCTGGATATTATTGAGACCAATAAACAAAAAAAACTTATTGAACGCGTTTTTCTCAAACTTACCAATATAATAAGGAATAAAAGTATAAAATACTAAGTTGCTGAACTAACTTAAAAAAATCAAATTAATAGACCCCATAGGTGTCAAGATATCTTTCTTGCTTTGTTTCGATAAGGTCCACTACATACGACATTTTTTAACACGCTTTTATGAGGTAGACCTGCATGTAACTAACCATGTAATGGAATCTAAGTCACAGTATAGATAACAGTACAAGTACGGAAGGCTCACTACTTCGATCTTTACCGAAGCCACCTTTTTTTCTTAGCAAAAACATTATGATTTATGGCCCTCTGATGTCGTCGACTCCAGCGCAAGCCAAAGGGAATATTACGGCTGTGTACGAACGGTCAATATGAATTGGCTCACTCGCCGCGTCGCCGATAGTGGCTACCAACGACTAAAAATAAAATAATACTGTATCGCCCATTTATTTCTTGCATTAAATATAGAGAGCAATAAATGTATATTCTTCATACATTATATACATTATTTCATTATTTATCTCTAAAATAATAAAAAGACAACAGACAGACAGACGCGACAGGGGACGTCGTTTTATAATATTAAGTGATATAAACGGTTGTTAAGGGGATGCATCGAAAATTTTAGCTATTTTGTAGCGCATTTTTTGTCAAATCTAGTATATAAATCAGGCTGGTTTTCAGATATGTGTTTATTGACTATATAACCTATACAGTGATTAACGCGGAAACATGTTTTATGAAAATTTCTTCGATAGAAAGGTTATCCGAAAACGCGTCTTTATTTCCCGTTTTTTGTCTAGTTTGTATAAACGACAGATTAATAAACGGCCAAATTAAGTTAAAATGTCATTCTTCCCTTTATGTTTTAAGTGATTAACTTAAAAGTTAACAAAACATAATAATATCTTCGATTTCATGGTACTTTTACATCTGGCGCTTACGCCAAAAAACCCCAAGCATGTAGTGTATTAGCTTTCTCTTTCTTTGATGAGCGCGAGCAATAAATGCGTCCCTTATTACAAATCACGCTTATTGGCTAGCTCCGCGTTTGGGCCGTGATTTACAAATGACGAAGTAGGCCCTTAATACATAGATATAAAATACATACTAAAGCCTTCCTGAAGAATCAAGCTGCATGTTAGTGAAAACCGCATCTAAATCGGCCGTTTAGTTTCCGAGTTTATCTCGAACATACATACAGACAGACAGACGCGACGGGAGACTTTGTTTTATAACATTTAGTGATTTGAACTTTTCGAGCAAGCAAAATATTATGAATACTTCGAGTATACTAATAAGTCGTCAATAGGTTACTATAGTTTCCAATAAAAATAACATTGAGTTTGTTTGAACAAATCAAAAATAATAAATTATTTACATAAATCTTGAAAGTTGTTGAACAAATGTTAATGCTTTCATAGAGTAGACTCGACTCCTGGGAGTTAAAGTTTATGGTCAGAGGCAACCTGGAAAATAGTGAAAACTCTATCAAAAGCTATTAAGTAGTTTAGGAGAAGAAAGCGCACACATACCTACTGGATATGCGAAAAGTAATTTGTACTTACTAGGTATTTAGAGAAAATCGAATACCATTTACTGATTTTTTACCGTGAACAATGATAATTTATTATAAACATTCATAGAAACGTGAAAGAAATATATTATTTGAGCAAAATAACTAAATAAATGTGGAACGCTGCTATTATACCATGTTGCCAGCTTGCTTAAACAGCTTTTTTAACAGTGCTGGTAGGAGCTACCTGTATACGAATTGTTGTATTAATAAGTATGTATACCCTGTATACCTACCTACTTACTACACTAGAATCTAAATACCCAAATGTCAGCAAATAATCGATTCTAAATTACATAAACATAAAACCATATAAAATTGTTCTGAGTATTACCTACTTGATTAATCCAGTGTTAAATATGGAAGTATTACCTACAATATTTTTTTTATTATTATACAGTTACTGCCTAGTATTTATTATGTTCATTTACATTTCTCCCGACACATCAGAACGATGCCGAAAGGTAGCTTTCGGCATCCTTCTGATGTTTCGGGAAAAAGAAAATAGAGTGATTTGAATTTCTGTCATTGTTCCTGCTACCCGCTGCGATGCAATATTTTGTAGCCTTATTTTTTATCATTTAAGCAGAAGTTATCTCATAATCTTCCCAAATAGTCCATCTTTACACATTAAATACACCAATGCGGCACGCTCACTTGCGACGTAAATACAGAAAGCGAGAGCGTCTAGAGGTGCGTCCACATTTGTATCATTTGCCTGTATCACTTCATCGTCGCGTAGCATGATCCCGTGTCACGATCACGCGTTTGGACGTTGCGCCGATCCGATCACTCGAAATCCATTTGCTACGCGTATCACACACTTGTATCGGAAGAGTGCGGCATTATCGGCGCGCCGACAGTAAGCGTCCAAGCAGCGCGATACGCAGTCATGCTACGGCACGGTGATCGGATACAAGCAAATGATACAAATGTGGACGCACCTTAGCGTAGAGTCATGAAAATTGACAGCTGTATGTAGTTCTGATGACAATACAATAATATGGTACTGTCGAACTGATCTGATGATGGAGCCGGAAGATATGAACTGGAACTTTATGATGGAACATCGTATCATAGCTGTGTTTGGATTTGTTAGAAAAGTCTTGTAAAGCGTGCTTTTGCTAGTGTTTATTAAACTATTATTTTAAATTCATAAACAAGTAAATAATGGTTTTAAAAATGGAATTGAAAATGCACGTATAGCCCCGCTATAGCACGTATGGTGTACCATTGGTGTATAATCGGCTACCAGAAAATATAGTAAATGCAAGTACCACCGTCAGTTTCAAGACACAACTAAAAAAGTGACTTCTAAAAAACAATTTCTATGCGTATGATGAATTCTTAAACCTGCCACAAATATTATAGTGAGTGCGTTTATTAGTATTAAAATGCGTATATTTTAGTATTAAAATGATATGAAATTGGATATTATATAAAATTAGCATTAATTAATGTATTACAATATTAATAGCCACCTCCTTTTTGGGAGTCTGTTAAAAACTGACCTGTATAGCAATTGTTATCAAAATAAATCAGTTTCATTTTCATTTTGTCGACTGTACAGATGTGAAATCAGTAATTATATATACTCTTAACAATCTCAATTACTCATCTATACTATTATAAAATCAAGTTGCCTTACAGGGGTCATTCTGCCAAGAAAAATGGCATATAAAGTATGAACATTACGCCATCTTTCGGTCGGAATATCTTTGCAGCCTCATGACGTCATAACGGTTGGAAATATTTCAATAATTTTAGGTTCAAGGATAGCTGAACATGAGACGATGGTTATAGGATACATTTTAACCGACTACGCTGAAGCAAAAACAGAGGGTTATGACTTTTCTTTCCCTTGAACTGAATTCGGGCACCTTTTACTTATATTTTTTTTTATTTTACATGGTACCAAACTAAAGTCTGGCGGTTCTTGGTAAGGCGGCTCAAAATCACGCAGCGTGCAATTGAAAGGCCTGGAGTTTATCTGCGTGATAGAATTAGAAATGAGGATATCGGCAAAACAAACCAAACAAACTAACATAGCTAGCAGGATTGCATGGTTGAAATGGCAATGGGCGGGCCATGTAGCCCGGAGAAAGTATGGCCGTTGGGGCCATAAGTGGAGTGGAAAGCGCAGTTTGGGATGGCCCCAGACTAGATGGACTGATGACCTCGTGAGGGTCGCGGGGAGTCGGTGGATACGATCAGCGCACTTTGTGGCAATGATGGCCTATGTTCAGCTATAGAAGATAAAAAAAAATTAACCTTTTTTCATTTAAAAATATCAATGTCAAAAGTTCCTCATTTTAAAAGAGCGTAGGTGATACCCAGAGCGTAGAAAATCATACAGAAGCACTATTTACTAAGGCGGATTTAGTATAGAAATTGTACTGCTGTTCTTGTGTGCTGTGACTGTGTCATATCTACCTAGTGACGTTACTTAGAGAATCTTATGCTTCCTATCCTACACATTTTCCCGAATATCTTCAAAAGAAGTTGCAATAAAAAAAATGTTTTGGATTCCTTAATAATTAATTCATAAAATGGGTGTCGATTTAAAATTAAAAATGTTCGCCTTTGTGCTTGTATCATCTACCTTGATTATCACTTTCACAGCATTGCATCCACAGACTTAAAATTAGGACCCTCCTTCACTACGGGTGTCACCGGTGACTAGATTTTATATAAGGGAAAAAGTATCTTTTATCGCTTTACGCATATCACCAAAATTTCTAGAACCACAGCAACCGCTTCAGGGTAACCTCTAGTCTACGTATACCTTGACAAGTTCTTTTGTGACACGACTCCTATCATCTGTTCCCCGCATCGCCCGCAGACCATGGAAGTGTCACGAAAGAACTTGTCAATCTATACCTAACTATGCATTTACTTAAAGGGGACACACGGTTGCGTGGCGCATCACGACTGCGGCCGTTACGGCTAAGCCGTACTTTGAATAGGGGTTCTAGTCGTATAAAATGACATATATATTTATCTGTCACAGTTGTGGCACACTGTTCAATTATAAGTAAATCTGTCAGTCCCTATCACAACACAAGGGAACAGGGCTTAATCGCGTAAAATATGATTTATTTAATTACCTTTCGTTGGTAATTATTCGACGTTTCGGACGTCGCGTCAATGGTAAAACGCGACGACCATGGTCCTTCGAGACCTCGAAATAAATCATATTTATACGCGATAAAGCCACGCAAAGCGTTTTTCTGTGCCACAGCGTGATAAATTCAAAATGGTCCCGTATCCGTGAAAATGTTTTGGTCGTAAATTAAATCATAATAATTATATTTTGTAACTTAGACAGTTGGCGACTTGAATACTTAGTTCTAATCTAACTCGTTTGTTTACGATAACGCGATAGACCTTTGTTTCTGTTGACCCTTTCTGTCTGGCATTCTAGTTTAATCGAGTTCGATAACAAATAGATTATATTTCACATCTAACCTATTATAATGTCGTAAAAATAAAATGTGTTTTCATTGAAGATATAAAAAAAATGATTTTTTGGTATGATTACATTTGGCATGTACATACTAATAATATATATAAATATATATATATTATATTTGCCAGCCGAGCTTGGCTACCGAGACTACTTGATTCCTACCTATACGTTCGCTGATGAACATTCTGAAGACTGACAAAGCCGACTTTAGCGGTAAACGTGCGGCCACATTCACTGCATGTCAGCACCCTATCGACATAATTTATATTGTACGAGTACCCATGGCCGCTGGTGGTCGGGCCTTAAGCCGCGCACGGCGTCGAGTTCATTATGTCTTTCCGGCTCTAAATTCCACATTAGCACATCTAAGGATGATGGAAGGAAGTGTTCCTGACACGGTCACACCAAAGTATAAATTAATCATGAACATAAAACAAACCTGCAATATTAAATAATTAAATAAATATTACGGGACAATTTTCACACGAATCGAACTTGTCCCATGGTGAGCTTAATAAGGCTTGTGTTATGGGTTCTAGACGACGATATATTTCATAGATACTATATACATAGAAACCATCCAAGATTCAGGAACAAATATTTATGATCATCACACAAATATTTGCCCTTACCGGGATTTGAACCCAGGACCTCAGCTTCGCAGGCAACGTTACTCCCACTGAGCTAAACCAGTCGTCAATATTACTACCTCGCTCACTCTTACCTGTAATTTTTTACCTGTTCACTATTGAATGACAACACTTTGTTCAAGTTCCCAATCTAAACACAAATAGTGACTGGTCTATAATTATTATTATACATTTGGGATCAAATTTAACGACAATTTGCTCCTCAAACTTAAATGAGTTAAAGATTATTAAATAATATTTAGTAAATCTGGGTTAATCAACGTTTTTCTGTACCTCGTTCGCATTGTTAGGGCATTCTAAAAATATCGCTTACAACGTCATCGTACCCTCACTTTTTCTTTGAACTAACTAGAGGGAACTTTGGATTTGATCATGGCCAAGCCGATCTATCTATCTATAAACCGAAATAGAATAACGAAGTGATAATAATTTGTATAAATGAAACAATACTGGTTACTTTCTGGTTTATTGTTCGCCATACAAAATGCTCGAAACCTTCATATAAATAAATATCAGTGACAATCTTACTCAAATCAACCTAGTCTCATACTAAGCAAAACTTGTACTATTACTAGCCGATGATATTTATCATATTATGATAAATTTTAATACTTAAATACCTAAAAAAAACAGGAAGAAACTTTCGTGCTCATCACAAAAATACTTGCCCTGACCGGGATTTGAACCAGGGACCGCAACTTCGTAGGCGGTTGTGCAACTAACTAAAACAAACATGTCGTCTAGAAGTTGAGAAAAGTCTTAACAGCGTGATTCAGTTTTTAACTTTTGAGAGATACTCGTAAACTACATCTAGTCTAGTGTTAATTAGGTATTCAATTTTTTTTTTTTTTTTGTAAACCCGGCAAGTGTCTCCCGTCAAGGTATGGCAAGGGAATTCGTAAATGCTCTTCCGAGCATTTACGAATCTCCAGAGAGGTACCTCTCTACAAGTTAGAATCAGGAATGAGGAGATTCGTAAACGAACCAAGATCACCGACATAGCAAACGGGTAAGCAAACTGAAGTGGCAATGGTCAGGGCACATAGTTGGAAGAACCGATGGGCGTTGTTGGAGCAGAAACGTTTTCGAGTGGAGCGTACCGGCAAGAGAAGCGTGGCGTGCCACCCGCAAGGTGGTTAGCCTGGATGACCTGGTTAGCGTTGCAGGGACTCGCTAGATGCGGGATAGAGATCCGGCCCATGTGGAGAGGAGGCCTATACAATACAATAACTCTTTATCGCACACCTCAACAAAACAGAGTACATAAAACAATATAATATATAATATTTTTTTATGTCGTACCCAAAATCAGTGCATCTAACGATATCTATCGAGCAAGGGCCATTAAAATAAGAGGACTGTCAATCTCCATACAAAAAGCCGTTCCCCGACATCTACAATAACGCCATCTATGTAAATTAATTATTATTTAGAATTATTCAACTTTGCAAGCGTGACACAGTACCTATTTAAATGTTACGATATGGTTATTATTAACTGCTTACGAGCTAATTGTTACTGTACTTAGTTTATTTGTTCAATTATAACATCGTTAAAAGTTTAGTTTTTGCGTGAATAATCTCCTAGCGATCAGGGCACGATCTAAATTAGGGGAGACCGAGGTGAGTTGTGACAGAGGAGAGTTGTGATACTTGTGATATCGTCGATTATTTGGAACCTATTACCTAACTGTTAACGAGCTGGTAACACTTTGGGTTTGTTAGCTCAAAACTTGAGCCGAGAAACGCGCTATAATAATAATATAATAACAATAATAATTTCGTTTATTCAGATAATGTCATCCATTCTGTTGCTATTGCGAGCTCGCTATCAGTCAATAGGTTGCAAAAAATCGTCGAGCTCACAGCTCTCCTCCGTCACAATTCACCTCGGTCTCCCCTATGGCAAATGCCAGTCCGTGAGTTTTAATGGTCCTTGCTAACAATCGATAGATAAATCAAACGTACATAAAACGTGGGCATGGCGAGCCATCTATGACCGTTCAATGACATTACACATACATAATTGTTACATAGATAATAATTATTAATAATATAAAATCGATCATAATGCCGCGAACTAGGTACGTGATCTATCGTATAACGAGTTGTTTCCTAATTCGACTGCGCTCACGCGTGTCGAACTATCGCGTTATGGAAATGCTTTATCTATTTCACTTACATCTAATTCAAAATACGGTTGACCCTATTAAGTAACGTCACAAAAAAGATAGAACAAGCACAGAACGCTCACTCTCTGCGAGCTCGCGATAATCGTACAAATAATTTAAAAAAAATTACAAACATTGAACCGACAAAAAAAAAATTTTTGTAGGGATGATGACTTCACAATAATTAGTCTGTCATGTAGATTAACTAAAAATATTGGACACGTATTTTTTCTTTTTTTACGTAATCAAAAATTAAAGGCACATAGTCAATTGAATCAAATTGTCGCGTATCGTCACTTCTAGGTACAAATGGTACCTAGAAATTAATTTAAAAGTCTTAGAATTATTAGCAGTGATCGGCACTATCGGTGCAAAACTTTAACAAACCTTACCTCCGCACATAAAAAAGTGCTTGATCGAAAAAATACTTGGGGATGATGATATGAAAGTATTCATATCCTTATCCCCAAGTATTGCCAAGTATCCGATATAGAGTTAAATTCGACACTAATCTGCGTATAACACTTTTATTTTCTTGGTTGTAAGTTCTCCTTTATGTCAACTTTGCAAAGTAACCGCGCGTGAGCAATTATTATCAACATTGAAGCGCTCAAAAATCGGTGCATGTAGATGCCAATGGCGAGACCTATGAAAAGGAACAGTTTATACTTGTCTAGGGGTCATATTACAATTCGCTGGGTGCGAAGTACTAGGTGGGGGTAATCGAATCGATAGCAGCGCTCATAGTGGCCTAAAGTAAAATTAATGTTGGCGCTGTCATCTGTCATATCTCAAAGTAATTGGTTTAGACTTGGTTACCTAATTTTAAGAAACCCCGTCCTTAAAATAGTACTCATTTCTACACTAGCGATACGAGAACAATTATGTTTATTATTATTAAATAAAACCATTGTAGTAGCTTTATCTTCTTGTTCTACAGTAAAACTACAACTGAAAATGAAGTAAACGAACTCTGACATATTAAAAAAAATACACTTTTTGAATAAATTTTACTTACCTCATTTGATTCGAATGACCAAAAATGATTTCACAACCCTTTCTTCACCCAAATCAAGGTATCACAATAATTTAGAAAATAAATTCATAGATAATTTTAGGTTACAATAATATTTTGTCGCAATGTCGGGATTTAAATGTCAAAACGGCAGATCCAACAAAGTTGTGGACGCTAGGTGGCGCTGAACTCGTGCACACAGCCAAGAGAGATTGGGCCGGCAGCGCTGCGTTTAACGCAGACACACATTTTTTTGAATGCTATTATAGCTATAATAGCTGTACCGAACGGCCTTACTACTGAGGCTGCCGAGACGTATTTGTCAAATAACAAAGAAATCAGCAAATGTAACAGAAAGCATCTGCAATTTATAAAAAAAAAATATTGCCACATAAAGTACAAAAATATTGAAATAAAACAATTTAACGGATTATTATTTTAGGGAACTAAAATGAGATAATATACGCGATATAATCCGTTAAATTGTTTTATTTCAATGTAGTAATCGCAGAAACAGAAGAAAATATTAAGTACAAATTATATTTGTTTATTTAGTTTTATTAATTATATTGCGGCACTTTCTAGTATTATATACATTAATTATATGTAAGAAGAATATCAAATCAAATCAAATCAAAATATTCTTTATTCAAGTAGGCCTAGTTACAAGCACTTTCGAAATGTCAGTTACATGAGAGTGAATGTTTGCTGGGAGAAATACAATATGATCCAACATTTGGTGCAAGGATTAGGGAAACCCAGAAAAACCTAATCAGATCATTTAACTTAAGTGTAATATTATTGATAAAATCATCATTTTTAAAATTTAAATAATCAATAAGATAAATCCCAAAAGGATTGTCAATAAAAAATAAATAATCTAGAACGTGTCTAAAATAAAATTCTAAATGTTATGAGTATATAAAACAATTAAGATTAAAATAATAATAATACCTTAGGTATTCGTTAAAATAATTATTCATATACCTACATGACGCTTTAATTTACATTAATCCCACGCGGCTTCATCATTCATGTAGTCTTGTGTGCTATAATAAGCTTTAGAAAATAATTTTCGTTTCACAATATTTTTGAATTTACCAATAGACAACTCAGTTATGCTACTAGGAAGTTTATTATAAAATCTCACACAGTTACCCATGAATGATCTCCTTATTTTATGGAGCCTAGTAGCAGGCACTGCGAGCTTATGCTTATTTCTAGTATTAATATTATGTATATCACAGTTCTTCTTAAAGTCGGTAATATTTTTATGTACATACATAATATTCTCATAAATGTATTGACAATGCACTGTCATTATATTAATGTCCTTAAACTTATCTCTAAGCGAGTCTCTATAGTTCATTTTATATATCGCACGAGCAGCCCGCTTCTGCAGATCAAATATAGTATTAATGTCGGAAGCACTGCCCCATAGTAAGATGCCATACGACATAATACTGTAGAAATAACTGAAATACACTAATCGAGCCGTTATCACGTTTGTTAATTGACGAATCTTACTTACTGCAAAAGCTGCAGAACTCAGTCTATTCGAGAGATTAGCAATATGGGGACCCCATTGGAGCTTAGAATCTAATGTTTTACCGAGAAAGACTGTACTATTAACTAGTTCCAGTTCCTCACCTTTAACCATAACGCTTGTTTGCTCGTGTTTTACGTTACTCGTGACAAACTTAACACATTTAGTCTTTTTCTCATTCAACAATAAATTATTTACATTAAACCAATTTACTACTTCACAGATAGCATTGTTTACGTCATTGTAGAATCGTTGATTTTGTACGACTTTGAAAATTAGAGACGTATCATCTGCAAACAAAAGTATCTCATGGTGGGTCTTTACGAGGTGTGGCAAGTCGTTTATATAGATAAGGAACAGGAAAGGTCCCAATATTGACCCCTGCGGCACACCCATAGAGACTAATAACCCCGGTGAACGCTTTCCATTCACGTCAACCCTTTGTATTCTACCATTTAAATAAGACTAATAAATTTAGTGCTGATCCTTTAACTCCGTAGTGGTGTAGCTTCCTGATCAGTGTCTCATGATTAAAGGCCTTAGATAAATCATAAAAGATGCCTAAAGCATCTTGCGATTCGTCCCAGGCATCGAAAATGTGTTTTACGAACTCAACTCCGGCGTTGGATGTCGAGCGACCCCGCGTAAAACCGAATTGCTTACTATGCATCAAATTATTCAAATTAAAATGTTTTAACAATTGATATAGAATTACCTTTTCAAAAATTTTACTAAATGTAGGTAGTACAGATATTGGTCTAAAGTTAGTGGGGTCAGAGGATACCTAATTTAAATAAAGGAGTTATTTTGCTATGTTTCATCAGATCAGGAAACTCACCGCAGTCAACACTGTTATTGAATATATCTGCCAAGTCAGGCGCTATTACTTCTATTAGGGATTTGACAGCATGGACTGAGACCCCCCATAGGTCATTGGTTTTTTTGACATTAATTGATTTAAATGCCTTTACTACATCTGAAGGACTGTCATGTTCAAAATAAAAGTCCTTACTACATTCTGGGACGTTTTCTTTTAACAACAAAACGGCAGACGAAGGAGATGAATTTAAACACTTTGTTGTGGATACTGGTATATCGGTGAAGAAATTTTTAAATTCTGTTGCTACATCTAAACTAGAATCTATAATTTTGCCATCAATTTTTAATTCTAGATCACTAATTGCGTGCCTTGATCTACCAGTCTCCGCATTAATCACTTTCCAGGTGGTTTTGATAATATTAGAACTATTTTTGATTTCTGGGATAAATAATTACGTTTGGCAATATGACAATCAATTTTGAATTGTTTCGAATATTGCTTTAGATGTTCTTTAAATTCATCACTCGTATTAAACCGCCGTTGCTCATACATGGCATACAGTGCTTGTCTACGTTTGTGTAAGTCCGCAGTAGCCCATTCGCTAAATACTGGTGCACCGCCAGCCACAACTGATTTGGAAGTAAATATTGTATTATAATGTTTCATAAAAATTGTAAAGAATCATACATGTGATTAGGACTCATTTCAGAAGTCAGAACGGGTAGCGCCTGAAACAAATGTTGCTTAATTCTTTCCACACGGTCTGTGGTTACCGGTACAAAGGTAATTTGTTTTTTTACTATATTTTCCCTTAATATCTCAAATTCCATTAATTGGCCTAAATGATCTGATTCTAATTTACTGATTATACTTTGTTTAGAAGGAGAAATATCAGTGAAAATATTATCAATACAGGTGGCGCTGGTATCGGTCACCCTAGTAGGTTCCATAAATACGTGGCTTAAACGAAAAGATTTGAATAGATTCAACAATCTACTTAGTGTTTAATCTTCCAAAAGATTTATATTGAAATCGCCGCAAATAAGTAATTTTTTACGAGTACGCGATATCTTAAAATGCACATATTCCATAATAGTTTGAAAAACATCGAAATTACTTAATGGCGGCCTATACACACAAACTACAATAAATTGCTCTAATTCTACTGCACTTAATTCTATGGTCCGTTCAACAGACAAGGATACAATGTCCTTACTTTCCTTAAATTTCAATTGACTATTTAATATAATTAACGACCCACCATGTATGGAACTAAGTCCGGTGAACGAACTACCCACCTGGTGATTATTGAATTGGGGCATTATCTCATTGCAAGTTAGCCAGTGTTCAGTTAATATTTATACGTTAAGATTTTAACACACCATTTTTTTTATTAGTTGCTCAAAAGTTTCAATAACAATGCAGTTATCATTATGTAGCATATTTTGACATTGAGCAGTGCTATAAAGTTTACTGATACCTAACAATTTTGCCACGAGACTTTAATTGCTTAAAACAAATACACAAACCGGTAGTGTGACTTAAAACATTAATTACTTTAATTACATTGTTTATTTGTATCTCACACGTTAAACTATTTTTATTACACTGATAACTAAACTAAGACACATTATACGATTATCTTCCGCAGTAAAAAAATATTTGACACTGCATTCGCTTATATCTTACTAGTTTTTTCCATGCTAATGGCCTCGGTTGTACCCATTTAGTGATAATAATATTATATTCTGAGGATAAAAATAAGCCTATGTTAAAACAATTTTTTATTTGGGATCCTGTAATACATCTCGTCAAGGAACAAGGACACAGGACTGAAAAACCTTAATTTCCAAACGGTGCAAAAATATACTACTGTTAAAAGAAGTTTGTAGTCTTTCTTTTTAAAAATAATATAATTAGTAACGAGGTAGTCTAGAAGCTTTTTTTTGCGAAGTTTATTCTCCCCTCAGTACGCCTCATTTGTGAAATGCTGCTTGATAAATTATTGAAATAAAACAATTGAGCCCTTCTGGCACATGTGTATGTTTTTACATCTGGCATGTTTGTACACCTTTATTTGTTTTCTCAAAGTCGATAGTTTTCACGAATTGTAACTTTGACAGTGAAAAGTATACCTTTTCTCAGTCACCTCGTGAACATGGAAAGCTGAAACGAGTGGACGCACTCGGAAACTCAAATGAGGCGCGATATAATCCGTTAAAATTGTTTTATTGAAATGAGTACTATTTGTGGACACAGAAGAACATATTAAGCCTATTTTAGTTATTGGCCTCCGTTCAAAAAAATCACACAAGTGCCTTCTTTTTTGCAACATATGATGATGAATTTTAGTCAATAAATCAAAGTT
The DNA here is from genome assembly GCA_905404275.2 of Hedya salicella. Taxonomy (NCBI): domain Eukaryota; kingdom Metazoa; phylum Arthropoda; class Insecta; order Lepidoptera; family Tortricidae; genus Hedya; species Hedya salicella. Next base: position 15,295,281 of record FR990112.1, on the reverse strand, counting down.
ATACTAGTTTTTAGATAACGCCTTCCACGGTATTTTTCTTATTTGCATTAAGTATTAGCTAGTTTAGGAATTTCCCTGTAAAAAGAAATAGTGTAAATAATGAGATCAGAACTTTTTTTGACTCATACTGGAATATTGGCTTAGAACCGTAAATTCCCTTTTAAACAGTGCCTAAGAATTGCTTATCTTTATGCACTTTAACAAATGGTACATGATAGGTAGGTTAGATACATATTATTGTTTTAACAAGAAGAAAATTTGTGACCTGGCTATTAAGAGGATATGCCTACTAGCAAAGGGCCTTTTGGAAATTAGGTATTTTTAAAAACAATGCCTATGCCCCCGTATTACAGTGCAAAAGGGACAACTGCAGCTCGGAACCATCTGACCTACAAAAAATTGGCGAAAACAGGGTTTCGTGGTCCCCTCTTTCCTCTTCCAAAACTGGACTAATTTTAGTTTTTCTTCACATATACGAAAGCTTCGGCTATGTATAGAAATGTTTTCTGTTTTTCTTTTATATTCGTTAAATTTGTTTACTGACCTGTTTATGGCGCCGGATGGTGACATTTTTGTGCAGTTTTAGAGGGCCTCTAATTCTTAAAATAAACAAATTATTAATAAATATTTTTCAAACATAGGGGCATGATACAGGTAATTATAGAATATATTTATAAAAAAAATGCTGTAAGACAATTATCCAAGGAGAAAACGGGGATTACGTATTTATGGAGGAACGGCCACTAGTATATCTTCTTAAGGCTTTTATAGTATAATTCAGATTCTTGTTTTCAGCAGACATTACTTATAAGATCCAGTCGGAGTCTTGATTTCTTTTTCATTATTTAAATCTTTGTAAATATTATAAGAATGCAGTTGTTTCTTAGTGAAGAAATTGACTTTAAAAATCACGAAGATCGGAGGTAAAAGCATATTATTTTGGAGTCGGTGCCATCGTGTCACAGCTTACTAAAATCGACAATTTTCAATATTTCACACTTTCTTTTTATGGCACCGACGCGACGCCAAAATAAGAGTAATTGTATATAAGTACTGTATAAATTGAGTAGACAAACGGTTACTTGCAAATAAATTGATGAAACTGAATTATGCAGTTATTTTTTTACTTTTTAGTTTTGTTTTTGGAGTCGGTTTTATTATTTGTTAAAAATTTAATTTATTGGTCCTCACTTTCGTGCAAATATTTTTGTCTAATTGTCTGTGGGTATTTGTGGTATTTCGAACTAATTGTTGGAAATTCCAGACTTGGTCTCCTCTCCTTTATTTGAGTTTCAAATCAACCTTTCCAAACTTGTTTGATTAGTTTTATTCAACTGATAATAATGTTATGCGTCTTCTTTTGTTTCCACAGGTGAAGCACAAATGACATACTGGTTCACGCGCTACAAGTTCAAGTTCACCGAGGTAGACTACAGCCTATTCCTCACATACTCTGTCCTTGTCGGGAGCGTGGGTAAGTCCTTCTTCTGTCTCTTTTTAATCCATCGAGAAGGGACGAAGTTTATCCTTATCTGATTCATTACAGTATGTGTCATCTTTTTCTCTCTCATACAATGGTTTATATCGTATCGATGATTGTGTCTTACTTTACTTTACTTTATAATTCCTGTTTCGTATGTACTTGTTCCTTAATATGCATAATTATCACAACTCAACAAACGAGGCTTAATCGCGTCAAAGATTATATAATACTATACTAGTATAAATCGTCGCGTATAAATATGATTTAACTTTATTACTTTTCGTTGGTAATTCTTCGACGTTTCGGACGTCGTGTTACGTCCAAGATCTCGAACGAACTATTTATAGGCGACTAAGCCCCGTTTTTTGTGTTGTGATAATGAGCGTAAGTCGTGTTAGTTTAAATCAATATGCATAATATTGTTCAAGCTATAAGTGTCATATATAATTAGATCAAATTAGGTATGCTAAATGCTAAGTCCAATTATTAAATTACCTAATTGTTCACGTAGGTAGGTATTTGAATAATTGTATTCTGAAAAAAAAGTCATCAACATACCTACTCTCGAAATTCTTTATCTGTACAACAATTATTAAAAAACATTAAATATGAATTACAATTAATTGAAGTATTTCATAATATGTACTAGTATACGTGATATACTTTTGCATTACGGAATTTATACATAGTGCCACTTAAAAAAATTACGACCACTAAAAGAACCAACGTACAGTCAGCGTCAAATAGACTGTAGCGTCCAAAAATATCGCAACACATCGTTATTTTTATGGGCATATATAAGGTTGTGTGACGATATATTTGGTGTTTCGGATGCTGCAAACTATTTGACGCTGACTGTACATAAAAATAATGCTCGGTGACACATAACATCTCACCAAATAAGGTGAAATTAGGCTGAATAACATCCAAAATCTCGATAGCAGGTGCTCACATTATCAGTATACCTAGTCATCAAAACATTCGTACGAACGCTAAACAAAGACCGAACGCGATGAAATCAAACAAACGAAAGAGCACAATGCCAAACTAAAAAGTACTAGATACTTGCAGTTTTATAACACTTACTAAAAGGTGCCTGCAACTTCGTTCACGTAGGAGAAAAAGTCATAACCAATCCTTTTTTCTTCAGCGTAGTCGAGTAAAAAAGATCCTATTTATTTGTGTATACCCAGCTACCCGTGTACCAAAAATAGTTGACATCCGTTTAGCTGTTTTGTCGTGATGAAGCCGCAACGACACATAAACATTCATAAAATCTAAATCCAAATTTGTGTTTGTAGCGTTGCGTCTTCTAGTCTATCTATAGTTGTAAAAATGAAATGTCTGCACATTGAAGATATTTTCAGAAAAATATATTTGGAGTTCACTTAAAATAAAAATACATTATTTTGGATTTTTTGTATGTTTGTATGTGTCGTTGTGGCTTCTTCACGCAAAATCGGCTGAACCAATTTCAGCTATTTTTGGCACACGGGTAGCCGGGTATCTTCAGATGGCTATAGAATACTTTTTACCCGACTGCACTGAAGGAAAAAAGAGGATTATGACTTTTTCCCCTCCACTTACGAAGTTGCGGGCATCTTCTAGTATTAAATAGATATATTTATTGAAATAAAACAAGTTAACGGATTATATCGCGTATATTATCTTATTTTAGTTCCCGATGTTTCGGAAGCTTTCCAGCTTTCCATGAGTTCTCCCGTGACCATGGAAAGCTGGAAAGCTTCCGAAACATCGGTAATAATCGCGGAAACAGAAGAAAATATTAGATATATTTACTTATTACTAAAAGTTGCCGCAACTTCGTTCGTGGAGGAGAAAAAGTCATAACCCATCTTTTTTTGACAGAGTAGTCGGGTAAAAAGTATTCTATAACTATCTGGAGATAATCAGCTACCCGTGTATCAAAAATAGTTGAAATCCGTTGAGCCGATTTGGCGTGATGAAGCCACAACGATACATACAAACATACAAAAAATCCAAAAACAATATTTTTCGAATCAGTCTCCTCCAAATAGTCCGTTACATTTTTATATCTTCAATGTGCCGACATTAAATTTTTATAACTTTATAATTAGTATAGATGTCGTCATCTAAGTACTCATAACCCAAGCCTTATTGAACTTACCATGGGACTAGTTCAATTTGTGTATAAACTGTCCCGCAATATTTATTTATTTATTTATTTAAATGTGCTGAACGGAACTTTTGTGGCATCGCACCTTGAAATCGCGGAGTATGCCGCGTTTACTATTACTTATTACGTTAAACGACATTGACCGATAGTTGTGTTTCGGAAACCCGATACGGCCAGTTACTTCATAAGTACTCGTAGTTGTGGAAACAACTGAAATCGTCGAGTAGTCGGAAGATCGGATTTAAACGATACTACGTACGGTGATATCAGTTTTAGACCTAGATAAACGTGAGGCCGTGAGTCGGGCTTGGGCTCGAAGGTTCCATACCACCATAGAATACTTTTAGAAAAATATTGTGAAAAAAATTATGTCTACTTCCGTGCATGATGGGGAAATGAAAAGCTAGCTTAGCTCATACACTGGATGTTATTTTACATTCATTATTTTACATTGAATAATTATGTTGCATATTACACTGAGATAAGTGCCGTTAAGATGATTTTTTAAAGTTTTATTTTCTTTTCCTTTTGATTAATATACCTAATGTCCACCATAATACAAACTACGACAACTACTACAACTTTGAAAATATCTATACTATTATAAAAATGTAAAAATGAAATGTCTGTACATTGAAGAAATAGAGGTCTTTAAAATAAAAATTATTGAAATAAAACAATTTAACGGATTATATCGCGTATATTATCTCATTTTAGTTCCCGACGTTTCGGAAGCTTTCGAGCTTTCCATGGTCACGGGTGGACTGAGAAAATATGTATTTTCCTCTGTTAAAGTTACAATTTGTGCAAACTACCCATTTTTGAAAAAAACAAATAAAGGTTTACATACATGCTAAGCTATAAAAACATATTTCAAGCTGTTGAAGAAGGTGTCTCAATACCTTAGACCCGTGAAGAGTCGCACCTCTTTGCAGAGTGCAGGCATTTATAAGCTGGACTGCGAGTGTGGTCTTTCTTACATTGGTCAAACGAAACGCAGTGTATCAACCCGGGTGAAGGAGCACATAGCAGATGTCAAGCACCGTCGGTGTAATAGGTCTGCAGTCTGTGAACAATCATTGACAAACCAAACCACTCAATTAAGTTTGATAAACCCAAATCTATCCTTGCCAAAAAAAAAAGATATTTTCCCAGAATGCTACGCGAGGCTATTGAGATTTAAAAGCATCCTAATTTCAATAGAGAAGATGGATTGTCACTACCACCAGCTTGGGATCCTGTAATACATCTCATTAAAGAACAAGCGAGACACAAGACTGCAAAACCTTAATTTCCGAAAGGTGTAAAATATCTTATCTGTTTAAAAAGTAGTTTAATAGTTTAGTCTCTTTAGTTTAGTCTCTGTTTTTTAAAATATTATAATTAGTAATGAGGTAGCCTGGGAGTTTTTCTTTGAGGCGTTTCTTTTCTCCTCAGTACGCCTCATTTGTGAAATGCTGCTTGGTAAATTATTAAAATAAAATAATTAAGCCCTTCTGGCACATGTGTAACTGTCTTTATAGCTTAGGCCCATCTGGCATGTATGTAAATCTATATTTGTTTTTTTTTCAAAAATGGGTAGTTTGCACAAATTGTAACTTTGACAGAGGAAAATACATCTTTTCTCAGTCCACCCGTGACCATGGAAAGCTAGAAAGCTTCCGAAACGTCGGGAACTAAAATGAGATAATATACGCGATATAATCCGTTAAATTGTTTTATTTCAATGAATAATAATCGCGGAAACAGAAGAAAATATTATAATTTTTTTTTTTTTGGATTTTTTGTGTGTTTGTGTGTGTCGGGCATCTTCTAGTATTATATAACTACAAGAGGATGCCCGCAACTTCGTTCGCAGCGGAAAAAAAGGCATAACCCTTCTATTTTCCGTCTGCGTAGTCGGGTAAAAAGTATTCTATAACTATCTGAAGATACCCATCTACCCGTGTACCAAAAATTGTTGAAATTTTTTAAGCAGATTTTGCGTGATGAAGCCACAACGACACATACAAACATACAAAAACTCAAAAAAAAAATATTTTTCGTTTTAGTGAACTCCAAAAAGTTCGTTACAAACATTTTTTTGAAAATATCTTCAATGTACAGACATTTCATTTTTACAACTTTATAATAGTATAGATAAAATGCCGAATAGTCATACTTGTTATGGACAAAATGCTGCACTGAATGATGAAAGCAAGCCGCTTTGTACAGTGATAGTAGGGACCAAACTGAGTGATTCGACCCGCAGCAGCAGAAGTTTCACCCCTTAGGAACCCTTGAAGGGAATCTTCAAGTGCAACGAATGCTTTGATTTTAATATATAATGTTAAATTAAAAGAAATTACCTAATTTATATAAAAAAAATGAATAAAAAATGCTGTATTTTGCCAGAAATATACAGTGTATTTTTTAGTATTTTTTTTATAAGTAATGTATATAATAAGCTTTTATTTGAGCTATTAAACATTGAAATCGGTTCAAATCTTTAGCTTGTAGAATTTCTTGAAATATTTTTAAAGAAGTGGCGCCATCTCTGTTCCTAAGGGTGAAACTTCCGCTGCTGCGGGTCAAATCACTCAGTTTGGTCCCTACTATCACTGTGCAAAGCGGCTTGCTTTCATCACAAAGTGCAGCATCCGGCCAAAAAATGGCCATAACAAGTATGACTAGAATAGAGTCAAATATATGTGTTAAGTCGGGGAAAGGAACTCAGAGTTGTTCGGAGAAAACGCATTAAATCCTACACTATATCTGTCTTTAGAATCTGATAAAACATTATTTTGTAAGGTACATTTTTAATTTTCCCTGAAAAATATACAAACACTAAAAAAAAACATAATTTAAAAATTAGAATTCTCTAAAAATACCAACAATAAATGCTACATGAAAAATTTTGTAACCCAAGGGTCTTTTACTAAACTCGTACGTTACGCGGAATTCAAAAATCTTCGCTTGTTCCGTAAACATTTTACTAAACTAAAATAAAAATATTATCGCATATCGTATCGTGTAAGATTTTGTAAGTTCAATGAATATCAATGAAAGAAAAAAAATAGTGAAGTTAAGTTATTTTCGAAAGCTCCAAGATAATATAGGTAACCAGACCAAAGAATATATATTAGGATCAAATATAATCATAACATTATTCCTGCTGTACGATCAAGTAATCATTAGTTGTACATATTAACTTTATGACCTCAATGTCTCAAAATTCATCATCGGGGTCAAGAGAAAAAATGTCACGGGTATTAGTAAACCATAAATAATGATCAAAAAAAACCTTCCGAAACTGTACGATTGTATGTGACCTAATTTTTTTCTTTCCCCAACTAGTGCTGTGTTTTATTGATTTACGTAAGATTTACGTTTACTTGATAATAACATTTTTCACAGAAATGAAGGTCAAATACCTAAGGTTTAATTATTTAATTGATCGTGTTATTTAGGTACACTGGCTTCATCAGAACTCAATTGATTTGTTTGTCAAAATATCATACTTGTCAATATTTGGTTCAGCTGCACAGAAGAATTCGATCACAATAGCCGTTGATACGTTTATTTACTCCTAATGCTGCAATGTCGTTTGCGGAGGAGAAAAAGTCATAACTCACTTTTTTGCTTCAATGTAGTAGCGTAAAAAGTATCTTACAATGATACTTATATTTAGCTATCCTAATACCAAAAACCGGTCAAGACGAGTCGGATCATGCTGAGTGTAGGGTTCCGCAGCCGTTACTACAAAAAAATGCATTACAGATGAAAAAATCGGTCAAGTGCGAGTCTGACTCGCGCACCAAGGGTTCCGTACGAACTTTCACTTATTCCGACTTAACTTTCCGCTTGAGTTAACCGTTAAACCCTTTCATACCCTACTTGACCTAGTGACTAGATTTTTAATTTTTGCCCTCCCTCGTATTGGTCGTTTTTTTAGAAAATACAAATGTATTTTATAATATATCCTTTGCAATACGCGGGCTGACCATGTTTATAAATATTCCAAATTTTAAATAGATAGCATTTTGACGTTTTTGAGATATGGCGCTCTAATAGTCGGACAGACAGACAGACATAGTCGCATCATAAGTGTTCCTTTTTTACCATTATTGGCACGGAACCCTAAAAATACGATATGTTTTGACGCATCTATGACAGCGGCATCGTCAGCACACAACGACGTTATCACGTAAAATTTTCGACCGAACTTAGAGACCGAACGGACTTTACAGACAACCATTATTTTATTAAATTGATATTTATTAGTAACAATATGACGCAGTTGACATAAATCAAGAAAAACATCCTGTAGAATCTGTCAAACTGCGAGATGTTTGTCAAATACATACCTATACTAATTATACATCCGCTATTATATTTGTAAAACGATAAAACTCTCATTACTTACCAAAATATGTTTTCTCGTGCATTTGTTCTGATAAGAATAATAGAATCGGAAGGTTTAACTCTTTGTAAGTTAAATATTGCGTATTTTGGTGCGACTCTGTCTGTCTGTCTGTTTTCAGTTTATTTCAGCTACAGAATAATGTAATAATAATAATAATCAAAGGCGTAGGGATGTGACGACCCCACCGCCCGTGGGTTCGCCGGGGCAATCAGTCAACGCAGGGCAGGTTGTGGCGAGCTGTTGGGTTGTTGCGACCCCCTGGGGGACCCTGACGGAAGGTGTTGGGTCAGGACCCCCACCTCTGGCTTGCCTTAACCGGCCGGTCAGAGTGGAGTCGCTAGAGCTGCGGCTCGAGGGTGGATGTGGAACGTAAGTGGCGAGTTGGCTTCGGTAGAAAGTCCAGTGACAGCTCTCCACCCTTAGCCCTCCGCACCGATGTTGCACTCAGGCCTTTATATGTGTCGCTATTTACGGGGGCCCATCTAGCGGTGGGCAAGTCATCATCTACCAGTGCCTTTAGCCATGGGACACTTTTCCTGGTAGACGTCCGATTGTCTCAAGCAATAGCCCAGTATTTAGTCCATCATTTCAATCCCATAACCCAGAATATTTAGATCTCATCACTATTCAATAGTTCTTGCATCTAGCGAGTGCTGTCTCTGTGCGCGTCCCATGATACGGGCAGGAACAGCACCCGCGCGGTGTACAACTTACATTTCATTAAATTGTCGAAAGGGGCTCTACGCGTTGGCTTCGGCTCCACGCACGCCTCCCAAAGGTCCGGGACACCTTTTTCCCGTGAGCGGGTGCGACATACATAATAATAATAATAATCTTTATTTCGGACTATACATCCATATTACTGTTAGTAGAAGTACTTACAAAAGCTAAGATTAATAATTTACTTTACTATTAAAGGATAATTATTTATTACACATCAACTGAACCCCTCGGCATCGGGCAGTCCAGCATGTAATTGCGTGTAAATGTTCATCTGTTCGAAATACGAACATGAACATACGTTCAAGGAATTCCGTATTTACCTTATACATAAGCCCTAACAAACAAATGCTACATTTGTATTGTGGTGATAATTTTTGCTAACGATAACTATAAAGTATGACGAGACGACTTTTCAAAACCTCAATTAGTAGAGTTCCGTATGCCAATATGACAAAAGCGGAACCCCGATAGTATTGTCATGTCACGACATTTCTACTTAAAAACTTCATTTTGTATATTGATGTAATTTTGAATGGCGGTGTATTCTATGTTCAGGTACATAATTTTGTAGTTATGTAACTCCGTTATTGTAACTGGCTTCAACTTGTGGTATATATTTGTCCAAATAGTTCCTAAGTGTTTGATAAAGAAATACCAAGAAAATAATATACTCGAACCTACACTTCGTAATTTCGAATCTTAAGAGTCCGCGGTAAGCTCGGTTCTCCATACAAACGTAGTTACGCTCTCATTTTAAAACGACTGGCTATTTTGCTCTGAAACTTTGTACTTAGAATGAGTTAAGGTATATGCAGACCTGTAAAAGGGTACATGCATGAAATTTTTTTCTTAACAAAATCTGAAAATACCGTAAAAACAATTTCAAACAGTGAAATTAAAATTAAAATCGGCCAAGAAATGCGCATGATATTGGCATTTTAAACTGCTAATTAGATGGTGATGTGACAGAGAGGTCCGACATGTACTGTTACGTCAGAGTCTACGCCGGCCATATAAACTCCATATTAAATTCCGTTTTGCAAGAAAGAGATAGAATGAAAGGTTTGATGGCTTATATCTTGGTTATTTTTATAGTTAATATTTTCTTCTGTTTCCGCGATTATTACTCCTTGAAATAAAACAATTTAACGGATTATATCGCGTATATTATCTCATTTTAGTTCCCGACGTTTCGGAAGCTTTCCAGCTTTCCATGGTCACGGGAGGCGATATAATCCGTTAAATTGTTTTATTTCAATATTTTTATAGTTATTCGCAAAATTATTTTTGTCTACTGTTTGTTACATGAATGTGCTTTTAATAAAACAAAAATAAAATATTATGCATATTCCCTATTCCTTTATGTACTTTCAGATACCATAGTAAAAAAAATACTGTGCATTTAAGTTTTTCATACAAAACTTATTTTTACTGTATTTCGTTTGTTTTATAAACTGGAGCCATATAAACTAATTTCCGGCCTAGATATACCTCATGTCATTGTTTATGCAAAGTTTTGTTACAATCTAACAGGTAGTTTTAAAATTAGAACGAAACTCCGTTTGTATGGGAAGGTGAAATTCGGCCGAGCTTGCTGCGGACTCTTAAGAGTTTTCCCGATAGCAATTAACAATTGCCAATTATTAATGCACTGTATCTGTACGCATTTCGAATGTTTACGGTTTGACAAGCATGGACTATCGAAAAATCACGTGTATTGCCAACACGTGAATAATGGCTGTACATATTTTATCAATGTTTCGTACTTTCTTGTTATGTTATCGCTCATTATTAGTTTATTGGTCGAGGCAATATATGATTGATTATATTTAGTGACGGTATGTTGTACGTTCGAGATGATTTAATGTATCCAATGCCAATTTGCACGGTTTATGTGATATATGGGAGACTGAAACCGTTTAGCATGGTTATGGGCTTGTGACGAGGCGGAATTCAATTTAACTTATGTTGCAGTCATGTCATGTTTAATAAACCATAGAAAGGAGCTAATGTGACGACGAAAGCGTTAAATATGAATGTGGACGGTTATAGAAGACGAGGAAGACCGAACAAAAAATAGGAAAAATGCGAGTCAGATTCGCGCGCCGAGGGTTCCGTTCAATATATGTATATATATGCTAAAAACGGCGGATCTGTGGCTATCTAGTGTTAGCAGAGTCCTACTCCTACACAAAATGTACGCGATGTGGAGTCATTTTATATGGGTTACTGACATAGACGGACAGACGTAAAAACATAAGATTTTCAGATTTATTTCGTGGGTTGTGCTATAAGAGCTACCTTCATATCAAATTTCAGGTTACTAGAAGTACCCCATGGAGAACCTTTCCATGGACGGCTTTTCATTATCAATGTATGGAAAAACTTTTTTGATGTATGTATCTTTTGATTGCGTTGACTACTTAGGAGCTATTTTTTTTTACAGCTTCAAAGGACCGTAGGAGTATTTCCAGTTGATTTCAATTTTATACCTCTACGCGTTCCTGAGAAAAAGGATCTGGACAGACAGACAGACGAAGGGACGGAAGGACAGACAAACGAACAACAAAGTGATCCTATAAGGGTTATATTCTCTCCTTTTGAGTTACGGAACCTTAAAAATGGATAGCTTGTGTGAAAAATTATATTCAAAAGGATTTTAATAACATGTAATAGAGAGGAATGGAAGAAAATAAATATAAATGTGGCGTGGTACCCAAAATAAAATAATGAAATATGAAAAGAGTATTTAAACACATAATAAGTGAACCGATGCAAAGAACCCCTGCGACTTTTTTAACAATTTTTAATTTTGTATTGTTTTCCCCAGGCTCATTCCTCACGATATACCTGTTCAGCAAGCGATGGAAGATAGAGGACAGCATCATTGGCGTAGTGGCGTGCTTGAGCAGGATAGCTGCGAGTGTGGTCTACGCGATGGCGCCTACCCGTACTGTGTACTTCCTGGGGCCTCTACTGGACATGTTCAGTTCAGCCGGGGCTACGTCACTCAGGAGTATAGCTACGAAGCTGGTGCATAGTGATGAAGTTGGTAAGTGTTGTTGATTATTCCCTCTCTGTCGGATTCAGCAGCCTCCCACAGCTCTCATAAAATATTATTAGCAATGTGTGGATAACTAGCTACCCGTGTACCAATAATGGTTGAAATCCATTCAGCCGTTTCGGCGTGTTGAAGCCACAACGACACATACAAACATACATTTAAGGCCGGCAACGCGCTTGTGATTCCTCTGGTGTTGCAGGTGTCTTTGGGCGACGGTGATCGCTTACCATCTGGCGATCCGTCTGTTCCTTTCCCTCGATAACCCCGTGTAGTTGAAATCTTACAACTATATTTTTGTACACGGGTAGCTTGGTATCGACGTACGGTTATAGAATACTTTTTACTCGACTACAATGAAGAGGAGGGTTATGATTTTTTTCTCCTCCACTGACGAAGCTGCTCGCGATTTATTACGAGTATTCGTATAATTTGACCAAACTAACATCAGGGACATCTTCGAAAAAGGTCTTAGTGCAGCGAGCAATGAATATTCGTCTGAAATGATGATAGCAGCATGACTACAAAGTAGAGACCTACACTACCATTGAAAATGCTAGTTACCAATTCTAATATCGTCCGGTATCGAAAGAAGTGCTCGCATGATTTGGTTTTTTGAATGGGCATTGTAAAACAGTAAAGATAGTTATGCCAAATTATATACCTACTAGAAGGTAAATAATGCCCGCAACTTTCTTCGTGGAAGAGAAAAAAGTCATAACCTTCTTTTTTCCTTCAGTGTAGTTGGAAAAAAGAATCTTATTACCATCTGTACTTGCCCAGCTACCCGTGTATCAAAAATAATTGAAATCCGTTTAGCCGTTTTGACGTGATGGAGCCACAACAACACATACAAACAGTTAAACTTATGTGACCATCTGTCAGCTTTATGTAAATGTAAATTAGGTCTACTAATGGTCAGTTAATTGTGTGGCTGATGGTACAAATATACAACCATAAAATATTTTTTTCGAACCAGTGACCTGCAAATAAGCCGTATCACTTATTTTTTTGAAAATATCCTCCATGTACAGACATTTAAATTTTACAACTTTATATTAGTATAGAGATGAATATAATGTACAAAGAAACTGTCTTATCGTGACTAACACCTATTTAGCAATAAATAGGTAATACTAAACTGGCAAACTACGCAATAACATGCGAATAACTTACGTTGAATTTTTTATCACAAAGTAAACTCAGCAGCATATTGTACGTAGGATACGTACTTCGTCAACACGAATATTCACTGCCTTTGCAGATACAAATTCCCAGAATGATTATCACTTCATTGAAAGCCTTTGAAATGCTTACCACTGCGCATTTTACTCGAAATAGTCTGTGAGATTTCAACAAATTCTTTATTGTTAAGTTTACGAAATTAAGTATATGAGTATTCACAATTTTTAACCGACTCCCAAAATCGTTCTCAATACGTCGGGATCTTTTTTTGTATGTATGTTCACTGATATTAGAAGACTATTTGACTGATTTCAAAAGTTTTGGTTTTGTTTCATACACTGATTTCTCAAAGTTGGTCCCATATAATTTCGGTGAAGATCTGATGATGGGATCCATGAGGAATCGAAGGAACTCCTAAATTTACTTTTTAGTTTTGTTTTTGGAGTCGGTTTTATTTAATTTTCAAATTTTATTACATTACCAATACGAGTGCATTGTGGGATTTTCATAAAAAAAAAAATGTAATTAATCTATTTCTATGAAACACAATTTGTCGTGTTTCTGAGTTTTTAATGTGGGAAAATGCCACATTATTATCTCTTTTGACTTATTCAGATACAAGTCAAAGCACAAAGAAAAATACGATTGCTTTCGCACGTGGTCACACCAGGACTCGAACCCGGTACCTCTCGATTACGCGTCGAGCAGAAATACTTATAACAGCGCCCATCTCTTCGTTCGATTTGACACTGCTGGAAAGGTAGGACAGTCGGATTGCGAACAGGTGTAATACGAGTTTTCATAGATGGCGCTAAGGTACCGGGTTCGAGTCATGGTGTGACCACATGCGAGAGCAACCGTATTTTTCTTTGTATTTAATCTGTTTTACTTTAAGTATAGCGTTTTTGAGAATGAAATACTCTAATTGGTACGCTGACAAAAAACGTCAATAAGTGCAGATAGTATGTCGTTTTGCACGAATCCCGAGGCAATTTGATACGAGCCGAGAGGCGAGTGGCAAGACTCGGGACGAGTGAAAATGACACTTCCGCACGTGTATCAAACAACATGACGAAAAAAATACATAATTAATTAAATAAGACGTAATATAAAGAGAAAATTCTAGTTTCGTTCATACATAAACTTAATCATCGCGCAGGCAGCGGGCGGCGCGTATCACGCATGAGTGGAGGCTTTAAGCCGTTTAACCTTTTGACTGCCCAGCAGCAAAGTAATACGACGTGACCCAAACGCCACAGCAATAAAATTAAAATAGTGATTGCAGAACGAGGTAAAAGTATATTTGGAGTTTTTGAACCATGAAATTTGGTCAGCATATGCCGCAGTGCGTCAGTCAATCTTCTTTGATGAGATTTGCCGATTGTGGCGCTCAAAAGGTTAATCTGCATAGCGTAGCAAATTAATAGACATACAACTACACATACATACATAAACTTGAAAAACAACCCTCTTTCCACCGTAATTGGTTGATGCCAATCGAAAAATACAAGAAAAAAAATTGTACGTAGTTTTGGTATATTATAAGACGTTCTATGAAATTAATTAAATAACGTCGATTATTAATATTTTGATAATGCTCACTATTAATGACATATATCTAAATGAAACAAAAGGACAAACGTATTATATAAAATCATAGACATATAATGCCTTTTTCTTTTAGAGCCTCTGTTAAGATAAATCTCCTAACTAGGTCCCTGACCCACCGAGTTCAATGGGACCTAAGCAGATACGAGCAGATATGGAAGAATTCGTTTGTCTGTTGCTAATAATATGTATAGATAATTATATATCATATTATTATCATCCAGGCAAGGCACGCGAATTGAGTAGGTAAATTAAACTTCATACAAAGATTTGAAAAATAATCTGCCATTTCATACTAAGCAAGTGTTAGTAATAACTGAAATGAAATTGTAGATTATGTTAAAATTAAGGGAAATAAAAAATACGGTGTATATACTAGGTACCCGAATTTCTATTCGCGGATGAGAGAAAAAAAAACATTACAATTTTTTTGCTGCATCAGTTGAGTAAAAAGTATGCTATAACTATCCTCGATATATCTATAGCTGGCCTTTTACCAAAAAATGTTATAGGGTAAGTACTTTTTATCAGACTACTCTAAATAACAAAAACATATTTTCTTCTGTTTCCGCGATTATTACTCATTGAAATAAAACAATTTAACGGATTATATCGCGTATATTATCTCATTTTAGTTCCCGACGATTCGGAAGCTTTCCAGCTTTCCATGGTCACGGGTGGACGGGTGTTCCGAAACGTCGGAAACTAAAATGAGATAATATACGCGATATAATCCGTTAAATTGTTTTATTTCAACAAAAAGATAATTAAGATTTTGAGTTTTTTTTCTACGCGAACAAACTTGCTTTGTAGTCTTTATTTTTTGCATAATCAGGACAATACCTATACCTACTATTATAAACTTGTAAATGTGAAATGTATGTACATTGAAGATATTTTCAAAATAATAAGTGATACTATATGAAGGTCACTCAATCGAAAAATATATTTTTCAATTTTTGTATGATTATATTATGTGTCGTTGTGGCTTCATCACGTCAAAACGGCTAAACAGATTTCAGTTATTTTTGTACACGGGTAGCTTGGTATCCACAGATGGTTATAGGATACTTTTTATTCGACTTCGCTTCGCGTTTTATTTCTCCCCCACTAACAAAGGCGCCCGCCTTCTAGTACTTTATACTTCTTAAAAAAATATTTATCTTTCGACTCAGTCGTAAATAGTCATAAATCATGAATGAAATCTACTCTCCTTGATAACATTATACAAAGCAAATATTTTTGTGGTCCAAAGTTACAAGGCAGTTCATAATTTGAATCTTGAATCAACTGAAGTTCATAATTAATTGACATTTGAAGCAAATTATATCAATCGTTGAAATTTTATTTCGCATAATAAACCGACTAAGACTATGTCGGACCATGCTCAATGTAGGGTTCCGCAGCCGTTCGTACAAAATAGTGCACTAGCTAAAGAGCGTAATATAATATACCCACAGCACTTACGTCATTTTGTTGAGAAGCTCAGTTCTTCGGCATTATCTCAAAACCGGTATATTCGATCATGTTGAAAATAATTTTCTTTGAAAGTATTTATTAAACGTTACCTTTGTATAATAATTTTGTAGTTTTAAGAATTAAACTTAAACAGGAAAAAAAATACAGCTTCTGTTCTATGTATAGAGTGTACTTAATCGGCGTTATAACATAGGTTCAAGCCATTTTAAACTATTTTATTTTGTTAATTTCAATTAAAATTTTAAAAACCCTCCGACTTGTTCCACTAAAAGCTGAATATCTTGGAGACGAGTGCTCCGATTTTCATCAAGCAAAGCTAAGAAGACTCACATAAAATTATCTATGACCCAAAAAAACCGCACTGAAATCGGTTTATCCGTATGGGCGCTACGATGCCACAGAGATACACAGATACACAGAGTCAAGACACGTTAAACTTATAACACCCCTTTTTTTGTCGGGGGTTGAAAATGATATTAAATCACATAATTATTTTATAGCAGCTACATCCACGACCCTGTGGTCACTTACCATCAGGTGGTGATACTGGGGTAAGACCTGGTCACTTTAGGAATTAAAAAAATAATATTACTGAAAGGTTGCGGGAAAGGCGTGCGAGAAATTATGTAAATCGCGCACGAGCGCAAGAGCAACATTTTTTTTCAACCATTGCGGCGTTTGAAATTGAATGTTTGTAGATTACGCACAATTTGCGTCAATCCTAAAGATTGAAGCCGGTGGAAGATAGATACTTTTTGCTACGCGGCGTACCTATTTCGCGAAGTGCCCCGCGTCTGTCTAAATACTCAGAATATTTTACATTTTACATTTTGGAGGTCACTGAATCGCAAAATATATATATATTTTTTTTTTGTTTGTTTGTATGTATCGTTGTGTCTCCATCACGCCAAATCGATTAAACGGATTCTATTATTTTTGGTACACGGGTAGCTGAGGATAGTGAGTATCCACAGATGGTTACAGGATTCTTTTCACCCGCCGACTAAAAAAAGAGGGGTTATGTCTTTTTCTCCTCCGAGAACGAAATTGTGGGCACCTTCTAGTATTAACTAGCATAAATTAGTATACATAGACTGATCGAAAGAAGAAAAAAGTTTAATACGTAATCAATGTAAACATTTCAAGCGTAATATGATATTGGGAGGCTTCAGCTGAAAATGTACAACGCGTAAAATGCATAAATTCTAGCAAAAGTTGCAAACAATTAAAATGTATGTTGGATAAAATATACACAATGACAATTTTGTATACGCAAAATGTACTTACGGTAAAGGCACATAAAGCAAAATATGCAAAAAGATCAACATTTCCCGAATTGTTTAATTGTATAATGCAAAACACGCAAAATATAATGAACTGTAACATACCATTTGCGTACGTTCATTTTAATGGCGTGTACATTCTGCGTACTGTATGTACATTTGTCATGACGTACATTTTAGGCCATGTACATTTTGCGCATGTACATTTTGATTGTTTGCTCATTTTGCGTGTAGTTACCATTTTGCCTGATTACATTTTCAGCCGAAGCCTATTGGGATAGGTGCTGAGATTGTATCTATGAATGAAAACCAGCCTTGATACTATCTTATACAAACCAACAATGTAAATATTGTCTCGGAAAATAACCCGCGGCTAGTCATTGTAAATTAGCGCTAGTTACCACATAAAATACTTTATGCGTAGGGGCAGTGTACCAGTTAATGAACTATTTAAGACCAGTAACTGACCACATTGGTATGACATAAACATTTTTTTTAACCTGTTGAACTGCTGGGCAAAGGCCTACCGACATTTCCGCCATTCATCCCTATTAAGAGTATACTAATGCCGCTATTTATTGTAAATTATATTTAACTAGAAGTCGCAGGTAATTTTTTTTCAAATCAGTGACCTCAAAATAGAAGTTTCATTTTTACAACATTATATAGTATGGATGCAACTTTTAATACAAAATATTTTTTTTTGCACATATCCTTCATTTAAACCCTGGATATCTATACTATTATAAATGTAAAGTTGTAACATGAAATATTTTTACATTGAAGATACAGTGTTTTCAAAATAATTAGTACTTATTATTTGTAGGTCACTGAATCGATTTTTTTATGTGTTTTTATGTGTCGTCATGGCTTCATCACGCCGAAACGGCTAAACGGATGCTTATAGGACGCTGTGTACTCGACTACGCTGAAGAAAAAAGAATGTAATGTTTTTTCCTCCCGCTGACGAATTCGCGGGCACTTTCTAGTGTATCATATTTTTGCGATTCGCCCAGTAACCGGAGGATGGCAAGCAATAGGCAATTTACCCTGTATGCTCCATCTAATATTGAATTAATTAAACGGGTAACACGTCACTCTGATCTGTGATGCACTGTTATCGTTAAGCTGTGACGCCGTCAGCTATGTCAGTCTGTATGTACACACAAACGTGGTGTAAGATTAGATAAAAGTTGTCACCGGCTACTGCCGTTGTTTATTCTCTTTGCTTGTAAACATAAGGCTAATTATCGTTTAAAGATTGCGACTATAATATAGATGAAAACAAAAATAATATGTTTGATCTCCATTGTCAAGAAGAGTTCTCATTGAGAAGAGGACAAAATTAGCCTTATGGATAACCCTACGACTAGACTTTTGTTCGCGGAAGAGAAAAAACTCATAACCCTCTTTTTTTACTTCAGCGTAGTCGGGTAGCAAAGTATTCTATAACCAGGAATGACCGTTTGGATGTGATGAAGCCGAAACGGCATGTGCTAACGTACCAAAAAACAAAAAAAAGTTTTTTCGCATCAATGACCTACAAATACACAGTCAAAAGAAGGAAACGGAAGTCTTTGTAAAAAATAGGATCACTTTGTTGCCCGTCTGTCCGTTCGTACGCCTGCCTGTCAAGACCCTTTTTCTCAGGAACGCGCAGGTATCAAGTTGAAATTAATATCAAATACAATCTTTCAATTAATATCAATGCGATCTTTTGAAGCTGTAAAAAAAGCTTTTAAGAGAATGCAATCCAAAGATATAGTCATCAAAAAGGTGTTTTCATACCAATTGCCTTCCGCGATAGAAAACCTTCTGTAGGGTATTTCCATTTGTCCTAGAAACTTAAAATTTTGTATGAATCTTCATACCTTTCATATTTCAACTCAAGAAATAAATCTGAAAATCATATCTTGTTATGTTTCAATGTTTATGTTAGTAACCAATATAGAATGACCCCATACCGCCTACATTTTGCCTAAAACTAGGGCTCTGCTAACACCGGATTTTCATAGATACGGCTGTTTTCAGCGTGTAGTTTGTACGGAACCCTCTGTGCATGAGTCCGATTAGCACATAGATACAGACATAAAAACAGGCGTTGATGAATGCACCCAGTAGATAATTCTTGGTTCAAAGTCGTTTAAAAGTTAGCGCTCCCCTCTCTGAATTCGGTTACGTAAGAAGCCTGGCCAGACTACACAGTTCAAAGTCATCTTTAAAAAGCAACTATAATGAAACAATTGTTCACAGGTAAAACAAGCTCTCTAATAAGTATATCGGAGGCGCTGGTGCCCGTGATATACTCACCTCTATACAGCAAGGTGTACCTCAGCACACTGACATCCTTCTCCGGGGCCTTCTACCTCATCAGCGCGGCCCTAGCTGTTCCTGCTATAGCTATCTTAATGTGAGTATCCTCATCAACAATTTAATTAGCTGTTCAACTAAAAATTTGAAATGGACCTTACACGTGCGCTCGTTCTACGTGTTTCTTGGCTCAGTTTTTGTAGCCAATACGTGCAAGCAAATACAGATTGATAACCTTGTAAGTGCAAATTTTGATAATCCCTTTAGTTTAAGGGGTTGTGCTCCATATATGAAGTACTCATGTATCAAATGCATCTCGTACTGTCTTACATATGATGCACAGGAAACGTGTTAAGACTAGGTGGCTCTGTGCAGAGACCTCGCGAGTTTTTCATAACTCATATCTCCGCTGTTTAAAAAAAAGATAGAATCGGTTGAGAAATGCGACCTGTAGGATAAAACAGCTGGCTATTTTTGGCCAAGCTACAACGAAGACGCGTCGTCGCTCGCTACGCTCGCTCGGGGTAGTAATTTCTACACCATTCCACCAATTGTGTTAATCTGACCGGTCACGAGTATTTTTACTTGATCAATGTCTTCAATCGTTACAAACTTATTGGTCTTGCAGTCATGCCTTACCATCTTGATAAGCAACTGAATTTTCATCTTATTCAATGGGATTGCAGTTAGGTCCTCTATGAGAAGTAAGGAAAAAAGTAGCAACATATTAGGCGTTAACATATTTCTGACTAATTTTCAGCAAATGCTTCGTAATAAATATGGTACAGAATACCTAAGTAGTACCAAGATTTCCAACGGGTCTTGATGCCATTAAAATTGTTGTATCGTAATATAAATGTACCCCCTCGAAATTCTCGTATTAATTTGGACATTTCTAGAAAATTGAAATTGTAAAATTATAGATCTAGGTGTATTTACCTAGATCTACAACAGGTAAGGCTCTCGAAACGTACAGATTAAATTAAATAAAGTTTTGATTTAGAATAAGGATTTAAGATTGCTATAACATGGGATTCTTCAAGAAGCGAGTTAACAGGGCACTTAAAGGTTAGCAATTTATGGGCGATTCCTCCGGTGTTGCACATATCCATGAGCGACAATGACCACTTTCCATCAGGTGGCTTTCCCGTTTGCACTCATTACATAAAAAAGACCATAAAAAAAAAACAAATAAGTTAAAAACTGCGGAAAAGCAAATTGCATTCCGTCTTCCAGCGGAAGTTCGTTGATAAGTTAAATTTGTCGAATTGTGGCGAGGATTATAAATGTCTTTGTCTTATTTTGAACGTTCATTTGTACTACTACTGCAACGTCCGTTATGTTTGCAATATTTTTTAACAAACTCTGGTTTTAATAATCATATAGGTACAGTCAGTTTATTACTATAAACACACAGATGTGTGACGATACCATATATTTGGTCCTTTGGCTGTTACAGACTATTGGATGCTGATGTACACATATTGCCTGCTACAATTTTTCTGGACCAGTCAGTTTTATTACATACCTCTGTTTCCATCTTGACGCCTTGATGACTCCTTGACACAATACAGTACTAAATAATTTGGATAATCTGTAAAAAAAGGTTACTGTTTCACATTTATATTGCATTAACTTACTATTCCAAAATAAACGAATCTCAAGAACGAGTTCCTCTTAATTAACCGTATTTACTCGTAAATATTCTCAGGTAAAAAATCCCTTATGGTAATTAATAAGGAAAGCACATTTAGATAACATCAGAAGATATAAGTTATGCAGACAATGATTTTTCAACAGGTTCAGGTTATACCCAACGATATAATGCTAAACCTGATAAAACGAGTATGTAGCATAAATATTTATTATGCAGCAGACTTGTATGTCGCATAACCTGTCAGGCAGAATTATATTGTTGATTGTTGCGACATTAAATGTTAGATGCGCCGTAATTTCCGATTTGCGTTCAGCAAATTTACTGGGGACTGCTATAACATACACAAAATGTGCATCAACGTAAACTCGGCAATACTACTTGTATAATATGACCTCTAGACACGTATAAACTATCGGTTTTCATGGGTCTCGCCCTTGGCTTAGTTTTCTTAAGTAAGTTTTGTCATCCTGCTTGAAAGACCATTATTTTGACCTCTAATCTGGAACATGCACCACTACTTCACGTATCTAGTGCGCCAGCAAATTTACTAGGGACAGGCTGTATTAACTACATTTGACGGACCAATCAACATTAAAATTCGGCTAAGTGCGAGTCGGACTCGGTCACAGAAGATTCTTTTTTTATATATTATAGGGGACAAACGAGCAGACGAATCGCCTGATGGTAAGCGATCACCGTCGCCCATATAGACACCTGTAACACCAGAGGAGTCACAAGTGCGTTGCCGGCGTTTAATTCCGTATCAACATTTGCAAAAAACGCCTAAAACAACACAACATTTAATTGAATTTAATTTGTATCATTCGTTATAGGGGCAACACTACGTTAATACATATTCAATGAAACTTTTCAAGTGTTCAAGACGGACAAATAGAAAATCTTGGACTAAAAATTGTTGAAATGCGTCCAGCCGTTTTGAAAGACAACTAAAACACAATACAGATACAAATATGGTCAATAAGAAATAGTAATAGACGAAAGTGGTCTTTCATACATTGGTCAAACGAAACGTAGTGTATCAACCCAGTTGAACGAGCACATAGCAGATGTCAACCACCGTCGATGTAATAGGTCTGACAAACCAAACCATTCAATTCATTTAATTAAGTTTGATAAATGATAATCCTTCTATCCTTGCCAAAGAGAAAAGATATTTTCCCAGAATGCTAAGGAAGGCTATTGAGATTTTAAAAAATAATTTAAATAGAGAAAATTGGTTGAAGCAAGGCACAGGACTGCAAGACTTTAATTCTCGAACAGTGCAAAAATATGTTATCTGTTAAAAAGTAGTTTAGTAAACTTTGTTTTTAAAATAATATAAATATTAACGAGTAGTCTGGGCGTTTATTTTGCGGCGTTTTTTCTCTTCAGTAAGTACCATGTTGTTAAACGCTGGTAGTTCATTTTAAAATGAAATAATTAAGTAAGCCCTTCTGGCAAATGTGTAAAACTGTCTTTACACATTAGGCCCATCTGACATTGTGTGTTCACCTTCATTTATTTTTTCAAAGTGGATAGTTTGTACAAATTTTGACTATGACGGAGAAAAATATACTTTTTCTCAAATAATCATCATCATTATCATCATCATCATCATCATCATCATTTCAGCCGTAGGACGTCCACTGGTGGAAACAAGCCTCCTCAATAGATTTCCACATGGGCCGGATAGAGGCGACCCGCATCCAGCGAGCCCCCGCAACCCTAATCAGGTCGTCAGACCACCTTACGGGTGGCCTACCGATGCTGCGCTTGCCGGTACGTGGTTTCCACTCTAGAACCTTTCTGCCCCAACGGCCGTCGGTTCTTCGAACTATGTGCCCTGCCCATTGCCACTTCAGTTTGCTTACCCTGTACGAGTATGCTATGTCGGTGGCCTTGGTTCGTCTACGGATCTCCTCATTCCTGATTCGATCTCGTAGAGAAATACCGAGCATAGCACTTTTCCATAGCTCCTCAAATAATAAACCCGGTATAATCCGTTTAAATCGTTTTATTGAAATACATATAAACAGTCTAAAATATATATTTTTCAATTCAGTGACTTTCAAATAGCCAGTTTCGTCTTGTTTTACTGTCTTATTTGTTCGTACTTTTAATTTTTACAACTTTGAAATATGTTGTTTGAGTGAAATTCTTAATACCAACACGAAGTAAACATAAGTAATTATGATTACGATGCTGTGTTTACTACGTATTATGTCGGAAGCATGCATATCAAAACCTTGAATTAAGGTAGTAAATTATGCTCACTTTCGAATATGTTAATTATTTTAATTGTACATGCTATAATACAAAATATGACATTGTTAAATTAAATTCACCCCAAAAAAACCGGCCAAGAGCATGTCGGACCATGCTCAATGTTGGGTTCCGCAGCCGATCATACAAAAAAATGCACGACAGATGATAAAAATACGATATGAAAAAAAAAACACTAACAAAAGAGCGTATCTCCCCGGCACTTACGTCCTTTTGCTGAGAAGCGCAGTTGTTTGGCAATAACTTAAAAATGGTATGTCCGATCTGTTGAAAACAATTTTTGTTGGAAGTATTTATTAAGCTTTGGAAATGTAATTTTTTTCATATTTTTTGAACATACCTACCGCTTATAAAATAGAGGCGGAAGCTAATATTTCCGAAAATATTCACTATATATTTTTTTTTCTAGAAACCTCAATGTGTTTTTAGAAGATCTGTCGAATGATTTGCCACACATTGATATTTGCTGATTTTTTTTTTTTCTGTTTCGGTTACATGTATCGAGTAACCGAAACTGAACCGAGTTTATATACCCAAGGTATTCGTCATGCAACCAAGGTATGGTCACGCCGCGCCGTGCGAAAAACGGTCGCACCGCGTGACGTCACGGGGAACTTTAACAGGCTTTATCTTCATATTTTTTTGTTTAATTGACAAAAGAAAAAATACGTGTCCCATATTTTCAGATAATCTAACTGGCTGACTAATTATATTTTTTTTGGACATAAGCCTATTATAACTCCTATGCGGATGGGCCGATTGTGATTTAGTTTTCAAAGTGACTTTGGTTTAAGAAAATTGGTCCAGCTATTTAAAAAAAGGTTAGCTTTATTAAATTACTAGAAGGCGCGCGCAACTTCGTTCGCGGAGAAGGGAAAATCCTAATCCCCTTTTCTGCTACAGCGTCATCGAATAAAAGTTCCCTATAACCATCTGTGGATGTCCAGCTACCCGTGTGCGGAAAATAATTGAAATCCGTTTAGCCGATTTGACGAAATGAAGCCACAACGACACATACAAACATACAAAATAAAAAAATAAAAAAAATCGAATAGACGGTTACAGTCGTTTTTTTAATATCTTCAATGTACAGACATTTCATTATTACAACTTTATAATAATTAAAGAGAGCTTTTTTTATCGGTCCAACAATTAGTTGTGTTGGAAAGGTTTCAACAACATTGAAGTTCACTTTGCTTAAATATTGAGACCTTGACACCAAAACCCGAATTAAATAAGTCATGTATTATTGTATTTTTTTATTAAAACACCTTCATGTGTGGCAAAATAGGAAATAAAATGATTATCCCAAAAATTCACAGAGTCTTACAGTGTTTTGTTTTTTTAATAAAACAATTATATTATATTATCTAATTTGAGTTCCCGATGTTTCGGAAGCTTTTGTGTTCACGTGTCGACTGAGAAAAGATATATTTTCCTCTTTCAAAGTCAAATTGGTGCAAACGATCCACTTTGAATGGCCACGTTTAAATTGTTTTATTTAAATGAGTGATAATCGCGGAAACAGAAGAAAATATTATAGTGTTTTTTTTTATTTAAGTACATTAACTCTGCTTTACTTCTCGCAGAAAAATCATTTAGCTAAGATTTCGATCTGAACCAAATTTTACAAAAATGATATTGATATCAGAAAGAGATTTTTACAGGCAAATTGATTAAGGAGTAGTTACACTGTACTGTGTACTGGTATACTCTGTTAAACACAGTATACACATTAAGGGCGCGAGTTTAGGCAAGGACGAGATACATTGACGTTATTCTAAAAGTTAAGCTAACGTAATGCCCCTGGCATTGCAAGCGTTCATATAGGCTGCGGTGACTGCTTAACATCAGGCAGGCCGTATGCTTGTTTGCCACCTTAGTAGTATAAAAAAAGCATTTTGTCGCTATACACGTTAAACTAATAGTGTTTTTGAGAAATAACTTTGATCGAGGAAGCGAAAAAAACCGGCCAAGTGCATGTCAGACCATGCTCAGCAGATGCACTACAGAAAAAGTGCACCAGCAAAAGAGCGTACCTTCACGGGACTTACGTCCTTTTGTTGAGAAAAGGAGTTATCCGGCAATGACTAAAAAAACAGCTTCTGTTACATGTACGGAATGTTGTAGTATTAAGAAACAAGCGGCAACCAGTCTTCATAAGTCATTACATAAAGAAAAGAAAATGACTTTGTCTAAGATGTATTTTTGGAACGTCTAAAAAAGAAAAAGAAGTTGAACGCTGTGTCGATACGATTCATTGAACTTCCAAACGCAACATTTACTGTGGTACATCTTAAACACTTCGTAACTTAGCGAACTAGGGTTCAATGCTGGTATAAATTTGTAAAATGAAATGTCTGTCTGTAAACTTTTTTTTGGTTTGTGTTTTTTTTTATGTTTGTACGTTTTTTTGTAGGGGTTAGAACTATTTTTTGTACAAAGAACAAAAAAGAGGACGGTGATGAGATTTCTTTTGTCCAACTAGTCTGCTGCAAAAAATTGAATTTCATTTTTTTTATCCAGCGTAAACGAAGTTGGCTTCTAGTTACCTACCGTGCCTACTTAAAATAACTAAAATAAAAATGTACAAGTAAGAGATATTCAGGACCGCCTGAAAAACAAAAAAGAACCGACCAAGTGCGATTCTGACCCGCGCACCGAGGGATCCTTACAAACTTTCGTTTAACCTATTTAATTGCCCGGTTAAGTTCTATATATGTATAGCGTCACCGTCGATTAAAAATTAGGTGGAAATGTTAACGCAACCGAGTTTTTAATTATTTTTTTTATTAAATAAAGGAAACGTCAGGGTCGGGACTAAGCATTTGCATTTTTTGCAAGGGCTCGCGGTAGTATGCGCTACACAGAGATGCATGGCCGAATAAAGGGAGACCTTTGCCCAGCAGTGGGACACTTCAAGAGACTTATATTTAAAAATCGGCCAAGTGCGAGTCGGACTCGCCCATGAAGGGTTCCCCAGCCGTTTATACAAAAAAGTGCACTACAGATAAAAAAAAAATACGATATGAAAAAAAAACAATAACAAAAGAGCGTATCTCCCCGGAACTTACGTTCTTTTGCTGAGAAGCGCAGTTTTTTGGCATTAACTTAAAAAAGGTATGTCTGATCATGTTGAAACCAATTTTCGTTGGAAGTATTTATTAAGTTTTATAGTTGTAAATTTTTTCATACTTTTAGAACACACCTTTTAGAAAATAGAGGGGAGATTTTTGCTACTTTCGGAGCGAATATTACGGAAAATCCATACTAATATTATAAACGCGAAAGTGTGTCTGTCTGTTTGTCTGTCTGTCTGTCTGTTACCTCTTCACGCTTAAACCGCTAAACCGATTTGGATGAAATTTGGTATGGAGATAGTTTCAGACCCGGGGAAGGACATAGGCTACTTTTTATTCCGAAAAAATACCCTCATTCGCGATAACCGAATTTAAGGCGGACGAAGTCGCGGGCAGAAGCTAAATCAAAAAAAAAATCTAAGAAATGTGTTGTTGTGTGTATTTAGAAAAACTGTCGAAATATGTACGACACATAGCTATTTGCTGATTTTTTTTTTCGGTTAGTTTCGGTTATATGTATGGAGTGCCCCCCCCTAGAAATAAATATGTATTTTATTTAACTATCAAACTAAGTAGCGGTTTACACAAGACACCTATGCTCCAAATTTCATCAATAGTTTTTGAGTAAAATGCCTGTGACATACGGACGGATAGACAGTCAGACAGACAGACATGACGAATCTATAAGGGTTCCGTTTTTGCCATTTTGGCTACGGAACCCTAAAAAAAGTAAGCTTGACTGATACATGATGCATGATACTGTAGTTCACCATTTCTCATACTATTTTAGATTTAGTTGACTCGTGTTTCTTTTTTGGTGTGCTATAA
Source organism: Hedya salicella (assembly GCA_905404275.2). Lineage (NCBI taxonomy): Eukaryota > Metazoa > Arthropoda > Insecta > Lepidoptera > Tortricidae > Hedya > Hedya salicella. The sequence goes on along the minus strand of FR990112.1, from coordinate 15,267,738 downwards.
AAATATTGTATTGCATACATGGTTATAATTTTCCCGTAATATTTTTGTTTATTTATATAATTCGAGAAAATTTCAAAATATTGGCTTGGTAAACTTCGGAGATGACGGTGTTATGTATATTTTTTGCAACCTTTTCCTTCATAAATCGAAATTTAATTATATAAAAAAATCGAGCATATGCCAATCAAGCACTTTCATATGAGGGTATCACTCTACTACTACAATGGATCTAGTAGCTAGACTGAATTTTTGACCCCTGTCATATTAGTAATTTTTCATCCATACTTCCATACTAATATTATAAATGCGAAAGTGTGCCTGTCTGTCGGTCTGTTACCTCTTCACGCTTAAACCGCTGAACCGATTTGGATGAAATTTGGTATGGAGATAGTGTGTGTCCCGCCCGGGGAAGGAAAAATACCCTTGTCCGCGATAAACGAATTAAAGGCGGACGAAGTCGCGGGCAGAAGCTAGTAGGAAATAAAAATCGTTTTTTTTTCATTTGCAATACAGGCTAGCGACCTTTATAACTATATTACTTTTTTCAAATGGATCGCATAAGCAATTTCTGAGATATAGTGCTGTAACAGTAGGACGAACAGATAGAGTCGTACCATAAAGGTGCGTCCACATTTGTATCATTTGCCCGATCAGATCTTCGTCTCGTGGCATGATCGCGTGTCACGATCACGCGTTTGGACGTTGCGCCGATCTGATCGCTCAAAATCCATGTTGCTACGCGTATCACACACTTAGATCGGACAAGCGGGTTGTGATCGCCGCGCCGAGTGAGCGTCCAAGCAGCGCGATACGCAGTCATGCCACGCCACGGTGATCGGATACCAGCAAATAATACAAGTGTGGACGCACCTTAACGTTCCTTTTTTGCCTTTTCGGTACGTAACCCTAAAAACATCGCATCAACACGATTTATTAACAAACGCAACCTCATTGTGGTACATCTGAAACACTTTCTAATCTAACTAACTAGACTTTAAGACAGATAATCTAATTGGACACAGAACTTCGTATTGCATAAATCAGTCGTAGTTTATTTAGACATCAGGCAAAAAGTAGCCTTGCGGTCAGTCGCCCTTACCAGTGACAAATTATACGATTTCTAGCAATCAAAACCTTGAACTGCCATTTTCTATTTCTGTGTATGTACCTTATGGCCTTTACCATAGTTTATTGGCCCTACAATGCAATTTAATGTTACAAATTTATTACAAATATGTTTTTGTGTAGAATTTTTGCCTTTTAGAGCGTGAAGTACGGTTTTTGCTTTCGTTGCATAATTTGATTAGGGTCTGTAAGAACATCATACGCACTCCTAGGTATTCGAATAGCGAATGTTATAATATTTTTAGTATCATATATCTGTCTATTAGCTATGGACATCCTGTATAAGTCCTGTTTTCTTGTGATAATGCTGAAAATTTTGTCAGTGTAAATAATTATAAGAAAACGTGTCGTAATAAGAAAATTAAAAATTTTAAAAACCCCCCCGACTGGTTCTACTAAAAGCTTAATATCTTAGACAAGGGTGCTCCGATTTTCATGAAACAAAGCTAAAAACACTCGAGTTATCTATGATACGAAAAAACACGCACTCAAATCGGTCTATCCGTGGGCGCTACACGGAGCGATAGATACACAGATATATAGAGTCACAGACACGTTAAACTTACAAAACCCCTCTTTTTTGTCAGGCGGAATTACTTACTTGCTGCTGGGATGGTGAGCTCCGGGAGGCCTCCACGACTGGCTCAGGGGTTAACACGATACCGATCTATGCCTAGTAATAATATTTTGGTAAAAATAAAATGTCTCTACAATCAAGATATAATAACAGTACAAGTATCTATTTGAAGGATTATAGAAAAAGAAAATATTTTTTGATTCAATGATGATTCATTTTTTTTAAGAGTTCGTGTCAGTGTCTAAACGTCTGTACGGATTTCAACACTTTGGTACACCCTGGTAGCCGGGAATTCACAAATGCTTACACGATACATTTTACCTAAATAAGCAAATGCAAAAACAAGGTTTATGAGTTTTTTTCTCCTGTGCGATAATATACTTACAACTGTCTATAAGCAGTTTATCTAAATATAGATAATTAATAGATCTTGCTAACAGGTCAGCTTGCTAACTTGAATCAGTACAGTCGAGTCACTTATTTTTAATATACTGCGTTCGTGGAGGAAAAAAAGTCATAACCTTTGTTTTTTCTGCGTAGTCAGATAAAAAGTATCCATTTATAAAGTTGTAGTAATTGAAGATACTTTTAAAAAAATATGTGTTACGAACTGTTTTAACGTGACTGAATTTAAATAGTAGATTGTTAACCAAGGGTTGAAAGTAACCCATTTCAGCTAAGATATTTCTGGCGTTCGAACGAAGTGAGAGCGCCAATAGTTCGAGGCTGAAATGAGTATTTCACCCAAGTTAAACACTACTTTTCATTTCGACTGTGCGGAAAATAAAAAAATAATTTATGTTAATAATATGACGTAACTCAATTACTTTCCACCCTAGGGATGGAAAATCTATTTTCCACCCGGCTAAATACCCATGAAAATTAAGCTTTCCGAACAGGAGAGATGAAAAAGGTTTTGTGGCTTCATCACGCCAAAACGGCTGAACGGATTTAAACTATTTTTGGTACACGGGTAGCTGGGCATTCGCGAACTAAGCTGCGGGCATCCTCTAGTTATATACAAAAATCTAAATTATGAGAAAAAAACCACTGACATCTTCGTAATAAATATAGGAATACTAATATAATATCTAAGTGGAGAAAACACAGTTCAAAAGTTGCGAAGATGTTTAAACTATAAGTAGTAAAACATCATTATTTTTGTAGAAATCCAGTAGTAGGTACTTAAGGATTAATTAAACTTATAATAAGAAACTTGCTTGATGTTAATCAACAATTTCCTTCTGATTATACTTGTGTGTGTCACAAGTTTTAATCTATTTGCAATATTAACATTACTTACAATAAATTACTGATAATAAATGCAATACGCACGTGCAGGATTTGTTGCTGACATTTGTTTACAAATATGTATGTAATATGTTACAATAAGTGAAAACATGTCAGTTACATAATGATTTTATTTACTGTACATATTAGGTACTGACATTTACCTGCAAAGTGCAAGATTACCCGCGTTATTGATAAGTAAGTAGGCTATGTTTGGATCCATGACCTGATAATCTGTGTGTCAAGTTTCATAAGAAACCTTTCGCGTAACAAATAATAATGAAATAATGAAATCATCCAAACATCATAACAGACTTTCGCATTTATAATATCTGAAGGATGTAGGCTAGAGAGAGTTTAAGATCTTTCACGGCCCCGTGAGGCTGGGAGCCCTGGGCACTCGCTCAGAGTGCCCAGTGAGAAGGATGGGCCTGGTATTAAGGCCGCGCCGAAGCAGCGATAGGTAATTACGAAATCATAGCGTTCGTTTTATCTCATCCTATATCGTTATTACTAAAGCTTTAAATTATGAAATTATATTGTAACATATTTAAGGTTTCACTCCATAAATCGTACACTTTAGAAACATGATTACTTGTAGTGTTCTCTAAGAAAGAGAACACTACAAGTAATCATGAATAAGAGAAAAATCTAAAGTTATCTTTAAAAAACCAAATAAATCGTTAGTACCGCGCACATACTCCAGGAAAGGTCATCAGTTTTTGAATAGCAACAAAACGAAATGATTTCTATAACGTTTACGCTTTACATTTACAATATGTGTATTTGTTTTAATAATACGAAGGAAATACCAAATACGCGCGCGTTTCGCCCATACTAGCCAGAGCTGCCACGCTTCCCCCCTGTGTGCTTTCAGGGGGGTTACTCCGAAACTCGAAATTCGAAGTTCGAAACGTGTGTCCCTCTCGCTCTCATGTTAAGCTGTATTTGAGTGAACGGGAAGGTGCCATACGAACTTCGTTTTTCGGGTTTCGGAGTAGCCCCTCAGTTCCGCTTTGGCCGTCGGACGGAGAGCATAACGTACACATTCAAACACCGCCACACGCACGCGTAAGAAGCTCGGTTCCCTCTTATAAGCTGGTGTTTACTCCAATTAGCTCCTCTCTGACCCATTAGGATTTTTAAGCCTAATTCCCCCATTTTCTGCTAGTTTTAGTTAGCAGCCGGTCGTCCGCTCCGGGTGTATCAAAGGAAACGGTACCCGGAGCCGAAACCGCGCGCCGGACTCCTGCTTAGGGCAGCGGACGCCCTTAATATCAACAACTTGATTTCACAGACGTCAGCATTTAATCAACATAGTGTTTGGGCTTTACAAAAAAAAGAAAATACATTTTCGATACGACACCTTTCTTTGCAACTGCGAATAGTATATTATCAGAGCTCTGAAAAAAAAAACCGACTGATAAATATTATAAATAGGTTTTACTCGATCAGATGTAAATACCCGCATATATGTATACATGTATATACATACAATACTTACGTACAACAAAAAACATGACTCTCCTGACAAAATCGGTCAAAAACCTAATTATTACCCCTATTATTCCTTTATTGCCGGAATTACAAGTTTCCGAAGTATCGCGTCCGATTTTGAAAATGACGCAGCTGGTAATAAATTCTATTGCAATTTTCATTAAAGCAGAAACGTCTGCTAGTGAAACCTAAATTTAAATATTTAAGCGAAAAGTTGTAAAAAATAATATTCTTCGACAATACTGGCCGCACGAAGTAGGCTATCTTTTTTAATTTATTGAAATTAGCAGACGGTACAATTTACAATGGTTACAGTGCCACTATTGAAAACCCGGAGGGTTTATATAGGCTGCTAACAAAAAAAGGTAGTGGCGAAATCTACGTCCAAGCTTTGGATCTATCAACCATAATTTTCTTACGAGCTTTAGGTAGAATTGTAACGGCATCTGTCGCAAATATCCTATGGCTTTAATCTCGGACCACTATAGGCTACCCCATAAATGCTTCCCAATGTGCGTCTATAGCTTAGTTGGTAGCCCGTATTGGTCGAGATAGCGGTTACGGACGTTGTGGGTGAATCCCGCCCGAAGCATAATCTTTTCAACTTTTCTAAAATCCAAGTATTCAATCTTTCAAATAAAGTAATTCATTCAAAATTGTTGTCTTCTTTTCAGAGTACTGCACAGCCTTCGCAAGGGAGATAAGAAGAAAACCGAAGCGAGACCCATGGAGCCCGAAGTTACTCGATTTTAAACTGTATTTATTGTTAAGTTTTACTAAAGTTACCTATTAAACTAAAAAATCTCAATAAAGTAAGATTTATATCAAATGCGCCTGTTATTTCTAGATTTTCTTATAAGTAATCAAAGATTTAGTTATTTATAATGCATAGGTATTGCAAAGTTAATAAAGGCATATATTGGCCATGCTCTTTTTAACCGACTTCCAAAAAAGGCGGAGGTTCTCAATTCGTCGGAATGTTTTTTAGTTTAAACGGCCAATGTCAATCATTCTACAACCATTAACGATTTGACGACACGTTTGGTTCAGTTGGTCACACAACGGCCTACGAAGCTGGCGGTCCCGGGTTCGAATCCCGGCCAGGGCAAGTGTTTGAGTGATGATGATGAGCATGAATGTTTGTTCCCGGATGTTGAATGTTGTCTGTGTATCTATAGATAGCTTTGCTTAGTTTGAGACCTCGATTTGTGTAAGATTGTCCCTGATATAATTAATTTTAACAGCCATTAATCAGTAATTATTATAGCATTGCATGCATGAAGCATGCAGTGAAGCATGGTGAAATTGTGATTCTTTTTTTATTTCCAATGTTGGTATATATAGTTTAGTTAGTTCTTGCCCCCATTGCAATTAAGGTCTGCCGAGCCATTTTTACGTAATGAGGACCCCATATTCCGACCGAGAATCGGCCTTATGATGCGTTCTGAGCATTTCCCATACTATATTATTATACTCAAGAAGATAATAGATATTTTTTGTAATGATGACGCTCGTAAGGTAAGTAGATTTTATAATTTTATAATAGTATACAGATTAACAAAAGGGAAAGGAAAATTGAATGTTATTAGTGTTTGTGTAAATTTTAGTATTTAAGTTACCATACGTTCTATTATAACATAGATGAATATTTATTTTATATAAAATAATGTTATATTAGGCTTTCCTTTTGCCTGAAACACAGGGGGAACCCTAGTTCAGGATATATAAAAATCTGAATTTAATTGTTTATTATAGAATTTAGCCGTAACTATCTGTATATTATGTTGGTTCAATAAATGTATTAGTATTTGTATTGTATTTGTAGTGTTTATAGATATGCATTCGTTTCACCATAGGCGTTTCGAAGCTGAATGCAGATTCTGCACGCGCTACGCCAAAACGGGTCGTCAGTCGACACCTGTGACGGAATCGAGAGCCTGTGAAGCATTATCAAAAATTCGCACGCGAGTGTTACCCTAACTTTACATGCCAAGTGCAGAGTGCACACTGCCGCCAAAAGTGTTATCAAACATAAGCTTGTGTCCTAAAAAATATCATTATACCGTCAGTTATTATATCATAAAATATTGGACACGTACTTTTTATTTTGTCAATTAAACAAAAAATGATGAAGATATAGCCCATTGAAGTTCCCCGTGACGTCACGCCATGCGACTGTTTTTCGCATGGCGTGACGTCATGTGCCCCCACTCCCAAACTTTGACGCGCTTTATCTTTGTCTTTTTTTGCTTGATTGACAAAAAAAACATACGTGTCCAATATATTTTTTTATAATCTATCTAACTGACGGACATTAGAATACTTTTTTTACCCAGGAAACTACCCTATTGTAGACTAGCAGCCCTGGATTTACACTAGAGCTGAGTTCCAGGGACAACCTTTGAGACTACGCTAAGATTTTTAGGACTTCCCAGTTTTTAAAGGGCCACTAAGATTTTTTTACTACGGCGGGCTTGTGCAGATTAAACGCGATACTAGTGACGCGTCACGGTAAATAACTAAGGTATACTGCATGAGTTGAGTATCAACGGAAAAATATGAACTCTGGGAAAAATAATAGGGATATTAGGGCATCTATAAGTATGTTTGTAATTTAGTTATGCGCACTTTTATCTTGAATATTTAGCACGTTTGGTGAACTATGCCCCATTTAGTATTTTTATCGTCAAAGTACAACAACACAAAGATTAAATAATATACAAGTGTGTCATCAATACATTGAACTACTTAAGAAGTAGGTAAATAAATAGATAATGATATTTGTATAATAGATGTCCCGACCGAATAAAGATTTGGAATCTCAATTGGGAACATTAAATTTCCCAGAGGTGTTCATATTATAGTTTTTCTCGATGCGTTTTTCTCGCGTTACGTGGACTCCGAATCTATGCAAAGTTTATTTTCATGTTGTTATTGTCATATTGTTTTTAAGGAAATATATCAAAAAAACGATACGACATAAAAATAAACTATTACTAGATTATGTGTCCATATGGCATCAAATTATAAAACGTGTACTTCTAGAACCAACTAGCTTAGGTTCTTTTTCTTATGCGTATGCTCTTGGCAGAGCAGTCGTGGTCACTCTTGCGGTTTGGCGGTAGCGCTGGCGCGTTGCAGTATCTTCCTCCAATTCCCTCTGGCCTGAGCACATTCGTTAAGGGAAGCACTCGTCGCTTAGGTTAGGTTTAATTAATAAAAGATGTGAAACGTTTGCGGTTTCCAACATGAACCATAGGTTTGGTAATGCATCATCTAGGGCATGATAATGTTTGGAACACATAATTCGCCCATACATCAGTTAACCGCAAAAATTAAAGCCTGTTTTTTTTTCTTTATACATTTTCCTTTAAGGAAGCACAATAATAATATATAGGTAAAGTACATTGTCCACGATGACCCGTGATTAACATTAACAGTTGATAAGAGCCAGGTTTATAGTTCGTTGCCACCAGTATTTGTTTGTGATAATTTAGTAGGCAATAACATTTAGATATGTATTTAATGTACACAGTAACCAGGCGACGAAGTTATCTAAATATGGGGCAAAGTTGGCTTACTTACGCAGTCCACAACCTTATCCAGATATGGATATTGGATGCTAAGTAACTTATTCGTCCAACATGGCGTTAGCTCAGACGTATATTTAGCCGGGAGGCTTATAAAACATAATTCAGGCTATAAAGTGATATATTATCGGAAAGGATTATGAAAAACTAGAGTATTATATAAACCGCAACTAAATTCTCTCGTCGTTACCTGCAAACTGACATACTATTCTCATTCAAATTCCAAACAAGGTCAAAGCAGCACAGGGCATTTCCATGTGCCGCTGTGTTAAATACCCTTTTGGCAACCTGTTATGTGAGGACCACGCGGTGTAGGAGAGATAGCGCTCACATTTCCACCTTCAAATCAAGGACTAGTGCCATCGTTTACGCCTGAGGAAGTTGACTTAGCTCTTCGTCGCTCGAAGAATTGGAAAGCTGTCGGAGCCGATGGAGTTCCCTTAAAAGCTTGAAAAGCGTTGAATTCTCGTGGGCATCTTAACCAAGTTGTTTAACCTCACCTCACCGGTAAAATCCCTGCTCATACAGAGTATTATTACTCCAGTCTTCAAAGGCAAGGGATCGGAGCGGAGTGTGGTAACTACCACAGTATAAAGGTCATATCCCACATCATGAAGTTCTTTGAGCGAATAATAGACTCTCAGATCCGGCAGGAGAGCAGAGCCTCGGAGTGTCAATATGAATTTCACCGTGGTCAAGGGATCATAGACCCTCTTGTATGAATGTGTGGAAAGGATCGCTTAAGAACGGTAATCTGAAACTCAACGAGCGAAAACTGAGTATATGGCCTGCAACTGCAACTCTATGGATCTCTTACCCGTACGCATAGGCGAAGACTTGATTGAGCGTATGGACCAGTTTAAATACTTGGGATATGTACTTCACGCTCCCGGGGACTGCGATATCAAGGCCCGTATTGCAGTAGCTTGGACAATGTAGCTTTAGGTGCTTTGTGACATTAAAATGCCAGTTAGGTTGAAAGGGCAGGTCTATGAGTCTATGATTAGGCCTGGACTTAGAGACCTGCCCTTTGACCTCACTTTCACTTTGCAGCGTGGCCTATATTTTAGCGGCACAAGTAGGAACTACGTATCATGTAAATGAAGATGCTGCGATTGATGTACGGAGTATCACGAAAAGACCGCGTTAGAAACTCCCGTACCCGGGCAGCCTTCACGTCCACGACATAGCAGACAAATTGCAAGAGTGTCGCCTAGCCTACGTTGGTACTACGGCTACGTTTCACGGAAAGCGGCAAGATACATCGGAAACAAACGTCTAGCCATGCCGCCTCCACCGGGTCAGGGTAAAAGGTGAAGACCCAAGAAACGCTGACTTGACGTCGTCAAGGATGACATGCGTGCTAATGATCTTACAGCTAAGGATGCAGAAGACCGTGCAAAGTGGAGAAGAAAATGGCGGAAAGCGGACCCCGAGCTCCGAATTAGCAGCTGAGGACTCAACTGGAAAAACGCTACGATGATGCAGATTCAAATTCCAAACATCTGTCATCCATCACCAGCCAGCCATCCGTCCTAGTCCTGCATATATGAAACAATCTATCATCAGCACCGAAAAAAAAACCTCTGCAAAATAATCTTATGTCACTCCTACAACTTAAACGAATCTATAACGAAACTTCATAAGCTAAAATCGATCAAGCCGTTTAAGCCTCAGAGAATACCAAAGAAATATACATGTATTCAAAATCATAGAATGATCCTTTCTTTTGACGCAGTCGGGTAAAAATGCTATTGAACAGCTACACTGAACTAAAGTCACGAAGCTTGACCAGAGACTACTAGGTACTAAAGTTCGAATTGTGCCCCACTTCCTCAAATACAGTTTGACACAAGCAAGAGGGGGTGGCACATTTGAAACTTCGGAGCAAACAAACCCTCAAAAAAAGAACAACTGATGGAGTTGCTGTCGGCGGAGACTTGGAAGCGAATTTCAGCTAATATTGAATTAACTTCAAAAACCGTCCAAGCACCGCACCAAGGGTTCCGTACAAACTTTCACTTACCCTAGAATTATTATATTACCCGGTTCCGGTTGAGATAAGTTTGCACCTGATAAGTATAGTATTGCAAACAAATGAGGTGCAAACTTAACGCAACAGGGTTGTTCAAATAGGTTTTTTGAAAATTAAATAAAAAATGCTAGTTAGAGACATGGTTATAATTTTCTTGTAATATTTATGTTTATTTAAACAAATTGTGAAAACAATTTGCTAATCCGTTAAATTGTTTTACTTCAATGAGTAATAATCGCGGAAACAGAAGAAAATATTAAATTGTGAAAATTTCAAAATTTACGTTCTGTTAACATCAGAGATAAAGGGGGGAATGGTGTTTTTTTCACATTTTCCTTAATAAAATAAAATCTCTCTCTCTCATCAATCTCTAATCATAATCAAAAAAAAAATTAAAAAATGTGCGGATCAAGCCCTTTCATATGATATACTACTTGACCTAGTAGCTAGACTTTAAATTTTTGCCTCCCTCCCCCCCTTATCCTCTCATAATCATGTTTGTTTTTTAATATAAAAATATATTTTTGAATATTTCCTTTGCAAAACATGTGGGCTGACCATGTTTATAAATATTTCAAATTTTAAATAGATATAATAAGGAGTTTTTGAGATATGGCGCTTTAATAGTCGGTCAGGCAGACAGACAGAGTCGCGCCATAAGGGTTCCTTTTTTACTATTTTTGGTACGGAACCCTAAAAATTAAAAACCATCCCCACTGAGCGAAGCTCCATCGCTCAGGTTCTATTGAATGCGAGTTTTCTAAAATGGAATTATCGCCAGCTGGCGCCACCGTGACGTAAGGTCTAATTGACAAGAAGTGTCAAAAATCCATAAATTATAACACCGGATATTGACACTTCTTGTCAATTAATTCTATTCGGTCTAAGTAAAACAATTTGCGTGTAAACTTTGCTATAAGATGCAACGTTAAATGAGCAGCAGCATAGGGTTATCATCAAGATTATTTATTTTGTAAATTAACTAATCTTTCAATACACATTCGTCTAATCACATTAAACTCAGCTTGTTCGTCTCAGTCGAAGAGCTATGAGACAAGTCACGTTTGTAATACGTGATACCTATTCTCATATCTGACAGAACGCTAGCCACAGACTTAGATGCAATCATTTGATGCTAGCGTTGTATGACAATGCTTAACCACAACGCAAGTCAATGAGCCATAAAAAAAGTAAAGTTTATAAGGGCCTAATGCACGCGTGTGCGTATTGCATTGCATTTGTATAGATACAAAAGCGCGTCGACGGCGCATTTAAAAAATTGCGTTGTGCTATGCCTTAAGGCATTAAAAAAAACCGGCTAATTGCGAGTCTCACTCACGCAACGAGGATTCCGTACAAACTATCACTTTATCTCAATATACAGTGCGACTTAAAAGAGTAGAAATTAAATAAAATGGAACTAAAACAATTCCATACTAAATTGTTGCCATGTTTAAGCATTTTGCGTCAAAAATGTGATAGTTACGTAGAAAGCGCCCTCAATTAATTTCTACTCTTTTTGGTCGCACTGTAAGATAGGAGGTGCAAAAGTAACGTTACCAAGTTATCAAAAAATATTTTTTATAAGTAGAAAAAGAAACCTGGAACTTTAATGCTAATTTAATACCCTTTCATATGATACCCATCCTAATGTAAACGCAGCTATCAACGATCCATCAAAAATCTGCAGGTATTACCGACCTAGTAATTCGAAATATTTTCGTGAGTGGTTTTAAAATTGCATCAGGGGTTGTCAGGGGGGACGTTAATACCAGCATTTACCTTACTTGATTTAGCAGGCTTTGATTTTCTGCCCCGAGTCGTAATATAAGGTTTCCTTTTTTCGTATGTAAAAATCATTCATATAGACAATTCATGATTTTTCTCGAACAGAATTGTGACATGAGTGTTTTATAAAATAGAAAATTCACCAGAGCTGTTGTGGCGTAAACCGAGCTAGCATTATATAGGTACGTTATCCGCAATTTTGCTTGTCGTAAGATATATAATGTGTCAAATTTGTCTCAACACATCGATCTATATCACAACATTATCATATTCTTGTTACCAGCCGAAGGAAACCGCGTGTCTGATTGCGCCAGACAGTCTGCCAAGAAGGAGAGATAACAAGAGATCATGCGGAGAGTTTTATCTGCCTCTACCACCGATTTGGACGCCTCGACGTGTCCACAACCGCTCTGCCAAAAGCGGAACGACAGGGAAGAGAGATAATATTCATAATAGGCATAAATTTTTGTGTCGACATCATTGCACTTTGGATGTCACAGACTATTTGATGCTGCCTGTACTACGCCCATATTTGCCCGAAGAGCTGTCAGAGACGTGGTGTCTCGGCTCCACCGGAATCATATTATATTTTTTATTATGGCTTTTATAATTATTTGGCTTTCGTGTAGGTACTTATTCGATGTTTTTACAAAATTTAGGAAGCTTGTGTTATGATTAATGGCGGATTTTACCTCAGGACACAGTTATTATTATTATTGTTTATTTGTGGGCCTTTTGTATGCCGCCTCGACCAGATCAGTACACTACTGAGGCTCGTTGAGTCTAGGAATTCCCAAATTCTTTGGGCAGTGAAATGTTGTATGTGGATACTTCTTCTCCTCATGAGTGGTCCACAGAAACAGAGAACAGAGTTAACGAGTTCGATATCTTACAACCTTATGAATTTCTATAGTAAGGTAATACACGCATCAATCTCTGGTCAGTTTATAAATTATAAAAAAAAAACAATGGTCAGTCAAATAATGTAAAAGTTTACTGGTCCGGTAACCCAATCTTTGTTGATACTATTTACCTTGATTATTCTAATTTACGAACGTTAACAGCCCAAGTAAATACTGCAACGATTATTGTGGCTGAATATACAAACTCAATTAGTGGTAAATAATGAGGGCATTATAATGCTTTATTTAAACATGCGTTAACTTTATCAACCAAGGAACTGTGCTAATGAACGAGCAATATCTATAAAGGCAAACTTTGAGCGAAATCGTTTTTGACCTGATTTTGTGATATGTAACATTGGATTTTGCAATGTAAGTACTCATATTTCACCTTTCGAGCGCCAAAACTGGCAAATCGTGTCATCAAAAATTCGTCAGCATCGGCAGTTGCCGTTCAAACTTCATTGATCAAAAACTCTGAATTTAATATTGATATCTCGTTCCGCAATCACTATTTGTTTTTGAAGTTACATTTTATTTTATTGCTGTGGAATTACGTCTCACGTCGTATTACTTCGCTACTTGGCGCTTAAAGGCGTATGTCGCATATAGCTTATGATAGTAAATAATTTATCTCATATAGCTTATAATTGTACATAACTTTCGCATACAGCATTATAATTTTTATATACCGTAATTTTATACACTTAGTTTTATGTTAATTAATTATAAAATTTGTATCGTGTTTAGGATAAGTTAGTACTGTAAGATTATTGTTTGTTATTGTTTTGTCTCATTCTAAACTGTTTTTACTCAATAAATTATACACTTGACCACACCCCCACTAAGTGTGCGATGGAACGACGGAATATAATGGCGGCCAAGTCCCATTCAATCAATTCCATCTCAGACTACTCACACTCTACACAGTATTTTAAATAAGAGTTATTATTTACATCATCCCTCTGGTATCCTGGTATCCTGGTAACCTGGTTCCTGGTAATTCCCGGTAACGAAGCTCTCCTGCCCGCTATAGCCCGCACCTAACAGTGGTCCTTCGGCGTCGGATCAAGAAAGAAGATCAACGACAAATCAAGTGGTCCTTCGGCGTCGGATCAAGAAAGAAGATCAACGACAAATCAAGTGGACTTCGGGCAGAAGAAAGAAAAAAGAAACAAGTACGTGCTGAGCTTGAAGGTCACTCGGCTCAGGTTAGGGACCAAAGTGCCAGGGTTTAACCGCCTCACGCACTCGCCCGCTTTCGCGGAAGGACGGATTACGTTGAGCTCGCTCCGTTTGAAGTCAAGGCCGAACACGTTGAGCTCGCTCCGTGGGGTGTCTGGCAACTTTCGTTGCATATGTCGCATGGTCGACATCATCACACTGCTTTCAAACGCCCTGGCCATAGCACTTAGGCTTTGGCGGGAGATTCAGTGCACCGAGGGATCCACGCCATCGAGTTAAGTCTGTAGGGATCAGGCCCGTAGACGTCGCACTCAGTGGCGTCTACGAATAGGTGTTAGGTAGGTAAGGTTAGGGAACCCCACGTGCGCCAGCAAGAAGATGTCGGAACAAGGAAGATCGCTGCGGTCACGCAAGCCGCGCGATACCACATCTGCCGCACCGGGAGGGTATCAACACCGACCCACACCAATGCCGTCCAATGAAGGAAGCGACGGCACCAGTAGCAACCGTGATCAGAGTAGGGAACCGCGTCCGCTCAGTAGGGAACCGCGCCCGCAGGATAGGGAACCGCGCGCGCACAGTAGGGACCCGCGAGTGAATAGGGAAACGCGAGTGAATAGTGCCGAAAACCCCATAAATCTCGATAACACGTTAATTGCAAACAAAAGTACGTCGGGTACAGTGTTAGAAAACGCGCGCGAACGTAGCAGAGATCGCGCATCTCTCCGCGAGATAGAACCGCGTCACAATAGGGAACGCGACGCCAAACTTTCGAAATTAATGGCCGAACTGGAAGTTTGTAAAGCCAAGCTCGAACTCGCTCGTAAGGAGGCCGATACCGCTGAGTGTAAGCTGCAGATCGCCCAGTGTAGGGTGCGATCTAACAGCGGTGGTACGACCTCCGACGTTGATGAAAACGACCGAGTCCGTAGCTGGGTAAGACAACAGTCGATACGAAAGTCTGGCGCCGAAGAGGTTAAAAGTCCCCTGCGACCGGAACAACTGCGGAATCGTTCTATGCCAGTGCACGCGTTAGAGAACCCCCATACGTACGCTCCAATAATTCAACGGCCCGCGCCGGAATTGCCCCATTTCGACGGAAATATTACCGAATGGATAGCTTTCCGCGCCGAATTCGAAGACACCGCGCCCATGTTCAGCTCGGTGAACAACGTCAGTCGCATTCGGCGTGCGTTAAAAGGCGAAGCGCGCACCGCGGTCAAATCGATCATGTATACGGTTCAGGACCCCTACGAAATAATGGAGGCTCTTGAGAGACATTTCGGGGATCCAGAAGAAATTGTTTTGACCGAAATTCATAACGTAAAACGGATGCCTCGATTGGCAGAGGATAATTCAAATATAGTCAGTTTTGCCGCACACGTCGCGAACGCGGTGGCCACAATCAAATCGTTACGACAGGATAAATATTTACACGCGCCCGAGCTCGTAAATAAAATCATAGATAAATTAAATATCCTCGTACGTTACGAGTGGTCAAAATATAAACAAGCAAATATGGATTTGCCGGATTTAATTGCGATGTCGAGTTTTCTGAATGAAATAAGTTACGCCGCGAAACGGACGACACGCTCAAAATCTTTTAAACCACGAAATATGGTGAACGCGGTTTACAACGACCCAGGTCCCGCGCGCCAGGCTGGCACTAGGCCACGCCCCCCACCATACAGAAACGAGCGTGACAGCGATTCAGATAGCGATTTCGATGATCGACCAAATAGATACGATAATCGGCCACGCACGGTAGCGCAAATAAAGTATCGGGAAAATAAAAAGCCAAATAATTTTAAGCCTCGACAACCGCCGCCGCCGCCGCCGCCGCCGCAGTATAGGGAATCGAGTCGATCAAAATGCGCAATTTGTGATAGCTCTAACGAACATAAAGTCGGCTCGTGTACCAAATTTCTGTCGGCATCGATCGAGGAACGTTGGGAAATGGCGAAAAACGCGAAAATATGTTTCCGCTGTCTGAACTCTGCGCATAGACGGACAACTAAATGTAAATATGTACCGTGCGGGGTAAACCAATGCGAGGCCGGGCATCATAAATTGCTACATGGATTAAATTCCGTAACCGTCGCCGCGGCAACACGTAGTAACTCGGGCCACGTTAACGCTATAAATTGCGCCAATACTTTTCTCAAGGTTATCCCGATAGAAGTGTCAGGCCCTTCAGGCACCATACAGACTCACGCGCTTCTAGACGATGGGAGCACGATGACTCTCATCGAGCGTGAAACAGCCGATAGGGTCGCGCCGCGCACGGCAGGAGAAACGCTCGCTATAGAGGGTATAGGCGGTCACGTGATCAATGATACGGAATCATGTAGATTGAAATTAAATGTTCGCGGTCTATGTAGTCGGAACATGGAAACTATCAACGCGTATACAATAAACAAACTAAGCATCGCGCCGCAGGAAGTGCCGCGCGAAATTGTAGGTCAATGCGGTCATTTAACGGATATTTTAGACGAATTGTGCTATGAACGCGCGACACCAACTATCCTTATCGGACAGGATAATTGGCACCTAATAGTTTCGTTGCAAACGTTGAGCGGTAATAAAAATCATCCAGCAGCAAGCCTCACGAAGCTCGGCTGGGTTTTACATGGTCAATATTTAACTCATAGACCAGTCCTAGCTCTGGTAAACCACGTAAGACCCAAAACCGACGAAGATGAGGCCCTGACTTTGATGAAAAAGCATTTCGACATAGAATCGTTAGGCGTACAAAGCAAATTACCGCGAGACGACCCAGATAAACGTGCATTGAACCTATTAGACGCCACGTGCGAAAAAATACCCGGGGAAAATAGGTACCGCGCGGGGCTATTGTGGCGAACGGATAACGAAGAGCTACCGGATAACCGTGCTCACGCGCTGCGACGGTTATACAGTTTGGAACGGAAGCTAGACCGAGATCCAAATTTAAAAATCGAATATGCGAAACAAATAAACAATTTGTTGGAAAAAGGTTATGCGGAAAAAATAGTTAGCTCCGCGCCCGCCCATGGTCCCCGAACTTGGTACCTACCCCATTTTCCCACAATTCACCCCCAAAAAGCCAAATGGCGCCTAGTATTCGATGCGGCCGCAACCGCGTATAATAAATCCTTGAATAGCGCCCTCCTTACGGGCCCGGATCTACTAGAATCGTTATTCGGCGTTTTGGTGCGTTTTCGCGAGGGCAAAACAGCGGTAATTGCAGACGTAAAGGAAATGTTTTTGCAGGTCGAAATAATTGATGAAGACCGCGATAGTTTGCGTTTTGTTTGGAGGGGGGAGGACCGCGAGTCTCCACCCCAAGAATATCGAATGAAAAGACTGATATTCGGGTCAGCTTCGTCACCGACTACGGCGTTGTACGTCAAAAACAAAAACGCAAATGATCACGCAAAAGAATTTCCTATAGCCGCGGAAAAAACTATTAAAAATGCCTACGCGGACGACGCCACGAAAGGAGTGCCAAACAAGTTCGGCCCCAACCACCGTTGGTTTTTAGGGCCCGAGTTCATTAGACAAAATAGGGAAAAATGGCCCATAGAAAAGTCCACCGAACCCGTCGGCCCCTCAGGCGAGGAACGGGTTAACCGCGTCAGCTCCGTTCAAACCGTAAATAACAAATTCGATTACTTACCCGAAGTAAATAGGTTTTCGAAATACGAACGTTTAATTCGCGCCTCTGCTCGGGTCATGGTTGCTGCCGAGGTATTCAAAGCCAAATCGCTATGTAGAAATCATGATAAAGAAATGAACAACGAGCATATTAAGCTGGCGACTATCCTGCTTATAAGAAGAAGTCAAAATATGTCATACTACGAGGAGATTAAGCACCTAGAGGCTGGGCGGCCACTACCGAAGAAATCACCGTTACACAAGATTGCAGTGAAACTAGCCAAGGGCGGAGTCGTCGTGCTGGACGCGAGAACTGGCCGAAATGAAGAATACATACCAGTATTACATGCCAAAGAAGACTTCACCAGATTGTTGGTCCACCACTTTCACGAAAAATACAATCACGGCAATCACGCTACGGTAATCAACGAGCTAAAACAACGCTATTTTATCGTCGGGTTGCGCGGCACTATTCGCTACATAACAAACAAGTGCCAATGGTGTCGGACCTATAAGGGGGCCACACTCAAGGCCCCTGTAGGCGACTTACCAAAAGAGAGGCTCTTAGCGAATCAAGCCCCATTTACCGCAACAGCTGTCGATCTCTTCGGGCCGATGAACGTCACTATAGGCCGCAGACACGAGAAACGATGGGGTGTTTTATACACTTGCCTCACCACCCGAGCTGTCCATCTAGAGCTTGCTGCCTCTCTATCGGCATCCTCTATGATCCTATCACTTCGCAGAATGATGGCTCGGCGTGGCACCCCCACCACTATTTACTCAGACAATGCTACGAACTTTTATGGATCCGAACGTGAACTGTCAGAAGCCATGAACTCACTACCTGACACCATGAAACAGTTCACCTCCGACCGTCAAATAGTGTGGAAGAAGATCCCGCCAGGCAACCCTTCCGCCGGCGGCGCGTGGGAGCGACTCGTGGGCAGCGTCAAGACCGCGCTCAAGGTCACCCTAAAAAACAGAGCACCCCATGAAGAGGTCTTACACACCCTACTGCTGGAAGCCGAACATATCGTCAATTCTCGCCCGTTGACACCCGTGAATCCTGACTTAGAAGCAGAAGCATTGACGCCAAATCACTTTCTGATCGGCAGGTCCAGTGCCCTCTCGCCCCTTGGCTCCTTCTCGGACAAGTCGCTCGACCTGAAATCCTGGAAAACAGCACAAGCGCTGGCAGATCATTTTTGGACTAGATGGCTAAAAGAATATCGCCCAAACTTATTGCCTAGATCCAGTGCGCATTCCAAGGCACAGAACCTACAGATAGGAGATGTGGTCATAGTTGCTGACAATACTATGCCGCGTGGTACTTGGCCTAGAGGCATTATTGCACAACTCTATCCCGGTCCTGATGGCCATATTAGAGTAGCCGATGTACAGACACGCGCCGGAACCGTTCGCCGCCCAGCCTGCCGCCTTATCCTCATATGCTCCACAGAAGGAGATGGTGCTGTCGCACGTGAAGGGGAATGTCGCATATAGCTTATGATAGTAAATAATTTATCTCATATAGCTTATAATTGTACATAACTTTCGCATACAGCATTATAATTTTTATATACCGTAATTTTATACACTTAGTTTTATGTTAATTAATTATAAAATTTGTATCGTGTTTAGGATAAGTTAGTACTGTAAGATTATTGTTTGTTATTGTTTTGTCTCATTCTAAACTGTTTTTACTCAATAAATTATACACTTGACCACACCCCCACTAAGTGTGCGATGGAACGACGGAATATAATGGCGGCCAAGTCCCATTCAATCAATTCCATCTCAGACTACTCACACTCTACACAGTATTTTAAATAAGAGTTATTATTTACATCATCCCTCTGGTATCCTGGTATCCTGGTAACCTGGTTCCTGGTAATTCCCGGTAACGAAGCTCTCCTGCCCGCTATAGCCCGCACCTAACAGCGTAGAAAGGTTAATCAGCGTATACTCTATTGCTTTTTTAGGGTTCCATAGCCAAAATGGCAAAAACGGAACTGCACTTTTGCTTAACTATTTTTTTTTATGTTTCTTTGTAGGAACGGCTACGGAACCCTACACTGAGCATGGTCGGACATGCTCTTGGTCGTTTTTTTTTTCGTTTATTTTGACCATGCTTCGTAAGAAATAATGCTGCTATCAACTAAGTAACTACGAACTCGCAAGAATTAACCCACACGTCACATACACGGCAAGTTAAATAAAAGATTATAAAAATAGTGATTTTTTATACAGGGTGGGAACGAGTAACCCGAGAGACTTTAACCATCGAATGTAGAGCATACGAGTAATAAAGTGTGTTATAACATGTAATACGAAAACGTGTAATTTATGGAATATTACATTATACTTTTTTCTGTTCCCGCGATTATTACTAATTGAAATAAAACAATTTAACAGATTATATAAACGGAAACGTCGGGACCTAAAATGAGATAATATACGCGATATAATCCGTTAAATTGTTTTATTTCAATGAATATTACATTATTTTTACAAATTGGACGTAGTTAAGCGAAAAGGCATCAATCCACCAAACAATCGGAAGTGGAGTTAAGTATGCCACGATGGTCTGTAGAGTCTAAACTACCTATCAGCAAAAGAGATCCGGAAAATTATTGCGATAAGTTATTTAAAATCATTCTATTATGTTACATAAAATTGATTGTCATAATTTTGTTTAGCATAACAGCCGGAACAGCCCTTGGCAGAATCATCATATCGCAGAATTACGTTTCGCATATTTTTTTAAGCATAAATAAATAAATACTACGGGACAATTTTACACAAATCGAACTAGTCCCATGGCAAGCTCAATAAGACTTGTGTTATGGGTACTAGACGACGACATATTTAATAGATATATTTACTTATATACATAGAAAACATCCAAGACTCAGGAACAAATATTATGCTCGTCACACAAATATTTGCCCTTACCGGGATTTGAACGATTGATGATTTGAGAGTTCTTCGAAAAGGACAATAAATAAATATTAATGTTTATTGTAGAGACAGTCGTATATTTAAGTTTATATAATAATGTTATAATTCATATAACTACAAGCAATATATATTTTTTAATTTTTGTTATTATGTGATAATTCCAGATTTTATTATTTTACTTCAATAGTGTAGGTTCTCGTAAGTAAAGTTTTTAAATAATTAATTTGAAATATTTAAAATTAGTAAGTAAGTTCATATAATTAAATTCATCTAGCTGTAAGTTCGATAATGTTGCAGTGCCCTAAGTACAGGGTTTCATAGCGGTAAATGTGAATGTATACCATCTTGAAATGTACCTATGAAAGCAATAAATAAACTGATAACTGAACCCCGGACCTCAGCTTCGCAGGCAACGTTACTCCCACTGAGCTAAACCGGTCGTCAAAAAAAGCATACTATCTTAGGCAGAATAGTACATTGGTATAATGACGATAAGAATAATAGTCCTAAATAAATATGTCACCGAAATTGTATCATATAATATTTAATTGGCATACTGTCATTCGGCACAACGTTCTTCGACAGCATCGTCGATTGGCATAACGTTGTTTAGAATAATAGCCCTATGATCGAATAATTGTATCGCTGAAATTGGCATCGCATACTATTTTATTTGGCATAAAGTTATCAAAATAATCCTTCGTATGTAAAAACTATTTTGCATGTCTTAAAAACACAATACAAACCTAACCTAACCTACAGTTTTCAGTTTTTGGCCAATTTTGACGCTCCGCTATACATGGTCACAATACAAACCCAACCTAAAGTACAATATTCGGTTTTTGACCCATGTTCCATTTTGTCGCAGTTCTTCCTAACGGTAGACTATACTTATGCGGTATGAGCAACAAATTTCGGGGGAACATATATTCTGCTACAAAAATGCTGTGAAATTAAAGTAGGCCATATGACTATTCTGCAATTCAAAATTCTGCCAAATGAGTGCTATGCGAAATAACATGACAGTAATGCTAAAGTATCATTCGTCTAAAAATGTTTCTGTGATAACTGTTATGCGGAGTGTATTTCGGACAATCGATATTATGCCTGATAAAGGGAACCCTTCATTTTCTTGAGCTTTCATTACTTGATGTTAAAGTATATTTTAATTTATTAAATAATAATTTGAGATACATTTACAACTTAACGTAAGAATATTTTTTTTATAATAATTAGATAGCAATAATGTTGTTATTATGTTTTTTTATTGCGATGTGCACGAGCACTACTTTTTTTATTAATTTGATGGTTGCTGTGTTTGCCTTTTTACCCCTGACTATTGAAATGTCGCGTCCAATCTCCGCATTTTTAAGTGTCATAATAATAAACATTATTTTTTAACATTCTTTGTGTTTTATTTATAAAATATTTTTAACTCAAAGATGCCAATTATCGTAGCTGGATCGTTACTGCTGAATACAAGCTAGAACCAGTGTCATACAAAACCATTTTTCTCAAAACGGATCCAATCCACATAAGTCCCAATATCACGAAAAGTAATGAAAAACTGCTAAATAATTTTATAAATAGATAATGAGATACACTTCCGCTCATTTTCTCCATCATAAATCTATCTATGACAGTTAAAATACTCCCTGAACTTTAAACTGCAATTACTCAAGTGTCACGGTGGATTGACGCCTTTTCGCTTAACTACGTCCAATTCATAAATCCCAAAATCTCATGACTATCACACCTTAATGTAGCCACTTATTTAATACTTGTATGCACACAAGCAATTCCAGGATGCTTTTGGGCCAGTTTTCCAATAAGTTTGGTATCCAATTTTCTTTTTTCTTTATTGAGTGTAATTTGTGTCGAATAGTACTCGTATCTCTCAGATTTAAGTCACATACACGGGAATTTATAAAAATAAGGTTTTCTCAAAAAAAGTAAAGGTAAACCAGAAATATATGACCATTGTCAAGAGGACGCTAGTATTCTGATTTACATGGCAACAGTAAGAATGACATCTTGAGTTGTTTACCTGTCAGCTCAGATGTTAATTTTGAAATGTTTTCTAGTTTCATTTCCTGTACGTTTTTTTAAGCAATTGATTATATACATTATTAATAATGTTCCGCTCTTGACTGTGAATAGTTTTGGGCATTTTTAGTCATTTATCATTTAGTATAACACTTCACTCTTATTTGAATAAACCGCCACAGTGACACTGACAACTTATCATTGAAATTATTGCCAGTGTAAAAAATTAGTTCAGATGAAATTCCGCAACATGGCGCATGGTCATATATTTCTGGTCAGGCTTTATATTCTTCTTAACTGAACGTTATACTAATGTACTTCAATGAGGCACTAATCTTGATGGTCAAACTCTATCGGAACCATAGCTAGGTGCCTCGACTATATAGTAGTTGGGTGATATTATTTACGGTACCTACTTCAATTCAACCATTCTCGAAATATCGTAGCAACTCTTACACAGAGCATGCTTCGGGTAACAAGGCATGGTCATTACGCAAAATTACGTGAACACGAATTACTGTCAGTCTGTCTGTGACATTAATAAGAGCCCATTATCGAGTCTGAGTTGCAACAATGTGGGCATGTCACCTCTGGTTTGATAAATCGAATATTTTGTCTACATAGCAACGGTTGTAGCCTCGTATATCCCAAGTAGCAAACAATCTGTATAAGATCATATATCTGTATATAGCCAGTTTAAACCGTTATAACGGCTGTATAAATTTTAACACAGCTTTTGTGCTTCTTGGGTTGTTCTTTTTGGGTGGCCGACAGGTGGGATAGTGGCCTGGTGAGGCACTGGACCTCCTTACATTTAAGTCTCCGTACTAACATAGTTATGTAAGCCTTTGTATTACTAACAATCTATGGATCATGTAGTCCGAAATAAATGCATTTTTTTTTTTCAACTTTAACCGACTTCGAAAGACGACAAAGATAAATTACAAATTAAAAGAACTCTGATTGATTGCGTTACTAAAGTTAGTTGTTAAAGTAGTTTAATAGTCTCTGTTTTTAAATATTATAATTAGTAATGAGGTAGCCTGGGAGTTTTTCTTTGCAGCGTTTCTTTTCTCCTCAGTACGCCTCATTTGTGAAATGCTTCTTGGTAAATTATTAGAATAAAATAATTAAGCCCTTCTGGCACATGTGTAACTGTCTTTACAGCTTAGGCCCATCTGGCATGTATGTACACCTTTATTTGTGTTTTTTCAAAAAATGGGTAGTTTGCACAAAATTGTAACTTTGACAGAGGAAAATACATCTTTTCTCAGTCCTCCCGTGACCATGGAAAGCTGGAAAGCTTCCGAAACGTCGGGAACTAAAATGAGATAATATACGCGATATAATCCGTTAAATTGTTTTATTTCAACTATAAAAATAACCAAGATATAAGCCATCAAACATTTCATTCTATTTCTTTCTTGCGAAACAGAATTTAAAATGGCGTTTATATGGCCGGAGTGCACTATAACGTAACAGTGCATATCGGACCTCTCGTCTAATTAGAAGTTTAAAATGCCTATATCATGCGTATTTCTTGGCAGATTTTAATTTTAATTTCACATTTTGAAATAGTTTTTACGGTATTTTGATATTTAGTTAAGAAAGGCGATAAAAAAAATCTTGCATGTACCCTATTGGCAACATGTTTTTCATTACATTGACATTGATTTATTGAAGTGTAATGGCCAGTTAAGTGACAGCCGAGAGGTTCCAAAAGATAATCAAAGAGGTCTTAATAGGAACTTACACTGACTATTAATTATCTCATGAGTCATGAACTGGGTGTTTTTAGGAAGCAAAGTTGTTTTCATAAAAAGAACAGAAACTTTTAAATGTTTTATACGTAGGTACTCCTAGCGATGAGTACTACCAGCTCTAAAAGTATTGGTAGGGGTAAAAATTTTTAAGGGTCGGTTGTTACAGCGGCCATAATGGACTATAACATAGGTATGTATACTTATGTAAGTACTTGACGACCGGTGTAGCTCAGTGGAAGTAACGCTAAACTGATTACTGAAGGTCTTGGGTTCAAATCCCGTTAAGGGCAAATATTTCTGTGATGATCATAAATTTTGTACCTGAGTCTGGGCTGTTTTCTATTTAAGTATGTATATATGTATTAAATATATCGTCGTCTAGTACCCATAACACAAACCTCATTGAGCTTACCATGGGACTAGTTCGATTTGTGTAAAAATTATCCTATAATATATATTTTATTATTTTTTTATAAACCGGTGGAGAAAGATATCGATAACTATATGAAGCTTTCGCGATCTTTCAACACCGGTCGATGAACTTATTCGTTCGATGTACTTGTTATGGGCGTCGTGTGGCAACCAATCTGTGAGACAACCTTACCCGGTCTTTCCTACCTAATTTTTTAGCATCCTATATAGGTTTTCGCTCTTTTGAAAACGCCCGCTGCCCCGTCTGCTCCAATAGAGAAGTCGTGCATGCCATGTGTGAAAAGGTACGTTGACCCTGCAACATGCTTTACTGCTGAGATCGCCGCTAAACGTCCAGCTGCCCCGAGATCTAAGCAGCGCAAGGGGATGCAGGAAACCGATCAAAAGAACCTGCCAAAGCCGGCTCTAAGAGTCCCGATACGCAGTGGCGTGCGGTCCATATAGGCACAAACGCACTGCCTACCCTAAAAAACCATGGCTCCATACAGGCACAGAAATTGCCTACCCTGAACGACCATGGCTCCATATAATCACAGAAAAACTGCCTACCTTGGCCTAAAACCCTGTGTACGCTGATACGACAAGGATGGCTGATGTCGAGAGGGTGTACCGTTCCGTAAAATTTCATCTCATGTCGATTTCAACAAGCCCAAACACGGCTGGGATACTCATATTAATAGTTGAGAGGAAGAAACCAGCCAGCCAGATTCAGTATGGTACAGTCGACAGAAAAAGTAGATTTTAGTATTTTGTCGCACTGACGTAACAATACTGGGACAATCGGGATGCGTTAAAGTAGTGAAAGTGACAAGAAACTAAAATTATCATCTACTTTTGCTGTTGACTATACCGCACGAGATTTCAGACGTCGAGATGATGATGATTTAAGGACACGCGTTTTTTTTTATTTTGAATTCAATAATTTTGGTTGACTTGTGTATCAATAATTTAATATATAATATCAATATTTTAATTCTTGTAATTGAATAATGTTGAAATGTATTTTTATTTTTTAATTTGAATTTAATAATTTCGGTTGAAAGTTTCATTCTTGTAATTGATTAATGTTGACATGTATTTTTTGTTGGTTGACTTGTTAATAATGTTTAATTTTTCTAATGTACCACATATTTTACTTAATTAAGGTCTTTTTTAAATTGTATGTATTATTTCAAACACAATCTATATTGTTTTTTATGAAATAAATGACTGACTCCTCATGATGAGTTCGACTTACTTGTTATGAAGCAAAATGATACAAATAAAAATAACTATTAGGAACTATATACAGCTATATTTCTCTCATCTAAGTACAAACTATTATTTGGGATTCTTTCTTTTCATCAAGCTATTTAACCCAAACTGCCTAAGTTCTCAACTGATTCCAATCCCAATTCTCACACCCTCTGATACCAAAAAAAAACCTTTTATTGTACCTTTGTGTCGAACATCTATGGCTATGTGTATAGGCTAGGTTTGTTCTGTAGAAATTCAGAAAATTTCACGGTGTCCGAAAAAATCTAAGGGCGGACGCTCCGGGTGTGTTTTGTGTAAGGTGCGTTGGATTAAGACGGAAGTACGGGAAAGACTGAAATTTTACCGAAAATACTCTTAGAGGCGTTGAAATAACGTCCACCGAACTTTCCCATACTTCCGTCTTACCTTCCGTCCGTCCGTTCCGTCCCACGCAACGGACACCCTAAGGTTGGTAAAATTAAATACCTATTTTAGAATTGAAACAGTTTGAGAAACACAGTTTGCTCATTTAGAAGTAACCCCTATCATTTAGATGTGAACTAAAACTTCAGTTTGAAGTCCTGCGGCGGTTTCCCCGCGGGCCTAGGTTTGCCATCTATCAGCAGTTGGATGTACTTCTCTTGGTGATTGGGGGGCAGTGTCAGGCCCAGCGCTTCGCAGTTCCGGAGAATTTCTGCACAACCGCGCATGTCTCTGTTTCTTACTGAAATTAAAAATATATATATTGTTAAGGACTGGTGAATTACTCATGCAATCGTTTCTGAATTACAAAAAATTGGAAAGTAAGTCAATATCAGCTTCTCTAGTGTTCTCTTTACCTCAGATTTTGTTTTAGTCTACGAATAATTGTAATATCAAGTTAGACCGCAGTATTGATTAAACCCTCAAATATGAGTAGGTACGTAATACGGCCACTTTGCTGAAATACGTGTAAAGCCGATATTATAGTGTTCCTATTTCTAGAACCATTGGAGTATTGTAAAAGTATTCCTAGTCTGGTTTCAAACTACAAAATAAATGGCGCGAGCGGCCAGTTACTGTCGATTTACCCTACTTACTATAAATTCATTTTTTTTACCGTAATTGTTTATGAAAATATGTGTTGGATTAAAAAACCAGCCAAGTGCGAGTCGGACTCGTGCAAAATATACGCTACAAATGGCCATCGAAAATCCAGTGTTAGCAGAGCCCTACTCCTAAGCAAAATGTACGCGGTGTTCGGTCATTCTATATTGGTTACTGACAGACAGACAGACATAAAATTATTGTTTTTAGTATTTGTTTTTATAGCGGCAACAGAAATACATCATCTGAGAGAATTTTAACTGTCTAACTGTCACGGTTCATGAGACATAGCTTGGACAGACAGACGGACGGACAGCATAGTCTTAGTAATAGGGTCCCGTTTTACCCTTTGAGTACGAAACACTAAAAAGATACAATATTTTGCTATGAAACCACATTATAAACAGAAATACTTACACTTGAAATTGAACAGTATTTGCAGCACTTTGACATACTCCGATATCATGCTGTACTTCAGCAGGCTCTGTAGAAGTCTCACCACGGCATCTTCGTTGTATTCATCCCGCAGGATGCACATAGTAAATGCTATTGCCCTGGAATGTAATTCAAAAACGTTAGTATGGTTTACTTGGTCAAAAATCGTAATAACATAACTGCAAATTTTATTCTGGTACGAGTTAGGGTGGGGTTCTATAAGTTAGGTCGGATTAACTTTTAGAGGAATGTACATTTTAAGATTTTTAGGATCGTGTTATTTAGCTTAGAATATGTTTGTTTCATTTTAGTTTTAGCTGAATTGTACATTTTTATTTTACTTATATCTTTTTATTCTTCATGAATTAAAGACTTGACTTTGTGAACACAAATACACCCTAAAATTCTATTTCAAATTCAAAAACTTTTATTTTTAACAGTGTCCATAATCATAACTAGAAGAACTTTGTTCGTGGAGCAGAAAGTCATTATCCCTATTTTTTTCTCCAGCATTATCGGGTAAAAAGTATCCTATAACCATGGACAACCAGCTACCTGTGTACCAAAAATAATTGAAACACCTTAAGCCTATTTGGCATGATGAAGCCACAACACATACAAAAAGTCCAAAATAAAATTAAGATGTAGTGACCGCCAAATAGTCCTTTATAATATTTGTACAGCCTTTTTTTTGTACAACATTTTTAGAACAGTATATACATAATATTTTCTTCTGTTTCTCCGATTATTACTCATTGAAATAAAACAATTTAACGGATTATATCGCGCATATTGTGTGTACTTTTTGTGTGTGTTATTGTGTGTGTTTGTTTTACAAAAAATATATTTATTTATTTTCATTTGTTTCTGATCTTTGTTTATAATAATAAATATTTAAGTTATAGTTATTGATTTATTTTTATATTCCTTAAAAACAAAGATATTAGCCCAAAGTAAAATTTTTGACCAAATAACTCACCTGTCCTTTATAATTTCTCGAAGACCTTCCGAAGCCTCCAAGAGTTCATTGGACAGCATTTGATCCGAAAACCAGGTGCTCGACCAGCTCATATGCCAGAAGCAAACCAATGGGTAAAAATCATCAAAGTCAACACTGAACATTAGAACATACTTCTTAAAGATAACTAAGCTCGCTTCAGACCGGTGCAGTACTGTGTCTTGTATAAGTTCATTGAATATGACTCTGTACAAACTCCGTAAACTTACATTTTTTGAATATGCGTCTTTTAATATTGCGAGCCCTTTGTCAGCATTGCCTTTCATGCATTGTGCTTTAGCTAAATAGTGTAGAAATTCACCGTTTCTTTTGTAAATAATTGGATCAACTTTAGCAGAGAATTGCTGCAACATTATTATCAGCTCTGGTTTCCCTCTTAAACTGTAGCTTCGGAAAAGTTTCTTTAAAGTTTGTAAAGGAATATGTTTTCGATAATATAAGCAGTCTTGTATCATATGTTGAATCTGCTCGTCTTTATTCTTTGATATCAATTCATTCAATGTCAATTCTAATCTCTCTGTGGTCATTTGAGACACATCATGATTTTCAACCTCTGTAAAATGTCTTATATTAAAATTGTTTAAGGCAAAATGATTTTTCACCCGACTTCGATGTCTATGTAACAATTCTGTAGTAAACATATCAAGAACATCAACTGTGGTGGTATAAGGCGCTGTAAAAATGCATTTTTGTACTAATTTTTGCACGTTTAAGATGTATCTGACGCTGTTTAATGGGTTTTTCGATAGTTGCATTGCAAGCATGATTTTTTGTAGCAAGGCGATTGACCTGGTTGTGTTCTGAAAATGTAAACATCTAAAATTAGTTTCTTGTTGATCTTGAAATACGCAAGTAATGTTATGATATTACAACCAAAATTTACAAACCTTTCTTTGACATGATCTTGTTATAGCAATATTATATCACCCATTTTCTTAACACATTAATTATTACTAAACAGCAGATTGCAAAAAAAGTCCTGTAAAAACTATTGACTAGAAGATAATTACGAATACGAATATTTAATGGACATAGACAACAACACAACACCAGAAAATGTCATGTTGACGTGATGACGTTTAACACAGACAAATCATTATATACCGTTTGAGATGTACTTAAAAACGCGCACGAAGTTCGCTAGTGTTTTGTCTATTCGGTAAAAGATGGCAGCACAAGCAGCAGCTTGAACGAAGCTTAATCTACTTGGCGATAGATGACAGAGTGTTATCTGGCTTATCGTTGATATTTTGTCTCCGATTTCAAGCTCAAGGAAAAAGGGGTGTATCTATTCGTTTGACAACAAAAGTATCCAAATAGCCCTACCTTGTCCTGCTGCGGAACAAAAGCGTCACTTCTACACGTGTGTAGGTACCTACTCGTAAAAGTAACACAAATGAAATTAAATATTTAATCAAAAACTTTTGAATATTTTAATTACTTGCGTAAATATCTCTCTAATATAACATCAACGAAGTATAAAGAAGCTGAGTTTCATCCCATAAAATATGTACTTACCGAGTTACCCTTCGTACCTACATAAAAGAAAAAAACTAGATGTATCAACTCATCATTACAATTGATTTGTAATTCTTCCTAATATTCGTACGAGTAATTCGTACTTACATAATTATGAATATTTTTTACAAGTTTAGGTACTGAAATACTTATTTCAGAAGCCAAAGCGGTTGGAAGGCGAGAAAGCGGTTTCCAGACATCAATGCAATTGGAAGACGACAAAGCAGTTGGAAGGCGACAAAGTGGTTTGCAGAAGACAAAGCAGATGAAAGGTAACGAGGCAGTTGGAAGGCGACAGGGCGGTTGAAAGGCAACAAAGTGCTTCGAAGGCAACGAGGCGGTTGGAAGGCGACTGCGGTGTGTTTGTCCCAGCTGATCTACACGGATGATTTAGTTAATAGAATATAATACCTTCTTTGGCGGCACAATAAAACCTTCATATGTTTGTAATCCGATACACCGTGTGAACACCGGCCTATTGTCTACTGTACCGTATATGGTAACAAGCTTAGTATATGAGCACCCGAATTTAACCAATAAATTGGCATTACTACACCGAGTTTCATTGTGTCATTATCTACGTATTCCCAACACTTCAAGGCGACCCTGCCAGGAAGGCGGTTGAAAGGCGACCAAGCAGTTCGAAGTCGACGAGGCGTTTGGAAAGGCGAATAACGGTTGGAAAGCGACAAAGCGGTTAGAAGGCGACATAGCGGTTGGCAGACGACAAAGTGGTTGGAAGGCGACAAAGCGGTTTGAAGTCAACGAGGCGATTGGAAAGGCGAATAACGGTTGGAAAGCGACAAAGCGGGTGGTAGACGACAAAGCGGTTGGAAGGCGACAAAGTGGTTGGAAAGCGACAAAGCGGTAGGAAGGCGAGTACGCGCGCAGCAGGATTTCTTCCTTCCTCTATCCATCAAATCCCTTGTCGCCATACCTCCGCGCCTCTATAACTCCGGTAGATACTCCTCAGTTATTTTACAATAGCTGAGTTTTCCTGGGTAAAGGGTACAACATAAAGGTTAACCTAGCAATTACGTAGATACATAGTCCAACAAAATATGAGTTAATTAAGCATTAAAATGAATGATTCTCCCACTACACCATTTTCATGCATCTATGTTTGGCCCTATGGTTGACTGTTAGAGAATGCCATTTGGCATTAAGTCCGCCATTTGTACTTACTTTTATTTTGTACAACAAAGTAAAAAATATTAAAACCCTGAAAATTTTGAAACGAATGTTGATATATGAATATTTTGCTTTAAGTAGTTATAATATATAGTATGAATCGGCCCAATAATAATTATGAATGCTTCATTAATAATTGTTTCTGTCAACTTAGGACACATATCAGCAAAACCATACATTTTGTTGATTTACTGGCTCTATTTTTAGTATTTAAAAAAAATGTTTTTGACACAAATTTCATATAACCTACTTCCGTGTGGAAAGTTTGTTAGACTCGTGAATATAGTGTCTTAGAATATGTTATAGAGTTGAAGTAAAAAATACCAGGCTATTGTGAATTAACTCTTTGCGAAACCGTAAAATGGCTGCAGTAAGAATCGGCCTATTGTTAGCCAGCCAAGCAGTTAATAGGCTGTCTTGTAGTCTTGTCCGTGGACATGAGGATCTCAAGCGAAGCCGCGGGTCGCGTTAGTGCAACATAGACGGAACATGTTCCGTACTAATGACCGTTGGAACCCCGCTGGGTGCCGACGGCAGCAAACGACTGATATGACAGCCGATATTTGTCGGTGACTTTAATCGTAATCCGTACCTTACAGCATAGTTCTTGATAAGCGTACCTATGGTCATGACAGAGTAGTTGATGTTGGTACTTCTCTTAGCAGAGTAATAGCGCTATTACTCTGCTTGTGAGCTTTGTGAGCACATTAATTAATACAGTCACTTATCTTGTATTTTTTAGAAGGTAACATGTGATTCAAAAACCATTTCGAGGTTTAAGAGTCCCCGGTAAGCTCGGTTTTCCATACTAACGTAGTTACGGTCTCAAAGTAAAACGACTAAAGCTAGTTTGCTCTTAAACTTTGTACTTAGAATAAGTTAAGGTATATGCAGGTCTGTAATTAGTTTCTGTAGCTTCAGAAACCTTAGTAAAAAAAATACAGCGAATTTAAGTTTTTCATACAAAACTTGTTTTTGCTGTATTTTGTTTGTTTTATAAGCTGGAGCCATATAAAGTAATTACAGGCCTAGATATACTTTATGTCATTGTATATGGAAAGTTTCGGTACAATCCATCACGTAGTTTTAAAATGAGAACGAAACCCCGTTTGTATGGGAAGGTGAAATTCGGCCGAGCTTACTGGGGACTCTTAATAAACAGTTTGCAATTATCAGATATTAAAAATATGATTTCTGGGACAAGTTACTCGTCATTTTAATTTTGACTTTTATTTGTCCTTGCCTAGTACAGACGTCAGTCAGTAGTGACGTCACTCAAAATATCTCCTAGGTACCTGTTTTGTGTCCTAGGCAATAATAAAATTACATGCATAATATAGTGGGATAATATGCCTGTCTAGGACATGATACAATCTCACGTTTCAGAATTTATTTCTGTTGATTTATTTCTTTTGAAATGTAAACGCATGATAAAGGAACAATTTGTATTAAGGTGAATAATCGTTAATGATTTCGTCAGGACTGACGTCGACCGGCCGTTCGCGTACAAGTTTTGGTGAACGGCCGGTTGACCATTTCATTTTTGTAGCCAGAATACGAGGCTAAAAGTGTAGAAGTGTGTGTAAAAGTAGATAACAAAAAACATAGAAAATAACATATCTTATTGTAACTTTAACCATTATCATAAAATCCCACTATACTAAGCGCTTCCCTTTAATTATAATGTAGCAATTAGTCGTATTAAAATGTGATTAACACTTTCTTGGTGTCTCTGAAGCTGCTCCCTCGCGGCTGGAGATCCAGTTAAACCGATTAACGAGGCCAGTTTCAAAAGAAATTTTATCTAACCGTATCTTTACTAAAATTACACTGAAAGTTCCAGAGCTGAGGTGTCTCTTAATATTGGTTAGTTAGGTAATTTCTGTTCTAAAGTCACAATTAAAATGGACCCGCAGGCTCACGGTGAACTCTTTAATCGAATGAGTTATGCTTAGTTTCTTCCGCTGCACGCAGTTATCGTTATTAACCACAATTTCCAGC
The DNA here is from genome assembly GCA_905404275.2 of Hedya salicella. Taxonomy (NCBI): domain Eukaryota; kingdom Metazoa; phylum Arthropoda; class Insecta; order Lepidoptera; family Tortricidae; genus Hedya; species Hedya salicella. The sequence goes on along the minus strand of FR990112.1, from coordinate 15,234,423 downwards.
CAGTTATTAATGAAAACATACGCTGTCACCACCCCGTTATTACACAGAAACAAAATGTAAATTGTCCGTTACGAATCTTAATAAAAACTTATCACACAACAGATCGTAAAAAACTGGGGAACTAGTTTGGCTCGTGGGACATCTCTATTTAACTGTCATTTATTTTCCGGCGAGCATCGAGAATGACACGATTACATTTAAATTTAGAAGAGCGATTTATAAATCTCACAATCAATTCATTATCAATACGCTTGCGTTTAAAAGTCGAATAGTGCCTTGTAATGGGCAACGCGGCCAATATTTGAAACGTATTGTGACAATTCTGTAATGTATATGACTTCAGTCACAATAGTCGCCCGATCGATAAAATCTGAATGGTTGAATAGTATATCGATTATCGATCGCGTGGAGCAATGTGTTACCCTTATTGTGCTGTCTTCATCCCTATCATTCGAGGATGCTAAACAGCTAGGCGTGGATTTATAACAATAGCCATTATTCTATGCCTGTCTAGGACATAATACTATCTCACGTTTCAGAATTTATTTCTGTTGATTTATTTCTTTTGACCTATTTATAATTATAGTCGGCGCGCGTATTTGATCCTTGATAGAAATATTGTGGATGAATATAGGTATATAGTAATCTACGATCTGTCGGCGTGCGTGGCACAATGCTACAATGCAGTTGAGATATGGGGTAAAATAATCTCAATAAGTAGCAAAATTGCAGATGGAGACTTGCAGAGTCAACACAAACTCTAAGTTGCACATCGTCGGCTAAATTCGCAAGCCTTCGAACTTAATCGGTTAAAATTTTACAGGAGACACAAACTTTACACTTAAACGGTTTTTTCCTAGCATTTAAGAGTTTTGCCATTATATGCGTTCAGAATTTAACTATCTATCCAAAATATTATTTTGAAAATGGAGTTACGAGGTTTGCAGCCTTAGCCGACGACATAGTAAAATATCAGGAAACGTATTTTTTTTTTGTTATTGGACGCAAAAATGCGTTTAAAAATACAAAACTTAAAGGAAGACATCATCATCAGCCTAATAACCTCCACGGATGGACATAGGCTTTCCCCGAAAAACGCTACCATGACCAGTCCTGCACCACTCGCATCCAGCGGACTCCGTCGCCCGTCATAAGGTCATCAGTCCACCGTGTAGGGGGGGGCTACCTACCTCATCTTCCGTGATGACTTACGGCACTGAAACGTGGTCGCTAATGGGCCTTATAGAAAGGTTCAATATCACCCATAGAGGAATGTAGAGGGCTATGGTCGAAGTTTCTTTGCGAGATATACCTAATCACTGCACGTAGTACAACTTTGGTACGCGACTCTTTGTTGCGTAACAAAGTTTGTCTGTCTCTTTCCTTTCAATAAATTGCGAGAAAGACAGGTGATGCTATGTTGGGCGACAAGCGTAGTTGCGGAGAGTTTGCTAGACCGGCAGAAATGAAGAAATCCGTAGACGATACTGTAATAGCTGGAAGAATTACAAAAAGAAAGTCACCAACGATATGTGCGACGGTGATCGCTTACCATCAGGCGACCCGTCTGCTCGTTTGCCTCCTGTCATAAAAAAAGACTTACAGGCGTAGGATGCGATAGAATAAATCTCTCGTTCCCGTCGCCGGTTCCCCAAGGCAATTCCTAGTCAGCGATAAATGATAAAAAAAATACAAAACTAATAATTTAACTTACCGTTTGCTTTATTCTTATAAAAATTATGGCGCCAAGGGCAGAAAAGCCGGCTAAAATGGAATGGAATGATCTTTTAACAAATAGTGTCAAAATTTGAAGACATGCTGACTTTACTCTGTAGCTCAGTTGGCAGAGCATGCGCCCCGGTAAGGCACAAGGTACTGGTTCAAGTACTGTTTTTTTTTCTATATTTCGATCTTTGTATTAATAAGAATGTATTTTCTTAGCGAAGAAATTGTGTATGTGGCGGCCACGCGGAAAGCATCCGATGGGCCGCCCGAGATAACACTGGAGCGATGAAGCCCTCAAAGACTTAACCGCCCTCGGAGTACCCGATTGGCGTGAAGTGGCGCCCAAGAGGGAAGAGTGGTGTTCTCTCGTCTCAGAAGCCAAGATCCTCTTTGAGTCACCCAGCCAGCTTAGTAAGTAAGTGAAAACACGAAGATCGTGATGGTAAAACATCAAGATATTCGTTCAAAAATCAATGTTTACCGATTGCTTGTAAGCCTATCAGAACAATAAGGTCAAAAGTTCATCTAAAAAATCTCAAATACGCCAAAGAAGTCGCTAACGATTGACGTTTCGGGGTGTATTCCGAACTACGATGTGTATCGGTCAATCCACAATCGACATTCTCCCGTTGAAACCAAAACTAAAGTCGATTGTAGCTATAGAGTCCCTAGCCAAATAGGTTGTTCTTATTCTGAGTTCGATGCAATCTCGCAAGCAATAGGTGTGTATCAACGTCAGCTATTCGCTATCACTTCAATCGGTCGGAACCGGGGAATCTTTTGTCCGTTTGCGGATAGCGGTTTTTGAGTTAGGGTCTAATGTAAATATTTATTACGTTACATTTTAATAGGTTATATACTTTTAATTTCAAACATCTCGACAGAGATTTGATTTGATTTGATTTGATTTGCAGGGAAGACCGAGGTGAGTTGTGACAGAGGAGAGTTGTGACATCGTCGATTTTATGGAAGCGATTAACATGATGAGATAAGTTCAAGTTTCAAGTTAACAAACATGCACTGTTGCGAACTGGCTAACAGTTTATACGTTTCAAAAAATCGACGATGTCACAACTCACCTCGGTCGGAGCTAGTTACTGCGTCATATCCACCTAGTGACGTCATTGAAGTCAGAAAATCGTATGCTTCCTTCACATTTTTCCGAATATCTTCAAAAGTAGTTACTAAAAAAATAAAAATCATAATATTTTTGAGGTCCTTGATAATGAATAAACAAACTCAGAGTCCATATAATATTATTTTTTGAAATGTTGTTTATTTAATTTATAGAGGCAAAAGTCACAACCCTCTTTTTGCTTCAGCGTAGTCGGGTAAAAAGTATTCTATAACCATCCTCGTAATCATAATCATGTCACTCTCTCACTCTTGTACACAAGTATCTAATGAGTACTTATCAAAAAGAAACGGGATATCTATAACGATAAATCTACGAACACCGTTTATATAGGTATCGTAAATCACAGATAACAATTTGCCACAGATGCTACCTTTCTGCAAATCGCACGAGCGAGTTTTAAAGTTGCAACAATAGTCGATGCCGGCTATAAATCAGAGAATTCGACTTATTTACGAGCGTCCACTAAAATTTTGAAGTATCTACAGATATTTTTATCAATGGGTATTTTGGATTTCACAACATCTAAATAGGTACTCGTAATGTGTTGATTTACAGCGGAAACATGAAATAAGTAGGTGCACACTTTTTTCGCTTTATTCAATATATTACCCTTACCTAGATACAATTTTTAAGAAACAATTGTTAAAATACCGGCCAATTGCGAGTCGGACTCGCGCACCGAGGGTTCCGTAGAAACTTTCTCTGAACCCATACCTAACTGGCCGGTTAAGTTAGGTTTGCTCCCGGTATCTATAGCGTTGCATACAAATGAGGTGTAAACTTAACGCAACTGGATTGTTCAAAACTGATTTATAAAAATTAAAAAAATATTTACTTAATTTATTCTGTTTTTAGTATTTGTTGTTAAAGCGGCAACAGAAATACATCTTCTGTGAATTTTTTAACTGTCTAACTATCGCGGTACGTGAGATACAGCCTGGTGACAGACAGACAGCGGATTCTTATTAATAGGGTCCCGTTTTACCTTTTGGGTCAGGAACCCTAAAAAAATAACAAATTGTACACGACAAACTCATTCATAGCCCAGCGCAAATTCGTATGAAAGACCTCACAACACAGGTGCACAATCATTTCAAGGCAATGAATTCGCATCAAATCAAATTACCAATTAACGAACCAGTGTTCAGATCATCGTCGCAAATAGTCCTAGTAAATTATCTAAGACCATTACTTACATTATCACTGATTCGGTTAGCGCGTCGCTCCGATACAGCAAAGAAGCCGATCGCATAAATTGTTTAAGAAAATAGACCGCACAGGAACGCTGTCTAAATTTAGTGGTGGCTAAAATGACGCTCGGTTATTTGGTTAACTGGTTAGAATGGTGCTTTAAGTGCTCTAGGCACTTAGGCGCTAGTAAACTGATGCACTAGTTTGTGCACGCGAAATGGGTGCAATCCGTACGAGCTAGAAAACTACCGTCAGGCCAAATGAAAGTAAATAAATAAATTGGAAACCCTTTTACACGAGATGGGTATTAATAAATAACACAGGTACCATGTAGTGAGAACTTTAAACAACTATGTACGTACTTTTCTGAATCTTGTTTTTTATTTTGATCAAGTTGAAGACTTCTAATATTTACATTTCTCGGTTATCCAAAAACGTGATTAGGATGGTTTTGTTAAAATTTTCATTATTTTTTTATCAAATCTTTTTCAAAAACAGCCGGCCAAATCACATTTATTAAAAAAAACTGTTTACATATTGTTGCGATTCGGGGAAGTTAAAAACTAGGTACTGTCAAAAAAGAAGCAAAAAAATACTTTACTACCTTCGCTTTTTCTTAAAGGTAAGTTTGTTACTTCCCGCATTCATTTACATACCTATATGTACTAATAGCTTCTGCCCGCGACTTCGTCCGCCTTAAATTCGTTTATCGCGGATAAGGGCATTTTTCCGGGATGAAATATGTCCTTCCCCGTGACTCAAACTATCTCCATACCAAATTTCATCCAAATCGGTTCAGCGGTTTAAGCGTGAAGAGGTAACAGACAGACAGACAGACAGACACACTTTCGCATTTATAATATTAGTATGGATATGGATTAAAAAGTTGTAACAATGAAATGTCTATACATTGAAGATATTTTGAAACATATAAGAGAGAGACTATTTGCAAATAGTTCCTTTCACTTTTATATTCCGTTACACTGAGTCGAAGAATATTTTTTTTGGTATTTTTGTATGTGTAGATGTGGCTTCATCACGTCAAAACGACTAAACTGATCTCAACATTTTTTGGGACACGGGTAGCTGGGCATCCACGAATGGTTAAATAATATTTTTTACCCTACTCCGTTGCACTAAAAAAGAGGGTTCTGACTTTTTCTCTTCCGCTTACGAAGTTGTGAGCATCTTCTTGTACAAACGAGTATATAACTAACGCGGCAAGTTAAAAAAAGCTATTAAAAACGGTACCTGTGTGAGAAAAAATAATACTCCCAATTTTATTATGAACTTCTTCTTAACGGGTTTTCTAAATTTACCGATGACAGACCTCTACTCCTGTGGGCAGACCAATCAATTCCCGTATCGTATCGCGATTGCGATAGTTTATGAGGCCGCCAAATAAGACAGCTCTGATAAGATTACTGATCTTACCAATACAGCAATTAATTTCCCATTTTGCATCATAATGGACCGATTAAATACTTAGTTGCAGTACCGTAAACTGGGGCTGCTTTGATCCCCGGGGTAACTTTGCATTGAATGAATATTAAATTAATTCAATAATATCGATAAAATTTGTTTTTTCGAAATGTAATTTTATCGATTAACCAAGTTGCAGCACTTTGGGGTTACTTTGATTATCGGGGATCGGGGTAATATTGTAAAAAAAAATATTTTATCATTAAACCAATTCATTTATTTTTGAACGCGTTCGTATTTTCAAGGGTGGCAAGATTGATAATCAATATCTTTAGTTGTTAAGTTGGTATGACACAATAAATAAAAATACTCGTAGAGGGCGCGAATCAAATCACATTTGAAAATATAAGTGATTTTATTTACTTCTTTTTCATCTATATATGGCAACTGAGAATGAACTAAGTAAAATGCTAAAACGTTTTCCATTTCACGTTTAACTTTGTAGAAATTTATTTAAGAATGAATTTGTATTAGGTATTTTCTGGGGCATAAGCTGACATGTTCTGTTTAAAGACAATATTTTGGTAGGATGTCTTTGATCACTTTGTGGGGTAACATCGCTTGTATTGAAGTTTCAAATCAGACGAATTCAGGTGTATACTTATTACTTAGATATTTCGTGATTTTGGTTTGAACTCTATTTATATTAAAAATAAGTTAGTTAGTTGCGGAAAGCACTCAAGTGGATATTAGTATATTTTACGATTCTATGATATTGACTTATAGGAATTTTACATAACCATTCAATAGTCATGGATTTAAGGCAAAATGATAGGATCAATGTCTCCTCAGAAAGTTATTATTACCTGTAGATATACTATAGAGCCTTCATAATAGCCTTTTCACTTCTGAAAGTTAAATAAAACATATATTTTAGTAAAAAAAAACATATTTGCCTTCGTTCAGCCCACTTAGGTACTTATGAAGTTTTTGCGGAAACGATCGCCAGCAACCGTAAAACAATTCAGTGTTTATGATAGTTATGATATATCGATAAATATTTTCAAGCATCTCGACATTTTCCCAACAATGAACAATGTGCACGACCGCTTGCGGCGGGCCCAAGAACAATAGGATATGCCTTCACAATATTGACTTAGATCCATACAACGGGACATATTATTTCCTAACTTCTATATATTCTATTTTTGTGTGTCATCGTGCATTTTATTGCAATAAAGTGCTCGTCCTAGACAGGAATAGTAAATCTTGAATACAGTAGATGGTAGATAGAAACATTTATGAAATGCATCATATTTACTGCTTAACTCTTTTCCCAGTCGATTCGTCGATAGTCGATATGCAGTCAAAAATAAGGACAGGCTGATACCTGTCTGCATGGGAAGTAGTTACAGACATTACTATACTTACTCCTATAATTCGCACGACGTAAGTTTGTGTGAAATTAGCCACAAGCCCCTCCCGCTGCGCCTGTTGAACCCCTTTGACACCTAAAAACAATTACTGCGACGCTACTAGTGGCCAACTTCATAAACGCAAACTTAAATGGTACGAATTACGGTTTCCTATGAATAAAAACCGTATTAGACGGAAGATCCGATTGGTAGTTAAAAAACGAAATATTGTGTCGAAGGCGACGTTATCCAGAGCGAATAAGAAGATTTTAGATTTATATTTTAGATATTATATTTTAGATATTATATTTTAGATATTATATTTTAGAGTTTATATTTATTTAGATATTATATTTTAGATTAGAACCTCGTGAAGAAGCCGAGGGAAAGAACGAGAAATCCTCGAGCATAGTGAGGGATTCAAATTTATTTGCCCGTAATAGAAGTTTGCTACTGTATTACTCATAGACCTGATTTCACCATGCTCTTGCAGTTATTAATGGTTACTTAATTATATGAAAGTTAGATATTTGTCCCATTTAATCAGCCATTGACATTACCAAAAAATGGTGCATTGGGCTTTATTCGTATTTCTCTTGTCAGAAGAATGTAAAATTAATTACACAGTAATATATATGTCGAAATTATTATTATGTATGCGAGGTATTTATGACTATGTTTAGTCATCCGTTCCCAGTAAAATTCGGTCTAAACGATCAATCGTCCTGTATCCTTATATTTAGACATAAATATAAAGATACGGGACGAGTGAGATCACAAATGAAAGAATGTTTGAAACAAACGTTTGCTTCCTTATTATATTTAAATAACTTACCTAACCTATACATACATTTATATCATTTCTCTTAGGGGTGAGCCTAAAACCGCTTCTTTCCACCTACTACTAAACTTGCATACCTCTTTCACTTCAGGAACTGTTATTAAATTACTTTACTTACACTCGTTCATGCTCGTCGTTTTAGAGTGCTTATGACTTGGCCTTTCTTTAGAAGGTTCAAATCGCTCCTTGAGAATCGAAGTGGCACTATACATAATAAAAATCGCTTCAAATATAAATTCTCGTTAAACAGCAGAACGTCACTATTTGAATGATTTTAGTTTTTGTATTGTGTCGCTTTGATTTTCAGTGAGCAAAATGTTCGAGTCCTGAATTAAATAATTGATCTTCGTATAAAATTCTTAGTTTAGATCTACTAGGGAGGCTTTATATTTCCTTGAATATGGGTGCTTGTTAAAATGGCGTATGCTATAAAACCCCATGAAGCTATGATAAAATGGGTGAAGTAAAAAATATGAGCACAACTGTTTACGACACTGCTGTTCGGGGAAAGTATTTTAAAACTTTTTTTCCCTTTTTTTCTATTTGACATTCATATATATTTATGTGCGATATATGTAAGAGTGAAACAGATCTCAAGTCATTGTGTTTGAAAATGAAATCTTAAAACAGTCAAGTCTTGCTAGATTGTAGAGTCAGGAACCTACGCCCTCCCTGTAGCCTAAATTGGAGAATATACAGTTTAATTACTATAACTAAACATCTTGCAGTAACAAAAGATCTACAAATGAATGCGATTATCACTAGCTTACCTATTTTTTTTCATAAAATTTTTTTAGAACTTACCCAAATTACATTTCAAAGTTACCAAGGTAATATTATACCTTTATAACGTAAATGTCCATGTGAAATTTTCTTACAGCAAAAACTTTTGCTAGTAAAATCCAAATATAAAAGCAAAATGTTGAACAATTAAACAAATGTTTAAGCTGTCGGAAACATGAATTACGAATCTCGATTGAAGCAAATAATTTTTCAACTTTTCGCATTAATATCCAAGCCACCATTTTTTTAATAACAATAAGAATGGACAAAATTGCACGAAAACTCTTTTATCACCAGACTATCAATGTTCCGTCAACTTTGCAAAAACGATAAAAAAGCACTCGAGAAACCTCAGCAGGTGATATTTGGGTCTCGATGGCCTATAAACACGGAGGGTGGGGCGTCTTGGTAAACAGGGGCGAAGTGACGTTTGTCGGTAATGGTTTGTTGTGAGCGATTTATGGTTATCCTGCGCTGTACAATTAGCTGTCACCGCTTCTCACTTTGCGTGGAGAGGAGCATTGGGGGGGGGATGGAGTCGTCTTGAAAATTTAATATTTTATCTTTGAGGTGGAAGTTAACAACTACTGTATTTAAAATGGTTTTCGTATCCGATTGGACTCCTTGAATCAAAATGCAACGATAAATGAGCATGGTCTAAAGGCGCTTTCTGACTTTCCATTTTCGCAACTTTATATGAATTGTGTCGCGCACAGGCGCTTAGGATTGTGGATGTGAAGCTAATATTGAATGTCTCATTATAAGTATTAGATTTTTTTTTTCTAATAGTTCGGCTCAACGCATTTAAGAACCACAGTATGTTTTCGATTGACAGATAAGTCTGACACCGCGCAATTTATATGTATCATTTAAATAAAACAATTTTAACTAATTATATCGCGTATATTATCTCATTTGAGTTCCCGTCGTTTCGGAAGTTTTTCAGCTTTCCATGTTCTCGGGTTGATTTGTATCAGTTATGCTGGCTCGATTGAGTGGCTATTATCTACTATTAGGATGTAGATCGATCGATTAAAGCTGAGTCGCATTGCGTCTGCTACCACTCAAACCACTTTCTCACCACAAGGGAGACCGGGTAAGGTTGTCTCACGCGTCGGTTATCACAGCGGCCATAATGGTCTATGAACCGGTGTCAAAGGATCGCGAGCTCTATCTCTCGCAATCTTTCAACACTGGTAGATGAGCTTACTTGATCGTTCAGTTTCTGTCATGGCCGTCGTATGACAACCTACCCATGAGACGACCTCACTCGATCTCCCCTACCCCCGAACCTCTCTCTTACCGCAGACTATGGCTGAATTAAACGGCCTATAGCTAGTGGTGAATCATCCAAAGTCAGATAAGTCGAGTAAGACGTCTCCACGCATCCTTTGTCTAGTTATATGCACATTGGCGACGCACCGGCGGCGCCTCTGATGCTGTTAGCCCTGCTTCAAACAATAACTTTAGGTATAATCATCATGAGTCGCAACATACACGGAACACGACGCGAACACACGAACTAAGAATATCTCCAATGTCACTTACTTAAAGGCAGGGTGATGTGTTAATTACCCGTGTAGTACGACAAAGTTTCAACTTATTTCGAGCTCTGTAGTTACTTAGAACTTTGGTTTATTAAAGGTGAGAGTTAGCGGATTGTTATGTTAATAGTTTGATGGAGTGTAAACTGGATAGCACAAGGTATATATAGGTCTTAAGATTGCGTAAGGCTTATATTTATGTAGATGATCTAGTTCTTGAAGATTGTCTTAATTGTACCTTGTTCTTGGCATTAACGATTAAATTACCTTGCTCTTTTTGTCCGCATTTCTTCTGTTATTTTGAACTTATGATGCATTGTATTTACTATCTCTTTAGCTTGATCTATAAAAGACTAGTATTTCCCTCCGCTATCCGCTATGCTTCTTTCTTTTTTAGATGAGAATATTTTTGTCTATTATTATTTGTATTTATTGTTGTTTTCTGCATACGTTGGCTTTCAGCATTCTTAGCTATTCAGCTCATAATAAAGCTATTCAGCTCATAAATTTCTCACAAAAAGTGGTAATCAATTTCTTAGCCTTTTCTTCTTTTATTTGGTACTCTTATCTTATAGTGTTATATCTATGGATTATTAAAAAATTCAGTACTGTTTCTAAACAAGTGTATGTACTGACATAGCAAAATATACCAGGGCATTGCCAGACAGTCGACCAAGAAATTAGTCTACCAGACCACTTTTTGACTCTATTTCATGTGTGTTGAGGTTCAAAAGTGGTAGACCATTTTTTTCCCTGACCGTACATCGTACATTTACCGCATCAGTATTATCGTAGAAATACTACGACGAAATAAAGTATCGCCAAAAAAGTTTGCATGTACTTATTTAAAATGAAATTATTTTCATGTCTTCTAAGTTAGTCCAATGAGAGATAGTTTTTAACTGTCACTGACACATATTTAGGTAACTCATACACTCATTTCTATGTATATTATGTTTAGTGAGTTTTCGGTGGCGTGATAAATGATATCGGGGGTTCGGTTACCGGCGTGAGAACTGCAGCGTCGCAGACACGTTATTAGGTTACTTGCCCGTGTTAGAAAACGACTTGTTCCACTTGCGACCGCATTAGAATCCACACAGCTTTGCATTCAAAAAACCTACAATATGAAAGAAAGAACTTTAATTTATTTCGCAGCGATAATAGGTATATACATGAAATACAAGAGAGGGAAAAATTGCGTTGTGCGAAAAAGGAATCCACTCAGCATAATGTCAAACCATAAAGAGTGATTTTACGTGGGTATTACGTGAATCCACAAATTGAGCGAAACAAGACTGCACATTATAGTCACATTTAACAAAATAAACTTAACCACTAGAATTAACACACTCTTATAATAATGACAAATCAAGATAGAAAAAACCATGAAATACCAGTCCTATAGCTGCACGGCTGGGTTTGTCACTGCTTGAACACTTACAGTGCCAATCTTTAAATTGCCAAAAAACCTACCTACCTAGCGGGCTTGTGGCAGCGGAGGTATTAAGCTGAACCCTAGACGCATAACATTAAATTTTAAAAATCGGTGTATAGTGTAATATACTTAAACCACAAACAAAATCTTGATTTTTAAAATTTACGGATCAACTTATAAATTATTTAAAAGCATGGAAGCAAGCAATCAAGTCACGAAGTTCCACTTCTTGTCATAATATCGATTATCCTGAAATCGTTTCCCGTCATACTTTTGACAGAACGCAGTGATTTTATTTATTGTGTAACCCTTTAGTGATTAGCGCCAATATAATTGACACTATTCATAAAACAACATCGGATATAAATTCGACTTCAAAATTCGACTGAAGAGTTAACAAATATTAAACACTGGCAGATGCTTTGGTTTTTCCAGTGGTGCAAATAGACTAGTTACCAGTGGATCAATCCCTTCCCGGTCGGCTCGCCAGAGATGGGCATTCGCGTATCAAATGACAATCAATTATTACGACGAAATGTACTGAAGTGACAACTACGTCACAGTACGCTGAAGAAGCTCTTTACTTTTTTTTATTTTAACAACTGTGATATCTATGTCTTACTTCCGTCATTTGGTTTAGCAGTGAATGTTATGAATGATGTCTCTTTTTTGTTTGCGATGGGTCATTATTTATTTTTGTTGTAGATACTTCTTAGAGATATTTAAACATAATTTAATTTATTTCTCCGTTGACGACGAGCGATTGGTAGTGCAAGGAAAAGTCGACAAAAGATCTCGAGGGCGCTCTCCTACACGGTGAACAGACCCCATCAAAACAGTGACACTAGCACAGTCTAGAAATCAATACAGTGATCCGACGAAGCTGTATAGACAGAGCAATCGTGCGGGGTGCAAGGGGCGAGACACGGGTGGGGCGAGCCCGAGCCGGATAGTCCGTATTAGTTAGTAGCTCGGGACATATCTAAGTCCAGCACCTGTGGCCTTGGCGGCATTTACGCAAATATCAAAGGCGTCGGCCCGCTGTATGTTTTTTATACTGTGACACTAGTATCAACGACAATTCTCACTCCGCAAATGATAGAGCTACAAGGCGTTGCATCACAAGGGCAGCGGCAGCGCAAAACTCTACCGAAACATAACTACGACCACTCTGCCAAGAGCGCACGACTCAGAAATCTTAATATGTCTGAGACGTATTACGGTACTTTTCTAGATAAAATTAGTCAGGTTACTTTGAAGAGGGGTTATATAAGTCATAATCATCATCATCATTTCAGCCATAGGACATCCACTGTTCCCGCAACCCTAGGTCATCCGACCACCTTGCGTGTGGCCTTTACACGCTGCGCTTGCCGGTACGCGGTCTCCACTCGAGAACCTTTCTGCCTCAACGGCCGTTGGTTCTTCGAACTATGTGCACTGCCCATTGCTGCTTCAGTTTGTGTGATATCCATACTAATATTATAAATGCGAAAGTGTGTCTGTCTGTCTGTCTGTCTGTCTGTTACCTCTTCACGCTAAAACCGCTGAACCGATCTGGATGAAATTTGGTATGGAGATAGTTTGAGTCCCGGGAAAGGACATAAGCTACTTTTTACCCCGGAACAATACCCTTATCCGCGATAAATGAATTTAAGGCGGACGAAGTCGCGGGCAGAGCCTAGTAAGATATAAATATGACTTGTGTATGTGTGTATGTCTGTCTGTTGGTATCGTAAAGCTGGAAGCGTTTGAATTGTAACTTCATCAAGATTGTTATTGTTATTAGCTATGGTTTAACTATCTATGCAAGGTGACTTCTAAGACGTGATACAAAATGTTACTTTCCGAGGCTACTTACAATGGCGATCAACTTTTAGCATGAGACCAACTTCGAAATCATTCGAATACATTTGGACCTCCCATACCAACCGGCTACGGTTAGCTTCAAGTTTTGTACGGAGAAGTCGATTTTTTTACGATTTCGAAATAAAATTGTTGTTATACTAAAAGTTGATCGTCGTTCTGAGTAGCCTCGGAAAGTAACATTTTGTATCACGTCTTAGAAGTCACCTTGTATAACGTTTTTTTATCGGTTCACGAATTACTTTTCGTTAATAAGGTGAAAGTTCGTTAAAATTTAGGGAAGAGACATTCCTGACTTTCTTTACAGCATGTCACCCCAGTGTATGAGGTGTGAAATGTGTCGATATTGAAATAGGTCGATATATTGAAATCAGTAACAGGTTAAAATGACTACCTATCGACAGTTCTATTCTGTGTTTTTTAACAATGTCCTAAAATAAATAACAACTAGCAGTTTTTTGTTAACTGTAGACTTAGAATCTAAAAACATCTGTGTGCATAACCTACATAGTTGCAAATAAAAAAACATTTCATTTCATTTCACACACACAGGTACATAAGAATTGAACTTCGCTCGTGGAGGAGTAAAATTCATAACCCCTTTTTTGTCACTGTACTTGGGTAAACCCACCAAAATCTGTTGAAATACGTTTAGCAGATTTAGCGCGATGAAGCCACAACGACACATACAAAACACAAAGTTCAAAATAAATATCATTCGCTTCAGTGACCTCCTAATAATCCGTTACAATATATATTTTTTAAATATTTTCATTGTACAGACATTTCATTTTTACAACTTTATAATAGTATAGATATATCGTTATCGTAGATTTTAATTAGCCTGGATTCTTGATTGACATTTGGACGACACTATCACATTATTATCATACCCCGATTAAAATTGTATAGTGTGCGTTCATATTGATCAATGTTATATATACTTTTACAGTGTATAGTGATAATATTTATATATAAGACAAGGACCATTAAAACAAGAGGACTGACACTCGCCATACTTTGGAACGTGTTCCGATCGCAAGGAGATATTCTGGCAAAAATTAGATGGCGATTCAAAACTAAACATTTAACGATGTCATAATTGAATAAATAAACATATTATAGTAACAATTAGCTCTTAAATAGCTAAAGATATATAAATTGTAACATTTAAAGACACGCTTTGTGTCACGCTTGCAAAGTTGACAAATTGAAAAAAAATAACTCTTATACATAGATAGCGTTGTACATATCGGGGAACGTGCTTTTTGTATGGACATCTCCAGTCTTCTCGTTTTAATGGTCCTTGACTTAAGATAACCAGGCAAAACCAACGCCGTTCACAAGTTTAACCAGCAATTGACATCTCTTCAAAATATACATACAGGGTGTCCCATAATCCGACGATAATTCTAAGAGGGCTGATAGAGCAACTTAAATGCTATCGATTTGACCCCCATGGTCTATGATATTTAATAGTTACCGAAATATTCATAAATTTAGTAGCAAGTTTGGGTTTTATTTCTTTTTACCTGTATTTCTTTAAGTTTATTGAAACTCTGTGATTACTCAAAATAATCATTCGTAAAAAAATCTGGTATATATTTTTAAAAACTTCAGTTCTTTGTTATGGTTCAAATTATGATACTGATGAAAATAAATAGGAAAATCACTTAAACTTTACGACTATCTGTAACAGGGTTGTAAGGAAAAAAACAAATATTGCTACTAAAATGAAGAATATCTCGGAAACTACTAAAAATCGCAGAACATTCGTGTGGATTAAACCGATAGCTTTTGAGCTGCTTTATGAGCCCTCTTAGGATTATCGTCGGTTTATGGGACAACCTGTATGTATATCTTGAAGAACTGTTGGAACGCCCTACCGGATGAGAAGCACCCGTATTACCGGAAGCTTGGTGGGGATCCTGAGCCCAGAAGCTCCACTTCACGCCAGCCAGCGCCTATTCTCGGCCGGCGCAGCCACCTGTCACGACGCCATCTTCCACCTCTGACAACCTACTCGCTCTCCGACAGACCGACGCCTATCGTTTTACCCGACCTATGGAATCAAACCACTCCCTGCCTTAAGGAAATAGAGTTAATTAACCTTGAAACTGGTTTAATTTGTTCCCGCATACCCCGCTAGAGTTATTTATTTACGTGTCAAATTGGCACAAAGATTCTGCAATGCAATGGAAGAAACGTCGTGGATAAAATTGACCCTATTCGGTAGCTTAATTAATAAATGAATAACAAAAATAGTCTTCCACAAATAGATCTAGTCCCAAACTAAGCAAAGCTTGTGCTTATGGGTACCAAGACGACGATATAGGTACATATATATATATATAAATAATAAATAAATATTACGGGACAATTTTACACAAATCGAACTGGTCCCATGGTAAGCTCAATAAGGCTTGTGTTATGGGTACTAGTCGACGATATATTTAATATATATATATATATATTACTTATATACATAGAAAACATCCAAGACTCAGGAACAAATATGTATGCTCATCACACAAATATTTACCCTTACCATTTGAACCCAGGACCTCAGCTTTGCAGGCAACATTACTCCCACTTAGCCAAACCGGTCGTATATATGTAATACTTAAATAAATAGAAAACATCCAAGACCCAGGAACGAAATAAAATATTCATGCTTATAACGCCCTTGCCCTTGCCGGGATTCGAACACAGTACAGAAGTAGTAGCTTCATAGGCCGTTGTGCAACCAATTTAGCCAAACATGTACTCGTAGTCGTAATATAACTTTTTTTGTGCTTGTTTTTCTATCATTTTTTAGGATTTCATTTTCAACGCTTTTAAGAACATTTTCGGTATAATTTTCCATACTTCTGTCTTTCCGCCAATCACCTTATTGTGATAAAATATTTTTTCTTCAAATTATCATAGCATAGCAGATATTGCGGCGTAGGTAGTCTGATGTTAAATCCGTCATAACAGCGAATATTTTTATGACAGAATGAGATCTCGTCGCGTCTCGGAAATGACGTATGACTTTGATGGATCCACGGAAGTGAACTTCAATCGCTTCTGGCGCCATATTTTTATACGGATAATACATTATCAGTAATCCTAAAATAAAAATTGCTTGGCTCTCGGGCTTCTATTAAACAAATAATAATTGCTCCGAACTCATGTACCTATGTATTAATACAAATCATGGATATGTACAAAGGCGACCTTATTCCTTTGAGGGATCTCTACCAATTACCAATACAATACAAGGCAATAGGGGGGTCGAAAATAGCCTGAACTGCTTCGAGAAAAGGATGGTACCTATGGCCGTGCCACTTTTTTGGTAGACTTGGCGACTTGTAGATATCTCTTTATTGCATACCTCACAAAACGGAGTACAGAAAACAATACATTCAAATAGGGGTAAACAGCGTGCGGTCTTGACGCTGAACAGCGATCTCTTCGACTGAACCTTTATCTGAGTTAACCCTTGAGCAAATGAGAAAAAAAACTCCAAATTTTATTCTTATGTTCAGTTGTGTCGGAGGGTTTTTAATTTTTTTAATTTTCTAAAGTTATATGAAAACTATTTAAATTAAGTTCTCTACAAGACCACTAAAGAACTCTTATTCATGGGGTGCGTTGCTATTAAAAATTAAGCTAATAAGGCTAATTATTACATTGTGTACACTTGGATAAGCACCACAAATTGACTTAATTTGAATAATTGGATACGAGAGGAATGAGCTTGTTTCTTTCTGTCCTCGTCTGTTATAAATCATCTTAGGTATGGATATCTAGGAATAGGAATATGATCGATGAATCTTTTTACTAGACGCCGTAATCTAAAACTCAATCAAGTTTTTTTTTAAATTATTTGGCCGATTACTCCTGTCGATATCCATCGTTTAATAGGTAATTCACCGTTAATACTAACAAAGCATAGTGAATTTTGGTCTAATTCAAGGAACATTAACGCACCAACCAAACACTTCAGCCGAAACCGTGGTAATTGTATTTTGTTCATTCGTCTAATATTTGTTAACACTTATTTAACCATTTAGTAACGTATTTTATACAAATAGTATAGCATCCGAGAAAACCGTCAATTTTTTTTTAAGATTATTTTGGTCGCTAGGAAAAATCAATCTGATTTGCTTCCGTTTTAAAAGAACATTATTCACAAAAAAAAACATTAACTATATTTTAATTAACTCCATAAAGATTCATAGTAAGCTGAAACTGAAATAAAAATGGTTTTGAATTTCATCTTTGCTATAGTTTTCCCGTATAAGAATTTTCACACATAATCCAAACCCACACAATAATTTAAAAATATAACTAGTACCAGATAATTTGAATTATACCTACAATTACGAACATCATTTCAGATCTAGTACGCCAATAATTCTCCTATTTCAAACACGATGTGTTCAGTAAAAATTTACTAGAGGTTTTCGCGCCGGGTGTAAGTAGTGTTCTGTACGACGCGTCAACGCAAGGACGTGCCCCGTTCGCGAGCGCGGGAAAACATCGCGACGGACAACTTTTAAAAAGTTAAAACCATAGACAGCCAGTTGTTTCATGAATTCGTTGTGTTTATGGTAGTGAATATTTTTTAGTGAGCCGGGATTAATGAGGTTGGTTTCGTGATTTACCGTTATTTTTAAAATTAATCTGTAGCATTATTAGTTGCCTAGTGTTAAAGTAACATATTTGTTTGAAAGTTGATTTATCATTATGAAAAAATTAACCATATCCACACAAATAGGTTAGCTATCATGCCAGCACGAAACATTAACATCACTTTTTTCTGACGTATGAATACGGAAGAGGTTCTCAATTAAACGTGTATGTTTGTTGAAAATGTACCTAACTCATATTGATTTGGAAGAGATCTCTCATTTTCTTGTTATTGATTCCGTTTAAATAATTCTATAAATAAATGATAAAATGTTGCACACAAATGTAAACACTACACGTATTGAGAAAAACATTGAAATATAAAAAAAGATTTGTTCCTTAAATAAAAACAGTTAAAATATAACGAATTCATAACCTAGTTACATTAACCTAGTCTAAGTTCAATAGTAACTGCCAATACATTTACATTCAAATGTATTTTTCTCTTGTTACCAATAGCATTTTGTGGCTTGTAAACAATGAAATTCTTATGTAATCCAACCATTCAGATGGTAGCCGGGTGAATAACCTGTACTAACAAGGTAGGTAATTAAATAATGAAAAGTCTTTTGCGTTGACGGATAATGGTACCTACCATTTGTGTCTGAAGATTAACTTTTTGCGAGTTTTTTTTAATGGATTAACATCGTTTAAGCCCACGCCCAGATTTTAATGAAGACAGGCAATTACGCAAATAATGGCTTCTGAACTGTTTTAGATTGACTTAATTTATTTATAAAACATATGATTAACATTGGTTTACGAACCAACTTCCAAAAAAGACAGCCATAGAATGACAACTGATCTATTTTATTTTGTGTTCGATTGTTTTTAATAAAAATCCAAATTTAAGAAAAGGCAGATTTTTAAATTCTTGTTTTTTTTTAAATGAAAATGTAAGTTCTTATTCATTTTTACGTACCTACTTTTATTTTTGACTACTGTACTGACAAACAATTTCTAAATCTGTGAGCGGAGGTCAAAAAATTGGACACAGTTAATTCACATAATTATTTTACTCGTTGCTAATATACCGCATTTCCGAAATACCAGATTTTGCAAAATATCGGATTATCAATATATGACACTCTTAGCTTACCACATTCCCGTTACACCAGGTTATAAAATTGAAAGGTATTTTGCAAAATCTGGTTTTCTGGGAATGAGATATATCAGCAACGAGCGAATTATTTTTCCATGAACTCCGTTGTGCAACGAGATAACCATACAATTGAATATATTCGTCGCACAATGGAACATTTCACTTTCATCGGGTTTTTGTGGCTAACTACGGCTAACGATGGTCCAAGATAGGCCTCACCCATGTCACTGTCCACACTCGGTCACTCGTGCATTTTTAATCCATGGACAAATTTTCTGTCCAATTACAAGATTACAACTGGGAAGGACCAAATTTTTGGCAAGTATTTTAGGCAAAGGGCTTAAATACTTGTTTAGTCTGGAGAACTTGGTACCTGGATAGGTAGGTACAGGTAGGTCTATATATTTCGTTTATATTTTCCATTAGATAAAACCGAAATCAAAGGCGAACCCAAAAAAATGCTAGTAAAGGGACCTGAGGCATCTCTCGGGAAATTCGCGAACTAAGTTGCTGCTAAATAACACATATGTGCTTAACAGTAAATGCGTAACCTACTTCCCCTTGCACCCAGTGAGATGAAGTGACCAAATAATTATTTTTACGACCTTATGACGCAAACGCTGGGCAGACATAGTCATAAAACTCTGCGTCCAATGTCCTGCGTGATAAGCTGACCGCTATCTGATGTTATCTAGAGAGTATGGAGTTGTTACTCGTATAGAGTGGACTATTTGATATAAACAGTGTGCTTATTAAAAAAACCTTAATTTCTTTAAATATTTCTTACAACTGAGTCTGGGAGTTTTCTTTGCGGCGTTTCTATCTCTTCAGTAAGCCTCCTTGTGTTAAGCGGTTCGGTGAATCTCTCCTTCGGAGACAGCAATTTCAGAACCTTTAAAACGGTCTCTAAAGACCGCAATAGAACAGAAGAGAAGTGGCGTAAAGTGAGAAGAAGCGCGGGAACAGAATAGAAGTCTATTCAGTCAAAAATATACATTCTGAAAATGCCTGAAAAGTGCTACACACCGCGCCATCTTTCATACAAATCGCGAATGAAGTTGCAGAAAAATTAGTGACAAGTAACAAAAAAAATATGTCATTGTAATGTGTGTTATAATTAAATATAGTTAGAAACAAATATATATTTATTTAGCGCATCTGAGGCATGGTACTAAACCTAAAATAACGAAATTAAATTAATAAGGGATGAAAATTTAGAGTACCCGTTATGTTACTGCTTTGCGCCACTCTATACGTACAGGTTATTTTTCTCAACGTCTCTCACTACCGAAAAGTTGTCGTCAAGATATCGCTGTTAAGCGATAAGGCCACCTGTTCTTTACCTCTCCTTAAATGTATTGTTCTATTGTGAACTCTTTGTTTCGTGAGGTGTGCAATAAAGAGTTAGATTGTTTTAGTTAGATGTATTGTCTTGTATTGTATTTTATTTTATTATACATATTTGCGCCGTTCGAAATAGTGTACAATTGTACATAGCGTACACGTTTATTTCAATATGTATAAAAATTAAGCATTATGGAAATCAGGTAACTTTTGTTTTATTTTGTTCTATGAAGTCGACTTCTCTGTTGCTTTTATAACCTATGGTTTAACAGGTCCGATTCGTGTGATTTTTCCATTGGACGTCGATTTAGGTCGGTGACGATAGTGCAATGAAATCTGTAGTTTTATTCACGTGCATAATTCTGGAAGGTCGCGTGGTCATGATAGGGAATTACATTCATAAATTGACTTACCTAGCTTAAAGAAAATGAGCTAAGTCATAAGAAAAGTGGTGGCAGGATTGTATAAAACGTCTACTCAGATTGCTACCTTTATTAAACACTTAGATCAATAACAGACGATCTTTTCAGTGATAAGCAGTAATCGTAAATTCGATAGCATTTTTGGTGCAGCGATCATGGTATTACGCTATAAATGTGGAAAATACCATTAAAACGATTTCAATTAAACATACTTAATATTGTCGACAGTAAACCTAAACCTAATCCATCATTTCTGTTGCAATTTGCCATACCTATTATGGCACTCAACTATGCTACGCTGCACCAAAAATTCTACCAAATTTACGATCACTGGTGATAAGCGTGCAAGATCCGACCGAATTCACAACACCACAGCTAACACGATCTTACCCTATATTTTCCTATTAACAGTTTTCCCACTGTTGAGTTTCGGAGTGAGGGTAAGAATGATAACCAATAATAATACTAGCATAGTGGTATTCTATCTTAGGCCTGTGTCCCAATGCGTTAAAATAGCCCATCAATGGTACCATCAAATTGACCACTCTGTTACTACTTGCACTCTGTGCTTTAACAGGTCCGATTCGTGTGAGTTTTCCATTTAGGTCGAGAACGATAGTGCAATGAAAACTGCAGCTTTATTAGCGTGCGTAATTCTACGCGACCTGTTAATGTGTTGATAAAATATATGCGTTAATGACTACACGCCGGAGTACTCCCATGCCCTGCCCATATAGTCGAGTTTACGCGATAGATAAATAATTATAATAAAGCACCTCTTCTCTTCCAACAAGTGTGTAAGTAGTAGAATAAGGGAAGCTTGCTTTACAGCTTCTTTTTCTGAGTGGGACACTGTTGTAAGAGTAGATGTGGTTGCGCAGACGAGGTAACATGGAGAAATATTCTGCGCAATCTTTGCCGAGGACTGCTCTCTCAGTGTGCTTCCATTTCTGCCGGTTAGACACGTTGTGAGTACACTGGGCCATGGTGCTTTAAATCCATATCCATACTAATATTATAAATGCGAAAGTGTGTCTGTCTGTCTGTCTGTCTGTCTGCTACCTCTTCACGCTTAAACCGCTGAACCGATATGGATGACATTTGGTATGGAGATAGTTTGAGTCCCGGGTAAGGACATAGGCTACTTTTTATCCCGGAAAAATACCCTTATCCGCGATAAACGAATAAAAGGCGGTTGAAGTCGCGGGCAGAAGTTAGTAATAAATAATAATAAAAATAAAAAACACAGGGGGACAATCTTACACAAATTGACCTAGTCCCAAACTAAGCAAAAATTGTACTATGGGTACTAGACGACGATATACATAATATATATAGATAAATTATAATACTTAAATACATAGAAAATATCCAAGACCCAGGAACAAACATTCGTGTGCATCACACAAACACTTGCCCTGGCTGGGATTCGAACCTGGGACCGCCAGCTTCGTAGGCCGTTGTGCAACCCACTGTGTGCCAAACGTGAAGTCAAACATATAAATACGAGCTTTTGCCCGCGGCTTCGCCCGCGTACTACACGTCATTTTTAACAGTCTACAGAAACAGAGGTTTTCAGTTTGACCCTTATGTAGGAATGTATGTATTATCTCGCGTTTGGCTGAACCGATTTAGATTCGGTTTTCGAACAACTATTTGTTACCTTCTGGAGGTCTCGGTATACGACGTTATGGTAAAGGCAGTTCTCTTTTTTTTTTAATGAAATGATTGCAATAATTGTTGAATTGTTACGCCGGCAATGACTTACTACTACTAAGAGATTATGATTAATGCAGATTTCTACTCTGAAATAAAAAAAATTGCCCGCGGCTTCGCTCGCGTCAAATTCGGGGTCATTTTGAATTTAAAAATCAGCTAAGAGCATGTCGGACCATGCTTAGTGTACGGTTCCGCAGCCGTTACTACAATAATAAGCACTACAGTCCAGCAAAAGAGCGTATCTTCATGCGGCTTACGTCCTTTTGTTAAGATGCGCAGTTTTTCGGCAATATCTCAAAAACCGTGTATCCGATCTTATTGCACACAATTTTCGTTGAATCAATTTTTTTACGACTTACGGTTTAGAAAATAGAGGGAGGGGGGAAGGACACAAAATATTCCCTAACTCAATTTTTTTCTTAGAAACCTCAAAGTGTTTTTATTACTCAAAGGTTGTTTGGAAGAGATCGCTGTTTATTGATCGTATTGTAATTGACGTCCCAAAAAACCATAAAAACGACATCTATATTGATATTTTCTCATTTCATCTCCATCCCACACCAACAGGGAGATGATATGTCACGCCTGCTACGTTAGGTTTCAAAATCAATGCCATTTTCGTAATTACCGTCCCAAAGAACCATAAAAACGACAGCCATATTTATATGTAGACATTTCAATCCCGTCACACCCTGGCAGATTTCAAAATCGATGCCATTTTCGTAATTAACATCCGAAAAAACCATAAAAACGACACCCATATTGATATTTTGACATTTCAACCCCATCGCACACCAACACGGAGATGATATTTCACGTCCGCTAAATTGGATTTCAAAATCAATGCCATTTTCGTAATTAACGTGCCAAAAACCCATAAAAGCGACATCCATATTGATATTTAGCCATTTCAACCCCGTCACACCTCGGCAGATTTCAAATTCGATGCCATTTTCGTAATTAACGTCCCTAAAAACCATAAAAACAACACCCATATTGATATTTTGATATTTCAACCCCATCGCGCACCAACACGAAGATAATATTTCACGTCCACTAAATTGGATTTCAAAATCGATGTAATTTTCGTAATTAACGTCCCAAATAACCATAAAATGACACCCATATTGATATTTTAACATTTCAACCCCATCGAACCCCGACAGGGGAGATAGCATTTCACGTCCGCCACCGCCACGTCGGATTTTAAAATCGTTGTTGTTTACAACGATTACGCTGATTACAAAATCAACGACCGGATAAACCAAAGAAACAATACCCATGTCGACTTTTCGACTTTGTAACCAAATTTCCCCTTTTAGGGGTTGAATTTTCAAAAACCCTGAAACACGTATTTACCCATTTATTGTTAAAAATACTCGTGTGAAGTTTAGAATTAAATAGTCGAAACTGATCTGATTTCCCCTTACAATCGTTGGACCCTCAGTTCATCCTCTAAGGGGTTGAATTTTCAAAAATCCTGAAACACGTATTTACTCATTTATTATTAAAAATACTGGTGTGAAGTTTAAAATTAAATATTCGAAACTGATCTGATTTCCCCATACAAACTTTGGACCCTCATTTCATCCCCTAAGAAGTTGAATTCTCAAAAAACCTGAAACACATGTTTACTCATTTATTGCTAGGAATACTCCTGCGAAGTTTTGAATAAAATAGTCTGTCTAATCTTGTTTCCCTATACAAACTTTGGACCCCCATTTCACCCCTTTAGGGGTTGAATTTTGAAAAACCCCTTCTTAGTAGATACTAACGGTATAAAAGCTACCTTTTGTGAAAAAATCAGCTCCCTAGGTCTAACGGTTTGGGCTGGGCGTTGATTTAAGTGAGTCAGTCAGTCAGTCAGGACTTTTACGTTTATATATATAGATAAATAAATAAATATCAGGCGATGGCCGCTGGTTGGTGGCTCGGTTCTCGAGTGGCGACCGCAAGCAAGACATAACTCAGTGTGGGACGTCCCTCAACAAGATGGACCGATGATCTGATGCAGATCGCGGGAAACCGTTTGATGAGGGCGGCGCACGACTTGTCGTTATGGAGCTCCTTGGGAGGCCTTTTTCCAGCAGTGGATGATGAAATATACAAATCGATCTTGTCCCAAACTAAGCAAAGCTTGTAGTATGGGTACCAGGCGATGATATAAAAACTTATACAGACAAATAAAATACTTAAATAAGTTGAAAACATCCAAAACTCAGGACAAACACTCGTGCTCATCACACAAATGCAGGCTCCGGCTGGGATTCGAACACGGGACCGCCAGTTTCGAAGGCCGTTATGCAACCAACTGAGCCAAACGTGCCGTCGTCTTTTTATTATTTACTTATCGCGCAATAAACGCTTCCATCGCAACACTCTCTCTCAGGAAAATAACATATATGTTTTAGGGTTTTGTAATCAAAAGTGAGTTTGACCTGCGTTTGTTAAAAATTCATAAGCTGCGGTGACTGCTTAACATCAGGCAGGCCTTACGCTTGTTTGCCACCTCAGTAGTATAAAAAAAACAACATTTTCATCATATCTAATCAGTAACAAATCAAGTAGGTCTTACAGTGCGAATTAATGAATGAACACCTGTATATACTTAAGTACCGACACGACATCTTTAGAAAAACGAAATACCTTTAAAGACATATACAGAAAGGCCAATTAGTTCTTAAGATGCCTTCACACGACGCCCATTTAATTGAGAGTCCACTAGCCTTTTCTATATACGGCGCGAGGCTGGCAACACCGCCGTTTCTCTACTTGATTAGCTACAAGCATACGCAGCTCCGCTGTATCAGGATTTAAGTATTCTACGTTACAATTAAATTATAACCTTATCTATGTGCAAAGTGTCATCTCGAAATTTTTTCCGAGGGTCAACACTTTATTTATTTATTTTAGGAGAACCAACAGCTAATATAGTACAAATAGAAACTTGAATAGAAGTGTGGAGCCAATTACAGGAACTCACGAATAGATAAATTTATTGACAATTAAACATGCAAATATTTAAACAGCTAAACTTCATCACAAGCTTTGATCTATACTGTTATAATTTTGACGACCGGTTTGGCTCAGTGGGAGTACCGTTGCCTGCGAAGCTGAGGTTCTGGGTTCAAATCCCGGTAACGGCAAATATTTTTGTGATGAGCACAAATATTTGTTCCTGAGTCTTGGATGTTTTCTATGTATATATGTAATATATCTATTGAATATATCGTCGTCTAGTACCCATAACACAAGCCTTATTGAGCTTACCATGGGACTAGAGCGATTTGTGTAAAATTGTCCCGTAATATTTATTATTTATTTATTTATAAAGTTGTAAAAACGAAATGTTTGAATATTCGGCTAAACCGATTACAACTATTTGTGGCACACGGATAGCTAGCAATTCACAGATGGTTATAGGATACTTTTTACACGACTACGCTGACGACAAAAAAGAGGAGTTATGACTTTTTCTCCTTAGCGAACGAAGGTGCCCACCTTCTAGTTTATTTTGCTTCTGCCCGCGACTTCGTCCGCCTTAAATTCGTTTATCGCGGATAAGGGTATTTTTCCGGGATAAAAATTGCCTATGTCCTACCCCGGGACTCAAACTATGTCCATACCAAATTTGATGCAAATCGGTTCAGCGGTTTAAGCGTGAAGAGGTAACAGACAGACAGACAGACACACTTTCGCATTTATAATATTAGTATGGATTAGTCGTAGGATACTGGAAAGTTTATGTCACTAGGGCTATAAAAGCGCTTCTAACTCGCATTTATCATAAATCGGTAATTTCCGAGTCATATTGTATGGCTGCGCTAACTAGGTGCAAAGATTGTAAGCTTAACAATTCTGATAATAGATCATAGTAAAGCTGTTTTATAAATATACTAGCGTTTGCCTATGGTTTATCTCTCGAGGGAATTATCCAAAAATTATAATTATAAATTGAAGTTCTATCCAATCTAGATTAACCTTGGTCACTGTGATTCTTGTTTGTGATGGCCTGGAAGAGCTGCTTGTTATATCTATGTCAAATGTTGGCTTTCTACATCCAAAGAATTTAGGCTAGACGCTGATGAGTCAATCCATCAGGCGTACTCTCTTGTATTTCTCTCTTATTTTTAGAATACCTGCGATACTCATACTCATTTCATAATTAACCAGACAGACTAGTCAGTTATATCTTTGATCCACTAAGCTTCAGTTGTGTGTTTACAGACATTCAAAGTCCACGTGCTGTACAAATTATTTAATATCAATATCAGTGACACGTTGTAGGAAGCATTTACTCTATTATAAAGTTTTAAAAATAAAATGTCTGTACTACATCGAAAATATTTCTTATAAAAGTAGAACATGCTATTTGCAGATGACTGAAAAAATAAGTATTTTTAATTTTATTTGTATGTTTGTCTGTGTCTTTATGCCATCGACACCTTAAGGAGCTTACAGTTCTGAATGACCAAAAAGTATCATAATAACCAAAATTTATTTTTTACAACTTTTTAATAGTATATAGATAAGGTGAAAAGAAATTGTTAGACCATCTGTTGATGTTATGGTGACTCACGTGACACGAGGCAATAACAAAAGAGTGAAAAAAAATGTTTCAAAGTAGTTTGTCGTGAAATTAATATCGGTCAGTAACAGTATTCAGAAGTTGTTTGTTTTAGTTTTGGTAAATTTAAAATAACAACTTAACTCTACGCCTTTTGGCTCAAAAAACAGGGAATTTGGTTTTACTTTAAGATACCACAACTTTGTTCGCGAAGAAAAAGTCATAACCCCTCTTTTTTCGTCAGTGTAGTAGGGTAAAAAGTTTCTTATAACCATGTGGATACCCAGCTACCACCCGTCTACCAAAATCATTTTCTTAATTCATATTTTTTTGATTATACTAGAATATACTACACTCTAAGTGCAGAGAGGCTCAAATTATGGATTTTAAGGTTAAAGAAAGTATATACAGACATAGCTCATAGAAAAAAAACACAGTCTCAAGTTCTCAGTAGCACCTACTAGTGCTTATGCAAATGAGTGTCTTAAACCGCTTGTTTTAAAACCTAGGCCACTAAATAACACAGTAACACACCAAACTCCATTTAACTGTGAATAGATTTAACGTTTCCCTCATTTATATTCCTATTTACATTTGACAAGGTACAATAACAATACTTTACTTATTTTGTTTTCTTCATGTGTGGTCACTCATTGGTTCTGTTTCAGTCTTTGTTGAATCAATAAGAAAATAAGTTTTAACTGTAGATCATAGAACATACATTGCTTTGTATCGGAATTGTACAAATACCGTAGTACAGTCAAAGAGTAATATAGATAACAGAGTGCTATTGTCTAAGAAAGAAACGTGTTTATAAGAAAAGCTAAACCCAGAGATGGCGTTACTATAGCCGTGTTAGGACAATAAAGAATAATATCCCGTAATATTTATTACTACATATTACGGGACAATTTTAACACTAATCGAACCAGTGTATTTATAGAGCTTGTTTTATGAGTACTTGACCACGATGTTTGTCTATACTATTATAAAATTGTAAAAGAGAACAGTCTGTGCATTGAAGAAGATATAAAACAAAATTGTAAAGGATTATTTGGAGGTCACTGACTCGATTTTTTTAATAAAAATAACTGAAAGCGGCGAATTGAATGTCATTAAATCGATAAGTTGCGTTCGTGTAGGAAATAAAAAATCATAACCCTTTTTGCTTTAGAGTTGTCAGGTAAAATAACAAACCATCCGTGAATAACCAGCTACCCGTGTATTAAAAATGGTATTTATACAACAGTTTGACTTGATGAGGGCACTAAGAAAAGAAACATACATAAATAAAATTAAAATAGCATGTAATTAACATACGGACATTAAAAAAAAATGTGTACCCCACGTTATTGTAAAAGGCTCGCATTTTTCATACGTGCCTTTGCCCAGACACCTATAAAACTATATTTTTCATAGACAGGATCACTCTTCCCTCCATACTCTCTGGCACAGAGGACTGACAGTAATTGGACAGTAGCCAACTAGTAACTGCTGCAATTAAGTGGAAACCCAGCATAACGAAGGCAAAGACTCAATAAAGGTGCTTGAAAAACAACTGCTGTTTTTGTTACAGATGCATATTTATTGTTTTATTTAGTTGAAGCTTCTGTTTTTTTAACCGACTTCCAAAAAGGAGGAGGTTCTCAATTCGTCGGGAGCTTTTTTTTTAAACATCACGTACGTTTAAGGTGCGTCCAAATTTGTATCATTTGCCCGATCAGATCTTCGTCCCGTGGCATGATCGCGTGTCACGATCACGCGTTTAGACGTTGCGCTGATCCGATTGCTCGAAATCCATGTTGCTACGCGTATCACACACTTAGATCGGACAAGCGAGGCGAGATCGCCGCGCCGACAGTGAGCGTACAAGCAGCGCGATACGCAGTCATGCCAACCCACGGTGATCGGATACAAGCAAATGATACAAGTGTCGACGCACCTTTACGTACGTTGTAATGTGGTTAATGATGGTTAATGTTAATGTGGCAAAGATTTCATTCTTCTGTAAGAACTATGCATTGATCTGTGATCAGCAGTGATCGTAAATGTGGTAGCATTTTTGGTACAGCGATCATGGTATTGCGCTATATCTGTGGAAAATACCTCATTTCATTGTATATGGAAAGTTTCGTTACAATCTAATACGTAGTTTTAAAATGAGAACGAAACTCCGTATGTATGGGAAGGTGAAATTTGGCAGAGCGTGCCGGGGACTCTTAAACTCTTAATCATAGTTAATATATTCGACAGTAATCCTAATCCCGATCTGTGATCAGCAGTGATCGTAAATGTGGTAGCATTTTTGGTACAGCGATCATGGTATTGCGCTATATCTGTGGAAAATACCTCATTTCATTGTATATGGAAAGTTTCGTTACAATCTAATACGTAGTTTTAAAATGAGAACGAAACTCCGTATGTATGGGAAGGTGAAATTCGGCAGAGCGTGCCGGGGACTCTTAAACTCTTAATCATAGTTAATATGTTCGACAGTAATCCTAATCCATCATTTCGGTTGAGATAATTTTATTATACCTAACAATCAGCATTATGTAAACTTTGGCATGTAACTAATTTTTGCATTTACAAACTACCTACGTTTTTTTTTCAGCCTTATAGATATAGATACAGTTTCCAAATGGAAAGATGTCGGTAATTTTCTCAAGTATTTTTTTGAATTTTCATAACTTAAGAATTTTAAATTCGTAAAAGTTTTCAAAAAATGACGAAAACTTTTCCAACGCCATGGATTTGTTTTTAAATTTTCACATCCTTATCTACAACAGTCATTAAAAGCTAACAGACAAAATAGCATCAGGCCAAACGTCTCATTAGGCGGAAAACCTCCAAATACGAACCCGAACAAAAATATTTTCACTCCAGCACTAAGTTTTTTTTAAAGAAAACGATAGACGTATTCGCTCTAGCTTTCGTCCCGTTCTATTTCCAAACCTACTTGTCCACATTGATAACCTAATTACATCCGTTATCTGTAGAGTTGTATTAGATATTGTCTTTACCGTGCCGCAGTGATTACGACATCTTGTGAATGAAATTACGAAAACGGCTATGCAAAAAACCCTAACACATGTTCTTATGGTTCTTTTTACTTTAACGGCGCCCGCGCACGAATGTGGCCTGTTTGTTATGATAGTTTACTGTGTGTAAATACGTTACGCTAAATTTAGATTCGATTAATATGGTTACGCATTTAAGTTAAAAACTCTTTTTTCTTCTTTTGGGTTAAAGTTTCTCAGGGAAGAAGTTTTTGGAGTATTTATCAATTTATCATCGATAAAAACACCGCTACATATCTAAAAAAATGCTTACAGTTTTCAAACGGCTAAATCGATTTTCTTGAACAATAGGTAAGCTTTCAAACATAATAAATTAAATCAAAATCGGTTTATCCGTTCGAGTGTTGAGTGTACGTAAAACTTATGACGCCTCTCTTTTTTTGTCAGGGCTAAATACCCTACAAACGGCGCCGGCGCTGGTAAAAGATGGGAAAAAAATTCCCAGTTGTTACCACTGGCGAGAAGTTGGTGGTAACAGGAGGGAATAACCCGAATGTAACTTGTTTGTTAGATTCGATAAAAATGGTCATAACTCGTATACGCATGATCACTTTTCTTCATAGCTCTTTTCGGGTTTCCGAGAAAATACGAAGGAAAATCATTCTGCACTACAACGTCCGGAAGAACTGTAATCAATGTACTAGCCTATTGTCATTACCCATAGTTCTTAGTACAAAATAACTACTTGTATTTAATCTAGATAAGCCTAAAAAATCAATATACTGAAAAATAAATAAAGGTAGGTATGTTTTTTCTGCAAATCACCCAGTTGATTAGCGCTGATGGACTCGTCGCAGCTATTATTTGCCCCTATGTGCCTAGCATGAGCTGGGTTTGCGATCGGCGCTAGCGAGTATCTCGTATCGAAAGTCAGTGCACCTCTCTCGCACGCGCTAATAGTGCGAAAGAGATAGACCATCATAAACACATATCCACTATTCGTAAACGTAGGTCACGCCCTTGGCTTTGTTTACTTAGGCCTGTTATGCACATTGATTAGCGACACAGTTTATCGCGAAGTTTCAGAATGACACCCCAATACAACGACCATTAAAATAAGATAACTGTCTATCGACATACTTATAGTATCGATATAAAGTATTAAAAGTAGATGGTGCTTTAAAACTTAACATTTAAAGATGTTATAATTGAACAAAGAAAAATGATATATACCTATACATAGTAAAAATTAGTTCGTGAACAGCTGAATGAATCGTAACATTTAAATACGGTGTCACGCTTGTAAAGTTGAATAATTGTGAGTAAAATGACGTTGTAAATATCGAGAAATAAAGAGAATACGTGAAAAGCAAACTTATACTTAGCTACTTATTTTTGGTACTGTAATTTTTTTAAAATTTAATTGCAACTAAAATAACACTATTCCACAATTCAGTACTTCACGCATAAATTTCAATGTTTCACGCGATAAGGATATCGATCTATGCTGTAATCGGTCACTGATACCGACTGACTCACTGTACACCTCTTCAGATAAAGAACAGCATATGTATCATCAAAATTTCCATGTAGTTACAACCTTGGAACACTCTCAACTAACTAACAGTTACGCGTTGTTAGTAAAGGAAGAGGTATGTGCCATTGAATTTCCAATGTAGTTAGGACCTCTTAGAAATAAGTACGATAGTGTTATGAGTTATGAATCGCACATGCATACGAGCACGTTGTTTATTTCTCTAAAAATGAGGTAAAGAGGAACGCGAAATTGTTTACACACACACACCACAGCTGGCTTGCTTTCCATAAGGACTTCCAATTTTTTTTTAATGTATCATGTTTATGTCATCTCACTCATGAATTTTATGAGTGATCGAACGTATAGTAATATAAATTCACTTTTGTTACTTTTTATCATATTTATCAACCTTTTAGTAATTTAAATACCTAACTTATTTGGCTCAGCAAACCAAGGTAGGTCGTGGCCTCCTTCACAAAATTAAGCCATTCTTCGCATTCTGCTCCACTCCACGTCTGTTGGGCCTTTAAACAATGTAATTATTGAAATAAAACAATTTAACGGATTATATCGCGTATATTATCTCATTTTAGTTCCCGACATTTCGGAATATTATTTAAAAAAAAAACATCAAATCGGTTTATAATTGCATGTTAAACAAAATGTAATGGCTACAAAAATAACTTAAAACAACTGAATAACGATCCTTATATTTTTAACAACATTAGAAAGGTAATAATCTTGTGTCACCAGAATATTTAACCTATAAATTGGTTCATGGTAGCATTTGTTTACGCAGTTGTTCTTAAGAAAATTTCGTCGTTTGGAGCACTGTCTTGGTACAATGGCGATTCGACACCATTCTTCTAATTCCGGTCATGGTAAACTTGGGGGAAAACTTTCGAGTAATGTTTCAATTTGGAAACAAATATCGCTTTAATCACTGTTTCGAAATTATTGATTAAGTGCGTCAATTGCCTTGATTTTATATTATGTCAAATAGTTAAAACCCAATACGACCCTCACAGAAAAATAGAAAAGGCAAAAATATGGGAAACGAATTGTCTGCAAGTCAATGTTGATAAAGTTGTAGAGGAAGGTGTCCAGAACTATAAACCAAAAGTATTAATGGAAGGACCTAATGTGGGGTTTATTTCAGTCTTGTTCTTTAATTTCAGACCTTGTTAAGGTTGACAGTCCTGTCATATCGTATAAGAATTCAAACAATGCAAAATGGGTTCCAAATTAGTGAACGCGACCATACATATGTGAATACTATATTAATTAACATAAAATTCTGAAGAAAAAAGATCTTGTACTTACGTTTTTTGCTGGTATCAATACTTATAATATGTTGAAAGTGAGGGGTAAGTACTATAACATTTTAACAACCACAAATTTGACCTACTTACCTCTCATATCAGTGCTAGGACACTTTAGTCTGCTGAATATTCTATAATAGAACGAGAAAAGAACCTACTTATACCTTTGTATGAGCGACTGTTTGAGCCAGCCTTGGAAATGTCAACCCAAAAACGCTGTCAATATTTGCGAGCCTGTAGTATGCCGCGCTCTTGTGCCTTCAACTTGTCCTTGCACAACAAGTCGCTCCACAGATGTGTCTTCTCGACGTGTGATATGTCCAAAGAAAGTGAGAATGCGACATTGGACGATGAAAGATAGACGTTGCTTGATTCCGAGTTCTCGGAGGATTGACGCGTTGATCACCAATGCGGCAGGTCATCAATGCGTTGGACCGACCAAGTTAAAACTGCACTGAATGGTCCACTCCTCGAATGTACAAGAAGAGCTGTAGTACGAGAAGAATGGCACCACAAACCCTGATGCCACATTGCCACAAACCCTGATGTGACGACCACGACCATTCTGCAAGAGTGTGACGACAAAAAAGAAGAAGAAGTATGCCGACTAGCATACCCCACATTACAATTCCGTATTGCGATCACCAGTGACCGTAGGCGTAATTTATTTATTTATTTATTTATTCAAATTTAAACACAGCATTACAGTAAACTAAGACACTGTGAAAAACAAATCCATATGTTACATATGTACAAAAGTTACAAACAATAACAGAAAATAAATACTATAATATTAACTTAATTATCTTACAGCAGTTACAGCTATATTAACATATGGTTGAATGTCGTGTATCCATCGCCTCACAGAACCTCGAGCATTCTCTACAAACAGCCGCCCATCGATACGCAAAAATATCGCATTCAGGTGCTGATGCGAGGAGGGCGTTGAGATGCAGCAGAGCGCGGATAAGCGGAGAATTACGATGCGACACGGTACGCGCGGTTGGCACTGCCAGCAGGGGGCAATGACGTGGTCGCAGGTTCAGCTTAGATTTGGATAGGGAAGGAATCTTTAGGCGAACAAGTTGACACACCAAATCGGGGCAGTCCGAATCTCCCCTTAATACCCTGCTCACAAAAGTCAAAACCCCAATATTACGCCTCACTTCTAGAGAATTCATCCCCAGGGCGCCAAGGAGAAATTTAGAAGGGTACAAGAAAGGATAATATCCATATTTTTTTTTATAATAAAATCTTAGGAACGCCTTCTGGATTTTCTCCAACAGTAAGACGTAAGAAGCCTCGTGGGGGTTCCATACTACAGAGGCAGCCTCAAGTTTGCTCCTGACTAGACCATAGTAAACAAGCTTAATAGCTAGAGGGTTGAAGAAATCACGGCTATTACGGATAACAAAACCCAATCTTCGATAGCATTCAACCGCTAGCGCTTTCATATGCTCATGAAAATTGAGATTTGCGTCGAAAACAACACCAAGATCCTTCATGGAATTGACCCGCTCTATGGGCTCATTGCCTAGCCGATATGTTGTGATCATGGGAGTTTTAGAGCGACTAAAAGTCATTATGGAGCACTTGCTAGCATTGAAAAGTAACCTGTTATCAATACTCCATTGGAATACTGAATCGATATCCCTCTGAAGAGATTGACAATCTGTTGATTGCTGCACACCGTAAATAAGTTTTAGGTCGTCGGCATATAGCAAGCACTTGGCGCATTTTGGAACCGAGGCCAAGTCGTTCACCAAAATACCGAACAACATCGGGCCGAGAATCGAACCCTGGCTGACTCCAGAACGGGTATGGTAAGGTTTGGATACATAACATCCGTGTTGAACATATTGCTGCCTGTCGCGAAGATAACTGGCAAACGAATGGATCAGCTTAGGAGTAAAACCAATGTTACATAATTTTCTCAGTAGCAAGTCATTGTCAACGCGATCAAAAGCTTTCTGAAAGTCAAAATATAATACGTCGACCTGTATACCCTTATCTAGATGTTCTGAAACGGAGTCAACCAGGGTCAAAAGATTAGTTTCGACCGACCGCCGCGGCCTGAAACCGTGTTGTGCGTCGTCAAGATGAGGTTTTACTTGATGGGCAATAAGTTTGCTCAAGATTGCCTCGAATAGCTTGGCAATCGTTGATAAAATAGCTATAGGCCGATAATTCTCAACTCGAGCTGTATCCGTCGTTTTCGGAATAGGGCGCACCCGTGTAATCTTCCATTTGCGAGGGTAGTCCCCGGTAGATAAGGCGAGGTTAAAGATATGAAGCAGTGGCAAAATTAGGGATTCCTTGCAACCCTTTAAAACGAATGCTGGAAAACCATCTGGACCTGGGGAACTACACGGTTTCAAATCTTTAATGCCAGTTTCAATATCAGCGAGTGATATATTATCAATATGGACGTAGTTTGCGTTAAACGTAGGATCATTGCGGATGATTTCGTCATGGTCAAGAATAGGTGTAGAAGGTAAAAAAACACTCGAGAAAAAATCAGCAAAAGCTTGAGCCGCCCCAACACCCTCGTGAACTTTCCCTTCATAGGTTACTTCGGCCACGAACCCGCCTTTCGACTTCAGGCCGGCAATGTGCTGCCAGAAAGCCCTTGCATCACGAGAAATTCTGGTCTGGTTATCACTGACATAGTTGTTATAGGCGATTGAAGTATCTAGCTTAATCTCAGCACGCAGTCTGGAAAAGTTTGCATATATGTCCCTGTTCCCAGTCCGTTTCCACTCACGGTGAAGATCAGCTTTTTGTTTTATTCTCTTAATTAAGTCTCCAGTAAACCAGACCGGATAGAGTCTGCAGGGTTTACTAGACCTAATCTTCATGGGAATGCAAACATCAAACATTTCATACATGGCTTGGTAGAAGAGCTCTGTAGCAACATTGACATTGTTAGTCTCAAGGACTTTCTCCCAGGATAATTCCGAGACCAGATAGTACAATTGCTCGTAATCACCCCTAGAGTATATTACTAGGATCGACCTTACCAAGACTACTTACAGCATTCACAAGCGGGAAGGAGATATCAAGCGGAGGATGATACGCGTCGGGGAAATGGACTAACCCGCCTTCCTTTATCTCGAGAACACGACCGCGATGAGCATTCCCTCGCACCAGCACCACATCTAACACTCCTCCATACGTATTTAGCACCTCATTCGACTCTTTTAGATCACACACTTCCACAAAGTAACAATAGTAACTTAAAATACTAGTAGAAGTATACTTTTTGTTCAAATTCAAGTCACCTATAATTAATAAGATGCCAGGTAAGGAGTCAGCAAATGACTCAACATTTTGAAAGAAGTGCATATACATGTCATCAGTAGCATTCGGTGGGATATAAACAACACATAAATGAACAGTTGTATGTCCCACCTCGAAGGAGGCCCACAGATCCTCTCCATCAGCAGACTCAAACTCACAGCGACGGCGCAGAGCAATACCTGGTCGCGCAGCTACTAAAACTCCTCCTCCCTGCCGACCAGAGGCTCGATCACGTCGTAACATACTCCAACCGCCTTCCACTAATTCGGAATCTTCCACTGACGGAGACAGCCAAGATTCGGTAACAGTAATGATGTCATATTCACTGCCAAGGACATTTTGTTTAAAATTCTTCAACTTCGTATTAAGGCCTCTAACATTCTGGTATACAATGCTGAGTAGACTGCTATCGGGAAGGTTTACTATATTCTTAGGCTTGCACGGTTGAACTTCTCCGAAAAAACCACATTTTGACTCTAGCGTTCTCAGGCCATACGTTTGGTGACAAGCACTTGTTGTAAAATTCCGCGGGAACACTTAATTTGTACGATTTGTAATCGCCTTTCGGTTTTAGCTCTTCGACAGTGCAAGTCCTATTTTCACAAAGTGACTGCAGGTATTCACGGACATCATCAGCGCCCGATGCCATATTCCATAAGTGAATGAATTTCTTATCCTCAACTGCTTTCAAGGAAGTAATGGTAGGGCCAGCCGTGCCACGGACAGAGGTCAGGCGTCTCTGCTTCCTCGATCGGTACTCTGTCCATTCTCCATCGGCTCGGTCCTCGGGACCGTCAGTGGATAACATGCAATCATTTAGAAGACCACTATTCTGCAACTTAGAGGTAATAAGAGTCTGTCTATCGAAACTTGTCATATCTTAGCAATGGCTATTAAACGGAATAATTTATGTCTTGATGCCTTTATTTCTACGTGGGCAAGCCAGTAGGAAACAGGTCGTAGGGACGCTTCGCTACTGTCTCACAGAATCTGAAGTTCACAGTTGTCATCCTCCCGATGGCCACCGTCGGGCGCGACCAGCCCATAGTCACTTTCTCTCCCCTTTGTCCGATTCTTTCTTTCACTCTCCCACGTCTTAAGCTGCTACGTTGAAAAAGTTCAACCTACCTCCACAGTCTTTGTGCCTTGCGCACCGCGTCCGTCTCTCTCCCTAGGTGGAATTCCCATTTGTGGTTTTGCGCTCTTCTCAGCGCCCACCCACTCTAAAGTCAGGTTCTAAAAAAATAGACGCATTGATAGCGCAAGATGACACATAAAATATTCTCCAGACATTTTATTCGAATAAATTGACGGTAAAGTATGGATAAATTTGTGCACTTGAGTGTTACGCTTGAATAAACATAAGTGCTCTTACTTATCCAGTAAAACAAAGTTTTTGGTTGCTGTTGGGGAAACTCTATAACAAGTTTTTAAAGTGATTTAACATGATTTTAGTACAAATATTGCTCGTTCAAATTTACTTATTCCTCACGGGATTATAAAGACAAATTGTATAGTTATTTTTTTTTGCATATTGTTTGTTACGTCGAGTGTGCTGTAGAATTTTATTTGATTGATGAATTGTTACAAAAGAGGTGTTAAACATGTTCGTAAATATAGCTTGTAGGTAACGCAGTGGTAAATATCGTGTGTGTCGCAGCATTAACCACTGTCTTACTCGTGTTAAAGTTATAAACAGTATTTAATATAGCTTTAAGTTCGATGTAAAATATATATATAACTACTCCTAGTTCACGGGACCACCTTTGTCGTTTTCGATATCGTTTAAGTAGGACGATAATGTCCGTACCTACTAATCGCTTACCGAGTGCAATAACGGTGCAACTCAAAAATGTTTTTTTTTTTAGTTTCATGGGGATCGTGTTCAAAATCATACAATTGATTTTCCATCACCTGTCCCAGACTTGAAATAGTAGGGCAAAGTATTTAGGTTTTAACGTGACTGCTTTAGGTATTAGGTAATAAGTAATTTCTTATGGGCTATTGTGTATTTATTGTATTGTCGTGAAGTTTAGGATTCAACACTTTTGTTCTACGTAATGCGGTACTTTACTGTCAATTCTTGCTAGAGTAGCTAATCATATGGTCTTTGCTCGGTGAATAAAATATGATTATCATAATTTAGCTGTCAATGTAACACAATGTGTACCTATTCTATAATTATCTATAAGCATATTATGGCTAATTTATAAGCGACTACAATAAACTATAGAAGATTTATATACGAAAAACAAAAGTAATACAAAACGATGTTAATAAAAATATAAACAAACATTACTAATACATTCGTTATATTTTAATCGGTAACACAAGATACAAGACTGTTATTTTAGTTAGAACACTTTAAAATTAGATTTCCTTCATCAACATTCCACGTACCTTGCGTGTTTACATACTAGTAGCGAATAAACAAAAAAGTAGTACTTTTAGGAAGTTGGTGTTACCAATAATTATAATTATAAAATTATAATTATTGGTAATCAAGGTTCACATTCAATAAAATATTCGACGTCCCTTACACAATATATCTGAATAAACCCAAACAAATACTGGACTATTAGAGAGCTCTTCATAAATTTCACTGTAGTAGGTATATTAGGTATGTTTGTAAATTATAATCCTTTTAAAAAATTGTATCTGAATCAGTAACGTAAAACGTAACACAGGATAAATATAAAAATATTGACCCATAATTTACAATATAATTTAACCAGAGACCTAAAATATATATTAAATCATTTGTAGGCTGACAACCTTGACCTTCATGTAGAAAGCATCAATGCCGATAAAAAAAACATAACAGACCCACAAAATTCAATTACATAATCTCCTAATTCAAACTAATTCGATATGTGTAATAAATGATACGTCACAGATACACTTGTCAAAAAAACAAGCGAAGATTTATGACTTACACAGTAACGCGTGTTATGTTAGGGTGTTCAAAACTATGAGATAAATTTATTAAGACAAATCCTCAAGTGCTTCCGAACACATAAACAATGTGGGAAGATTAAAAACGTGTCAATATACAAATTGAAACGTCAGTTACGTTGATTTGTTGTCTTGCCTCGAGGTTCGGTTAAAGTGCCTAGTTAAATGCATGTAAATAAATTGGAGTAGATATCTTTCATGGCATCTACTGCTGTATTTGGATTCTCGCACTGTGAGAAATATCTCAATTCTGTTGCTTAATATTAAATTAGTAACTGTTGTGTTAATTTATCCATGCGCCTTTATTTCTACTTAAACTTCATCTGATATAGGCACTTATCTTTCACTATGTATCTATCTATAACTATAAAAGTAGTAATAATTATCACGGATAAACATGATTTATTGATAAAAGAAATGCATTTCATCGTACAAGCCAGTCTTGCAGTAATTCAAATATTGTATTAAAAAAGATTAATTGTTAATTAAATTAATATTAACAACGATCATTTTAATTTACCACTTCGATTTATTATCATTTATTATACGAATTAAATTGTTTTTGTATTTGAGCATTCCTTTTATTGTAGGTACATCGGATTTTTCGCAATAACATAAATAATTTTATTACATTTTGTTTTTATTTTTGCTTTTTGTGATACTGGCTTTTCTAAGATGACTAAATCATCCGATATTTCATACCACACCGCAAGTCAAGTGTGTTGGTAGATTTAAGCGCCTACTAAAACATCAAATTTATTGTCTTTATAATTTTATGACGCGTAGGAGTTTGAACAAGTTTGTCATTTTCATCTCCGCCATTAAAATAGGCTTTAAAAGTCAACGTAAAGCATATTCGCTCCAACATATATGGAGATGAACCGTAGAGAACTTAAGTGAATCGTAGCTGGATTATTTTCTACAATGGATCATTGATATTATCATAATTGCTTCTGGCCACAATATTATTATATATCTATTCACATTTTTATTCTCTGTATTGCCATGCCAATCGGACGTGTTTGATTTGTTAAAAGTGTTTGAATTAATTTTAATATGTGAGGCTTTTACATTAATTATATTACTATGTTCATGTTCAAGGGTCAACCACAATTCAGTACAAACTTATATTTCAAAATAATATTTCATAGCTAGAAGGTACCCGCAACTTCGTTTGCGGAGGTGAAAATAAGCATAAGCCGTCTTTTTTCGTCGACGTAGTTAGGTAAAAAGGAACCTGTAATCATCTGTGGAGACTAGTGTGTAAAAAAAACTCTTAATCCGTTTCCTTGTGGCCGATTTGGCGTGATGAAGCCACAAGGACATATACAAACACACAAAAAATCCAAAATAAATATTTTTCATTTCAGTGACCTCCAAATAGTCCGTTACAATGTACCGACATGATTTTTTGTAACAGTAGAGATAAATTTGAAATAAAGTCACGATTATTAGAATTTAAGTACATAGATAAGATAAGTAAAGGGTCTACTTCTTTTTAAAATTATCTTGCTGTATTGATTCATTTAATTTATTTGTTAGGTTTGCCTACAGGTACGATACTTACGTACAATATAAAGGTAAATAAAAGGTAACTTTAGAACATAACGAATAAAGAAACATATCAGAGTATTTACCTAATTACAGGCAAACACAACAATTATAAGATCTAAGTATATTTTAATCGGGGCAGATAGGACACCAAGCTAGTATTGCGAATTCTTCGAATAAATACTCAGATGATTACAACGTAATCTCAGAAAATAAATACTTATACCGAATCAAAAAAAGATTAACATGAAATAAAACAAACAAGTACGCTTCAAACGTGTATTTATGTCTAAAACAACTTAAACGGATTATCGCTCCTTCTGACGTTTTGAACGCTTTTCAGCTTCCGTCGTCGGGTGCACTGTGAATACATTTTTTCTATTAGTTTTTTTTCAAGTAAATATTATTATACATATTTTTGTATATAAGTTGCAATTATAGAAGTGTATTTCTTTTAAATTGTCTGGAGTGCATTTACTTTTTGATAAAAGCATTTTTAATTTAAGGTTATCTTTTATAAGGGCAATCAATATATTTATAAAAAGGTGATTGCTGTAACAGTATGAAAGCGGTCAAGTCCAGGAATAGAGTTCCCATCAGCATCAAGTCATCGCGTTTCACCTGTCAGATTGGATCGTCTGGTCGGTGTCAGCTGACGGCGGATCACCGCTATACAGGACAAGTTAGGAACTCGAAAGAAATTGTGCAAAAATGTTTAATTCAGTTATAAATTTCGTTATATTATCTCGGTCATCCTCAATATTCGTTATGGCGATTATGTATAATTGCTGAATCCTATTACATACATTATATGTGCAGTTACGGTAATTAGACTCAGGCACAAATCTAGAAAATGCCCGATCTGAATCAATAGTTATATTTCTTGTGTAAAAATATACTCGGATAAAAACCGTAAAATATACTCCTCCTCTGTAAAATGTACTTGGATGAAAAACATTGCAATTTATTTAAAAATGTAATCTCAATTCAACAACGGATCAAAATCATTTCAACATTTTATTAATTTTCATTTTTTTTTAGTTTTACGTTCTTTTTTAATATACGCAGTGGTAATTTCTACTCGTTTTTTCTAGGTTTTTTTATTTCTGCAACGATTATTGATATTTTAACCGTGAAAAAAAAAAAGTGAAGTATTTTTGCTATAAGAGCAGAAATATAATTATTCGAAAATTGCCTGCTGTTAAAATACAGTTTAATAAGTCAAGTGAATTTGAACACTTTTTATTTTATAATACGAATGACACAAATATAATGAGTTCTTTCTGAAAAACGAAGTCAAAAAAATACCTTACGTAAAATGCAGTAAATAACTAATACTTTTATTGACCCAACTGACAATTATGGAGAGATTATGCTGTTTGTAATTTTCGGAAGTAAAAAACGTGTTAGTACTTAGTAACATGAGAGATAAAAAGTGCGGGTCTAATTGGACTTCAAAGCAAAAACTCAAAAGGAAGGAAATATCAAATACTTAATATTAGCCAAAGAAACTACGAACCATTACAACTCGCATAATTACGATCATTATAATGTCACGTACTTTATGGACAATGATTCATTGCATAAACCAATTGTTATTTTTTATAAGTGCTAAGTAATAAATTGTTTTGCGTTTTTTGCTACATGAAGAAAAAGCTTCTAACAGCGCTACTGCAAGTTTGGCATACACACTCAGCGTAATTACTAATACACCAATTAATCAGAATAAATTATTATGCCGGTAGACTTAGACTTGTAATAAAAG
Source organism: Hedya salicella (assembly GCA_905404275.2). NCBI lineage: Eukaryota > Metazoa > Arthropoda > Insecta > Lepidoptera > Tortricidae > Hedya > Hedya salicella. The sequence continues at coordinate 15,191,779 of FR990112.1, read as the reverse complement.
CGCACGTTATATTAAAGATTTAAAGACAAAAAAACAGTCAAAGTCAAGGAATTTAAATTATACTTTATTTCGTAGGTAATTTCATTATTTCACTTAAAACATGTCGCTTTTGAAGCAAAAAGTCTTATAATTCTCTATTTTTACAAATAATTTTGTGTGGCATGAAATAACTTGATAGATGAGTGGTTTTATACTACTTATGTCCATGGAACTTTATTAAAGTTAATTAATTTCATTTCTCTAGTGATATAATAAATACATACATATTTTATTCTAATAAAAGTATTTCAGACGAAGTTTGATTAATGCTTTAATTTTTACACCAACACTATTTTGAGAAGTAACATAAGAGAGAAAAAATACTGCCGTATTTGTTACAATGTCTATTTTCAAATAAGACAATCTATACGTAACACAAATGGTTTAAATAGATTATTTAAGGTACAACGTTTTAATTAGAGTAGAGGTGGTTATAATTTTAAAGCTTTAACCGATTTAAAATTATGTAGAAATTTAAATAGGAGGTATAATAACCACTAGATTTTTTAGAATACGTCCTCCTCATATGATCGTGACAAGATTATATGGACAATTCATATGTCATTATGAATATGTCTTATTTATGTGATTTTTATACAACGCCAAACTATGCCTACTTTCGTATTTGGCGCCTTACAAGATTTTAAAATGACTTAACATAAGTTCAAAGACGTCATAAAACATTTTTTTTCTCTTATTTCTTACCAAATTTCATAGTTAAAGCAAGTGTGTGAGTGTGAACGATCTACTAAACATCCATCGTCACTTATGTAATGATACAGTCAGAGCATAATTGAAACAAGAAAATGGCACATTTTCAAAGGTAATAAAGCAGTAGGTAATAGAATAATAAAATGAAATGTTCTAGTCACGCAGTGGTTTTAATGTTTCCGTAGTAAAGATTTCCGGTCACAAACCATTTGAACTACAATACATTCGCCATGCAATTAGTTCAAACGATTCTAAGGAATTGTACAATATTATGGTGATTTAATTATTTTTATAGGCTTCAATTAGGTTAACGTCAGATCAAACGAGGTAATTCACTATTTATAATTATAATAAATAGTATTTATAATTATATTTAATATTTGGTCATCTAATTTTTAGAGTAGCATACAGGTAAAAATATAATAAATAAGTAAATATTATAGGACATTTTTTACACAAATCGAACTAGTCCAATGGTAAACATCCAAGACCCAGGAATACAATATTTATGCTCATTACACAAATATTTGCCCTTACCGGGATTTGAATTGAACCTAGGACCTTCAGCTTCGCAGGCAATGTCACTCCCACTGAGCTAAACCGGTTGTCAATATATAATAATAAAGTATTAATATAATATTTTGTAAATGAAAATGACATCGGATTCATTATGAATTTATTTCTAATCATGTTTACAAGACGAAGGAAAATAATAAAGTTAAAAGCTTATAAACTAAGCTTATTATATTATATGTAATTGTACTTTCAGCCATAACAATAAACGTGTACTTTTAATCGTGCAATGACTGTGATGGACTCAAAACTAGATTATCTAGATTACATGACAGTAAAAGAAAATGTCGAAGTCATCAGGGTCGGAAGTTATGTAACGAGATTGAAAATCTTAACTGTTTCTGGTATCATTAAAAAAACGTATACGCAAATCGTAATTATGTGTTTCTTAATGATAACTATTTACCTGCCTATAAATACTTTTCTAAATAATTAAAAAAAAAAATAACCTTGACTGAATGCATGGATTCAGTCAGCAAGTCATTGTGCTACACATTTGTTATGGATCTTTTCTTGGCTTATTCTTTGTATTTATAAAAATTGTATACAAATAGAGAAACTCACCTTAAAAAGTTGCGAAGATCGCGATTTACGTAGAAATTAAATGCTGCATATTTATTTACAAGTGTCCGCAACTTCTTGTGCTAGGTTAAATAACTCATTGGGTTCTTTTTTTCCATTGTTTCAAATTAATAGTATTCTTTAACAACCTTCTCTGTCTTCCTCCTATTTTCAGCTACTCATGCATCAAAAATACTTCAAATCCATTCGGGTACTCTTAGTTATTTCTCTCATCACCATCACACAGTTTTTTTTAAACCATGATCTCTTTGCGAAGAAAGGATTTTGGTAAATATTACAGATTGCTTTGACATTCGTCTGGACTCCGCGGGCTCCACTTCCAAATTCACAATATCTTCGAATGAAACTTACTCATAATAATATTGATCGAACTTTACTACGAAGTTCGTTTGATCATCCTTATCCTTACTTCCTTACTTCCTTACTTCCTTAATTCCTTACTATTTTATAAACGTGAAAATATGTATCGTTCCACTTAATCTCAAAAACTACTGGACGATTTTTTATGAAACTTTCCAGTTATGAATCAGAATAGGACATAGACTATAATGTATGTCAAATTTCATCCCTTTTAGTGACGAAAAAGGGGGTGAAAATTTGTATGGACGATAAATATTATTTTACGCTAGGAACTTGAAATCTTTGTAAATTAGTAAAATATCGTATTTTGGGGAAAGAAATAGCTTTTTTTATCCCGGAAAATACCTTTTATCCGCGATAAACGATTCTAAGGCGGACGAAGTCGCAGGCGGCCGCTAGTCCTTACTATATCCTTACTATATTATAAACGTGAAAGTATGTATGTATGTTCCACTTAATGTCAAAAACTACTGGACGATTTTTTATGAAACTTTCCAGTTATGTACTTTATGTATCAGAATAGGACATAGACTATAACGTATGTCAAATTTCATCCCTTTTAGGGACGAAAAAGGAGATGAAAATTTGTAAGGACAGTAAAGTTTTTTTACACTAGGAACTTGAAATCTTGGTAATATGCTTCACATTTAAATTAGTAATATATCGAGTTTTAGGGAAAGACATAAAAGCTATTTTGTATCCCAGAAAAAATACCATTTATCCACGATAAACGAATCAAAGGCGGACAAAATCCCGGGCGGCCGCTAGTATAATATAAACGCAATGTAGTCGCAGTATAATTAATCGTATTCAGTTGCTGTCACCACTATCGGTCAAAGGTTCCCGTTGGATGCTGACCGTACCTTATCTACCAGATCTTCCTTGTGATAAAGATCACCATGCTGACAGTACCGGCCAGTTACATCCATGCACGATTTATAAACTGTGTTATTTGTTTCACGTCAGGATTTGATCGATCATTGGCAGTTCTCGAGATTTTTTTTTTATTTTTAGCCGCGGCGCACGCACTCTGGATAGCCGGCCGTTTGAAGTGTAATCCACCTTTATAGCTCGCTTCTATATCATCTAGTACCACACATGACTGGACTTTTTTTTCTTTTAAGACTTAAATTATACTATCTTTACATAATAAAGTAGCCTTATTCGTATTGCTAATAATCAACCAATTTTCCGCTGTTTAGGCGTGATGAAACCACAACGACACATACAAATAATCTAAAGCAAATATTTTTCGATTCCGTACCTAACGTCGTAATGACTATTTGGAGCGCAATGGTTTTCTTTTTAGGTGTTCGTACCAAAAAGGTACAAAAGGAACCATAATGGTGCGACCCTGTCTGTCTGTCCGTCTGTCTGTCCGTCTGTCTGTCTGTCTGTCTGTCTGTCTGTCTGTCTGTCTGTCTGTCTGTCTGTCTGTCTGCCCGCCTATTAAAGCGCCATATCTCAAAAACTACTCATTCTAACTATTTGAAATTTGGAATATTTATAAACATGGTCAGCCCACATATATTGCAGAGGAAATATTTAAAAATAAATTTTTACTTCTTGTTTTACAAATATCATGATAATAATCACAATTTTTGCAATTTATTAGTGGATCACTCCACTAGCGTTATTATTATAAACAAAGATCAGAAACAAATGAAAAATTTTTTCGACGATACTGGACATGAACCAGCGCCTTGAGCCATACCGGGGCAGCACGCTCTTTTTTCATTTTTTTCATTTGTTTCTGATCTTTGTTTATAATTATATATTTTTATTTTCTAAAGAAAGGACAAATATGAGGGGGGTAAAAATTAAAAGTCTAGCTAATGTGTCAAATGGGATATCATATGAAAGGTCTTGACCTGCACATTTAAAAAAAAAAAATATATATTGTGATTAGTTTTTGTTTTATTAAGGAAAATGTGAAAAAAAAAACACCATCCCCCCCTCATCCCCAAAGTTTATCAATCGAAAATTTTGAAATTTTTACAATTTGTATGAATAAACATAAATATGACACGAAAATTATAGCCATGTCTCGAACTAGCTAATTTTTTTTTTATTTGCAAAAAACCTATTTGAACAACTTGGTTGCGTTAAGTTTGCGCCAGATTTGTATGCAATGCTATAGATATCAGGTGCAGACTTAACTCAACTGGTACCGGGTAATAAAGTTAGGGTAAGTTAAAATTCGTACGCACTTGGCCGGTTTTTTATTTTAGTTTTACTACACATTTTTGTTAAATATTTTTTATTGACTATTTTCATAAAAAAATATTGTAACGCACTCGTTACAATCATTGTTTTTTAAATATCTTCAAGGTACAGACGTTTCATTTTTACAACTTTGTTATAGTATAGATATTAATAGATTAAAGTTAGTTTGTTTCTGTGGTATGAAAAACGTTCCCGAGCAATATAATACTACCGACATATATTATGTTTGCTACTCCTCTTGTTTAGTAGTAAAGAAAAAAAAACAACATTAATCTATTACAATTTGCATTAAACCTATATCATGAATAATTTTCCCATTTTCTTTCCTTACAGATCGTTCCTGGGAGAATAACAAATAAACTGGACCATTATGGCATCGCACGAAGATGAAGATGAATATATAAACGACTTTTTAATTTGGATCGAGAACAATTCGTGAAACAGAACAAGAACAAATACATATTTTAGGTTATTTGTCGGACTAAAGAAATATAAGAATGACTTGATTCGAATAGTGTTTCGTATTCATAACAATCCATTCAGACCGATCTGACTCAATTTTTTTCCCACATTCAAAGTACTTCATTAAAGGTTTTACCTATCAAATCGCCTATTACAATATTGGCAGTTCATAAAAACTCAAACTACAATTTACCAAAGTTCAATCAACTATAAAGTGCTAAGTTGGTGAATGACTCAGTGTTTTTTTAGACGTGCCATTGAAATAGTGATACACTGTTATGGTGATACTTTTGTGAAACCGTGCCAACATGCCTTGTCAAGGGGCCCTGCTGTTCTCCGTCTTTGTAATGTAAGTACCGAAACACTTGCTATTTTAAATAAAACATTTGTCTCTTGTCTGGTTCCCTATTCAAAGTTTGGGCATGAAATAGAGACATCAAATGCGTATAGAGCATTCTTGACGCTGATTCGTTGTCTATAAAACTATTATATGTTATTATTTGATTTTAGACAAAAATAATATATCTCTACAGACTTATACAGACTGAAATCGTAAACGTGATCAGAAATATGTCTACGGCATTGTAACTGACGGTCGTTTACATGCAAAAGTACCTAGTTGAACGAAATGTGACAGTTTTTAGGGTTCCGCGTCCATAGGGTAAACCGGGACCCTATTTCTAAGACTTTGCTATCAGTCTGTCTGTCTGTCCGTCTGTCACCAGGCTGTATGTTATGAACAGTACATTAAAATTTTCACACATGATGTATTTCTGTTGCCGGTATAAAAACAAATACAAAAAACAGTATAATTTTATGTCTGCCTGTCTATGTCAGTAACCAATTTAAAATGATCGAACACCGCGTACATTTATTTTGCTTAGGAGTAGGGCTCTGGGCTCTAACACTGGATTTTCGTAGATACGGCCGTTTCTAGCGTATATTTTGTACGGAGCCCTCGGTGCGTGAGTCCGACTCGCACTTGGCCGGTTTTTTGCTTACTAACGTAAAATTACCATCATCGCCTTATGTCTTTTACATGTATGAGGATTGACGTAGGTGTATCATTACCTCTATGTAATAATGATTGTGTTCATTTCTCAACCAGAAAGTAGTTACCAATATCAGGGCTGTAAAGTTTAACAGCCAGAGTTCAAAATAAGCTTGTCTCTTTAATTTTTCAGCACGATACATCTTGTCATATCTGATCACGTCTTTCATTTCACCTGTATATTTTAAATACGAAATTTTATATTATTCTACTTCAGCTTTACTAATTTTAACACCAAAACTTACAGCGCCATCAAACTTCAAGCCGCTAAATGACAACTATAAAAAAGTTTCATAAAAACTTTATGATCACTAAACCCCAAATATTTCACTCGTACAAAAGGAATTATTATTTAAAAGTTGACTGATGAAATTCAAATTTAATGCTTGTTAAAGTCAACCACAATTTTAAATTAAATTATGATTAATGGTGTCGATGTATCGTGATAGTATTAAGGGCGTCCCCAACTAGTGTTGTAAAGGATTCGAGTTCTGGGAACCTCGAGTCCTTTTCATATGACTCGACTCACAAATTACGAGTATTGACTCAATATGTCAGGTATTTATTATTATACAAAAATATTTCTAATCAAGTGAATCTTACGAACTATGCAAGGTTAACATTGAGACTCGAGTCTCTTTTCTGCGTTCAAGTGCTTTGACGTAGAGAGTCGTGTTCCAACTGTTATTTTCAAGTCTTACCATCAAGATAAAATGTTTTTAGTTTTAAGTTACAGACAACAACGACTAATTCATGCCAAATTGAGTATTTTTGTGAATATAGGTTTCGTGGTTAGTTTTAGAAATAAAGGTAGTTAACAGTGAATTACTGCAATTTGTTCAACAGCTTTGTACAAGACTCTAGTCTAGATTTTATTTTATTTTATTATTTCTTTGTATTTGACGATCATAATTTAAATTCGTGCAAATTGACTAAATGTAATTTATATTGTAATTTATTTTATGAAATAAAGTAATCTAATCTAATCTAGTCCTTGTTCAGATGAAACACGCTCGAATCGACACGGGACTCGAATCTATTTCAAAACTCGATTTATTACAACACTATCTTCATTCAATTGTACCAAACATATGGCCATGTTTGAAAACGTGGCCGTAATTATATTATCTAAGATTTATTTTACAGCCGCGCCGCTTATGTTAATGTTTGTATGTCTATCACATCGTAAAACTATTAAATTAATTACAGTACTCATTTAGTTATAGTATAGAGTATATAAATAAACAAGCCGGCTACCTGTAGTTTTAGCACAACCGTGACACGGACAGCATGCTAGCTATCTCTTTCCATTTAGAACAGTCCGAGAGAGACGGATGACACTGTCGCGCGACAAGTGAAGTCGGTGCTAGTTATGCTAGCCCGGCTGATGGTAAGTAGACCAAAGATGACAATTGACAAACATGTGGACAAAGATAGACCTCTATGCTAGTAAGATCGCTAATCAGTATTTTTACCGCTATTTTAATTACATACCGGCCAAGTGCGAGTCGGACTTACGCACTGAGGGTTCCGTACCATCGTACGCAGTAAACACGAAGCGTTCCCACACCCTTTAGATTTTAATTTTATTTTGTTTTTATAATTTGTTGTTATAGCTATTAATATAGTAAACACGTTTTGTGAAAATTTTAAATGTCTTTTTATGTTACGTCTCAAGAGTGACAGACAAATAGCGGATGCTTAGTAATAGGATTCCATTGATATACTAAAAGTAGTATCATTTTGTGCCCTACTTACATACACAACGTCAATAAGCATTTATCATTTAAAGGCTCAAAATGCAATATAGGTGTGTGATACCTATAGCGGGAAATTCTTAACGTACACCAATTATGTTAAAATCTTACTTTGTCAGTTTCCCTAAACCTAAGCCAATTATGTAATTATACTCAAGTTGCGCTCCATGTTAACTAAGTTAAGGATAATTTGAACGATTAAAGCCAGATGAAGGTCTCTGCGGGTAGAATATTAAAGAAGTGTCTAACTTTACTGAACATATCCATTTACGAATTGCTACAGTCAACATTAAATAATCTACTAGAGTTTGATATTTATCAACTCAAGAGATCTGTAAGAGTATGCCCCATAAAAAAAGGGTTGACACGGATTTAAAAGAAGAAAATAATATGATTTTACAGTGCATAATTAAGCTATCTAGTCAGAATTACATTCGAAATTCGCGGCAGTCCGCGACGTGTGGCATTGCATTGTATAGCAGGCGACAACCCTTGAGGTGACGACCACAGCCACTCTGACAAAAGTGTAGCGCCAAAGAAGAAGAGGCACGGAAAGACAGAATTTTACGGAAGAAACTACGCAATGAAAACCTTTAGCCGTGGGTTCATACATTTAGCCGCAGGAATTGAAAAGTATATCCCAATTTAACAATACAGCTGGGTAAAAACAACTTCGAGACAGAGGCCTATAGAAGAATACAGTTGGGCTGGCACTTGGAAAACTTCGTCAAGTCTTTTCGTCGTCATTACGATAAGTAAAAGACGAAAGTCTTGAGTGCGTCCTACAAGTTAAGACATCCTGGACACTACCGGTGCGATTGGTATACCAATTGAAGGTCTCTCAGCGAGCTATTTCTCTGCAGGGTCGGGTCCGAAATGAGGTGATCCGACAGAGAACCAATTTTTGATATAGCCCAAAGGATTAGCAGTCTGAAGTGGGGTAGAACACAGTTGTCGTAAGACTGACAACCGTTGAGGCAAATGTGTTTTGGAGTGGCGACCGCGTAGTGCAGAGCGCCCTCCAGCTAGGTGTAGCAATGGCATAAGAAAAGTGGCTGGCAGGGGTTGGAAATAAAGAACTCAGGACCGAGCTCAGTGGCATGCTATGGGAGAGGCATATGTTCAGCTGCGGACGGAGATGGGCTGATGATGAATGATGATCCAAATTAGAATGTGAAATTTTCAGCATACTTCTTTTATATAGAACCATTCAATTTTGAAATTGTATTCTTCTTCTTAGTCTTACTCTTGAAAGAGTGGTCGTGGTCATGGGTAGTCGTACTTCTTTAGTTACTGTTTTCGCGATTCTTCTTCACTGGTCTTTATTGATTAGATTGCGGGCGCACTGTGTCACAGGAGTCATGGTGACAGATTTGATAGTGTCTGTTCAGCCACTTACTTAAGTGATTTTTTTTTATTCTGCTTGATCAGTATATTTTGAACTCTGCTCTCTGACGTATACCTACCCAGTATCTAACAACTGTGTATCTAATTATATCAGGGCAAAATTATTTACACGCGAACCTTCAGAAATATTTTATAGCAGCTCAAATCGCTATCGATGCAAATCACGTCTCGAACAAAACGTTCACATCCAGTCATTTACAACAAAATCCTTATTTATGTATCAGATTAACGTTTTAATTTCTCAGTGTTTAGAGCAGTTAATTTAAATTGCATAATTGCGTGGTGATATTTATGAATGACTCGGACCCGTGTAGCCGTAGGCGATCCGGATCGGTAAGTCCGGCGAATTCTATGTCGACACCAAGAACTTACAAACTGACGTAGCCAGCGATTTCTACTGAAATATATAATCTATACTCGTACATTTACATACATTATAAACATATAAACTATAAGCTCAATAAGAATTGTGTTATTAGTACCTACTAGACTAACTAGACGACGATATATATAATAGATACATATCCATACTAATATTTTAAATGCGAAAGCGTGTCTATCTGTCTGTCTGTCTGTCTGTCTGTTACCTCTTCACGCTTACGGATGAAATTTGGTATGGCGATAGTTTGAGTTCCGGGGAAGGACATAGGCTACTTTTTATCCCAGAAAAATACCCTTTTCCGCGATAAACGAATTTAAGGCGGACGAAGTCGCGGGCAGAAGCTAGTTATTTATATACATACGAAACATCCAAAACTCACGGGCAAATAGTTATGCTTATCACACAAATATGTTCGCAGACAGGTTCACAGTGCCGCTGAGCTAACCCGATCGTCATATGATAATGATAGCCCGATAATCATTGATTCGTTAGATCTTTAAACGTATCACCTAGTGTTCTGAGTAAGAGCTTAGTACTTTCGAGTCGTGTCAAGGGCTTTCAAGCCTTAAAAAGCCGTAGACTCGTGATTCGTCACGGCTCGGAGGTCGTCGAGGAGACTTTTAATACGAAAAAAAAGTTGTGCAAAAAGCGCATAGACGTTATGCGACGAACGAAATCATTTAGACGCCTTTTAATGTTAAAGAAACATAATACAAGTATGCCTCCTGTTTTGTGTTGATAAATTGAAAACATTTTGAACGTTTAAATAAAATTATGTTTTTTTAAATCCTACTATAGTGGTAAACAAGCGTACGGCCTGCCTTATGATATGCAGTCACCGCAGCCTATTAACGCTTGCAACGCCAGAGGAATTACGTGCGTGTTGCCGGCCCTTAATATTGTAATTAGTTAAGAGCAATTCCATTAAAGTAAAAATTAAAGTGAACTCCATTTAATTCCTAGCTCCGAGTTTCATTCACACCACTTTCCCAACTTTTACGCTCATTACCATGAAGGGTGCCAAAGCATTGCTCAAATATATTTATTGGCCGTTTAAATCTATTGTGTAACATTCTTAAGCCAAACGCATAAATTATCGACCATTTAGATAATCGTTACTTTGCTAAACTAGATAAAGATTATGCAGGTGATAATTCCTTCACAAGGTTGCGTCTAAGTGCATTGAGCTATGACAGAGTATGCAATTTAATATAAAATATGTTTTTCAATGATGTAAAAGTTAGTAAAAAGGTCAAAAATCTAATTGTAAAAGAAAGACACTATTATCACATTACAGTTCTAAGACATAGCATTACGGTGCAAATTCCAATGGTGTCCACTCAGTATTACAGGTGGCCTGGCTAAGTAGGTATAGTAATAGTACATTCCAGTAAAGACCAGTAGCGGCCGAGTGTAAGTTAGGTGGACTGAGCCGCTAGGCGAGGCTGGGTAGTGTGACTGAATAAAACAATTTACTATAGTATATAGCACCCAATAGCGAGGAAAATTATGATCTCTCGTGCCTTATAATAAAAGGCTAGCTAGCTATTGTTTTGTTCTTTTATTCATAGAATGAGATTAATATAAAGTCGACCACTATAAGTACTACAAGTCCATACCCTCTTGTGGAATGCTGTGAACTGTGTGTGTGCGTCTGATGGCACGTCAGTAGATTAACTAGGTACAAATGTTTAGCCTATTCACGCAATCAGTTATTTAAGAGATCAAGACATCTTGTATTTATAAAGTTGTTAAAATTAAATGTCTGTACATCGGTACTATATAAAGTTGTAAAAATTAAATATCTGTACATTGAAAATATTTAAAAAAAATACGTGAAACGGACTACTTGAAACTCAATTAACGGATTTTTTAATTTATTTTTTGTATATTTATATGTGGCGTTGTGGCTTCATCATGCCAAAACGTTAACACGGATTTAAAGATTTTTTGGTATACGGATAGCTAGTCATTCACAGATGGTTATAGAATATTTTTTATCCACAACGCTGAAGAAAAAAAGGGTAATGATTTTTACTCCTCCGTGGACGAAATTGCGGGCGTCTTCTTGTATGTATAAGAATGTCTTGTAAACAAACACACTCGGAAATATATGATTATCGTGAGGTTTTGCTTTTAAACATCGTTGTTATTGTTATGATATTCATGAAAAACACTATTGTATTTGAATTTCATAGAATTCAATAGTGTATAGTGTCGACATCAAATTTCCGATACGTACGTTGAGGCCCGTTAAGGTGCGTCTTGTATCATTTGCTCGTATCCGATCACAGTGCCGTGGCATGACTGCGTATCGCGCTGCTTGGACGTTCACTGTCGGCCCGCCGATCATGCCGCACTCTTCCGATATAACTGTGTGATACGCGTAGCAAAATGGATTTCGAGCGATCCGATCGGCGCATCGTCCAAACGCGTGATCGTGACACGCGATCATGCCACGCGACGATGATCTGATACGGGCAAATGATACAAGTGTGGACGCACCTTTAAGCGACTATAATTTAAAAAAAAATGTAAATTCTATTTACAGTCATGTTGTTACATAAAAAATCTAGTAAAATAAAAAAAAGTAATGAAATATAGCTTTTTCGAAACGTTTGGCTAAGTTGACTGCACAACGGCTTATGAAGCTCGCGGTCCCGGGTTCGAATCCCAGCCACGGAAGTATTTGTGTGATGAGCGTGAATGTTTGTCCCTGAGTCTTTCTTTACCCATAGTCTAAGCTTTGCTTCGTTTCAAACAAGGGATTCGTTTCATAAACGCTTGTAAATTGTATAAATGGAAATCTCTATTCACTAATATGTTTTAAGAAGTTACAAGCTATTGACAAACAAGCCCGAGGTCGATTTATGTAAGATGTTTCTATTATTTATTCTATTGACTATAAGATGATTAGTTTATAGAGCACACTTCAAACAAAGTCTATTCATGACCAAACATATACATTATTATAATTAGACATTTGCACCTCTTTTCTTTATTTTAAAAGATAGATGGGGTTGCTGAGAGATGTCACATTGTATTCTGTACACTGTATGCAACGTATCAAAAAATAATTATTTTTCAAAATTGGATCATTGTTGACGGAGCTACTTCTTTTTTTGAAGACGCTTAAAAATCTAGTTATAACTGAAATAATTCAATTGTTAACATACTAAATATAGGCACACACTCATATAGCATTATTAATTCATTCATTATCCAATAGACTAAGGATTACTTAGTTTTAGGTTACTGCACCCAACATTGTCATATTTAGTACTTGTCCAAGTACTCCGCCAAATTGAATCACAACTCCCAAATAGCACAATGACTTGACAAACGACTTGTTCCAGTGACTCGTACGAGTAATTGATTACATTTCCTGTACATTTGGCTCCATTCACAAATGTTTTGTTGAAATGGGATTTTGTCTCCGGTATTCGGTTTATGTTGTTATGTTGGTTGATTCGGTAGCACAATGTCGAATAACCACCAACCACCAGCAGAATGTGATTATAATGTGATCGGCCAATTTTGAGCAATACAGGGTGAGCCCGCGAGCAAGGCCATACAGGAATGCCCTCCAGCACTCAGAAATATGGGGCCCTGGGGCACTCTTTAACACAATTTGAAACCTCTTTGGTCTGTAAAAAAAAAACGTCGTTAAAGATCTTTCGGGGCCCCCGTGATGTTAAGGGCCCTGGGCACGAGCCTCGTGTGCCCTTATCGTAAACACGGAACTGCCCGTAAGGAATCCGAATGATTTTAACCATGTATTTCTGAGGCCATTAGGAGTAGAATATATTATAAGACCAAAGTCGAATTCAGTAATATAAAAATGGTTTAGTTGATTATTGTCCGTAAAACTTGAATAATTTTAGCTTTGCCTGTTGTGCCTTTTTGCGGCGCCTATTTCTGAACCTCTTAAATGGCCTCTCAGACCAAAAAAAGGTAAATAAATAAAAAAAAACTTTCGCTTCTCTACGAAAATTCTACCTTTTACTAAAATGGTGACGATATTTTTTCCAAAACAGGATGAGTTTAATGAGCTGTCACTTTGATGTCTGTTAAAAGCGTTTAGAACTTAGCAACATACGTAGCAAAGTCCCGATCAAAAGAGCTTAATGCACTTCACAATCTGGGGGCACGGCAGTGCCCCCGCCAAGTCGAGCAAAACAAAGGCACGCCGTACCATCTTTTCTCGAAGCCATTCACGTCATTTTCGACCCCCTGTAATTTATTTGCAGATGAAGCTAGAAGCTTGAATTTTCAGTAACCAAGAGGACACAATACACCTTAGGTATATTCCAAATTACAGTCAATTATAACTTATAGTTAAAGATTTAATGCAAGTCGAAGTTCCTTAATTTTGTCACTCACTCACTCACCGATCATAGAAATTCTAAGGTACTTCTAGCAGATTTACAATATTTATTAAAAATATGAAGATGTGTAATATTGATACGGTCACTAACACGGTCACAATAACATGTTGCTAGTTAACTAATTCGATGAACATTTATGAATGACAAAGGTGTTGGATACATGCTCACATGGATGGGTACTACTGAATAAATTAACCGTCACAATAACATGTTGTTAGTTCCGTGAACATTTATGAATGACAAAGGTGTGGGATAGATCCTTCCCTGGTTAGGTACTACTAAATAAATTAACCGACTTGGTTATAATATCTCACAACTTTTTGCGGTAGAAAAGATTGCGAGACATGGCATTTTTTTTATTATTATGTTATGTTTTTGATGGGATAAATAGTTTACATGAAAATTTATAGTATCCTCAAAACTAAGCCGGATTTGACTGCGGTTCATATGTCATTTTTTGCTCCTAATGACCTAAGAAATACGCGATTTAAGTCTTTTTGTTTCCTCGGAGGCCTTTTTAGGGTTCCGTAGCCAAAATGGCAAAAACGGAACCCTTATATATTCGTCATGTCTGTCTGTCTGTCTGTCCGTCCGTATGTCACAGGCATTTTATTCAAAAACTATAAGATTTATATTGACAAAATTTGGAGCATAGGTGTCATGTGTAAACCGCTACTTAGTTTGATAGTTAAATAAAAGATATATATATTTCTAGGGTGGGCACTCCATACATGTAAACAAAACTGAAAAAAAAAATCAGCAAATATCAATGTGTGGCACATATTTCGGTAGTTCTTTTAAAAACACTAAGGTTTCTGAATTTTTTTTTTATTTAGTGAATATTTTCTGAAATATTTGCTCCGAAAGTAGCAAAAATTGTGTCCATCCCCCTCTATTTTCTTAACGGTATGTTAAAAAAATGTGAAAAAATTTACAAATATAAAACCTAATAAATACTTCCAACGAAAATTATTTTCAACTCGATCGGACATACCGTTTTTAAGTTATTGCCATAAAACTGCGCTTCTCAGCAAAAGGACGTAAGTGCCTGGGAGATACGCTCTTTTGTTAGTGTTTTGTTTTTTCATATCGTATTTTTTTTAACTGTAGTGCATTTTTTGTATTAACGGCTGCGGAACCCTTCATGGGCGACTCCGACTCGCACTTGGCCGCTTTTATTTATTAAAGTAGTAGATAACTACAAGGTGGAAGTTACGGGTAACTTTGCGGAGGACTTATAGAGTTAACTGCTAGTTAGGTGAATCAACCTTTAGATTCACACTTTTGAAGTCTCTACCGTTACGAAAAACTTCACTGGAGTAACCATGAAATTGGGCTTCTAATATGATATTTGGCTGTATATTATTAGATTTAACAGACGGGACATTTAACGTTTTCGCGTACACCACAAATTTAAACAATTGAAACCGTTATTTTACATAGATTAAAAGCTGTGTGCAAAAATTGTGTGCGTCTAAAAGTTGATACACTCAGTTAAAAATACAATTATTTGACGACCGGTTTAGCTCAGTGGGAGTAACGTTCCCTGCGAAGCTGAAGGTCCTGGGTTCAAATCCCGGTAAGGCAAATATTCGTGTGATGAGCATAATTATTTGTTCCTGAGTCTTGAACGTATTCTATGTCTATATAAATGTAAGTAAATAACAAATAAATTATACTACGGGACAATTTTACACAACTTGAACTAGTCTCATAGTAAGTTGAACAAGGCTTGTGTTATGGGTACTAGGCGACGATATATTTAATAGGGACTTGCTCGATTTATGTAAAAATTGTCCCGTAATATTTATCGATTAATTATAGGGTGTAAGATGAAGCAAGCTGAATATCAAGAAAGCGGTGACCTTTCATTGTAGAAGTCTGTGAGAGACCTATGTTCTTATGTAGGAGTTCTGGTTAGCTCCGCAGTCCCTGTGCCTTGCGCACTGCGTCCCACCCTAACTCTTTGTGGACGCGAGTGCCATTCCCGTTTGTGGTTCGCCCCCAATTGAATCCGATCACCTAGTCTAGTCAGACCTTACGCAGTTGAAAGTCAGGTTCTAATCAAAGAATTATGGTGAAAAATTACAGGTTGAGCCTAAATAATCGTAGTAAGTTGGTCTCCTTAGAGCTCTATGTAAGAAAACTAAGGTTGGCAATTTGATAGAGTTACCACAGGAAAACGATATAACGAAGCCACATTGTGCCTTTGTTGCACAGAAAATGCAACGTTATTCCGAACAAATGCCGCAAATTACAGTACACTTACGGGCATAATTATAATCTATGTCTTCCATAAGGAGAGCACTCGTGATATTCGAAGAAATATTTATAAACGGTACTGACGGTGTCCTTCGTTCTTGGATGAGAAAGTCATAACTCTCTTTTTTGCTTCAGCTTTGTCGAATTAAAGTGTCCTATAGCCATTTTCGGATATTTGGCTGTCCTTATACCAGAATCGGTTGAGATTCCTCCAACATTTTTAATGCGATGTGGCCGCAAGGATACATATATATCTAACCTACTTACAAAAAAAATAAAAAATAATAATACATTTTTCGACTGGCCCTTCTTCTTTCGTGTCGAGGTTCCTCAAATAACGGCCCTTTAGGGCATATTGCCAATCATTCTACTCGTGTGCACTGTGGGTGGCGCTATACCCAAAGGACCATCAATGCTCTAAGAGTCTAGTATAATAATGCACTCAGGGTGCTGCAGCTGATGGGGCTTCCTCGCTACTGCAGCGCATCCGGCATCCGGCATCATGGCGGCGAGCGTGCCGGGTTTCCACGCCATCATGCGCAGCAGAACGCCCTCACTGATGTGTCAGGTGTATGCGCTAACAGCATGCTGAGCACATTGGCTGAACGGGTGAACAGCCCGATACTGAGACTGGACGATGGTACATGCGCCGGCGTGCATTTACGTCTAGTATCAATTTAATTTATTTCAGTTTCATTGAGGCTTTAAGAATATTAAATTGTTACCTACTAACAAATCTATGGATCGATGAAATATGAAATAAATTATATAATTAAGTTTCACTATCGAAAGTGTCCGTTTACTTATTTATTATGAAAATGTCTTCAATGTACAAGCATTTTTAATTAACCGACTAAAGGAGGAGGTTCTCAATTCAAATAAATGTTTTTTTTTTTTTTTTTTATGGATGATGTTCACCGATTACTCAAAGACTATTTGACCGATTTAAAAAAATTTTTTTGGTTTTATAGAAGGTACTTTCTAGTTGGTCCCATTTAATTTTGGTGAAGATCTGATGATGGAATCCATGAGCAATTGAAGGAACTCCTCAAATATTGTAGGCATACATATAGCGATTTTGGTATTATAAGAAACATAATAAGCATTTGCATTCAGGAAGTGTAAATTGGTGAAGTGGAACTGATGCAGAAGACCACAGAATGCCATCGGAACTCCTCAATGATAAATGATTTACGGGTGGTGACAAAATATCTTGATTAATTTAGCTAAGCAACTTCATAGTCACAAATTTAAATGTTCCTAATGAGAATGGTACTATCGAATTGATTTGATGATGGAGCCGGAAGGTAGGCACCAGATCTATGTAATAAAATAATGTATCCTAGCCGTGTTTGGGCTTGTTCAAATCGTCACGAGATACACTTTTAAGTAACAATTAACTAAAAAGTGTAAAATAAATAAACTTTTAAACAAAAAAATAAAACCGAATCCAAAAAAAAACTACAAAGTAAAAAATAACGCCATAATTCAGTTTCTTCAAATTACTTTCAAGTAATCGTTTGTATACTCAATCTATACAGTATATACAATTAATGTTTGAGTCGGTGCCATCGTGTCACAACTTACTAAAATCGTCAATTTTCAATATTTTACACATTCTTTATATGGCTCCGACGCCAAAATAAGATTAATTGTATATACTGTATAGATTGAGTATACAAACGGTTACTTGTAAGTAATTTGAAGAAACTGAATTATGGCGTTATTTTTTACTTTCTTTTGTGTCTTATACTCTGTTACAATAGTTTTTTTTTTAAATATATTCAATGTACAGAAATTTTATTTTTACAACTTTATAATAGTATAGATATTCTTTGAGTCAGTGGCCTTAAAATAGTCCGTAACAAGGTATCACTTATTTTTTTAAAGTAACTCAATGTACAAGACATTCCATTTTAATATGATAGATGTTAAAATTCCCAGACATTTTATTTCTACAACTTTAGTGTAAATGCCCAGCCCTTATGAGAGCACTCGTGATATTCGAAGAAATATTTGTAGTGTTCGTTTATCATTTCCACATGTGTGGTCCGAGAATTGGCTCAAGTTCGATCTATTGTGATATTTCCAACCATTCAGTATAGTCAGTTATTTACACGACATTCGAACATGAAATGTGCACCGACGACAAAAAAAAAAACATTAATAGTTTATACAAGGTGGCTGCTAGGAACTCAACACATTTTAACCGCCTTCCTTAGGTCATTTGGAGCAAAACCCCAGTCAAATGCGGCTTACTTTTGAAAATATTATAATTTTTCATGTAAACTATTTGTTATTATTACTAAAGTGCATTAAGCTTTTGATTGCGACATTGTTAAGTATGTTGCCAAGTTCCGCGTTGCTATTGACAATATTGACATACATCAAAGTAAAAGCTCACTAAAGTCATCTTTTTAGGAAAAAAAAACGTAACCAGTTTATTAAAAGGGATAATTTTCATAGAGAAGCGAAAGTTATACAACTTTTATGTACACAAATTGACAATACTAGTTTTTTTTAATTGTTTTTGCTAAATTTGACTTTGGTCATATTGTTTAATCCCTAATATATCCTCAGAAATGCGTGGTTAAAATCTTTTGGATTCCTCGCGGACATACTGTATATGTACCCCAGTAAAATGCGGCTTAGTTTTGAAGATATTATCAATTTTCATGTAAACTATTCGTTATTATTACTAAAGTGCATTAATTTCACGACATTGCTACGTATGTTGCTAAGTTTTGCGTCGCTATTAGCAGACATCATAGTGACAGCTACCACTCACTAAAGTCATCCTTTTTTGACAAAACAATCGTCACTATTTTATTAACCCACTTGTTACTACCGACCTTTATAACGCAGCCGAGTAAGCGTTAGATCTACCCTCAATATTTATGGGTTTGACGTTCTATAAACAAATATTGAGTTAAGTTTTTGTAATCGGAAACGGTTCTTCAGCAAATCTTATTGTTATTTGTCACAGTGTTACATGTGGTTTTAAGTTCAGACGTGTTTTAAAATTACCGAAGTGACTTTTTTGAAATATGGGTCCGCCTAAAGCAAAGGGGGTCTTGCCTTCCAAAAGGTATGTTTTTTAATTAAATTTGTTTGGTAGTATAGCCAAGCTATAGTGTTTTACAAAGGACTCTTATTATATCAAAATCGTACTATAAAATAGTTTCGAATATATGTTTGGCAGAAATTTTCACAATTGAAAACTTGTGGCGTTAAACCACCCAGTAGTAAAATTGACGTCTACTTAATATTACTCTTTTGCTTTAAGACCATTGATGAAAAAGGCTTCGAGCCTCACTGAAATAATTGATAAATTACACCAGTTACATTCTGCTGACGATTTGCCCAATGAAATCACAATTTTTCACTAAAATCCTAATACTGAAGTAACAGATGACAATTCAGGCGATTTAAAATTTCTAGCCAACCTAAGCAAATAGTCTGTAAATGGAATGGCAATAGCGTCGTAAGAGTCGCGTCCAATGTAGAAACAATTGAGCCACTTCTTAAATCTAAACGGTTTTTTCAACAACTGAAAAATTATGTGCTTATCGATCAACCTGCAAATCCTGCTATTATAAAAAATAATATAATGAAAACATGAGCGAAGTGGATCGATCGGGTCAAAACAACATTGGCTTATATATCGAACATATATCCGGGGGAAGAAATGGTATTTCTCATTATTTTGCCATGCTTTTGATATTTTGGATATGGCTACTCATAATGCCTGGCAGTTGTATAAACGAGATGGCGGGGAATAGGCACAACTACTAGCTTTTTGCAGAGTTATTGCAAGAGGACTGTTGGAGACCTAAGTATAAAAGAATTGAAAAGCAGGGGCCCTGTCGGATACCTCGCAATTGTCGAGAAACCTCTTGATACGGCCGCCTCACTAATTGTATTAAGTATCAATACACTCAAAGTCGTTGCACTATTTGTAAAAAAAAACAATTACATATGTCGTAAATGTTGTCTACATTTACACCCAAAAACGTGTTTTATGGCCTACCATACGCATACTAGTGTTTAATTAAGAGCCCATAATACAATTTTTAGCAATGTAGAACGTTTTTTTGTTTGATTCCAAAACATGATACCTATACTGGTTGGTAGCTAATACCGGGCGTTATAACGCCACTCGTTTTCCGGTTTTCCCTAGCATACAACTTAACTGTAGGACACAATATTTTAAAATCAGAGCAATCTGACACTTTAAAAAGTTTCAGTAACAAGTGGGTTAAAATGGATAATAAAGTTTCCCGGGTAAACAATATATTATTTTAAATAATTAGTCCGTCAGTTAGATTATCAATAAATATTGGACACATATTTTTTCTTTTGTCAATCAAACAAAAAAAGACAAAGATAAAGCGCGTCAAAGTTTAGGAGTGAGGTCGCATGACGTCACGCCATGCGAAAAACGGTCGCGGTGACGTCACGGGGAACTTTAACGGGCTATATCTTCATATTTTTTGTTTAATTGATAAAAGAAAAACTACGTGTCCAATATTTTCTGATAATCTAAACGAGGGACGAATTATATTTTTGAGGACAAGCCTATTGTCATAGAAAGACAAAAATTACCGATACAAAAATCGTCAAAACTAGACTTTGTTTTTTTTTTGCTGAATTTGACTTGGTTTGATACTAGTAATGACCTCCAGGAATGCGTGGTTTATTTTTTTTGGCTACCTTGGGGGTACCGTGTATTGTTTAGATTGGGTTGAAGAAAAGGTTATTTGTAAAACTTAATATTACACATTATAGTAAGCAAGTCAAGACCAAACGCGGGTAGATCAAAAACTCCCGCGCCAAGAAGATGTTGATGTTGATATACTCCAGTTCCTTTGAAACTATGGGCGTAACGCGACGCCTAAAACGTCAAGGAATTACCAACGAAAGGTAA
This sequence comes from Hedya salicella, assembly GCA_905404275.2. NCBI lineage: Eukaryota > Metazoa > Arthropoda > Insecta > Lepidoptera > Tortricidae > Hedya > Hedya salicella. The sequence goes on along the minus strand of FR990112.1, from coordinate 15,170,652 downwards.
TTAAAAAATACTTTATTATGTGAATCATGAAAATTATACTGAACAGATATTTTTGTTTCTTTGGAACATTAACAAGCATTAACTATAATTTCGACTGTAAAGACATATTTTTTTATGTATTTTTCCATTTTATTTAATAACTTCTGTAAGCATATGACATTGTGAAATATGTCCTAGTGGGGTGAATCGAGGCAAGATAATTGCCGACGACCAATTCTATAATTTACAAAAATAATTGTCTCAATTTCAATGACCAATCGAGACGGCATACCAAAAGATCGTATCTGTTTTAGATAAATCATTCGACGCCAAGATAAAGTAATTAACGACAGCATAGAAAAAAGTATAGCAGAACCGTGAAACTAAGTCTACAGGAAAGCTTCTAATTCAATGAAAGTGAGTCTATTATCGTTTGAATTGGGGTTACATTGACCAGTTTGTCTATACGGTGGTTTGCGTTCCGGTTCTGACTATCGGGGCGCATCTATACGTTTAAGTCAAACGATGGTCATCGATCAGTCGGAGTCGATAAGTTATTGATCTCAGACGGTATTTAGTGTGTAATTCGCAAGCTTATTAGCATTTTTTATGGTTGACGGCCGTTTTGACGGGTGGTTTATTTTGTAAACGATATCCTAGTAATTATTTCTTGTTAAGTCCCAATTGGGGTGAAAAGGAAAATTTGGTAAAGTTTATGTTTATGTATGGTACAAAAATGTTTAGTACATATACACAGTAGGTATATGCATGTATTAAATAGTTTTTGTTTGTAAGAACAACAGTACAAAGATGGAAAAATAATAGATGTGTATAAAGGCGACCGTATCCTTAAAGGATCTCTTCCAGTTAACAATTGAGGAAATGAGATGGAACAATAAATATCTAAGAAGTTTAATGTATGGTTTTTCTCTTTTTCAATGAGTTATTTGTTACTCTGAGTCTGTATTGGCTAAACAACAAGCCATCAAACACTGATGCACCTGACTATTTAATACATATTTAATACTTCACGTCTTATGTTATCAGGCTCTATGACATGAGTCTATTAGTGGCAAAACCCCTTCCAGTTATTAAAAATACTTCTAAAAACAATTGCCATCATCATGAAAAAGCAGTCCATGAACATAATATAGATATGCCGTTTCTTCTCAATCAGGAAAAAGCCAATAAAATCAGCAGCTACTAACCATCAAATTGCGAGCGAGACAATCATTGATTTCGCATTGATCAAGCGGCCATTAAAGCCCGTCGGTGCGCAGGCGCCGGTTGAATAGGTGATAAAATTATTAATTATAATTATTAAAGCTGAAGTGTAAGACTTGATTAATGGATCCACGATAACGCAGCGAGTTAACTCACGCAAGTTTGATGGTGTTGTTCGGAAAAGAGCCAGCCTACGCTGATTCGGAAGATTGTGGAACAGGAATAGTCACTTTAGATGGCGTGATTGGTTTCATATCAAGTAAGTGGTGCAATAATAAACTGTGAATTATATTATAGTTGCAATATGTTCTTCGGTACATAAACTTTAAATTATCCCGCAAGTGAATCTTGGATTTTCATAGGTATTATCGTAATCTCATTCCAATAACTATCTATTTCGACTTAATTCATGAAAAGGATACTCCACAAGTTCCCTTTTTTTAAATAACAATTTCATTGTCAATATCTGTAGAAGTGCTAGAACTACTCAAAACTTCTAACTAAATGACTATAATTGACTATTTATAAATATGTTCATATAAAAAGTCGTTGAATCATTCTCGAATAAAGCAATCCCCGAGTCGGAAGAAGATAATAGTGTTAATTTCGTAAACGGCAGCGTTGTTTAATGGCCACAAAGGGTTCTGTGAACGCGTCTTTTTAACGTTTCCTCAACACTGCTTTCTATGGACGATATGCTGTAATCCTCTGCTAACACATGTCGGGACTTGTTAGTGGAACTGAGCTTTTAAAGGGGATTTTTTCTTTTTGGCCCATCAAAATGCACCTTGCTTATCGATGTATAAGGTAGATTTAAAAGTTTATGTACAGATGATATAACTGTTTGGAGATGTTTCTTCGTCGTTGATGGTAGTGAATTAGCCAATGATGTGGATTTTCGTATTGTTCAGAAAACGATAGTCACTTATTTTAGTGAAGGTATGCACATTACGAGTGGTAGATGCAATCGATCTTATAAGTTGCTTAAGTACCAGTTTAAATGCGTATGGTTTGATTTTTCTACATTACAACATACACTATCCAAAGTTATGGACATGCGTGTATACATCGGTATATTACTGTAACTGCAATATTATATTGCTACAACAGGCCATTCTAAAAAAACATAAAATGGCGTAAACAATGGTCTGCCAAAACGCCTCTAAATTTTAAAGTCATTCTAGTTTACGGTATGCTTTACTGGTCTAATTATTGCGTTTTTTTCATCATAGTCATCTTATGTTATTTAATAGTGAAGCACGCAGTATGGAAGTGTGGTTGTTGTGTATATTTAACGACACTAGGCTCATTCAGTTTATGACTTCCGAATTGTTTCGCTAGGGCTCATCTGCGGTACTTAAAAAATAAAACCATAGATTGGTTTGTTATGGGATGCTGTTATGTTACCAAAATCATCTGGAATGAGTCACTCTACTATAACTACGTCGAGTTTGCCATATGCTGGATGTTATGCATAGAAAGATTTGACTAAAACCTATATTAATTTATTCTATAGATCTGAATTGCTTTCATATGAAACACTCAAAAATATTTTTTAAGAAGTGAGGTTGGGAATACGATTGTCATATTATATTATTTAATTTAGTATTTACGTTTGAAAGAAAATACCGAGAAAAAGGTTTTTTTTATGTAAGGTTTTTCTCTAATATATTAGATGATGCAGTAGAATAAGCTCCCCCTGAGGTGTTCCCACATCGCTATAACATAAGATTCTTTAAGAAGTAAGTTAACAGGGCATTCAAAGGTTAAAACCGTAGAGACGACTCCTCCGGTGTTACAGATATCCATAGGCAACGATGACCAGTTTCCGTCAGGTGGCTCGTCTGCCCGTTTACCACTTTTAACAAAAAAAATTACCATGAGTGTCGAATGTCTTTAGTGATATGAAGTTAACGTCAAAGGTTGACTATATGAAATTATCATATCACTAAAGACAAAATTGATTTAATTGAAATTGATTGCAAAAAAATATGTAACGACCCATGTCAATCCGCATTATAATCCATGCAATCATCAATTTAAAGACAACCGTTACAGACAAATAAATCATAAACTAAATTATACACTAACCTTTGCCAGTCTCGATATCTCGATATCAGAATAAAGAAGATTCGATACGGCATCAATAAAGTCACATAATTTTCGTACCATGCTGCGCTTCGAAACATTACTTTGGCATAATTACCCATCTTGGCATTTAAGTTCATGTAAACCCTCCCAGTTAAAACAGGTACAGTTCAATAGGAAAGTCACGGGTACTTAGGTCTTTTTATACGATAAAAGGCAGTGTAAATCTTGTAATAACAATAAAAGTCAGCAACGCCGATGTAAGTTCAATATTTCGCAAACTATGGGTTCTTAGACAGACTTATGCTAATCTGGAAGGCAAGAGGTGCACTTATTAGTTAAAATATTGAACGAGATTAAGGCTAAACTCGCTCTAACTAAGCTCTTTTCAAGTTTTTTTGACGTGGTTTTATACGCAATGACATTTTTAAACTACCGTAATAACCGGGTGACTCCGAATCACCCGGTGGTCAAAATAACCCCGTGGCTGTACTTGAGCAGAAAATTAACGCAGCCTCATCACGTCAAAACTATGTAACAAATGAAACACGTGTGACGTTTGACAAAACAGAAGCAATACTTTATAGCTGAATACAAAATCAACACTTACTTTAATTTGCGAGACACCATTAAGAACGTTTTGCGAAGACGTCAGAAAATGCCGTTGAACTCAGCGTGTGTCAGGTTGACAGGTCCGCCAACACTTCTTGATTAATTTGACACATTTCTATTTTTTACGAAGTCGTTAATGTTCGGATGTAGGTATTTGGAGAAAACGTATTTTAGGTGTCGTTTACATTCGCGTTTGATTTTGTCATTAATACATTTTGGCGTTGATTTATGCGTTTAGTTTATTGTTTTAAATGTTTCCGGTCAGTTTTATTTGGAACTATACTTTTTTTCTGATGTAGTAACAATCAATGGTAACTCCAGCTCCTATTCTATCTGAATATTTTTTTACATAAATGCAACTTTATAAAAGTACTAGAAGGCTTTATACTTATAAAGGCCATCAGGGCACGTTAACAAGACTGAGTCTAAGTCTCCACTTTTGGGAAGAAATGTTGAAAAAGAACTCAACAGTCAGAACCTACTAAAAGGAGCCTGCAACTTCGTCAGCGGAGGAAAAAAAATCATAACCTCTTCTTATCTTCAGCGTAGTCGAGTAAAAAGTATCCTATAACCAATGCCCAGCTACTCGTGTACCAAAAAAATATTGAAATATGTTTCCTTGTTTGGCGTGATGAACCTACGATAAGAAATGTAGACAATTTTTTTTTATTCAGAAAACACACCTATAATTAATATATTTTTAAATATCTTCAATGCACACCTATTTCATTTTTACAACTTTCTAATCTGTACCATTATAAAGGTGTAAAAATAAAATATCGGTATATTGAAGATATTTTCAAAAAAAATATTGTAACGGACTAAATGTAAAAATATTTTTGGATTTTTCGTAAGTTTGTGTGTGTCGTTGTGTGGCTTCATCACGCCAAATCGGGTAAACGGATTTCAACTTTTTCTCGAATACGAGTTGCTGGGTATCTCCAGATGGTTATAGTATACATTTTACCCAACTACGCTGAATAAAAAAATAGAGGAATTATGACTTTTCTCCTCCGCGAACGTAGGTGTGCCGTTTTAGTAGTAGGCAGAGTATATATAGTTAAATGCCCATGTTCTCCCACACTACGGCCTATACAACAAACAATCGATAAAGGCAATCTAGAAGCAATTTTCGCACGCCTCATTGCTGGATGCTTACTACAATAGTCTGGGACACAGATCGGTGACTCTTCCTTATGGGCATGCAAATTGATGACATTGAGACTTGGGCGGTCGCAATCTTATCAGACTATAGGTGCAACTTCGTTCGCGGAGGAGAGAAAGTCATAATCCCTCTATTTTTCTTCACCGTAGTCAGGTAAAAATTATCCTATAACCATCTGGAGATACCCAAGCTACCTGTGTACCTAAAATTATTTAAATCGGTTTACCCGATTTTGCACGGTTCATTTTTATAACTTTATAATAGTATAGAAGTATATAGCCTAACATATGCCCTATATATACTTAGTTACAGATCTTGCAAGGAAGATTAAATTATTACCACTTGCCGAAGAACGTTTGAGTTGGATTGGTAGATTGCTATACCACGTCACTTTGATGGCAAATAATAATATAATATTTTCTTCTGTTTCCGCGATTATTACTCATTGTAATAAATCAATTTAAGGGATTATATCGCGTATATATGGATAATATCTCATTTTAATTCCCGACGTTTTGGAAGCTTTTCAGCTTTCCATGGTCACGGGTGGTAAATAATAATATGGCACCATGGCTAGTGACGATGCAGTCAGTCAGAAGGTGGTCGTAGGAACTCTGTAAAAAAATATCTCATATTACCGAATTTGGGATTGCCTAGAATCGTATCGGTGAGTAGTTGATGGACGTTCAAAGAAAAGTACAATCAAAAATAAAAGCTTGCCAGAAAATTTAACTTTTGACAGAAAATTATTTTTATGTGCCTATGGGAAGCATAAGACAAGTTTTTATTTTCAACTGTAGTTGTCGTTGAAAATCCACCTACTCACCACGACGAATCTAAAGAGCCCAAATACGGTAGGATTGCGTTATTTATTATCGGGGTTAACCCCATTAACACGGAAGAAATATGCGATATACAAATATCACAAATAAGAGGTAGACAGAAATAGCTAGAAATAGCTTTCGCATTCATAATCGGTATTAGTATGGATACTTTTCTCGTTACAAAAATATTACGTACTGAACAAAATAACCATTTTTTAAAGCAGAAGGTCACAGTAAATAATCACTTTCTACATCTATTCTCGACAAGGACATAGACAGTTAGAGCCAATGTTGTATATAATTTAAAACAAGTTTGAGATTATGTAGCGTAATAGTGGTAGCTAGCAAGTGTGACTTAAAAGTCTGAACCATACGTAATGGAGCAACGCCTACGAAGTTCAAGTTTAACCCAAATTCGTGAACAAACATTCTTTGTGACGAATTCGTTCTTCTCCGCATTTTATAACGTGACGGATTGGCGTAGAGTAAGTGCGGCTGAATTGGAACAAAAACTCTAAGATTAATATTCAATGTATTCATATATATTTTTGTATTCTGAGATATTTATAGGAAAATAATTATAGCAACATCATCATACATAATTAACGTCCAAAGCTTTATTGCACGAACGGCCTTTTTACCCGACTGCGTGACGCAAAGGAGTGGTAATGTGTTTATCAGTCTATGTATGTATGTATGTTTGTATGTATGTATGTATGTTTATTCCTATGTGGCACTCTAGAGACCAAACGAGTGGACCGATTTTGATGATTCTTACGTCAATCGATTTGTCTTAACTGTTCGAATGTCACTAAATACGTGAAAATGATGAAAATTCAAAATGGCGATAATGAGACGACATATTGTAAATTGACGTACTATATCAAGTGGGGTATCAATGAATAGGGACTTAAAAATCATTATTAAATTTCTTTTATCATTTTTAATTTGGAATTACCAGTTAGGAACTATAACGATTTAAAGTTGGTTAACAAGCCGTTCTCACTAAATTTTTATTTAATTGCATTGTAATAAATATGTGCAGGCTTCTCAATAACCCCTCACTAAAGATTGCGAAATTGTCTGACTTGTATAGTTTTAACTAAAAAGTATAAAATAAAAAAATATAATTAAAAAAACAAAACCCGACTGCGTAAAAAACTAAAAAGAAAAAAACAAGTCCAATGCCCTAGAAATTTGTTAAGTTATAATGGAAATCTTTCATGATTCATGATCGATACTCACAATATAACAAATAATAAATTCTAATATGGAACATGGCGATTTTGAACAGTCGGGACCTATAAGAAATCTTTTTACGCAGTTTTTTACGCAGTCGGATTTTTTGTTTTTTTTTTAAATTATTATTTTTATTTACTATTCTTGAGTATACATACTATATATTATTCACTAATTATCACAATACAACAAATCGGTGCTTAATTGCGTATAACGCACCCTCGTAGAAGGTCCAGAAAAAAATATATGGGACAATCTTACAAATCTTACACAAATTGACCTCGTCCCGAAGTAAGCAAAGCTTGTACTATGGTTACTACGAGAATTAAATAAAAATAAAATGCGTAATGTTATCGAAAATATCGGTATCTCTCACTTAATAAAAAACAACATTTTAGGTCAAGCAAGTTTCAAGTGAAAACCGAACTTTGTTTAGTTAGTGATCGTGCTATTTTGAGCTTAAACGATCCTATCCTGAGCATCATCATCAATTTCTGCTAATAGCAGTTCACAGCTCACCAAGAGCATAAAACTGTATAAAAGTTGCAAATGCATGCCAGCTAGCGCAGCACGCGACTGAAATTTCCTAGCGACGATATTGGGCTTACAACTTTGATATTTTTAAGGCTGGAGTGAATAGACATCTTTTGGGAAAGCATGCTGCATCGTAGTATTTCTCACTTGCCAACAAATTTTCTGTACTATTATAAAGTTTTAAAAAAGGAATGTATGTACATCGAAGATATTTAAAAAAAAAAATTGTTACGGAGTATTTGAAGGTCACTAAATCGTTTTTTTTTTACTTTTTTTGTATGGGTCGTTGCGTCTTTATCACGCCTAATCGGCTAAACGGGCTTCAACTACGGGTAGCTGGGTATGCACAGATGGTTATTGGATACTTTTAACCCGACTACGCTGAAAAAAATAGAGGTAAATGACTTCTTCTCCTCGCGAACAAAGTTGCAGGCACCACACCTTCTAGTGTTATACATAAAATAATCTGGACCCAGGTCTCTTTTACGCAATTTCTCCCAGCAAACCACAAATTGTGAGTCTACTTTTTCTTTAGCTAACCCAACGGCTCCCCATTCTCCCCTAGTGCATAATGCATGCGCCAGACCTCCTGGCCGCGTAACTGGCGCGACTAATCCATTGTGGCACGTGCCGGCTGCAGTGTCATCGATCTTAACACGTCTTGTATGACTTGTATGAGGATGACATTTTTTTAAAACGGTTAAGTAATGGGGGAAAGTCGGTAGTCTGTATTTACAAACGGCTGCGATATCAATGGGTTGCCTGTTTCTTATGCGACTTATACATAAACAGTAGATGTTTAAGTACTATAATCATCATATCTCAGCTAAAAAACGGCCACTCTAAGGATTTCAGTCCATGCTGTCCCTAATAGAAGTAATAGCGCCTGACTTGGCAGATATATGGTGAGTTTCCTGATCTGATGAAACATAGCAAAATAACTCCTTTATTTAAATCCGGTAGTACCTCTGACCCCACTAACTTTAGACCAATATCTGTACTACCTACATTTAGTAAAATTTTTTAAAAGCTAATTCTATATCAATTGTTAAAACATTTTAATTTGAATAATTTGATGCATAGTAAGCAATTCGGTTTTACGCGGGGTCGCTCGACGTCCAACGCCGGAGTTGAACTCGTAAAACACATTTTCGATGCCTGGGAGGAATCGCGAGATGCTTTAGGCATCTTCTGTGATTTATCTAAGGCCTTCAATTGCGTTAATCATGAGACACTGATCAGGAAGCTTCACCACTACGCAGTTAAAGGATCAGCATTAAATTTATTAGAGTGTTATTTAAATGGTAGAATACAAATGGTTGACGTGAATGGAAAGCGTTCACCGGGGTCATTAGTCTCTATGGGTGTGCCGCAGGGATCAATATTGGGACCTTTCCTGTTCCTTATCTATATAAACGACTTGCCACACCTCGTAAAGACCCACCATGAGATAGTTTTGTTTGCAGATGATACGTCTCTAATTTTCAAAGTCGTACAAAATCAACGATCCTACAATGACGTAAACAATGCTATCTGTGAAGTAGTAAATTGGTTTAATGTAAATAATTTATTGTTGAATGAGAAAAAGACTAAATGTGTTAAGTTTGTCACGAGTAACGTAAAACACGAGCAAGCAAGCGTTATGGTTAAAGGTGAGGAACTGGAACTAGTTAATAGTACAGTCTTTCTCGGTATAACATTAGATTCTAAGCTCCAATGGGGTCCCCATATTGCTAATCTCTCGAATAGACTGAGTTCTGCAGCTTTTGCAGTAAGTAAAATTCGTCAATTAACAGACGTGATAACGGCTCGATTAGTGTATTTCAGTTATTTTCACAGTATTATGTCGTATGGCATCTTACTATGGGGCAGTGCTTCCGACATTAATACTATATTTGTTCTGCAGAAGCGGACTGTTCGTGCGATATATAAAATGAACTATAGAGACTCGCTTAGAGATAAGTTTAAGGACATTAGTATAATGACAGTGCATTGTCAATACATTTATGAGAATATTATGTATGTACATAAAAATATTACCGAATTTAAGAAGAACTGTGATATACATAATATTAATACTAGAAATAAGCATAAGCTCGCAGTACCTGCTACTAGGCTCCATAAAATAAGGAGATCATTCATGGGTAACTGTGTGAGATTTTATAATAAACTTCCTAGCAGCATAACTGAGTTGTGTAAGTTCAAAAATATTGTGAAACGAAAATTATTTTCTAAAGCTTATTATAGCACACAAGACTACATGAATGATGAAGCCGCGTGGGATTAATGTAAATTATAGCGTCATGTAGGTATATGAATAATTATTTTAACGAATACCTAAGGTATTATTATTATTTTAATCTTAATTGTTTTATATACTCTGACATTTAGAATTTTATCCTAGACACATTCTAGATTATTTATTTTTCATTGACAATCCTTTTGGGATTTATCTTATTGATTATTTTAATTTTAAAAATGATGATTTTATCAATAATATTATATTTACGTTAAATGATCTGATTAGGTTTTTCTGGGTTTCCCTAATCCTTGCAGCAAATGTTGGATCATATTGTATTTCTCCCAGCAAACATTCACTCTCATGTAACTGACTTACTTACTGCCTACTTGAATAAAGAATATTTTGATTTGATTTGATTTGATTTCTTTTAATGTAATGGGTGGCAAACGGGCAGATGAGCCACCTGATGGATAATGGTCATTGTCGCCCATGAACATGTGCAATACCGGGGGAATCACCCATACATTGCTAACCTTTGAGTATCCTGTTAACTCGCTTTTATGTTATAGCGCTCTGGAAACACCTTAGGGGGAAGGTCATTCCACAACTTGCAAGTAAATACGTGGTAAAAATGAGCGTGATGCCCGTTTATTTTTGGGATGCCAAGCATCCAGATAGTGGGGATGTACTTTGTTTCTGAGGCGGGAGGTGCGATGATAGAAACGTAAAGGTGTCACTCAAAAAGTTCTTCAGAATATTCCCCATAGTATAAACGGTAGAACAAACATACAGAGCCAACATCTCTCCGGAAGCTAAGTGGTTCCAGGCCGTCTGTCAGTCCATTCGATAAAGTCCACTATAAAGATCTCCAAAACTGTAATGGTTTGTTGACGAGTAATACCTCTATTATGATGGGTATAAACTGTGGACAAGCTGAAGATTCCCGTTGAAAACAAAGAATAAGAATAGCTAAATGGACTCGGGCGTACAAAAAGCTTCGTACCAGGTGGTAAAAAAATGTCGAGGAAAACACACCTACACACCTTTTCTATGCGACCTCTGGGCCATATACCTCGTGGCATAGTGTTATCGGCCACGAGTACCACATCGCCAGGTTGGAAGTTAGGTGGATCGTCAGCTCGTATGCGAATTAATAAAAAGGGACGATATTCTATTATCCATTTGTTCCACAATCTATCGGCTAGTTGTTGAACTTCTTGCAAAGTGTTTTGATGAGTGCGTTTGTCAGTGAAGCTGCTGAATGTATGTATGTATGTATGTAAACACTTTATTGTACATAGTAACCAGATACAAAAGCAATAAACTTCAAAGATATAAGTACAAAGGCGAACTTCCCTATTAGGGATCTCTTCCAGTTAACCTTTGAGCAAGTGAGTGAAGATATAAGGAAGATAGACAAACTAACACCCTGTACAAATTATATGTATATGAATAAAAAATATAAATAAATAGATATATATCTACATAATATATAACAAAATAAAATATAACAATAATATTTAATAAATATAAATAATATTCAACCATTTTACAAATCACTGGAAAGCCATAACTTATTCAATTTACTCTTGAAAGATGCCACAGACTGCGACTGTCTGAAAGATAACGGCAGCTCGTTCCACAACTTAACCGCTGTGCTGTGCTGCTGCAGCTGTGCGCGATAATTTGAAACATGATCATATTTCCGCAGACCAAATAGTACCTGATACAGACATTTTGTAAACGCTCAAGCCTATCAAGCAGCTCTTCTCTGAGATCCAGAAACGCAATGTCACCGTAATCTAAGAGAGGTAGTAAGAGAGATCGAGCCAGAGCGAGCTTGGTAGGAATGGCATCATACCGTTAGACCGTTGTGTCAAAAAATGGTTAGGTGTTAAAACCTCTTCTAAATGGACTCGGGCGTACAAAAAGCTTCGTACCACCTTAAAAAAATGCCGAGGAAAACATGATTTTTATTATTGCTCTCGTACCCTATATGTTTATGGTCTTGTACGTCTAATGGAAAAAACAGAACCTTTATAGGATCACTTTGTTGTATTTTTGTCTGGAACACATGGGAGGTATCAAACTGAAATGAATGTCAAATACCTACTCAATTCTGCAGTCACGTTGAAGATGTAAAAAAATCAAACTTCAGAAACAACGCAATCAAAAGAGTTTCCATACAAGCTCCCGAAAACTAAAAACCTATTACCGGGTACTTCTAGTTGGCCTTAAAACTTGAAATTTGGAATAAAAGTAGCTCTTACAGCACAAAACTAATCTGAAAATCTTAAATTTGTATGTCTGTCTATATTAGTAACCAATAATAAATGACCCTACACTACTTACATTTTGCTTAGAAGCAGCTTAATGTTGCTGCTTGGATGCATACTTTGTAAAAAAATCAAAGTTCTACCTATACAGATTCAGAGTTAGAATAGAACCCTGTAACAGGATTTCTTTGGTTACGGAGCCGTAAAAATTGAGTGGAGTTTAATCATAGATCGAGAAACATTACTAATAATTGATAGACTCAGGCGTTACTTTGCGGAATTCTATACCTACTAGATTAATGGATTATAGTTCCTTTGCTGCATGCGTATTTTTTTGTGGAAACTGCATGAAAATATGCGCATGTGAGCACAATTGATTGTCACATCTAACCAAGACACAATTTCGCGGAACAGCAAAGGAACTATAATCCATTAAACATTACTAAATATTACTATCATTTTGATAATACTAATAACCCGTATCGACCTATACCATTTTCTTGTTACGCGGGTAATCCAAATTTAATACCAATTTAGAGGCATCATGACGAGATCGGTAGGTCATCGATGTCACCATCTGAGCGACGCGGGTAATAGGCGTGAAGACGCCTGAAATAAATATCCGTTGGATCCATCACACACACGCACACCTTGAGCTATGCATGTGCGGGAACGTATTAAGATTATACAGTTATGCAAACGTTTTATTTTATATTCCTACTATAAGATGCCCAAACTTCGTTCGTGGAGGAGAAAAAGTCATAACCCTTTCTTTCAGCGTAAGTAACCATCCTCGAATATGTCCAACTATACTTGTATTAACACTGCACATTATTATCATCATCAATGAACAGTCAAAAGACGTCCACTTCGGAACATAGGCCCACCCCAAAGTACGCCACCATGACCAGCCCTGTACCGCCCGTATTCCGCGGACTCCAGCGATCTTCACCAGATCATCAGTTCACCTTATAGACGCCCTACCGGCGCTGCGTCTTCTAGTTCGCCACTCAAGAACTCTTCAGCCCCAACGACTGTCGGTCAGACAGACACACAGCTACATAGGGACACAGAAAAAAAAAACAGTAATTTTCTGTCGACATAATTATCTAAAACGGATAAAAGCTTCTTTCTTTATTAGTTACTATTATCTGGCATAAACTTATTTGTCATAATCATCATCTGGCATAATGCATTTTCTGTTAAATACATTGGGTTAGCTTAGCTTTGTTTTATGACAAACCTGAAAGGTTAACGTATTTAGAAAAAAAAGCATTATGCCAAATGATGATTAAGACAAAAAGTTTATGCCAGATGAGGGTAAATCTTTCTTTAGAGCACCTGTTTTGGCCTATTAACTCCAGTAATATTGCGCGTTGCCGCCTCCTGTTTATCGCGACGGACTTAGAGCGTCGATCATTCCAATCTGCTACGTCACTATTGAAAGATCTACCAATCGCAATAATTACATAGGTTAGCGACAATCGCACAATGCGACTGTCGCAACACGGGCGCGACGCACCGGGTCACCGCCCACCAAACTGGGCCACAGTATTCACACTACGATTCGATTGACGCGTTCGAAATTTGAATTTCGATTCCATTCATAAATTGTACGCGTGTGGCCAGTGCGGAGAATGTGTTTTTGTTTAGAATTTGATATTGAGTGAAGAATCAAGCCAATTGTATACTTCTCACACTACAATAGGTTCTACTACACATGAACTTATTGTGTTTAGACTACTTTTATTGATTACTGTTAACAAATATAAGGTACTGGAAGGTAATTAGGTTCCCCGAATTTCGATTCGCTCTATATAATGATTACTTTGAAATAGCTATTTTTTGACGTCGGCCAATATTGCTTCTGAAAAATTTTAACATACGTAGAAATTAAATACATGTGCTTATGCGTCATATTTTGTATGACAATTTAAACAATGGTAGCGATGTACATGTTCATTTATAATTAACGATTAACGTTTTTGTTTTCGGGAAAGTGTGATACCATTGCAAATGGTATTTTAGCTGAAACTCATCGATGTTTATTTACTTTGGTTACTTGCAATTATTTCTGTGAGAAGGACTTTTTAAGCAAAATCGGTTCCATTTATTTGAATTGGCTTTATTGCGCAATGCACTTGACCTTCGATAAAAAACAATTTAAGAAAGTTCAATTAATAAGTAATATTTGAGTTATCATTTATTTACTGAATTGGTGGTAGCTTTTAATTATCATTTTGTACGCATTTCTTAAAAACCAAGATGGTAATACACTGTTGTGAGTACAATTTTCAGATGGGCCTTATTATTCTTCGAGCCTTATTAGTGTTATTATCAGTGATGGTCAATTTGGTAGCATTTTTCGTGCAGGGATATCGCTATAGATGTGAAGATACCAATTTAAACGATTAAACATACTTAATATTGTCGAGAGTAACTCTAGTCCATCATTTCGGTTGAAATTTGCCACACCTATGGCACTCTATCATGATCACTACTTATTTCATTTACTAGTGCTAAAATATTTAGTACAGTAAAAAACTTCCTAAAAATATATTTAGATACTCAACGAATTAATTGATAGATTCAGGCGTTACTTTGCGGAATTCCATACTAGATCAATGGATTATAGTTTCTTTGCTGTTCCGCGAACTAGTGTCTTTGTTAGATGTGACAATCAATTGTGCTCACATGCGCATATTTTCATGCAGTTTCCATAACAAAAAAAAAAAAAAATACGTATGCAAATACAACAAACCAACACCAAACAGTATAATCCTCGACACATGTTTCGCCTCTCTACGAGGCATCATCAGGAGATGCAGGAGATGTTGACGGTCCGGCGTCCACCCTAGAAATGAGTTGTCCAAAACGGTCGGCCCTATTTATACCCTGAATAGGATTTCTAGAAAGAGATGGAAAAACACGTAACAAAGGTGATGACGTAACATTAAGTTGTTCATTAATGATCAAACCTCTATTGCTGTACCTGACTATCTCCAACTGTTCAAGAAGGTAAGACGTAATCCTTTTCCGCAAACATGTAAGGTGTTAAAAGAATGATTGTCTGACAAAGAATGGCTGTTTTCTAATAAATGTTTTGCGAAATTGGATTTTTCCTGGTGGTTATGTCTATAAGAAGAGACATGTTCTTTATACCTAGTGTTAAAACTACGACCCGTTTGTCAACTCAACGAATTATCATTGTTCAATATTGCATTCATACAAACTTTCCTCGTTGTGGCTTCACTCTGGAAAAATCCGCCTTTTATTTTTACCTCAATTTCATATAAACTTTAATATTTTTGTTGTTTTTTTTACGAAAATCTCGATGCTTTACCATCACGATCTTCGTGGTTTTTAAAGTGAATTCCTTGACTTAGAAACTTTATTCTTAAAATACAAAGATCTGAAAAACCAAAAATTAAAAAAAAAACTATTTTTGAAAACACAATAGAAAATTGTTTTGATTACTTTCATGAAATATAAGTCTACTTAATAATGTAAATAGAAGCAAGTTTACACTAGCTTAAAGTACAAGATGTACGAGTTACTGTTATTACGACTATTAACATAGCAATATCCTCACACTATATTATTGTGGTCAGATATAGGCAATAAGTTTCAGCCTGGACGTTTAATTATATAACGCCATCTGTTGAGGATGTAATGGAAGGCTAAGCCACAGTTAAAGTATTCTAGTCAGTATCCTGACTTAACTGCTCTGTATGAAGCTTCTTCCTCAGCGGCCATCAGTTCTACGAACAATTTTGACCCGCCCATCGCTAACGTTTAGCAATTTTGAACGTTGTCGATGACCTTGGTTCTTCTGCGGAAATCCTCAATTCGGATCACGCAAGAAGACTCGCTCGCTCCAGCTCGCTTTCCTACGTATGACATTTAATTAGTCAAAATACTGGTTTCAAGTACTGTGACTCTGGGTTTACTATTACATTCATTGATCTAGCGGAATCCGTATTAATATACAGCAATAGCGTAAGATAATCGAGGTAATTACACCACTCGTGTAGTAAATAAATACCTAACTAGATAGTTTGTTATATCAGCTGCTTATAATTTCCATTAAGTACCTACTCTAACGTCCTTTTAATTAAAAAGTGATAAACAAATATGCAGGCCCAAAGAAAGTACTCTCACCTAAAAGGCCGGTAACGCACTTGAGACTCCTCTGGTGTTGCAGGTGTCTATGGGCAATGGTAATCTTACTTACTTAGCTTACCACCAGGCAATCCATCTGCTCGTTTGCCCCCTTTAACATAAAAAATAATTAAAATAGCTATTTTCCACATTAGAATTGATTATTTGTTTTATGTGTGTATCGATCATGAATCATTTCCATTATAACTTGACAAATTTCTAGGGTACCGGACTTGTTTTTTTCTTTTTAGTTTTTTAATTATTATTTTTATTTTATACTTTTCAGTTAAAATAATAAGTCTGTAAATTTTGCAATCTTAATCGTGGGGGTTCTTAAGAAGCTTGCACAGATTTATTACAATTAAATGAAAATTTTGTGAGAACTGCTTGCTAACCAACTTTAAATCGTTTAGTTCCTAACTGGTCCATCAAAATTAAAAATGATAAAAGAAAAAATGGTGCCTGCGTTTTTCGTTGAATCGCTAAACCGATTCTTTGGGCGAAAAAACTGCCAGCTCTCCTCTGCGGCCCCAAAGACCCAGGGTCCCGACGCCAAAATTTTGGCCGGGGCAAGCAATTAACCAAGCATCTTTTACGTCCTCTGAGAATCTTCTCTCCTCTTAAATAAATAAGTAATTTGTATTTACTAAAAAAAAAAGAAACTTTTATACCTATCAAATACACGCGCTCACAAATAATCACAAGAATTAAACTCTAACACGTGCTCATCTGTAATTAGTCGTGTAATCCTCTTAGCGGTATAATCAGATTGTGAGAAACTGTGACAGATTGGTGACAGTTCGACTTTGTCAATGGCTGATGTTAATGAAAAACCCTTTTGTTCTTAATAATAAGTTGAAGCGATGTATTATGTTCATAGACATTAGACAAAGTTACTGTACTTTTATATGCCTATTCCGATTTATTTATATTACATTTGTGGTCACTCACGTCGTAATGTAGTACTAAGTGCGAGAAGGGCAGCGTCAGGATCCACTCATGTCTCGTGACTGCGGTCCTTAGAATGGACCAAAACATATCGAGCAACAAATATGTCTGAGCCTGATAGTTTTCTAGTTAAAATATTCTTAAATTATACACCTCGAAACTTTAAAGTCTTCTTTATTCCTTCTGGTTTGCGTTTGACTTCAAAGTCACAATTTTGGGCACAAATACACTTTTAGTCCATAAGTGTATTTGTTCTTTACAGACGTCAGAGTATTGCAGATAGTTGGCTCCATCGTATTAGTACCTCCTAAATAGTAGTTCTTAGCCACATTTGTCATCAGAGCTTATGTGTTTTTTTATTTTATTTATAATTTAGCCTGTTGTTTCCAGAACACACTTGATATCACCATGTAGTTAACAACTCTCTAGTATAACAACTTTAAAGTATTCCTCTTTAAAGTACAAAGTAAACGAAACATCAGAGATATGATAACTCGCGCTCGTCGCTTGCACTCATTCTCGAGTTACACAAGCGGACACAAAGACAAGTCGTTTGTCGGTCGAGCAATTTTTTTTTCCAAATTATATATTATTGGAATAGAGCCTTAAAAGATGGCGCTGATTGACCTGGGACCGATTATTTTGCATCACGCGCAGTTATTTAACGCTGATCTAATAGATGGCGCTCGTGTCGCCTGGAGTCGGTGCATCGATTCGTCGCAACTTCATGTGGCAACAACTTCACTCGAATGAGGGGCTGACGGCTCCCTCCGATCGCCTGGACACGCACTTTTGGCTCGACACTTGGTGCGGTGCGGTTGCTTTAACGTCTATAGCTCTGTAGTCGCTTTTTCTTGTTCGGGATTATAAGCTGTACTTGTATTTTTGATTTGCAAATTAAATAACTTGTAGTTTGTGCATCTTTTTTTTTGAATTCTCGCGTCTTTGCTAACAATATTTTTTTTTATTTCCAGAAACACACTAATGATATCACTATTAATACTTAAAAACTCTTATTTATTCTTTCTTGCTACAGTAAAAAAATCAATTTGAGATACTCGCGCTCGTCGCTTGGATTCGTTCTCGAGTTACAGAAGCGACACCACGACACAGTAAACTTCCGTCTGTGAACTTTGCTCATACGTTGACTTATATCAGAGGCCATAATTACGCTTACCATCGGTTAACTATCCATTTCTCAGATCTTAGATATTTATTGGCATTGTATTTCAGTTTTCAAGAACAAATATGTTTTCAGAATAATCCTGCGGGCCTACGATAGCCGAAATCATGACGAAATAAGTATATTCTTATGATAAAGCATCTTTCACTCGCTGTCACATACTTATTTATTTATTTATTTAATCTTTGTTGGACAACAAATAAAGGTACAATTGGCGAACTTATTAGCCTTAAGGCATTCTCTACCAGTCAACCATCGGGCCAAACAGAAACGTTCAGTTGGTGCAGGATCGTGGCAATCGATATATTAGAAGAGAAAATAATAGACACAAATCAATATTTTAAAATGATAAATGTATATTTTCAATAATATAATACGTACACAAATACTTGTGAGGGTCAATGGCTTGTACAGGATTTTTGGCCAAGGTAGGTTTTTTCTGTGTCTATGTAGAGCCATGGTCGTTCAGGGCTTCAGGATAGGCGGTTTCTTTGTGCCTGTATGTAACCATGGTCGTACAGGGTAGGCAGTGCCTTTGTGCCTAAATGGACCGCACGCCACTAGTGAGGGCTGCTGTGTTCTATATCTATTGCGCTATAAGCATAACTAGCATAGATCCGCTGATCTCTTTTTGTTTCCAAATTACCACAATACATCTTAGTTAACCTATAAGTATGCAACTATTTTAGGGTCTTCCGTGCCCCATCTCATTTTGAATTTGGCATGTAAAAGGCCAGTTTATTCTTAAGGGGCTAGCCGAAAAATTTCGGTAATTTTCACTGTTTTTAAAGTAATATAAAATTATTCCTCTTGCATGGTATTTGGCCTATACTTTTTTTCAACTGGAATGTTATAATACTTTATAAATCAAGAGAAAAAAAAAGATTCGTAAAGTCCTTTTTCTATCTTAAATTAATTCCCTCGTCAAGCGACGGTTAGACATGGGACTAAAACCAATAAGTGAGTAATGATGTTCACTTTAAAATTGTCAACTAGTTTTTCAATAGGTTCTTTAGTTTTTAATATAAGTAGCAATAACTGTTTATCTTGGTTTCAGTGATTGTGAAGATAATCTGAAACAGTATATTGGTAACAACGGTGGTTGTCAATTGTCAACACGATATATTCGACACAGAAAAGTAAAGAGCTACGGATCGAAGCTCATTCGCGTATGGTTGCCCCTAAAGTACAATAAAATCAAGGATCTTGCGCACTCTCTCATTTTAAATTCGGCATGTAGGTAAAAGGCGAGTTTATTCTTAAAGACAATAAAATTAACATCTGAGATAACTCGCGCTCGTCGCTTGCACTCGGTCTCGAGTTACAACTTACACAAGCGACACCAAGACACAGTAAACTAGATAAGCGCCTGTCGTACTTGTTCCGTATGTGAACTATGCTTATACGTTGACGTTTGTGTAAATTCATGTGTTGAAGTATGAAAAATTTTATTTAAACTACGGCCATAGTATAGTTAGGTTAAATTGTAAAGTGATATTAAAATCAACTTTTTTTATAACGGTGTTTTATGAAATGATCATCAAGTAAGATACAATTAGTAATTTTTAATTCAATCAACCTTTAAAAGAAGTAATTTTTTGTTTAGTTTCAAGACGTTAGTAACTTCTTTATTTGAATTTCAATAATACAAAAGCATATAAAAACAGTAATGGATAAGATTATTAAAAAAAAATATAAAACTACTCTACGGATCTACCTACATAAGTATATACAAATAAAAAAAAACCCTAAATCCCTTTCGCTGGGGAGTGTGCCCAGAAGGCTGGCCGCATTGCCACGCTGGATGGCAATGCTGATTCGCTGGGCGAAATAGTGGCCAGCCCTCTGGTCACGTGTTTCGTCTATAAGGCGCGTCGACAGTTCCTTGAAAAGTCGACGCGCGCTAGGCCCCCATGGCCCCAGAGTTTCTACCCCAAACGCCGTAAAGAAGTAACTGCTGCCGATTGCAGCATAGTTACGGCGTTTGAGGCTCTCAGCAGACGAAGCCGCCGCACCTGAATCATTTTTGGTGCCTGGAATATGGGACGGTGCCAGGGTGTCCACGCATGTAGCGTCCCATACCAACGGCCGACCCATACTCCAGGGTACCAAAGTCATCCCGTCTGGCCTTTTGCCGTCATCTCTAGCCAGACCGCTGGGCTCTAGAACTGCGGGAACCTTGACGCTGGCAAAGGCCCTACGGATGACGTCATTGATGCTAGCGTGGCGGGGGATTCTGCCTGCAACCCGGTGGCATGACACGCCGTGGTGGCCTAGGTTATCGACCAAAGCTCCGCAGCGACAGCGGTGGGGCTCGTTTGTTGGTGCCCCAATCCCTAAACAAGTGGCAAATCGGAAACTATTATTGTCTATCAATGTGCCTATTGTAGCTGAAGGTAGGGTTTGCAACCACAGACCTGACTCCCATTCCGCGGTGGCAAGGAGACGAGCTCGGTCTACCGGACTGCATGCTGTTTCTAAAAGATTGTTTTTTATGAACCGGCAGAGAGGCTCGTCCCATTGCCTCTGCGAGCACGGGTTAGCAGGTGTGTCCGAGACGGGGCATGTTAATGACCAAACATTTTTGGCTTGGGTGCAGTGCGCAGCCTCTAGGGCCCCAACAGAGCTAATATTTTCCCAATGAGGTTGTGGCCATGTGTACCGAAGCCAAAAACGCAGGTAGTGCCACGCAGTGAAAGAAGAAGTTAAAAATAGACTTACAAGATTTAAAGTACCTACCTACGATTGACCTTTATGATGGAATTAAATATGACTAATTTTTATTTTTCGTAATAGTAAGGTTAAATTGTGGAGTGATATTAAAACCAACTTTTTTATAACGGTGTTTTATGAAATGATCATCAAGTAAGATACAATTAGTCATTTTTAATTGAATCAACCGTTAAAAGAAGTTAAACATAGACTTACAAGATTTAAAGTACCTACCTACGATTCACCTTTATGATGGAATTAAATATGACTTATTTTTATTTTTCGTAATTGTAGCAGATTCGAAATTACCTCATTGTACATCCTTACAAATAATAAGTATAGTGTGTTTGTTGGTTTGTTATTTTATTTTTCTTTCACATGACAACGGACCGACTGATTGACGTTCTCTTTCGCATACAGATATCTATTACATAAAAGCTGGAGCCTCGTAGAGAGCATGAGTACTCACTCGATTTTGGTTTCATACTAAATTTTGATCGTCATTGCGAATAGCCTACTACTCAGTAGGCTATTCGCAATGACGATCAAAATTTAGTATGAAACCAAAATCGAAATCATTCAAAAAGATTTGGACCTCCCATACTACGATAAAATTCAAGTTTTGTATGGAGAAGTCGATATATTTTTCGTTTTCGAAATTGGTAAGTAAGAAGCCTCGGAAGTAACATTTTGTATCACATTTTAGAAGTCACCTTGTCTAATTATCACTACAGAACAAAGCGGGGCTTAATCGCGTATAAATATGATT
This sequence comes from Hedya salicella, assembly GCA_905404275.2. Lineage (NCBI taxonomy): Eukaryota > Metazoa > Arthropoda > Insecta > Lepidoptera > Tortricidae > Hedya > Hedya salicella. Next base: position 15,148,696 of record FR990112.1, on the reverse strand, counting down.
TATTTAATTACCTTTCGTTGGTAACTTCGACGTTTCGGACGTCGCGTTACGTCCATGGTCTCGAAGGAACTGATGAAAGGTAATTAAGTAAATCATATTTATACACGATTAAGCCCCGTTTTGTTATGTTGTGATAATGAGTGAAGATCGTGTTAGTTTAAATCAATACCGTGCATAATGTTATCAAGTTCATTATTACTAACCTGTTACTCGCTATTTTGTTTCCTTATTCAACGTCTGCTTTGCTGACGATACGTAAACAATCTAATTCAGTACCTATGTCCGACAACGTCATATTGACTACACCTTAAATGACAAATCTTATCGCAGCATCTTACAGTCAAAATTTAAACATTTTCAACGTCCGCAAGACGGCTAAATACGTCTTATTGTATAAGAAAGCACTAGGGCGGCAAAGCAAACATTTCCGCATTGATACGCTCGGATGTACTGAGACTAAACAGAATGCAGCGCTTGTAAACAACGCCTGTAAATCCTGCGTTTATTGTGACCACGTTTACCTCACTTACGTTTTACAAATCCATACCAATATTATAAACGCGAAAGTATGTCTGTCTGTCTGTCTGTCTGTTACCTCTTCACGCTTAAATCGCTGAACCGATTTGAATGAAATTTGGTATGGAGATAGTTTGAGTCCCGGCCTTCCCCGGGACTCAAACTAAATAGGCTACTTTTTATCCCGGAAAAATACCCTTATCCGCGATAAACGAATTTAAGGCGGACGAAGTCGCGGGCAGAAGCTAGTGTTACATAATTGTACTCTATAATATTTTGAAAGTTGTAAAAATGTAATGAATGTACATTGAAGATTTAAAAAATTCATATGGACTATTTGAAGGTGACTAATTTGACTTTGTATGTGTCGTTGAGACTTCATAACGTTAAAAGCTATAACGGCTGACCTTTTTGGTACAAGGATAGCTGGTCATCCACAAATGGTTATTCGACACTTTTATCTGACTACGCCGAAGTAAAAAAGGGATTATGACTTTTTTTCTCCTCCGCGAACGAATTTGCTGGCACCTTCTAGTTTCATATTAAAATAATGAAGTTGTATGCTATATAATAAAAGTTTCCTTGGCATCCGAAACACAACAAACACACATTTTATAAATATTTTGGGTTATCCGACCTGTAACATGAACTGCCTTCTTACCTTGTAGTTAAACAAAGAAAGGGTGAAGCATAAAATAGGCCATTAATGAAATAGTATAAACTAACAGTAGGCGGTAAAGTAAACCATTACATGGTTCATTCACGTGTGGCGATGCGGTGAGGTCACCAGTGGTTTCTTTTGCATTATAATTCCGTACTCATCTATAATATTATAAAGTTGTAAAAATGAAAAGTCTGTACATTGAAGATATTTTCAAAAAATTGATTGTTACGGACTATTTGGAGGTCACTAAAACGAAAAAATTTTTTTTTGGATTTTATGTATGTTTGTATATGTCGTTGTGGCTTCATCACGCAAAATCGGCTAAACTGATTTCAACAATTATTGGTACACGGGTAGCTGGGTATCTCCAGATGGTTATAGGACGTGGGCATCTTCTAGTGTATTAATACACTAGAAAATGCCCGCAACTTCATTCGCGGAGGAGAAAAAGTCATAACCCCTCGTTTTTTCTTCAGCGTAGTCGGGTAAAAAGTATCCTTCAACCATCTAAAGATACCCGGCTACCCGTGTGGCAAAAATAGTTGAAATCGGTTTAGCCGATTTTGCGTGGTGAAGCCACAACAACACATACAAACATACAAAAAATCCAAAAAAAATATTTTTCGTTTTAGTGACCTCCAAATAGTCCGTAACAACCATTTTGTTGAAAATATCTTCAATGTACAGATATTTCATTTTTACAACTTATAATGAATAATGTCATAGATTGCAGATAATTGATACATGAGTATCAGACGACGAGAAATGTGACCTGGGCTTAAAGGGAAAATGATTAAAAAAGTTAGGAATGATCCGTTATGGTTGAGGCAAAAATAATCTTAGGAAATATATTTTCTTTGACTTTATTCTAGTCCGATTCAAACTATACTAATTTTATCTTTCCCCGCAACTTTAACAGCTCACCAGTCCACCTTGAAGGGGCCTATTCTCGCTGCGTTTTGCGGTACCTACGTGGTCGCAATTAACTCGGCCATCAGAACTACTACAGTACGATCCAAACGAACGTTCCGGTGAGGCCATAAATCATTAGGCCGGCCCCGCCCCTTTTACTACCTGCTTGTAGGGATGCGTGTCGCAACCTTCGCAGATTATCGATGGTGTTACATATTTATAATAATAATTAGTTATGTTAGCTTTGAACTTATTGTTAGGAAAAAAAAAACACAAATACAGATTATAGTAAATTTATTATATTAAAGCGAAATAAATGTGATATGTGTCTGTTGATATATTTTTGTAAATCGGCTAATACTAGGTCTTCTGCATGTTTTACACACTTTGTTCAGTTTTCTCGGGTAACATTGTCGACGGCTTGATGGAACAAAATCACTACATCTGCTAAATTGAAAGTCTTGTTTTTTGCTGCGACCTCTCCTTTAATTTGGGCCCAGATGAGCTCAATAGGGTTGTATTGACAGTGATAAGGAGGCAAACGTATCACTTCATGTCCTAATTCGCTTGCTAACTGGTCCAATGCATATACTTTCGCCGGGTTACTTGCTAACTGGTCCAATGCATATACTTTCGCTGGGCTTTGACTTTTCGAATCAATTCCTCTATAATGTCCGTCTTACCAAAGGGATTTTTTTTTTCGAAGCCATTCTTGAATATCCGCCTACTTGGTTGTACGGTTCAGATTTTTTCCAGTTGCACTGAGTGGTAACTTGCATTGTCGACGATAATTACGGATGGTTCATCAAGAACTTTCAAAAAGTTTTCGAATCACTCCATATATAATCACCATTCATGTCCGGATGGTAGTCCTCGTTCTTCGATTTCACGGCTCTGAATAATAATTTCGCCTCAGGCACAAAACCAGTGCTTGCAGATCCAGCATGGCAAAGAATAAGTCTGGCTCCCTTTCCTGTTTTTTGGTTTCGGAATCCCCCAAGATTATTTTCGTAGTGCCACATACGTTTCCTTGAGTGGTTTTGGTTAACCCAAGTCTCGTCGAGGTAAAATCACGGTCGAGAATCGTTACCTCTAATCAAGTGCTCCATTTTTCTCAAAAAATCCATCCTGGCACACACAATATCACTCCTTTCCATCAAATATTTGCATCCGTCGTCGCTCTTTTGGTATTTGTAGCCTATTTTCTTTAAAATCCTCTTCATGGATGTTTTTCCGCATTTAACCTCAGGTATGGATTCCTTAAATTTCGTCAGTATTTTTTCAACGGTCGGATACTCTCCATTATCATAATGTGATGAAACGATGCGTTTCAGCACATCGACGTCGAAGTCGTCCAGGTTAGTCACAGGTGCCGGGACCGTTAACGTCTTCCTTGGCGTAGAAACTTCCTGTAAAACTTCTTTCTTGATTTTTGCGATGGTCCTCACTGTTACTCCAGAAATAAACGCCGTAATTTCTTGAGCTTTATTCAATCAAATCAAATCAAATCACATGTTGTGCATAAGGCACCGAGTCTGCGTGTTAATATCACCCTTCAACTTCAATAGCTTCAGGTTAGAAAATAAGGTCTCCATTGCTCTACTGATAGGCAAGTAATGATGTTTTATCCGAGCAACATTTTATTTTATAATATACAAATACCACGATAGCATTTTACTTATTACTGTTTAGAAATTAACATTGACCTATGATATATACTTAATAGATAACTAATTATCATGCATATCATGCTATAACAATTAGTTATCTATTAATTACTCATTTAATAGCTCACATTAAATAATTAGGTCATTCCTTAATTACCGTAATTCTAAAATAATACTTAAACCTGTACTGTATGTATAATACTGTATCGTCGAGCAAGCGTAATTCATCGACAAGCAATATCGACTTTAGCGACATCCTTGCTGACAACTCGGTTTATTACCCCACCGGAACGTTCGTTTGGACCGCACTATAGCACTGTAAAATGCCACTCTTTGTCGCTTGATAAAGATTGTCTGTCTCTTTCCGTTCGATACAGTGCAAGAAAGAAGGGTGCTGCTATGTCGCGCGACAAGCAAATTCATAGAGAATAGGGAATATGCATGAATTTTTATTTTTGCTTTATTAAAAGCTCATTTATGCAACAAACAGTAGACAAAAATAATTTTCGAATAGCTGTAAAAAGCCAAGATAAAAGCCATCAAACATTTCATTCTATGTCTTTCTTGCAAAACAGAATTTAATATGGAGTTTATATGGCCGGAGTGCACTGTGACGTAACAGTGCTTATCGGACCTCTCTGTCTAATTACTAATTTAAAATGCCTATATTATGCTTCTTGACCGATTTCAATTTTAATTTCACATTTTGAAATAGTTTTTGCGGTATTTTGATATTTAGTTAAGAAAAGCGATAAAAAAAATTCATGCAGTTCTACTTCTACGATCAGTCTTCGTGCAGTTTTGTTATTTTACCCACCTGACCCGTATGTTAATAATTCTTCATGCAGATAATAAGTGATTTATTTATAAAATATACAAGCCCGGAGGCAAAGTTACTTACACGGCTCATTCATAATAATCATAATGTTCACGTGTGGCGACGCGGCGTGACCCCAACACCACGTGGTTACATTTGCATTCAAATGTCATTCTTACTGGTAGCCGCATATTCAATTCAATGCACAGTCAACTGCTGAGCAAAGTGGTCCTCTAGCCTGATACAACACACATTTTATATTAATTCTAGGAATAACTTTTTTCCCTATCAAGGACCGTAGAGTAAAATCAATCTTAAAGTGAACGCCTCTCCACTAACTGACCTATTAAACATGCATCCAACTTTAGGGTAAAATGAGTGGAGCGACGTTCATTTTCCGATTTTTACGTACACATTAAAATCGAGTTTTGAACTCTCATAAAATTCAATAAGGTCCGAAATGCAAAAATGCTAAAATCACAGTTACTAAGACGTTATGCGAAAGGCGGACAAACAGACTAAATCACCAACAAATGTTCTTCAGTGATAATGGTTAAGAGAAATCCTTTGGGTCGCGTGTCGGAAATGTTCCTCGGTTCTGTACATCCACAAACATCCCTACAAACATTTCAATACATGAATTTTCTCAGTACTTGTCTCAGTACAGTCAAAAAGAAACATTTAAATAGCACGATTTGAAAAGGAAAGCGGGGAAAATATTTCATAAAACAAATGAAAGCGATTTCAGTTGATCGCTTTGGAAATGTTTAGAGCGGTCAATATAAGTAATTGCGAATATTTAATGGCAATTTTAAAGTTTTCGAAATGATTGAGCAAAAGTTTGGTTTGGGTAACATTGCATTGGAAGAGTCGCCTCAATATTTTTTTTTGCATAAAAATAGTTTTAGCCTTATAAAACTTTTTGGCCTATAGTCGTGTTCTGAATCCAACGTTCCCTGGCCGTTTGATATTTATTATGATTGGAAAGCATAAAGTGAACGATTCAATCAATGTCAATAAAATCGCACCTGTAGATTCAATATGATTGCGCAATAATAATTTGATAATGACAGATGGTTTAGATGACACTGCGTACTTTACCATTTTCCAAAGACTCCGTAGCGCCTATAAAAGGAATATTATTTTCCTGGTTGCTCTTAACCTAGTTAGTTCAGTTCGGCGTTTAAGCAAACCCACAGACAAATAAGAAGCAGTAAACACACTTAAGAATTCACACAGATAAACAAAATTCCCAATTGATACAATTCCATTAGCTAAACAGTTGAAAAAATACAATCTATCATCATAGTTAATTAAACGAAAGAATTCCGAAGTTTACGTTACAGACGCGCTCAAATTCTCCTCTTATAAGGAAGTCGTTTATATCTTCCTGCCGAATTCTTTTATTTTTATTACATAAACAATATGCTTGTGTCCGTCTGGCTGGTTCGTCATTTGATCTTAATAACTGCGCAAACAAGGCAAGTGTGCTCAGGAATTAGTTTGTGCAGCTATTGTAGTCAAGTTACGGGTTCTTTCTTACGTGTTATTTTATGATTGATGTAATATGGTAAATAGATACTCAAATGCTCTGTCTTACGGGGCGAGCGGATTACGATCGTTCTCTTCTGTATTCTGTATACCGGCACCTAATTTTAGCATGATGTTAAGGTATGATCTCTGGTCCCTAAAACTGCCAAGAGACAATTTCAGTTATGACGTCATCAAAATAGTTTTTATTGAGTCAGTATCATTGCTTTCAACCCCCGACTTAAAAATAATGTATCGCCTTTATTTTTTAATAACGTAAAAAAAGAAAAAATACTTCTCCGATATTTTTTATTAATTTACATGACGAACTAATTATTAAAATTTAGCCATCATTATTCATTTCAGTGAACGCGTTCACGACTCATCTGACTTCACATTAACTGTGAAGTCAACGAAATGGCACTGTAATAAAGAAGCAGTCGACCCATTATGAATATACTACTGTTTAAAAGTAATTAAGTGTTAACGAGAAGAATAATGAAGGATCTTTACTATCTGGAATAACAGCATCATAAATGTCCACAGTGGCGCCAAAAAATATTGAGTAAGCTTGAGCTAGGCGTACTTTTTTTTAAGAACAGTAAAAATAGAAATCAAAAGGCACGAGGTCACCGAAGGGAATAAAGGGGGGGGGGGTTTAAAAATGTAAGGAAACGTCACAAAAAATCTACATTAGGAGTCCATCAGTAAACATAGCATCTGAACTGTGTTAAAACGTTGGATAGTAAAGGTAAAACAATGGGATACTTTTTAGCCGACTATAGTAAATAAAAAAGGGGGTTTATGACTTTTTCTCCTCCCGCCTTCTATATTATTATAAAGTTCTACTACATATAATTGTATCTATACTATTATAAAGTTATATGATTGGTTTGTTTTATTTAAAAGGTGACATGTTTGTGTTCTTAGCTGGCTATGATGGTCCTGCCGTTTGAAGATTATTAGCATGCGTGTGCTAACCAAAAACTACTATTGTATATTAGGTGGTAACTCAGGGCACACTTTTGCAAGATATTGTAAGTTTCTCACCTTTTATAAACCTTTTAATTTTTTCATGGCGTTGATATCGTGCCATTATATTAAGCTGAGGATTTGCAATGGGTATCTGTATTAATAACACAAATCACTTTCTGTTGTAATTAATTTTCAACACGAACACTTTTTTTTTACCCGACTGCCGAAGAAAAGGAGGGTTATGTTTTACAAATAATAATATTCTTCTTTCAAGCAACGCATGGGGAGTCCGTCAACTGTCAAAATTAGTCTAGTGCGGCGAGACATCAATGTATGAAATAATGTTGTTCCGTATTCTCTGAAAATTTTCTTCGTCTAATTAGTATATACTTATAAATAACGACATCATATTTTTCGCTAGCATACCTGTTCATGTCCCGAGTTAGCACATCATCATCATCGTCAGCGTATATATACGTCTCCTGCGGAGCACAAGCTGCCTCTAAAAGATGAGAGGAAATCGGCTGTAGTCTTCACCCCGGAATTTCATCACAGAAGTATGCAGGCTTCCTCGCGGTGTTTTTCTTCACCGAAAAGCTACCGGTAAATATCAAATGGAAGTCTTACATAAATTCTCAGAAATTCGAACCCACGACCTCCTGTTTGAAAATCGCACGCTTGAATCATTCGGCTTGCGGAGCACACGTAGGCATTAATTATTAGCTATTCTCTGAAGGTGTTGATTTTTGTATCCTTTCAACAATTATTCCAGTTTTGATCTGGAAATACGAGTAGTAGTCATATTAAAATATATATTAAGGTGCGTTGCAGTCAGGACTTGTAACCGGTTACAAATAAAGCGGTATTTATTTAGGTTAAACCGTTTAATTATTTCGGTTACTTTCGAATGAATCGATTTGAGAACGTTACCCACTAAGGGAGCGTTTTCTAAACAATGAATTGATTGTTTTTCCCTGTTTGCGCTTTGAGATATTAACCGGTTAATCAGAGCGGTTTTTTGCGAGCGTAACCTTTATTTATTTATTTTATTTATTTATTTATTCATTTATTCCAGATAACAATGATCCATAAAATGTGTTAGTAAACTCAACCTATGAGTAAGATTCTCAAAGTGTGGCTGTAACCGGTACGGAAAATAAACCGGTTTTCAAGCCCTGGTTGTGGTAAGACAGAAATAGGGCGACGTTCGAAAGGTGAAAATTTTAACGCCTTTAAGAGCATTTCGGTAAAGTTTAAATCTTTCCCATAATTCCTTCTTACCCCAATGCACCTTATCAATTGTTTTTTTACGAATTGAGAGCCACCAGAAGTTTTTATTAAAGTATAAACGTGTGCTAGCGAATTTTATATCTACATACAAAATTTTAAGCAATCAAAATGCATAATAACCGCAATTCCAAGTCATCCTCATAAGCTAGAGCAGTCGTTTACCCCGTGGTCTATTTTTTAGAGTTATCTAAGTTTATCTTCACTATCAGGAGATAGTACAAGATACAGTCCCTCGACTATTGTTTGCAACCGTTGCATTGAGCAATATTTGCATTAGTTGCATGTTTTTTTCTACTTATTGAGTAATTTCTTACACTGTTAAGAAAACCAAATTGAAGACTACCAGTTTTTTATCATGCGACAGATTTGCAAATTTTGCTTAATGTTTTAATTAGTTTAGATAGAAAAGCTCATGGATTAGTTACAGTATATATGTATTCTTCTAAAGTTTAAAATAACTAATTCTTATGAACATTTTGACTTAAGTATTGGTTTAAAATAATCTGACCCACATTGTTTGATGTCAATTATTTATTTAAGCTTCTTTCATTCACATTGCGTTAATTGCGTTGTACCTTGCCGTCTGTGTGATTTTAAATAGTCAAATTAAATTGATGTCTAACTTGGTACTAAATTATACAACATCATAAGTATGATCAACATCTGGTACAAAAATAAATTATGGCCGTCTATTACTGTATGAAAAGATCAAGCAACTCATCATATTATTCAATGTGATATTAATGACGACGATTTTGATTCGCTGAATTAAAATTGTGGTCTTATTGAAATAAAACAATTTAACGGATTATATCGCGTATATTATCTCATTTTAGTTCCCGACGTTTCGGAAGCTTTCCAGCTTTCCATGGTCACGGGAGGACTGAGAAAAGATGTATTTTCCTCTGTCAAAGTTACAATTTGTGCAAACTACCCTTTTTTTTTTTTTGAAAAAACACAAATAAAGGTGTACATACATGCCAGATGGGCCTAAGCTGTAAAGACAGTTACACATGTGCCAGAAGGGCTTAATTATTTTATTCTAATAATTTACCAAGCAGCATTTCACAAATGAGGCGTACTGAGGAGAAAAGAAACGCTGCAAAGAAAAACTCCCAGGCTACCTCATTACTAATTATAATATTTTAAAAACAGAGACTATTAAACTACTTTAAACAGATAAGATATTTTACACCGTTCGCAAATTAAGGTTTTGCAGTCCTGTGTCTCGCTTGTTCCTTGATGAGATGTATTACAGGATCCCAAGCAGGTGGTAGTGACAATCCATCTTCTCTATTGAAATTAGGATGCTTTTTAATCTCAATAAAATGAGATAATATACGCGATATAATCCGTTAAATTGTTTTATTTCAATGAGTAATAATCGCGGAAACAGAAGAAAATATTATTGTGGTCTTAATTAAGATATATATTGTATATTGAAGCTAATGACTTTTTTGCGGCCTAAAGGTGCGTCCACACTTGTGTCATTTGCTCATATCCGATCACCGTGGCGTGGCAAGACTGCGTATGGCGCTGCTTGGACGCTCACTGTCGGCGCGGCGATCATGCCTCGCTCGTACGATCTAAGTGTGTGATACGCGTAGCAACATGGATTTCGAGCGATCGGATCAGCGCAACGTCCAAACGCGTGATTGTGACACGCGATCATGCCACGGGACGAAGATCTGATCGGGCAAATGATACAAATGTGGACGCACCTTAAAGACTTGCTCCTTCTTTAATCGTTATAGTGTAAGTATGGTTACAAGAGCCTGCAGTGACCCACTGCAGGACAAAGGCTTTTTTCTCATTATTTTTCGTGTCCCGGTCTTGGGCAAATCCCTCACACGTTCTTCTAGAATTAACCAAGTTCGTCACGCCATCTTCGTCAAGGTCTATCGCGACTTAAGCCCACAAGCCACTCGGCAGTCCGGTAGTGGATGTTTTATAGCTGATGATAACGATGTGAGCTTTCAAATGATTGCAAATAATCGCCATTAGTAATTTGTAGAGGCCTCCAAACTTCCAAGGTTTTATCCGTAGAAAAATTCATAACACGTGCGAATGAGCGGCTGAAACGGATTGGCGCCGCACCCGTCTATATATTTTTTTAAATTAAATATCAATAAAGGAAGTAGTTTTGAAGTCGCAAGTGAAGGACAAACAAGTGGAAAGAAGAGGAAGTTAATAGTGAAGTAGTGGAAGTGAACTAAAGAGTGTCAGTGACTCATGCTATACACGGTGCGAATTCTAGTGTCGGTGCCGGGACGCGTTTAACAGTGAATCCCTGCTACTGTTAGTCGTAAATAAACTAACGTGGAAATGTCAAGGTGTTTAACTCTTTCCTATAACCCCACGCTCGTAACTTTGGTAAAGAACAAAACAATATCAATAAATACGTAAAACGTAGTACTCGTAATTTATGTTGTTGTATTGTAGGTTGGCTATTCCTGCAATAGTTGTGAAACAATTACTAAAACTCTTACATCTTACGCACATACTTATGCAGCTTATGGATTGAGCTGTTAACAGTAGCTTTATTTAATTTGCGGCGATAAAATACTGAGTAAAACTGAACATGTTACAGTATGGTGAGTAAAATAGATGGAATAGCGAGAGAAAAAGACGGATAGTACGGTGTTTGAGATAAACAACTTTTAAACCGACACGTTTTTATATCCTACTAGCAGTTGCTCGCGACTTCGTCTGCATAGAGATGGAATTTATAGCCTAGGAAGGAAATCAAAAAATATGAAAATATTTACTAATATCTTACTAAAAAATATTAGCGCTAAAGTAAAAAGCCATGTAAAGTGCAGTAATGTAGCCCGGAGAACGGATGGCCGTTGGGGCAGTAAAGTCCTGGAGTGGCGACCACGCATAGGAAAGCGCAGCGTAGGACCGGCTCCGACTAGGTGGACGGACAACCTCGTAAGGGAGTCGGTGGATGCGATCTGTTCAGGATGGTGAGCTATAGGGGGCGGCCTATGTTCAGCAGTGAACGTCCGTGGCTGATTGATACAGATAGAAAGTAAAACGCAAAGGCGAAAATAGTATCATGAATAACTGGCAATTCATTAGCTAGTCAATCGTACTCATTTGACTCGTTAAACTTTGATACTCAATTGCTACGATTCTGTCACAAAATGTCGAAGAAAGTTGCTAAAGGTTCTTTAATTCTTGCAGCCTCTTTTAAGCTGGCTAAATAAGGAAAGTAAACCGAAACATAAATCATTGATCACACGTTTTGGACGCGTGCGCAGAACAGACATTGCAATAAAGTAATAGATCAGCTTCGCTATATTCTGCATAGAATCCCTTCAAAATAAATCTAAGAATAAAAACAGCTTACGTGTCGTTGAGAATCATATAAACATACGACTATATGCAATCCAACGGCAGTTAGCACGTAGTGTCATAAAACCATCAAGGCGCCTCTATAACTGCCTTTTGAATGCATGCCATTAAAAACCATGGATTTATTATTTAAATGATTAACAATATGGGCAATTTGCAAACTCACACGTTGCTGTAGTAGAATACTAAGTTAATTTCTATCAATTTGTATGGCTATGAAGATATAAAGATGCAAGTGGCTTGATGAAGTGCTGGCGCCACGATAAATGCAACCATGAGTGCAATAGTAATTGATTTATTGTATTGGCGATAGTAGAACGTGGAACTGTACATGTAGACACTGGAGCGAGAGTGTTTTATGTTAAGAGACAGTACTGATGCATATTCAGACTATTGATAGATATGGTACAGTCAGCGTCAAATAATATCTAACTTACAAAACGACAAACACATCGCAACACGTCTTTATTACTATAAGGATATGTGACAAAATATTTGGCGCTATGGATGTTACAGAATATTAATTGATGCTAGCTTGGCTAGGGTTGTTAGAAAAAAAAATATAAAATCGATTTGAAGTTCTAGTAGAACCAGATAATTGGTCGTTAAAATATCACGCGTTGTAATTTTATATTAAAAAACAAATAATGGAAAAATACGTCACGTACCTCTTGGACTATGACATCAAATTAATCCTTTCAACTTTTATTTGTATTGAAAGGGCAGAAATGGAAATATTCTATTTTGGCAGAAATTAGTAGTATTTAAGAGTATCCAAACTAAAAACAATGTTAATTGATACACTGAATTATCATAATTATAAATGAGATATTAACAGATATGACGATATTTTGTCACAGAGATGCAGTACAAATATTTGTAGATAACCCAACCAAGTATATCAATATCATATTACACGAAATAAATAAAACTGCGTACAAAAAGCACAAATTGAAGACTTCATCGTAATTTAATAACACACTTGATTCAAAATAGACTCTTAATCCCGATCAGAAGCCTATCTAAAACCTGAACGGCGAGAGATTACGGAATCACTTGATCCAAGCCATCGCATGCATAAATATAGGCACTTACTTTGTCTATACTATTATAAAGTTGTAAATATGAGATGTCTGTACATCTTTATCCTAACCATATTATCGTTACTAATATTAATTGATAGAGTCAAGCGTTACTTTTCGGAATTCCGTGTTAGATTTATGGATAGTTCCTTTGCTATTCCGCGAAATAGTATCTTTGTTAGATGTGACAGTAAATTGTGCTCATATGCGCATATTTTCATGCAGTTTCCACAAAAGAATACGCATGCAAATACAACTAACCACCACCAAACAGTATAATCCTTGACTTGTGTTTCACCTCTCTAAGGGGCATCATTAGGAGTTGGAGGGGATGTTGACGGTCCGATGTTGTTTGGTGGTGGTTTGTTGTTATATTGCGCATTTTTTGTGGAAACTGCATGAAAATATGCGCATGTGAGCAGAATTTATTGTCAAATCTAACTAAGTCACTATTTCGCGGAATAGTAATGGAACTATTATCCTTTCCTTATATTATACAGGTGAAATTATATATGTACGTTCAACTTAATCTGAAAAACTACTGGACGAATTTTTATGAAACTTTCCAGTTATGTACCTTATATATCAGAATAGGACATAGGTTATAATGTATGTAAAATTTCATCCCTTTTAGGGTCGAAGACGGGGATGTAAATTAGTATGAACAAGGACCTAGAAATCTTGGTAATATGCTTCACATTTAAATTCGTAAAATATAGAGTTTTGGGGAAAGATATAAGCTACTTTTTATCCCGAAAAATTACCTTTTATCCGCGAAGGCGGACTAAGTCACGGGCGGCCGCTAGTAATATTATAAATGCGAAAGATGTGTTTGTTGGTTTGTTAATATGTCTCTTTGTCGCGCGATGATGGGGCAATGGATCGTTTTTGCTTTTAAAAAACAGCATATAAGTTGTTTTTAACTGACTTCAAAAAGAGGAGGGGTTTCTTAATTCGGTTGTATTTTTTTTATCTCAGAAAATGCATGGTTCCCAAGGGTAAACAAAATAGTTGGCCACGGGGGTACAACCCCGGGAATTTTTATGTAAAAGATAATTTCTGAAAAATGTGCAGAAGGCTATTTATTGAAAGTCACTGAATCAAAATATATATTGCTTTATCTATGTGGCCTCATCACTGCATAACTGCGCGACGGATTTCTATCATTTGGTATTTGTACGAAGATAACTGAAAATTCAAGGATCGTTATGGGATACTTATTACTTGACTTCGATTAAGCGATAATGAGGATAATGTTTTGCTGCTTCGCGAACAAAGTTGTGGGCACCTTCTAGTCTATAATAAACTATATTTGTGTATATCTCGTCCTATTCTGGACCAGATCTCGTTAATTGCGAGCCGGGCCTGCTCACCGTTACTCACTTAGTGCTAGTATGGGAACGCACTGTTAGGGAATGTGTTACGGTTTTCTGGAGCGGTTTGTAAATTAATTTATTAAAATAGGTACCTTACATTGCTATCATTGCTAACAAAAATCTATTTGTTTATTACCCTTTGTCTTTTAGGTTTTCTAAAATCTGTACAAAAAAGTATTTATATTTAATGAATGTCTGCTTTACCTTAGTAATATATCAGAAAATAATATCATCATCATATCAGCCTGCAGCCGAAAGAAGTTTCTCCACAACGACTGGTCGTGCACTGCCATCATTCAAATGCTACTTGTGATTTTGACTTGACCAAATCGTCGTCAAAAATGTCATTAATGTCAAAAAAAACCTGTAAAATTCCCTTCTTCGTGCTTGCATTATATCGGTAATTTAATAATAAAAGCTGCCCAAACACCCGACCCGTTATTGTGACTGAGCCAAGCAATCTTGATTCGAATGAAGAAGTTGAAATAAGAATAAATATCTGATGCAGCCTCATATGAATACAGTATTTTGTATACATGTAGCCTATTCCCACACCAATTCACGTCAGTTGCAAAAATACACTATCAGGCGCGAGGGCGCGACGCACTCTGGGGTTGCGCCGCACAGCAAAGTACCTACCTTCCAGAGCGGCCTCAGTCCTGAGGAAGATGGTATATGGCAAACTACCCACTTTGAGAAAACACTTTTTTAAATAAAATCATACTGTTTCAGTATTTATTGTTATAGCGGTTACAGAAATACATGATCTGTGAAAATTCAACTGTCTAGCTGTCACGGTTCATGAGATACAGCCTGGTGACAGACGGACAGAAAGACGTCGGACAGCGGAGTCTTAGCAATAGACTCCCGTTTAACCCTTCCGGTACGGAACCCTAAAAAACGCTTTAAGAAAACCTCCACCGCTTCCCCATCAGTGCGTAAAGCGCTTCACTGCGGGAGATGGCGCGCTAATCGGATATCCTTTGTTATTGCTCTGAAATTACTTGCCACTGGGTCAGCCATTACGCCAATGGAGTTGTAAAATATAGCAAATACGTCACTCGGCGTAGATTGTTTAATTTAGGCTTTAATGGGCCCGCCTGAGTTACGGTTATTGTAAATTTATGGAAGGATGCCGATTAATTACTTATGGATGGAGAAGAAATCTATCTATCTATGTTATCAGACTTGATCTATTAAGATGGCGCCATTTTGCACCTATAGTGCATCCTATATATTCTATATTTATCTTGTTAAAAAGCCGCACTGTGCGATAACTTTTAGCAGTGATTGTTTATTTCGTAACAGCTTAAATTGTGATTATATTTAAGTTGCATGTAGAAGGAAGAAATTTACATTTATGTACAATCGATAAACTGGAATCACGGCCCAGCACGGAACCATGTAAAATGAAATGTCTACAGTCTACATTGAAAATATTGTAACGGACTATTTGGAGGACACTAAAAAGTTTTTTTTTTAATTTGATGTATGTTTGTATGTGTCATTTTGGCTTCATCACGTCAAAAACGCCATCACGGCTAAACATATTTCAACTATTTTTGGTACACGGGTATCCACAGATGGTTATACCTAAGATACTTTTTACCCGACTACGCTGAAGAAAAAAACAGGGGTTAAGTATGATTTTTTCTCCTCCGCGAACGAAATTGCGGACACCTTTTGGTATCATACTGTACTTATTATAAACACGAAAATAAATGCCTGTCTTTCTGTTACCGTTTAACGCTTAAACAGATAGATTTACTTACTATTACTTTAGTTTTAATCCCGAAAATCATCGCTTGATGGGGTGACCGTTTGTATGGGGAATTATTTTCACCCCTCGGAAACGCGGGGGAAGAAGCGAAGATGTTGTTATTATTTCGTTTTGTTTTCTTCATCATTCCATAATGGGTAGGGTAATTTTTTTATCTAGTGCACAAAGTGCAAATATACTCACTGTGTAATGTGTGAAATATCTATGCAGTGCTACCAGAAGGTGAGTTCTCATGCGTCATTTTGTACCATGTGACGAGCAGACTGAGCCACTGGATGTCAGTCTAACTGGAAAATTGCTTACTAGAATTCATATCTCGGCACGAAAAAGCAGGGTGATTATAAGATCGTGATAAACAAAAAATAAGAACCATGCTACGAGTAGCATTGTTTAGAAAAAAAGTGTCAAAATTGATTGAATATTTTTTATCGAATTTTCCGACTATCGATACTTTTTGATGAATATTAAAATGATACGGACTTTTTATTCCTAAAATCACCCCTTAAGATGAAGTAGAAGTTTTTATGGGAAATCAATAATTAAAACATAACCTAATCATAATATTTTCTTCTTTATAAACAATTTAAAAGGATTATGGTATATTTATCTCATTTGAGTTTCAGGCATTTCGGAAGCTAATAAATAAAAAAGATATAATCCGTTGAAATTGTTTTATTTAAATAACCTTACCAATTCTTGGTAATGCGGCGGAAGGCGCAGGTTAATGCTAGATATCTATCTATAATTGTAAGCTGTCTTAGTTCTGCATTTGAATAACTCATAAAAAAGTCAGAGTATTTTTACCGTATGTTTGTTTGGCTAACAGTTTTCATTTAACGATCTAAATATCAAAAAATATGTACGAAAGATTTTATTAAACATAAAACTTAGAAGTCTAGACAATATGACTATTTAGGTACAGACTTCAAAGAATTGGGAACATGAGTAGGTGCTACATCAAAGCTAAATATTTTATCAAAACTTTTAATTTCATCGTTATGCATTAGAAAGATGTTGTGTTTCGAATTTTGATTTGGGTCAAAGTCTAGATTATTTGTTTTCTTTGTATTTTTCTTCCGTGTACTTTAACATAAATCTACGGACGTAGGAAATAGATTTTTATGGGGGTAAATGATTGTATTTTGTTAAACCTTCATAGATAAAACACACGTAGTATCCAACCCAAATCCCCCTGACACGCCACCACCACCATCACCACAAGTCCATCCAACAGTAGAAGAACTAGTTCCGTTACCGCAAGTTCAAACACAACTTGACATTCAGCCTGAAATGCCAATTTTAGAACAGCCTCAACCTGCAATCGCAGAAGTTTTACCAGAGTTCGCAGAACCTGATGTCATCCCTGAACCTGAAGGTTTCCCAGAACAATTACCTGAACGAAGATACCCTAGCAGAGACAAACGTCCGCCTGAGAGTAGTATTAGTTAAATACAAAGCTAGACTTGTAGCCAAAGGGTTTACCCAAGTGGCAGGAGTTGACTACGGAGATTCTTTTTCACCGGTGGCAAGGCTATCATCAGTTCGACTTCTGATGGCATACGCGGCAGAGCTCAACTGTCAGGTTGAACACCTTGATGTGGAAACAGCCTTCCTGAACGGAGATTTGGAAGAAGAAATATTTATGGAGCAACCAGAAGGATTCTCTACAGATTCTAAAAACAAAGTGTGCTTACTGAAAAAGTCACTTTATGGCTTGAAGCAAGCTCCACGCTAGTGGAACAAAAACGTATGCAAAGCAATGGTCGCATTATCATTGGCACAAGCCACATCAGATAATTTTTTTTCATTTACTACAAAAGAAAAGACAATGACCTATTGGTTGTAGCAGTCTTTGTTGATGACTTTTTTATCCTGTCAAATATTAACATTTTGAAATCCGACTTCAAAAATCATCTCAAAAACATATTTACTGTCAAGGACCTTGGTCCTGTCAAAGATTGTCTCGGTATGAGAGTTACCCAAAGTCAAGGCCGTGTAACTCTAGACCAGACAAATTATATAGAAAAGCTCATTGCAAAATATAATATGCTTGATGCAATATGTGTCACAACACCATTGGAACCTGGCCAAAAATTATCCCTGCCAAAACAGGAAGATGAAATTGAAGTTCCTTACAGAGAACTCATCGGCTCTCTAATGTATCTTGCTATTGGAACGAGGCCCGATATCGCCCACACCGTTTCATACCTGTCCCAATTCGCAACACATTACGGGGGAGTACACTGGAAGGCAGCGAAGCGAGTTCTCAGGTACCTGAAGGGAACCAAGGAACTGAAACTTCAATTTCACAAAGGCCAACCATACCCAACGGGATACGCTGACGCGGACTTGGGCAACAGCATCATCGACCGAAGATCCTTCACGGGATATGTCTTCATGGTAAGCGGTGGACCTGTCTCATGGGAAGCGCGTAAGCAGCGCACAGTCGCGCTCTCAACCACTGAGGCAGAGTATATGGCTCTTGCAGAAGCCTGCAAAGAGGCCATATACTTAAAAGCTCTCATCACTGAAGTGTTCGCTGTTACTGATCCCATAACCATTCATTCCGACAATCAAAGTTCCATCAAACTGGCACACAACAGCACATATCATGCTCGCACTAAGCACATCGACATCAAGCACCATTTCATTCGAAACGCACTAGCACACCATGGCCTTCATGTCAAATTCTTACCTACGCACGATATGATCGCCGACGTTCTCACCAAACCTTTAGTGAAATTGAAACATTGTAAATGCACAAAATCATTAGGCTTAGGTTAGGTAAAGGGGTTCATAGTAGGTATAGGGTGTGAATAGTTAGTGATAGGTTGGTGTATATACAGGTCGTTTAATTTTTTTTGTGCTTATATTATTTTGTGTGTGTATAGTTTACTTTGATATGTCATTTACAGGATGCTCTCATTACAGGGGGGTGTTAAACCTTCATGTTTATACTGTTTATAATAAGAACATTCTGTCACCTTTTATATTTGAATATATTGTTATTACTAATGACGTTCCGTATTGTCATCGATACCGATTGTGTCCAGTATATTAAACTCTTATTTATCCACTGCAATACCCTTTTATTAAGTTATTTTACATTTGCAAAGCCGCCGAAAAAAGTAAGTATTCAATGTACACATAAAGACGAATCATATAAAATCTACACAGTAATTTTTCAAATCGCTGTTTAGCGATAAGACCGCCTGTTGTTTACCTCTTCTCGAATGTATTGTTTTATTTGTACTCTGTTTTGTGAGTTGTCCAGTAAAGAGTTATTGTATTGTAATTTTACTGTACATTTTACTATAATAACACAGAACGATTTTGGCACGTAAATAGTAAATCGTTTTGCTGCAATTTATTTGAACAATACTATTATGATGAACTTTTATAGAAACCATTTTTACTGGTACTCGCGTTTACGGCCTGAAACTGTTTATCAAAACTTAATATAAGTACAATTTAAACGTATGTACAGAAGGCCAAGAAATTGGTATACCACTTTTGAACCTTAATGAAAACATGAAATAGAGTCGTAAAGTGGTGAACTGTTTTTTGCCAACCGTACAATTATAAAACTAACTATGTTTGGAAAGACACTAGTTGATTGAAATTTTGAGTTCGTAAAATAATATTAGGTATTTGTTAGAG
The DNA here is from genome assembly GCA_905404275.2 of Hedya salicella. Taxonomy (NCBI): domain Eukaryota; kingdom Metazoa; phylum Arthropoda; class Insecta; order Lepidoptera; family Tortricidae; genus Hedya; species Hedya salicella. The sequence continues at coordinate 15,129,067 of FR990112.1, read as the reverse complement.
TTTTGCCGGTAGATTAATTTATTTCTTACGAATCAACACAATTAAATAAGATGCAACAGCTCAATACACACAATGGCTACCCTCGGTTCACAAAAGCTTCTCAATGGCAGTAATTAGACACAGACAATGGCGAACGGCCGCACTGACCGATTTCCACTGTGTTATTATTCTGTATAGGTGTGGTCTTTATTCGCGGTGACACTTTATGGCGCACCCTGTTGCGTCATGCGTTTGGCGTTGGGCCTATAAGCCCTAAAGAGTGTAATCTCGTATGTGGTATTGAATTAAACTTACTCAATTCTCACTCATTCCCACAACACAGCAAAACGTAGCTTAAACGCGAATAAATAATGATGATTCATTCAATTACATTACTTACTTATTACGCTGGCTTAGGGACCCAAAGAGGATCTTACCCTCCGATTTTATGTACGGGGTGACATTTTATTCACCGTTCAAAATTTGTGTACGCGCTCTACTCATTCACATGAGCAACCCTGAAAACGCGAAAAAAACAGATGTTTCATATTAAAGTTCTTTCATTTCAAATTACCGTTTCCAGCTCTCAAAAAGTACTTAAAAGAGTCTCTAATAGCAAAGGCATATTATAGGGTAGAGGACTATTTAACAGACAAAAATGCATGACCCAAAACAGAAACCAAATAATTTACTTTTACCGGGACACGGTTCTTATAAGGTGGCATATCAAACGTAAATAAGTTGTTTTGAATAAAACATCATTATCTTAATTCTATATTTTATATATTTTTATTACTTTTATAAGTTTTGATATGTTTTCTTGAAGAACTACGCATTGAGTTTATACTCAAAACATATATTAAGGATAGTCTAAGTATCACCACATTATTGTAATAGATAAAAGAGTTATTTCGAAAAAAATACTGACTGTTGAGTTTGTTTCGGCTTTCTTCTCCTCAGTGGTCTCCTCTTGGGAAACGCCGTAGAGTCAGACATGTAAAAGTGCCCTTGCGGCCTTCTTACAGAATAAAGATCATTATTTCATCAGACGTTCAAAATGTGTGAAACAGCTGTTATTTTTTTCACGATTTCAGGGTTGTTCCAATACAAAAAGTTATTCATGCGAATGAGTAGATCGCATACACAAATTTTTAACGGTGAATAAAATGTCACCCCATATAATGGATCCATGTTCAATAATGGCGCAGATACTTTTATTGTTCATACTTAAATTTCCGCCAGATATCACAGTTATTAATCACTTACATACTAAATCGCGCTATCGTCAATTATAATAATTAAGCTGTCAACCACTGGGACCTTTACCTTAGATATATCCAATTTGTTCGTCATTAATATTTGTCTAATCCATAAACCATATGTCGTTTATCTATTTATTTATTTTCAGGTTATTCCTAGATTTAGTACAATTACATGCAAGTTACAAATATAATGAACTAAAATTAAACTAACTGTTATCAAGTGCACCCAATACAAAATTGTTGCTATAATTACGCTACCTGTATCGTAACTAGAGTAAATGTTTACTATCCTTTTGTAAGGGCTTATTTCTTTCCCAATTTTACTTCTAAATTTACCTTCAACTATTTTTAAATAGATTTGCAAATTATAGAAGTGTAGAAGTAGACATAAGCCCTTGTGTAGAATGTTCTTCGCCGGAGGGCGCCGGCGTAGGCTCGCGTGAGAATATTACAAACGCGCTTCTCGCCTTTGCTGCTTAGGTTGCGATTTATATAGTGTTACGCGATGTGCTTTGAGTCTATACGTACGTTAAAGATTGTGATTGATTTGTTTAATTTGTGAATGGCAATAATTTTCAGTTTAGGTTTGTTCATAAAATTACTCAGTAGTAAATACCTACTAATGCTAAATAGTCATAGTATTACATTTTCTTAAAGCATGTGTCAGGTCTAATTAGTAAAGGCAATAATAATTAATTTCTATATTTCACCTGTTCACTTTTGATATTCTTAACGTTTATTTGCGGCTGGCAACTATGTCGTATGTAATGTTCGATTAACTGTTTAATTAGCTTAAAATTAATTTATTCCAATGATAATTTGAATATAATTACCGATATTAAGTAAGTTAAAATCATTCATGATTATAATGATCATTTTATCTACTTATAAACACATAATTGATTTGTAAATAGTAAGTAAATTTAAGTAGTAGTTGGCTTGTTAAAACATTCCAATGTCTATAAATAGAACTGTCTTGTTAGACTCGCTCTCTTTTCCCGCTGGTTTTTTTTCACGAATAAACGTCTGAAGCTGTGCTGAGTTTTTCCTGGTCTGCTGCTCCTCTTCTGCAAAATCAGGTACCCATTCCGTTGAGTGTTCCTGTTATGCTAGGTTTAGTTTTATGCAGCTTTAGTAAAACTTGCAATGTACAATGTTAAGATATACATGGCGCCGGTATGCCGCATATGGCATTTTAACCATTAACAGAAGCTGCGTTTATCTTGCAAATCCACTCAAACATATGCCTGTGGCACATGTAAACAGGCAATGAATATAATCCTAAAGCTAACATACATATAGATAGAGTATAAAATTTAAAAACTATAAATATACAATAACAGTTCTTATCATAACGTCCGAAATAGAGGTCTAACTTGTAACGGGTACACCAAATACAAAATTGTTATTATAAATACGCTTTTTCGAAACTGTAGTAACTATCCTTTTGCGTAAGGGCTTATTTCTTCCCCAAAAAAACATTCAATTGTTTAACAAAGTCCTGGTGCCAACTTAAAGTTTAAAATAGATTAAATCTCGCTTACATTAAATGCTTCGATCTTCGGTGTGTAAATATTTCTTTTATTTCACATATCGTTTTTCTAAAAAAAATACTTAGATAAACGTTTACGTTGCTAGCATCAGAAGTGACGTCACAGGCAGGAGATTGCACTCCCAGCTGATGAAAGATGCAAATTATGCACATAATATTGATTCAATGATCATCTTTAATATTATAAAGTTGTAAAAATTCAATGTACATTGCACTGTTTGAAGGACACTGAATTGAAAAAAAAATTGTATGTTTGTGTTTTTGACGATTGATTCCTTTTTCGTCGTATTCCTGATTGGACATATTCTTGTTTTGGCACATTCCTGTTTGGACATATTCCATATTCGGCATATTCTTGTTTCGGCATACTCCGTTTTCGGCACATTGCGTTTTCAGCATAAATCATTATAGGAAAAATTAATCATACAACAAATGAAATTAATCCTAGGTATCGTTATTTTTACGCTAGCAAAGTAACAAGTATTTCATAGTATAATTTATTTACTTAAATGTGTCGAAACAAGAATATGTCGAAAACGGAACACGTCCGGACAGGAATGAGCCGAAACAGGAATATTGCCAATGACGAATACGACGAAAAAGGAATCAATCTTTTTGGCTTGATCGGCTAAACAGATTTCAACTATTTTTGGTACACGGGTAGCTGGGCATCCCCAGTTGGTTATATTATGCTACTTATTACTCGACTACACTGAAGAAAAAAAGAGGTTTATGATTTTTTCCTCCTCCTCAAACAAAGTTGCGGGCACCTTCTAGTCTACTATATTTATCATCTTCACTGTTGGTTCATACTCATAATAATAATACAAATACCCATTGGCTCTTTGTGTTTTCTTTTTATTTTGACACCCTAGAGATGTAATGCTTGTATTATCAAATTAACAAAACACTAAACCAACACCATTCCAGGTGTACCACACTCCCTACAGAAACTATTAATCGTGTAATGGCCTAACAACTTAATACACGCTTTGATGCCCACCTAACCCCAATTTAGAACATAACCGATTGAGACGAATTACACCAATTACTTTTATAGCGCTTACAAAGGGCTTATCTAGTTTGTAAACAAAATATTAATTTACTGGAAACGAGCATTTGCATTTTCCTATTAATTCTGGAGCAGCGAATGGGTTACATTCCGTTTTAGGGTTCCGTAGCTGAAGTTTACAAATAGGAGCCAATTAACATGGTATTTAGCCAAAGGATAAACCCAAAACCCTAATACTACGCCTCCACTGTACGTTTGTGAAACTCTCGAACCGTAATAAGTAAACATTAAAAATGTTCACAGTTATTAACAAAAAAATCAAATTAAATAAAAAAACAAAACAGGGTTTTTTTTTTCGTTTTTTGTGTAATAGTTTGAATTGGAAGTAGGTAATAATCTTTTAAACTGTAAAAGGTATACATACCTTAAAACCACCCAACTATGGTCCAAATTTATTAGAACTTAGGCAAAATACTTCGGTATGATTGTAGACTATTGATATTAATCTATAACGTGTTCTAGAGTGGAGACCGTATCTTGGCTAACGTAGTATAGGGTGCACTCCAACAAGATGGAGGGACGATATAAAAAAAGTGGCTGGCAGCGGTTGGAAACAAAAACTCACGACCGAGCTCAGTGGCATGCCATGGCAGAGGCCTATGTCCAGCGGTGGACGTAGGTGGACTGATTGATAAATAAATACTTGTAGCCCATTTTTATCAAAATCTCGCATGGATTAATTACAGGGTAAACTAACGGTTTATTTTACTCACGAAGACCATACAACAAACGTATTTTTTCGTAGTATTTTTGCATTCAGTGGTACGGAACCCTCCGTACGCGAGTCCAACTCGCACTTGGCCGGTTTTTGCTACAAAACCAGATACGCCCCTGTTGATTGTGTTTGGGTCACGGTTGTGAACAGAATGTTTTATCTGTGCAATTAATTCGAAGTGCAATTGGCGTTTGGTTACATTCGAGCTTCCTGATTTTGTATTAGGGTCCTTACAGATTTGTCATTGTCTTTTTGGAATTTTAGGTGTTATGGCGGACATTTTATTACTACATATTAGATCCATAAGGGCATTTATGTTTTAAGTCTTCGTTTTCTTTTATTAGTATACAATCATAGTCAGGTGGGACATAGTCATCGCCGTTGAGGTAAATGTGATGTCTTGGCATAATAATGTATGTGAGGAAGAATCTATACAATTTCCCAACGAATACAGATAAACCAAAAGTGACCAGAAATACAGGGAAGCTCAAAGAAACATTTTACAGATTAGTTAAAGCAAAAAAAATCGTAATTGGGAAATTGTATAAAATTCGACAATAAAATTCCAAAACAGATTACCGAACTTACCGACTGTAAATTCAAATCTGTGGTGAAACAAAAACTTATTTCAAGAGCTAATTATAAGGTAAACGATTACATCGTGGATAGGAATGTCTGGCAGTGATTATCGTCCTACACGAGTTATCGAATTGGAAAAAAGGGGCCCTACTGTAAAATTAAATTTTATGAATAATGTCTGTTTTGCAAAAGTACCGCTTCCTATTTGACATTCATAAGTGCATTGTAATTATGCCTAAACTGAAAAATAAAGAACTTTGGCTTTGCCGGACGTAGTGTAGGGATCCCTCCAGTTTTAACCGCACTAATTAGTGTCACCGAATTAATTGTGCCTTCTATTACAGATTCGAATTAGATACTACTATACCTCCTGTGTAGACCTTCTATACAATATCTCAAAATGCCATTCGAATCTGTAATACAAGGCACCACTAAACTAATGTGGTGACAGTAATGAGCGCGGTTGAAACGCTCTGAAATTGAGCCAGCCGGTCTAGCACAACTCTCCGCGACTACGCTTGTCGCGCGACATAGCATCACCCGTCTTTCTTGCCTTGTATTGAAAGGAAGGAGACAGACAATCTTTTTCGCGCGACAAAGAGTCGCGTATTACAGTTGTTGTGCTAGAGGTGCAGGTATCTTAGTGGATAAGTTATCGATGTCAAAAATCATGGAATAAATTATAAGTTTAGACTTAGTTATTGTAACTTGTCTTAGCAAAATTTAGTATCATTAATTTATTGCACTATACAATACAAGATGATACCAATAAAGGACTTAACACCTTGAAAGATTCTTTACGAGTCATCCATTAGGATCATTAAAGCCGTGAAAACATACAGAGTTCACGGCCTTTATAAGAAAATGAACTTCGTTCACGGAGGAGAACAAGTCGTAACATAAGCTTCCTTTTTTCTCCAGTGTAGTCGGTTCAAAAGTAACCTATAAACATCTGGAGATACCCAGCTACCCATGTCGCAACGACACCTCCTACAAACATATTAAAATTAAAATAAATATTTTTCGTTTTACTTACTTACCGCGCTGGATCAACGACCCGAAGTGGATCTTGTCCTCCGATACGAGATGGCGCCAGCGCACCCTGTTTTGAGCGATCTCCTGCCAGTCTTCTGCATTCAGAGCGCGTAGGTTCTTGGCCACTTCATCTCTCCATCTGTATCTTGGTCGGCCGACCAGTCGATGACCCACAGGCTGCTCAATCTACTGCCCGTCTTCTTCTCTCTGCCTTCTTTACCGCCCTATCCTCCAACATTTTTTCGAGGCTTTCTCACCTCCAAATAGTCCGTTACAATCATTTATTTTTAATTTTAAATGTACAGTCAAGGAAGGAAAAGGTTGATCACTTTTCAACCTCAATACTATCACATAGAGTCAAAAAGTGATCAACCTTTTTATTCCTCGACTATACAGACATTTCATTTTCACAACTAAGTAATAGTATAGATGCGCTCACATTTTTGATGACGATTGATTTAGTATATGAGAACACACAGCAATGGTCGTATAAATATTTACAAACAATGCGGATCCTAATTAAAGTAAGACGTGCGGCATTCCGTAGCGTTTCCTTAAATAAATCGACGTGAGACTGTAAAACCACTGATATCGGTGTGGTCACCGCAACCTATAAAGATCGGTACACTTGCGGTTCTCCTTCGTTGAACCAATTTCAATGGGGAATGGATGAATATATTCAAAAATCTTGAAATTTTGTTTATAGGTACGAATAAGCCTCGTTATTGTCAGAAAAAAAATACAGATTTTTCTGTGGCTTAGAAAAAAATTAAAAGATAAAAAGGTGTTGGTGGACCTATATACCTGCCTTATACGGTACGGTGAAGAATAACAGCACATTTACAGCCATATTAATAGAAAATATCAATGCTGCTCTTGCCGTACCGTATAAGGCGGGCATATAGGCCCATCAAAACCTTTTCACCTATTAATTTTTTTCACAGCCACAGAAAAATCTGTATTTTTTTCTGACAATAAGGATGCTTATAAACAAAATTTCAAGATATTTGAAAATTTTCATCCATTCCCCATTCCTTACTTCTTTTATTAATTTAAGGGCCTGCATCGTCACGGAATGCCTCTTGGTAAACCACGCCCCAACCGCCGAGCCGGCCAATGAGCGTAATTTGTAATAAGGGACGCATTTATTGCTCGCGCGCATCAAAGAAAGAGAAAGCTAATACACTACATGCTTGGGGTTTTTTGGCGTAAGCGCCAGATGTGTGTAAAAGTACAATGAAATCGAAGATATTATTATGTTTTGTTAACATTTAAGTCAGTAACGTCAAAGATAAAGGAAATAATGACATTTTTACATAATTTAGCCGTTTATTAATCTGTCGTTTTTACAAACTAGACAAAAAACGGGAAATGAAGACGCGTTGTTGGATTTCTTTTCTCTCGAGGAAATTTTAAACAAAGATGTGTTCGCGTTAGGCGCTGAATAAGGGTATATACAGTCAAAGACACATATATGAAAACCAGCCTGTTACATATACTAAATTTGTCAAAAATGTCACTAAAGAAAAGCTTAAATTTTCGATGCACCCCCTTAACACGTTCGGCGGCGGTAACGGCTATCATCGTAAAATGTGAACCACGCTATATGACAGTACGGGGTACGCAGTATTTATTTGCGATTGCTTATAAGTCACTACGGACCTTCCCGAACAAAATCCATACTATTACATATCGACGCAAATTTTTACTGTCATGTAGGGTACAACAACGATGACACTACCGTCGAAACAAAGTGTAATGCTCAAACTCGAGTTTGACCCTGACTCACACAGATGCAAACGCATACACACAGACGTAGTACGGCGCTTGCCGCTGTCGTTGTATGGGAACCGGTTCGACGCCCGCGCCAGTGCTTCGCTCCGCGCGGCCCACGACGGACGCACGAAATGCTACGCGCTGCTATGCAAAGTAGGTATAGTTTACGAGTTTATTGCTTGCGAGTTCCTTGAATGCAGAGTATTGTTTTATAGGTTTTTAGAGTCATTTATTGTTGAATATTCGTTTTTTATAAGCTACAAGTGAGTTTTATTGTTATTTTTAGATGAACAGAGAAAAAGACGACGAGCGACTCAGGCGGCTGCTAGACGAAGTGTCTACCCCCGAATCTACTCCAGAACATGAACCGTTTAGCGATGATGGTGAATTCGGTTCAGACGAAGACTACAGACCTGATTATGACGAAATATCAAGTTCCGACGACAGTAATACCAGCCAGTTTATTGGAATGCCATCAGCTGCTAACACGACCTTGGATGATACCTATTCTGATGATAGCCAGGGGTCCCAAAATGAAATGAACAAGTCAATGTCATCTATTGTTGCTGGCGAGTGCAGTGAGCGTGTACTTTCAAGTTTCGATAGGTCACAACAAGAAAAGCTCGAATCAGCGGTGCTTCCGAGTTTCGACGACAATATCAGCGTGAATGGTGAGTGCGAACTTTCTAGTGCTAATGAGCTACAACAGAGAGACTCAGCGTCATTAGTGAATATCCTCGAAGAACATATTAGCATTGAAATTGAATTAGTGTCTCAGCCACAGCCTCTGTCTGTCGACCGTTGCACGGAGACTCCCGGATGTATCACTACAGATCAAGATCAAACATCTGGTGTGCCGACTCTACAAATCAGTCCGGAACCAGGAGCCAGTCATGAAGATGATCAGGAGCTGCATGTCCAGAATGGCCCCACACCTGCAGTTGACTCAAATTCAGGTAACGACGAGTGGACGGCTACAACAATACCGATCCCCGATTTCATTTTTGACGAGTCAACAACGGGACTTAGAGTAAACTTGGGAGAAAAGGCCACCGTTTTAGAAGTCTTCAAGGCGGTCATCTCCAAGGATTTGCTCGAATTTTTGATTTCAAAAACCAATGAATATGGCAAATATATGTGTGAAATAAACAGACCGCATACCAGACACACCAGGAAGCAACATTTTAGAACTGTCACTGAAGACGAAATGTTAGCTTTCCTTGCGTTGTGCTTACTACAGGGTCAAATAAGATCTCCTCAGAGAAAAAGCATGTTCTCATATTCAAACCCGCTGTATTATCATCCTTTTTTCACGTATGTAATGTCAGGAAGGCGGTTTGAGCAACTAGTGCGTTGTTTTTGCTGTGCCGAGATAAATGCCAAAGGCAAAAATAAAGTGAAATACTTTATCGAAGCCCTTTGCGAAAATTTTCGTAAGATATATGGTCCAGAACGAGAACTTTCGATTGACGAGTCTCTAATTCTATTTAGAGGCAGATTATATTTCCGTCAGTACATATCGTCAAAGAAAGCCCGCTACGGAATAAAGTTCTATGAACTTACTACAGCAAATGGTTACGTCCTGAATATAATCATGTATACGGGTAAGGATGACTGCGAATCTGAAGACAAAGTTACCAAAAAAACTGAGCAAGTCGTCATGAAACTTATTGGCCCCTATGTTTTGAAAGGTCATCATCTTTTTATGGATAACTTTTATAACGATGTCGAGCTCAGTCAAAAACTGCTGGAGTTGAGAACACATACAAATGGCACTTTGCGCAAAACAAGAAAAAGTAACCCAAAAGTACTGATGACCAAAACGCTAAAAAAGGGCAACCATTTTTGGCTACGCAAAAAACATGTGTATGTGTCGGCATGGAGAGACAAACGATCCGTTTATATTGTGACAACAAGAAATCATCCGAAAACGAAAGATGTTCCTAATAGATTTGGAAAGATTTCAAGAAAACCAGAGGAGGTAGCCGAATACAACTCCTTCATGGGAGGAATCGATCGAAAGGACCAAATAGTGGCCTACTACTCTTCGCCCATGAAAACCATTCGTTGGTATAAAAAGGTCCTTTTCCATTTGCTGGATGTATCGGTATGGAATGCTTTTTATGTATACAGAAAGCACTACCATCCTAGCTCCAAGTATGAGTTTATCCAATACCGAGACGAACTTATAAGACAAATGACAAATGTGAGCAAAGATTTGAAAGGCACAGACATTGTTCTGTCTGGGAGCATCTATTCTAGTAGGCGTTTCAAAAATGCTGGCCAGCAGCAGGCATCGCAGCCGCAGCGGCCGCAGGGCAATCAAATTCAACAGCCGCTAGAGTATCACCAGCAATTTCACTGGCCAGAGATGATACCTGTGAGCGGAAATGCTAAAAGGAATGTAAAGTACCTGAACTGCAGTCTATGTACAAAAAACCACCGACGCAAAGAGACTCGATTTCGATGCAAGGGTTGTGCAAAAAAACCTGCCCTTTGCCCAGGATGTTTTGAAGAATGGCATGCCCTTCATGCTGATAACGCAGAGATGGAGACTGATAAATAATCGAAAGACTGATTAGTTGATTATTGATAAGTACGAGTAATACTCAATGTTGCAAATTTTATAAACAGAAGACAATTTAAGTTTTTGTTATTTTATAATTTGGTTTTCAAGAGATACACTACAAGTTTACTTTGTGGCATATATGAAGACTATTAATATTATCTAGAGATGTTAATGTTATCTAGAGATAACAATAAAAATTACAAGACGATTCTAATTTTGTGTAGTTTTATTTCTTACAAAATCACAGTTTTTTCAATATTTATAGATAAAACTAATTATTATTGAGTATAAAGTACGATTCGGCATTGACCGTACTTGCTCCGTGTAATTGAACTTACATTATGGTTATAAGACGGCACGGTCAATACCGTGCTACTGGTATACCCGTACAGATTTTGGTAGGATTGAATGATATTATTTAATGATGACAGTACGGGTCAAGCCGTACAAATTATAGTTACGGTGATAACCGTAGTTACATAGGCTAAAACTAAAACTTTCATTCTATATACCAGTACGGGTCTTACCGTAGCACGGTTATAACCGTTACCGCACCTGGGTAGAGGAACAATATCAATGTAAATAATCAGAACTGCTATAGCCGTAATTTCATATTGTATGGAGAAATTTACTGTCATTCAAGTACATTCCATAATTTGGGTACCGCCGCCGAACGTGTTAAGATAGTGTAATGCAACGCGCAAAATGCTAGGGCTCGATATGTGGTATTTAGGATGGAATATATAGACAACAAACATTAGGATTTGTAAACTTGGGATCCAGGATTAATTTTCTACCGCTTGCTACTACAGAACATCTGATCAGATCAGATCGGGGCAGCAGAGAACCTAATAATCTAGAGAGTGATAATAATAGTTGAAAAAATAAAGGACAAGCGTCCTCGCTCCTAACAGAATGAAGGACCAAGGACATTTTGTTCCAATGCTACATTAACCTGTAAAGAAAATAAGCCCACGCTTATTAATTTTTATATGGGTAAGAAATTATGACACTGAAACATATGACAGCTGGTCCTTTCATTTATGTTACAGAAAAAACACAATATTCAAACAGAAATCCCACTTTCCCTTTCATCGTACAATAAACAATGTCATAAATTGAACTCATCAATGCGAGCCGCCCAACTGTTTCCAGTGCACTGTTTATCGCTTGTTAGCTGCGCCGGCGCCGCGCGTGCATTTACCTTTGAACTAGATCATTTGAACTTGAACTTCCAATATTTCCTACAAGACTTTCGCATTTGGTTCGCTTGTGAATGTTTAATGCAAATGTTCTGATACCGTTCTATTATTTCCTATTTCGTGTCGTCTTTCTCTCTCTAAAACCAAACTTAAGGACGCGAGAAAGGGATGGATATTCACAGCAATCATGTTGACATATTGGATAGCGGCTATTCCGAAACGGATTGCTAATGGTTGCCATAAGCTATTGAATCCGTTTCGTTGGTTGGACTTTTATGATCCAAATGAAGGCTGACAACTTATGTTTTTGCCGTCATTAAAGTTAACGATGTTATTAATTTCTACTCGTGACAGGTAATGAAATACAAATATGCATTAGTGTCCGGTTCTTATGCGTGTATAAACATAACATTTACGGGTATTCTTTGCTATTTCTCTTCTAAGTCCCACGACTATTTCTTGTTTATCATTCTTAGTTTAGTTTTTTGCACAAATTCAAACTGCATTATATTATGGACAGACAGGTACATAAGTGTAAATAAATATACTACTACTACGCTGGCTCAGTGACTCCAACACCAAGCTGCGGCATTCCAATCTGTCCTGCGCAGCTTGTCACCTATCAAAATCGGCTCCTCGAAGCTGGCACAGGACTCTCCGGACTTCATCGATCCAGCGATACCTTGGTCGCCTAACCTATCGTAGTAGACGTCGTCCACTAGGATGTCCCAGATAAACGCTTTTGGCTGCCCGATCCTCTTCCATTCCTTTTCTCTACGTGGCCGAGCCAACGAAGTCACGCAGATGCTTTCGCCGATCACATTGGGTTCAGACACCAGCTCTTCAATTTCGACGTTCCTTCAAACTCTCCGGGCGCCATCGTCTATTTTTGTGGGTCCCAAAATCTTTCTATATATCTTCCTTCCTGCCACTAAGAGCTTGTTTTCCTCTTTCAGGGTTAACGTCCATGCCTTACATCCATACACCAAGATTCCGTCTTGTAGTTTCTAATCTTAGTTCTTCTGCTGATGAGCTTGGATGTTAGAAATTTATGAAGGGCTGTTGAGTATCTGAGGGCATTCTGGATCCGGATATCGATTTCCTCATGACTCTGGTTAGCATCCTTCACTATGCATCCAAAGTACGCAGTAATCTTTGACACACCGTTAAAGGTGGTCATAAGTATGTATAATGTGACTTTTATTAAGCGATAGACTTTATAAAAGTCATATTATACTCCTAAAAAGTAGCAAAAGCATTACACTTATAATGTATGATGTAACTTTGGCCTTATAAATAATTCTTAAGCGATTGAAGTATTATTTTCGTAAGCAAAATTCAGAACGAAAAGATTATGAAATCGTAGACTGAAGTATCGCTATTGGAAATAAGAACTTCATAATTGTAAACAAACTGAGTCTTTGATCTACATATCATATCAGAATGGTGCTCAATATAATTCGTTATAACAAAAAGTGTAAAAACTGTTTGAAACTATTACATTAAGCTATAAGTACTTTTGTTTCCTGATCTTTGTGAAATGAGAGTAATAAGAATAACGAAATTCTATTAGCTAACTACAAGGAAATGTTATTTGTAATCTTTAACCACAGCATAATGCGAAAATGTTTCTGTTTTTATGCTTCTTGTATGCAACAACCGAGAAACGAAAGTGATTTTTGGACTTGACATAAGGTCAGTCGGCGTAAGAGAAGCGTTGTAAATGTGATACTGAAAACTGACTTATGTATCAATGGAGATCGAGTTGGGCCAATTGCATGGATTGTATTTCCCCACGAAATAAATTATGTTTCCCTTACCCCAGTTGACCTTAAAAGTAATTATTTGTACTGGAAGAAATACAAGCACAATATAAATTTGAGGTAGATTGTATCTTATCTCTCTACATTCAAGGCCATACACCAATAATTTCAAAAATATGTACACACCAACTGTACTGTTATAGTAATATAAGTAAGGATTGGATATATTGTTACGAGATTTTGTGGTGTTTACTTATTTTTGCCCTTAACGGCACAAGTCGAATTGTAAAAGAATTTGAGCCCACAAACTTTGCATTACTACTTTTTATTATATTTGTAACCGTTGTCTAAAAATTTCAACAAGACCACGCCAACGTAAACATTCGACAATAGGTATTTAACCGCATACGATTACTCCCAAAACGTCATAACTAACCGAATTCCCGACAGCACATGTGACCTTTCCCTCTAAATAGCGGTCGGTAACAATACGCTCTTGGGAAGATATTTCTAGTACAAACACGTATCAAATGCTGTGTTGTGTTCAAACATCACAGCTGTCAAATCATGATCAGACGAATGCGAAAAAACCGTCAGGCATGAGGTGAGATGACACATGGATTCTGTAGCTAATATACCTATATGATATAGGGTTTCTAATATACGAGCGAATTGGGATGTTTACAATTTTTGAAACCTTAAGGGCGACCCTCCATAGCGGCACACGCTCGCCTACTGCTACGAATGTCCCGCTCCCGGGGAAGTGCGGGGTGCGTACCTTGTCCAAGCTGCCATGGAGGGTCGCCCTTATTCTGTAGTATGTAATAGAAACTCAACGAGATACAACAATGTTAAAATCGGATTTTTGGACTTTCCCAAAAAACGCTCTATACTACAGGCTAGGAACGTGTGACGTCACACGTTCAACCTTGTAGGGGGAAAATAAGAACTTTGCTCTGCAGCTATGTTTTAATTTGCGTTTATCGTAGCGGTTTCATAACAAAAGTTATTTACCATTTTCATGAGTTATTCAATGGTACCTTTCCCACCTAACTTTAAAGGCTAATAAAAGAAGCTACACGGAAAGTATCGAACTCAATTTTACTCAATTTTAGATTATTATAGAAACTGCCATTTGGCATGAACATTTTGTTTTCATTTGAGTACAGTCAACATCTCATTTATGTTTCCCAAACTGTTTAATTTCTCAAATATTGTATTTCCCGACCCAACCTTTTTTCGGAAACCGTGAAATTTTCAGGATTTCTATAAAACAAACCAAACCTAACATGTTTGGGTTACGCAAGGGCTTAAAAATATCAGGATTCTTTTTGCGTTTTCGGAGAGAAGCACGAGTTGGGAAATGAAATAGTTGGGGGCCGAGGCAATTTGCGAGTATTATTTTTTATTTAAAATAAGAAAAACAACATTTCTTGGCAAAAAACATAACTTGGTGAAAAGAAGAGATCCTAATAATAATATAGGTAGGTATAACATCGTCTGTCAAAGGGTTACTACCAAAGGTAAGCCATTATAATACGTGTATACAATTTGAGTGTCACTAAAAGCCTTAGCCTTGTATAAACACTTCTTTCAATTTGACTGAGCGAAAAAAGTTTGTCAAATAATTTAACCATTAAACACTAATTGTACGATTATGATTACCTTCATAATTCAATTCAATGAGTTCATGTTTGCCCTCTAGGGACTAAAATTGTATAAAATAATAAATTAAAGGCTTAAGACACTTTAGCCCTGTCTCGCAAAGATTATTCTATGTCCAGATAGGTATTTTATTTTATTACTAAGTAGTTAAGTCATTGCAATCCCAAAAATGCTTTAATACTTCCACGATTTTCACTTATTATCACAACACAACAAAACAGTGTCTAGTAAAAAACCTTAGTGTTCAATCAAATTATCAACACCAAGCGCGGGTAGCTTGAAAAACTCAAGCGGCAAGAAAATGTTGATACCCGCCTCTCCAGTTCCTTCAAGACAATGGATGCAACGCGACGTCCGAAACGTCGATGCATTACCAACGAAAGGTCTGTAAAATTGAAATTAAATTATAAATTGATTAAGCTCCATTTGGTTGTTGTGATAATCCCAAAAAAAAACATAAACTTAGTCAGCCTATAGATGTAAAAAAAAAACTATATAACGGTTATATTATAACAGGACTGCTAATTTCAAGGAACCCCAAAAAAGCGCCAATATTAGCAGGCAATTACGAAACGCAAGGAAAAAAGGCCACAAAAACGTGAATGTTGACATGACTCTTCAATACAAACTATTTGCATGTCCACACAACAATCTACAAATTGATTGAAAAATTTAATATTTGAGAAATTAAACAGTTTGGGAAACATAATTTGCTCATTTATTAGCAACCAAGAATTGCGTATATAGTTTCAAATTACCTACTTTTAAGATGAGTGACCTTCAAATAGTATATACGAGTATCATATATTTTTTGAAAATATCTTAAATGTACAGACATGTAATTAATTACTATACGGCTGACTGTTGAGTTTTTTTCAACGTTTTTCCTCAAAAGCGGCCTCCTCTTAAGATACGGTGGTAGGCAGACACAGACTTATTAACGTGCCTGGGTGGCCTACTTAGGAAGTTCATTTATTTCACTTACTGCATCGCGCATCGCAGTTAGCTTAACCTAACTCGAATCGGTACAGACGATCAAATTAGCCCAATTAGCTCCATCATCCCGGTCCGATTGGATCGTGATCTCATTCCGATCCAGAAAGCCAGTGATTTATCGTCAGATAACTCTGTGTCGATGGTGACGCAAGCGCTGTATTTGTATTAAAGAACGACGTATATGTCATTGAAATTGCCTTAGTTATGACCTTTTCAACTTGTGCGAGCACCCGTCCGTGACGGCCGAGCACTCCTTGATGACTTATGTACGCCTGGTACCAATGCCCTATTTTTGTTAGGGTTCCACTGATTTGACACTATTACGGCTTCATTTGGAAGAAGTGTGATAATACCAGAACAGAACTATTTCAATTGTTTTATAACAATAGACGGTTGTTTCAAACCGTGTATAATATAATTTTCGTACTTGCAATCCTTATACTATAGTACGAGGAATTTGCTTAGAGTATTTAACGACGCCAGGCTGCCCGAATGTTCGATGGTTTGATGACATTTTAGCAATTACAGGAACGAAGTGAAGGAGAGGAAAATCATCAAGGAAGGAGTAGAAAACATTAGGGAAGGCATATTGCCAAATACAGGTTGGAAGGAAGATCCTCAAGACGATGATGATGATTTAACCACTGGAGAAGGCAAGCCGACCAAATTTACAACTTTTAGTGAGAGGCCAGGTAAACACGTACAAGTACACAACGGAAACATTTATATTTCTTCAAAACCAAAACACGTATAAACAGAAAAACACACACTGACATTTGGTCGTGTAATCTGTCCAGATTTTTATCATATATTTTTGGCAGAAATGAAATGTGTCTGTGAGATAGAATACTATATCCAGTGTTTAAGACGATTTGACAATTCACTTTGAAATCTCAGCTGGCAGTGCCTTTTTCAACATTAGCCCCAAATTCTGTCTGTGACCTGACAAATGAACCATCAATCCATGCTAATATTATAAATGCGAAAGTGTGTCTGTCTGTCTGTCTGTCTGTTACTTATTCACGCTTAAACCGCTAAACCGATTTAGATGAAATTTGGTATGGAGATAGTTTTAGTCCCGGGGAAGGACAAAGGCTATTTTTTATCCCGGAAAAATACTCTTATCCGCGAAAAACGAATTTAAGGCGGACGAAGTCGCGGCAGAAGCTAGTTAATTGTATATATTTAATTGATATTTTGTTTTTGGGAAATTCAACAAAAGCGCATGTTTTAGAAAACCTTGGTTAAACTTTGTGTTTGATTAACCAGTGCATGAAATGAAGATGAATTACCAAAAAGATAAAATTCCGTAAAGTGCCTCTCTGTCTGTCTGTCTGTGTGTCTGTCGGTCCGTCCGTCCGTCCGTCCGTCCATCCGTCCGTCCGTCCGTCCGTCTGTCTGTCTGTTACCTCTTCACGCTAAAACAACTGAACCGATTTGGATGAAATTTGGTATGGAGATAGTTTGAGTCTCGGGGAAGGACATAAGCTACTTTTTATCCCGGAAAAATACCCTTAACCGCGATAAACGAATTTAAGGCAGACGAAGTCAGAAGCTATTATATATATATATATATATATATATCTATATATATATATATCTATATATATATATATCTATTTCTATTTTCAAGGAGCACCGATTTGATACTGGACAAAAACCAATTCCAGATTGTTCTATAGTTGTAATTGGAACTGAAAAATAGTTCATGTATAGTTCAATTAGTAAAGAAAGTTTGCTCGATATCTTCAACAGAACCCGATTAGACTGTAACAAACACGTACAGATATTGTATAAATGTTTTAATGTCCGCTGAAAGGGAGTGAAGAATGCCATTGGTGGTGACATGCCGTCGCTGCGCGATTTGTCTGCGACATGTTTCAACACCTAATCTTGTGTTTATCAACCTATTTCCAAGTGTCCCACAAAAGCATTTTGTTTATTTATGCCTTTAGGGCTATTTGTTCATGTGCCTTGGATAATTGTTGGGAGCGTAATTGCTTTGTTGTATTATAAATTATAATGTTGGATGAACTTTTGTTAATAGTTTATTGTATTCTATTAAAATGAAAAATATCATCTTTAAAGAAAACCTGAAAATCTTATACTTCATTCTACATTTATCACAGTCTTACCATCACTACTTTAAAAACAAAACCGTCATCTCATTTTGCTCTAAGGAAAAACGTAGTAACTCTGTATGACGGAAGTATTGCTTATACTAACTTTTTCCCAAGGTTAGTTTCAGTTATACAATCTTTTTACAAAGTAGTGACGTTTATGTAGTAGATCGTTAATAAACAGTTTGTATTTTTATTGAGTAGGTAGCATGATTCGTGCCACAAAAGTTGCTCTGTAGTTACTACCTATTAGTGTCTTGGTAATTAATTTTCTACTCGTGTACTTATAATCTGTAAAATTGAACTCCTAGAATCAAACTACAAATGCATATTTTTAGATAAGAACATTTAATTACTCTATGGTCCATATTATAGGCCACTGACCTATTATAAAATATACAACTCCACGCATAACTATACTTAATATAAAAAAAATCAGTGTTTTGCAATTTTTTTAGCTGTGTTTAATCTATTGTAGTTTACTCGTAGAAAAAGTTGTTTAAGTATACAATTTAAATAAAACAATCTAACGGATTATATCGATAAGGTATATTATCTCATTTGAGTTCCCAACGTTTCGTCTACCCATGACCATGGAAAGCTGAAAAGCTTCCGAAACGTTGGGAACTCAAATGAGATAATATACGCGATATAATCCGTTAAATTGTTTTATTTAGTAATAATCGCGGACACAGAAGAAAATATTAAGTATACAATTGTTATATAGTTAGGCCACTTAGCTTCGTGTTTCGTAGCCTAAACGCGGTACGCGACTGAGAAAGCATTTACATTAAATAATGATTTCATACAATACTATTTTAGGTGTGAAGAGGTTCGATTGGCACAGCGGGTGTTGACGCTAAATTCAGACATGCTAACTTAACTAATGTAGCGAAAATGAATTTAAAAAATGTATCTAAAATCATTGTTCATCTGACATATAGCTTACAAAGACAAAACTCTGTAGTCGTTAATCTTTTTTAAAACGCTGCAACTAAATGGTTTTCAAACGTCTGTACTTTTCAAAGAATGCGTGCCCTAATAAGGTAAGTAGCTTTTAATGGTTCTGTTCCATTTAGCATCAGCAATGTGACACTGTAACCTGATTCGATTTAGGAATACACCATAAAGTAGTTACTAAATCAACTACGAGCAGTTGCTCGTAGTTGATTTAGATTGTTAAAACTTATTAAGTATGTGTTGACAACCAGTTTAGCTCAGCGGGAGTAACGTTGCAAGCGAAGCTGAAAGTCCTGGGTTCAAATTCCGGCAAATCTTTGTGTGAATAACTATTTTTTCCTGAGTCTTGGATGTTTTCTATGTATATATCGTAATAAATATATCGTCGTCAAGTACTCATAAAACAAGCCTTATTGAGCTTACCATGGGACTGGTTCGATTGGTGTAAAAATTGTCCTGTAATATTTATTTATTTATTTACCACCATCCCAATTGTTTTAATAACGTGTTCCTTCTTCTTCTTGCACTTCGATCTTTATCATACAAAGGCACTTGTTTTGAAAAATTACTACGTACTCATTCAAGTACTGTTTTTTGGTTGCAACTGTTAAATGAAAATGAAAAACCATTTCCATTACGATTTTCCTGTTTACCTACTGTTGGAGCTGAAACGTCATTAAGAACCCCGATTACCTTTCTTGTTACTATCATTTCGCACTACCGCAACCTTATTGCAACCGAATGAAATGTCGTAATTATCTACAACAGTACTTTAAAGGAATAATAATCGCAATTTTTCCACAGGTTTTCACAAACGCGCGTTCGGTTTCAGTAGCCATCAGCATGACCGTTGCCCTACAGTTTCTGTTCTCCATTCGATAAGCGTAATATCGCTTCATGGAAATACTTAGAGAAACGCGCTGCCATATTGCCTCGAATTCAAGATCGTATAACAATAGCAGCCATGTCGATGAAGATAAATACAGAGACAACGGTCAGCAACAATCACAGACTTTATATTCTACGCTATGGTAATAACGTTTATCTAATCTCAGAAGGAATCCGCCATCGGACCAGAGAATGTACGCGGAAGCTTATTCCCATATTTAAATGCGAACATTAAATACCGATAACCACAAATTTAATGATACAAAAGAGGCTAACAAAGGAGTTTGAAACTCTAGAGGAATAAGGATCGGTAATGGCACGGTAAGCGTAATGAATGATCGGATTGTTATCTAGAACGATCTTATAACGTATCAAGCGTGCAATTATTGTATGTATTATGCAGGGTTTAAGAAACGGTATACCGTAAGTTTAAACCACGATCGCGATGATTGAATTCGAGTAATATTTTTTTCCTGAAACTCAAAATATTTTTTTTCCATGTTAAATGATGATTTCCGTTACGAAGCGTGAATAACTATTTGTTCCTGAAAGTCCAAGTCCAAAGGTCGCAGTTTCGCGGAGGTCGATGATGATGGTGATGGTTTCCTTTAAAATACCTATATTCATAGGTAATTTTCCAGTACTTTCTAACTCCAGAAACGGTCTGTAAATTCTCAGAAAGGGTTCTGGGTACAAATTGCCTTCACACACCAGATTAAGAATTTGGTTGCTGAATAATCGATATTTGTTTTTTTGCACCTGCTAGCAAAAATATGCGGGGACTGGTAAAGCTAAAGGTTTCTACAAATATTCCGAACGGAATTGTGCCAGTGTTCAATATGATCTACGTAAGTAAGGACTTGGTATATTTGTGTTAATCTGTTGTTGATTTTTCTATCGTGGTCATTATAATAGAATCAGAATCAGAATCTTTTTTATTTGTTAAACATAGGTATAATACATGTTGGTGAGTATACAATTTTGACCTCTATGTTTTACCCACAAATATAGGTGTACAAAAATTAGCCTAACATGCTACATGGATTTAATTGATTCGTGAGCGTACAATGTAAACGATATATTACAAAATATTAATCTGTGCAGACTGAGGACTGTAAAAGCAGTCTGAACCCCTTCGATATGCTTTAAGAGCAGGATAGGAGAAGTGGAAAATAAGAAGTCACAGTTTGTATCGAAATCCCGTTCCTAAACCAATATTTCGGCTTTCTATTATAACTATTTGTGATATCTATCTGACTGAAGCTAATTGACTTGACGACTGTTTCCGTATGATAACTTTCCCTTGACTTGTTCTTTAGTAAGTATTACCGATGACTAGTATGTATTACCGATGACTGACTAGTAGCAGGGCTAATTCTATATTTGTGTGCTCGGTCGTACGGCACACATAGTGGGGCTATCGTCAACAGAATTAGTTTCGGCTTTTATACTCGAGCCGTATATTGGTAAGGGAGGGGGTAATTTTATTATTATGATTAACAATTATCATGCAACATATTAGGTTTTCATGGAAAATTACCAGTCTCGTGCAATGTTATCGAATAGTTGCGAAATGTTGCGCAATTCCTAGGAAAAGTTTGTATACATAAGTTTACTATGTAATTTATCGCCTTAAGGCCTTTATACATCTGATATTGATTCGTACATACGAATATTATCTTTTTGACTGTTTAGTCAAACTAATGGTTTCATATCTTTCTATCGGGATAGGAAGATAGAAAAGTATGAAATGAAATTATTGAACAAATTAACTTTTTATTAGCTTATAAGCTAGGTAGGTATGCTAGGTCTTATGCTAAGTCTATTCAACACTATTATTGTGGGGTCATCCGGTACATAATCTGTTACGATATTATTTACTATTATTAATTACTTATATCAAATTTTAAAATAATAATCTAAACAGCCATCATCATGTCATCATATTATGTCATTGTGTCGTTTAAGTAATCCTTGATTGAGTAGTAGCATCCTTCTGTAAGAATCGATGTTAATTCTGTCTTAAACTGGCGAATATCAAGGATTTTAAGTGAATCTGGAATTTTATGGTATATTTTTGACGCCATACCCAGGATACTACTTCTCATCAAAGCCGTGTTACTACCGTTTAAGCTTCTTAATTTTCTTTCGTACTGTGAACGTGTTGGGAAACTGCTACCTTCTAATACTTTATTAAATAAATCAGGGTTAGCCTTAACAAATATGCCCACTTCAAGAATATAATATAATGAAGGTAGCGTTAAAATCTTGAGTGATTTGAAATAAGGTACACAGCTCTCTCTTACGGACAGCCCACACATAGATCGTATCATAGATCGTTTTTGTGCTTTGAACACCGTTTCTTTATGTGCTGATTTTCCCCAGAAGATTACACCATATCTCAATATTGAGGCTACAAGTCCGTGATATGCCATTAAAACTGCCTCACGGTTTACAATTTTGGATAATTTAAACAGTGCATATGCTGATTTACACAATCTTTTACACAAACTATCCATATGGAGTTTTCAGTTAAGCTGGCTAATCAGTCCCAAGAACTTTGTTTCTTCAACTTCATCTATTTTATTTCCTTCATGGTTAATTTCCAAATTCGGTTTTTGTGTTCGCTGATCAAGCGTTCGTGCATCAAGTTCGTTATACTGAAATTAATTAGTAGATTATTATTATTTAGCCATTTGATTATATCTCTTAATACATTATTAATGTCTTGTTCATAGTCATCAATATTATTGTTAGATTTAATAATTGATGTGCTATCATCAGCGAAAAGCACCATAGGATGATGAATTATTATTAGGTAAGTCATTAATATATACAAGGAACAGAAGCGGACCCAACACACTTCCTTGAGGGACACCCAACTGTATAAAATGTCTGTCTGATAAGTATTTGTATTCCTTTTTCTTCATAGGACATATTCTTGATATTTCTGTGTATTGTTGCCGTCCACTTAGATAAGATTTTATAAGATTAAATATATTACCTCTAATGCCATATCGACTTAATTTACATAAGAGTTTATTGTGATCTTCATAATCAAACTCTTTGGTCATGTCAGTGAACAGAGGACAGACTGTGTTTCTCTTATCGATATTTTCTATAATGAGATTAAGCAGATCAAAAATAGCCATATTGATGGTGACATTCTTTCTAAACCCCTTTTGTGCCCTACAAAGCAAGTTAAATTTTGTTAAGTAATTATATATCCTTTTGTATATTGCCTTTTCAAATATTTTAGAGATAATTGAGATCAGAGCTATTG
This sequence comes from Hedya salicella, assembly GCA_905404275.2. Lineage (NCBI taxonomy): Eukaryota > Metazoa > Arthropoda > Insecta > Lepidoptera > Tortricidae > Hedya > Hedya salicella. The sequence continues at coordinate 15,105,651 of FR990112.1, read as the reverse complement.
GTCGATAATTTTGTGGGCATTCTCTATCTCCTTTTTTGTATAAAGGTTTGACTACAGTTGTTTTTAGGCCGTCTGGGTAAATACCAGCGTTAATGCACAGGTTCATGATGTAGCTTAGAGGTTTATCCTGAATATCACTGACGAATTTAACAACTTGAGTGCTTATATTGTCATATCCTACGCTTTTTTTGTTTTTTAATGTCCGTATAATGGTTCTTATCTTTTTCGGTGTAGTTAGTGACATATACATTGATTTTTCATTATTTTGAATATTTGTTTCAAACCTTTAGATATCCATTTAATATTATTTTTTGTTCTCATTGTCACCAACTTCACGGGAAAACACAAGTCATATAATAAACGAAAATCTTCAATAAAAGCATTATCTAAACATGATTTGTTTACAGGTCTTGTCGGCTTTCTTATTTCTAAGACTAAGCGGTAACTTCGTAAAAAATATTCAAATTGTAGTGTGATTTTATTGTTTATTAAAATTTCAAAATTAAAATCGCCATATATTATTATTAGAAGGTTATAGTTTGTATCTATATGATAAACTTATTAGGAACAAACAAATCTACATGAAAGAAATTGCGGGAATAGCTAGTACACCATTAAATCAAACACCAATCACTTCATAATAATGAATGTAGATCGTCTCAAAAGATTTCATTTATCAATGGCGGTATTCTATTAAAGTATCGCGGAGTCAATTAATATTTCATAAAAGCAAAACCCTTCGAGGCCCACGATATTATCTGGTGTTTTGTATTCAAAGGGCTTCCTATCGCAGCGCCTAAGGCGGAAATGCTAATCACACACGTATTTGACACTAACGAAACAATGATGAATTTGCAATATGCATTTAAGATCAGTTGTACTTCTTTTCTGATCTGATGTTGGACTCGTTAACTTATATAATTTAATGTTGTCTGAAAGTTTCCTTCGTGCGAGGAACAATAGCCATACAACTGTTGAATACAACCGTATTACCAGTAATGAACTACAGAGGGGGTTAGGGTAGTGGGAGTCGTAAGGAAAAATAAACTGTACGTAGAAATAGGCGGTGAAAAGCAGTTCCAAATTGAAGTATATAGAAACATATATGTGAAACATATGAATATATTACATGTATAAATGATAACAATATAACTTTATAATAGGATAAATGATTATGCTTATATTACTCAGCCGTGGATGTGCTATGAAAAGGACAGACAAGAATTTTTAGATGCTCTTTAAAAATCGCGAGAAACTCAGCTCGTCTTGATTCTACAGGCAAAAAGTTCCACAACCGAACAGACTGACAAGGGGACAAATTATTATACAATTTGGAAGAGGAAGAAGAAATGGTAAGAAGATTTTGAGAATATACAATCTTGTATTGAAAATAAGTTTCGATAGGTTTGTAAGGTTAACTTCGGCAAACGATGGCATTAATTCTTGGGCTTCAACGCGGTTTCTGTTTTAAGAATCAATACTTACTAAATGGCACAGTTCTGTTATCTAACTTAAAGGTGAATTAAAATATATATAAATAATTATTGACTCACTAAAGTTATTTTATGTTCACAAATTCTAATAACAAAACACAAAAAATACCAACAATTCATAAAGCGGCTGATATAGTATCAAATAAATAATATAAAATAAAAAACATTATTAAATTATAAAGAAATAGGATTAAAATATACATATCACGAGTGAACTTTTCCGCAACTGCTTTAAAAGGTACCCTAATGATTTCTATTACTGGGTAGGGCAGACCAAGTACGGTTGTCTCTAGGTTTTGTTATCATAGAACGGCCATTAGAAAAAACTCAACGAACGAATAAGTTCATCGACCGGTGTCGAAAAATCGCGAGGTCTTTATCTAGATGGGAGATAAAGCTCTCGCGATCTTTTGACACTGGCTCATAGTCCATTATGACCACTGACAACTGACCCGTAAGACATGCTTACCCGGTCTCCCCTATGTTAAGTATACAACTTTGTACTAACAATATTTAAGCATACATTCGGCTGGTCTTTTTTCTTCACGTCCAGTTTTATCAAGTTGTACACACTTACTATGAATATGTATCTGTCACGTTTTATTCGAAACTCCTTTTAATTTCTTCTTTTGGCAATGCAAAACAATGCTTCACATTCCTGTTGAACATAATGTTATACATACAACTGACTGTGTTCTATAAAAAGCATTTTCATCGAACTACATCAACCGACTTACATCAAAATTCCAAACAGAATCCTTTGTCCCGCTGTTTGCAAGCATGTTAGTCCATCGTCAGATGCTTTTCATAAGTCATCTGCTATTACAAAGGGCTGAGGATAAATGTATTGTTGTTGTTTCAGATCCCTTGCAGTCTACCAAAGGTTCGCGCAGGCGCAGTTAACGAGCTCCGAACTCATAAGGCCGGTAAGCTTATCCTATAGTTTGTTTTCAATCTGAGTTATAATAAGCAGATGACTAAAAGCGGAGTTTACAAATCAAATAACGCAAGTAATTGCTTTTGTTTGATTGGGAATAATTCTAAACGTTTCGTGAAAGAGCGTTGTAATTTTAGCAAAAACGCTGTTGCATAGAAAACTAATTACTTGATAGGTACAATGTTTCTTGACGGAAAATAGTTTTCTCTTGGTTAAGTATTGTGTGTTAATCTACTACGAAAAATGTGGGACATCATATGTTTATGTTCAATGTAAGCATCTGTGGATCTGTCTGTGACATCATAGCTAATATGTACCGTATTTTTCTTCTTTTGACTAAAAAAAGCACTTAATCAAGAGTGTTTTAAGTAATGATTTAAGGTAAATAGGTTTAGGCGTTTCGACGACAAATAAGGAGGAGAGGTGTTCCACTATATGTATTTTTTTATGTAGGTACAATATTTTCACGGATTTCTCTGCCAATTATTCTAGGTGTGTTGGTTTTTATTTATCGTATCGCGATATTTCGTAGTGAAATTTAAACGCATTTAGCTTACGAGTAGATTATTGCATAGGACATTTATATACATTTTCACGACTTACTTAAAGAGACTGGTACCTACCTGACTAGCTACGCAAAAAGAAAGGTTTTAGGGTTTATTGGTCACTTGTAACGATTGTAAGTTGATATCCTGAAGTATCAATACAACGTCCCACTTCTACAAATTGTATGGGCCGTTGACAACTATCGGTATTCAATTACAACCAGCGGAATATTTAGACCGAACGTCATACGTCAGTCAATAAAAATGATCTGTGGAAATATGACGCTTCTAGTTGTAAAAAGTAAAGTATTTCTGGGCATTTTGGTGAGGGTTTATTGAAATATTGAATAATGTGGAGTAACATACCCTTTGCATTAGGCACAGGCCACACAAAAGAGTCGTAGGACGAGGACGCCGGCGACGCGTCCTCGCCCCGACTCTTCGGTCTTCTGTCTGCTTTGTAGCACGGCGCTTCTATATATTTTGTATGAAACATCATTAAAGAGGCGCTGCGTCTCATGCGTCCTTGTCCGTCTCTTCTGTGTGGCCTGCGCCTTAGTAATAAGAAAATAGGAGTATTTTAATCGGCATTGGTTAAATTAATCTAAATTTACAAATACAGTGGATAGTTATATTTATTGGTTTGTTTGCTACGAAAAACGTTGTCTTCTTTCATAATACTCATTGTATATTCTGTAATTGACTTAAAGGCCATTGATTGATTGATATGTAAACTTAGATTTATATGACCTATGCCGATCCAATTCATTATCTTATATTCTTTGGTATCATTAGTAGGTACCAGTATGTTGTGCAGTGTAAAATAAAATTAGGTATGATGAAAATTACGGGAACTCTTAATCTTAATATAAAAAACTAAAATAGAGTGTTATTTTTAATCACCTTCTGGTGTTTGTCCTTGTCTTTATATCTCCTGGAAGTTTATTTACCTGCAGGAAAAGTAACTTTCCGGCCGTAGATATATATATATATATATATATATATACGGCTGAGTGCATGCCTCTCACACCGCCTATCTGTACAATGGAATTTAAGATGATTAATGACAACACGTTAGGGGCTGTTAGTTTAATACGGTAGACAAATTTAACCACTTTCTGACCTCCCTGTACCCCTAATACTGAGACACAAATGCGTCGCGTCATTTCTTTCTTTTGTAAGGCATCGCATCACATCGCTCCACGTTAATCGCTCGCCTAGGACAACGGGATGGCCCCGTATTGAAATTGTATGTTTTGTAATCTTACGAGGGTATTTCTCCGAGTGTTTCAACCTTATGGCTTCGGCGGTCACACTAGTGCTGGAATCCCGTGAGATCTGCATGTTTTTCTTCGTTATTTGGCAGAAATAACCGCCGTCTACTAGATAACTAACAGGCACATGCATATCTCACGGGATGCCTGCAATAATACGTCCACTGAAGTCAGAGCGGTTGAAACGCTTATAGAAATGCCCACGGCTGAACAATCTCAACCAGTCCTACCCCTTGTTCAGCCCTCCTTTCCACCAAATCGTCCTACGATATATGAAAACCTCTTGTCTCTCGGCTACAAATGGTTCCGGATCAAATTCCAGGTGTCCCGAACGACAGAAGCGACTCGATTGAACGGCACGGCGTTCGCGTGGAGCACCTGGGGATCATGGAGTAAATGCTCTAGGACTTGTGGAGGCGGCGTATCTGTACAGGAGCGACACTGTCTACCCAGGGATCCTTCCAGGTAAAAGTTAATCTTATTAATTACATTCCGGGAACCGATTTGAATCACTGAATCCAATTCCGCTTTCGGTACCGACTCCGCTTTAATATGTTTACCTCGACTTAGGTCTCGACTGCATTTTACATAATCATAAGGCATCATCATCATCATCATAGCAGCCTAAAGACGATCACTGTTAAACATATGCCTCCTCAAAGAACCCCATTACGACCGGTCTTGTGCCGCTCCCATACAACGCTTTCCGGCGATCCTGACCTGAGCATCGGTCCATCCTGTTGGGAGCCCACGTCTAATCGTTCTGTACTTGGTCGCCGCTGAAAAACCTTTCTGCCCCAGTCGCCATCGCTTCTACAAGCATTGTGCCCCGCCCGCTACTTAAGTCTAGCAACTCTCTGAGCTATATCGACTACCTTGATTCTCCTGCGGATCTCAAATCACCGACGCCAAAATAAGATTAATTGTATATACTGTATAGATTGAGTATACAAACGGTTACTTGTAAGTAATTTGAAGAAACTGAATTATGGCGTTATTTTTTACTTTTTAGTTTTTTTGGAGTCGCTTTTATTTTTTTGTTTAAAAGTTTTAATCAGTCATAAGGCAAATCCATAGTAAATAGAAAGGGCAAGTACAAAACCCCATTCTTTCTCCTTTCAATCACAGCTATCACAAAATGAGGAATGCGTTAATTGAATTTGGAATGTATTTATTACACGTACGTCGTGCTGATTGTCGATAGCTCAGTTCCCACCAGCTTCGAGGAATGAAGCTTACGGCGCCGACGCATTCCTGAGATGTTACTCCAAAGTTCGAAATTAGAATTTTGTATTGTGCTGACTCGCTCACTCTAATACGAGATATTACGAGTGCGAGAGGGCAGGAACTATAAGAACTAAATAATAGCATCCTGGCTTTAGCCTTGAAAATAAAAAATAAGGTATTTAACGGGATTGGCTTAAACTGCTGTATTTAATGAAAAAACCAGGCTTTTCAAAAGGCTTTTAATGTAATTCGTCTTCAGAGATTTATTCATCCTTCGGAAACCTTAGGTTTCTTTCACGCAGTATTGAAACGGATAGATGTGTTTTTTTATATAGAGGTAGGATATGATGGACCGGAAATCATAGGTTTCTTTTCATGCCGAAAAAAAAGTCCAAGTTCCCGATATGTCAGCAAAATACAATTGATACGTGATCAAAGCCGCAGACGAAATCTTGTATACTTATATTAATATATTTACGAAAAGTTCGCGTGCATTAAATATCTCTAGAGTAATATCTAAAATTAAGTGGAAATGTTTTTGTCAGCAGAGTAAGATAGTTCGTATATTATTTTTTCATCTCATATCTATTTCTGCTACTGACTATACCTAAGTAAGCTCATCTATTTCATGTGTAAGTTTCGGGACAAAAGATCTTGTTGTGTTTGAGACAAAGAGATATCTACTAGTGAACTAACAGTCTGGCTCGGATTAGTTCAGCTCCATATAAATTAGTTATGGTATATATTAATTTGCCAACATGTAATATGCGCACGATTATATATCGCTACGCTACGACTGAGGCAAACTTCCTAATGCATGGCAAACTAATTCCAATAAATGACACCATGTGTCCTAACCACCTAACCTAAGGTTGATGTTACCAGCTAACATGACTGTCGAAGACTGAGATATTTACTTCTAAGAAATCAAAAAAATATGGCTCCTATTGAGAAATAAACTATCGTATTGAGGGGACTCGCTGGATGCGGGTTGCCTGTATCCTGCCCATGCCATCTATTGAGTAGGCCTGTTTCCAGCTGTGGATGTCCTTATGGCTTAAATGATTTCGTGTCATTGCCAGTGATCGTAAATTTGTTAGCATTTGGTGCAACGATAAAGAGAGTGCCTTAGGTGTAGCAAAAACCAAAATTATGGATTAGGGTTACTTTCGAAAATATTAACTACTAGCTTCTGCCCGCGACTTCGTCTGCCTTAAATTCGTTTATCGCGGATAAGGGTATTTTTCCGGGATAAAAAGTAGGGTATGTCCTTCCCCGAGACTCAAACTATCTCCATACCAAATTTTATTCAAATCGGTTCAGCGGTTTAAGCGTGAAGAGGTAACAGACAGACAGACAGACAGACACACTTTCGCATTTATAATATTAAGTATGGATGTTTAATCGTTTAAATTGGTATTTTCAGCATCTATAACGAAATACCATGATCGCGGCAGCAAAAATGCCACCTAATTTATCACTGTTCATTACACAACAGCATCAAAAACATAGCTCGTTTTTTACTAGGGAGCAGCGGAGTAATTAGTAAAAAATTATGGCCATTTTCATTTACTCCTATTTTCATTTGATTTATAGTTGTTTGTTTATTTGGAGTTTGAACGAGATAAAGATAGAATCAAATAGTCTTTGACATTCAATTCGCCAATTATTTCATCAAACTATAGTCATAAAGATACAACAATTCTTTATTGCACACCACCAGAAACAGTACAATACTCGCCTTAACATAAAATACGGTAGACAATCGGCGGTCTACTAAACTTCTGCTAAAGGTAAAGATACTTGACATATTTGGCATTTTAGATTTTACAGACTACTCGTGTTTGATGCTTAATATACAACTACGCCAAATTTTCCTCAGTGCTTGTATTTGAACTTTCAGTGCTTTTGAACATTTGTCCTTTAAAAGTAAAAGAAAAAACTACCGTTTTACGCAAACAGACACCAAGGGAGTGACAAAACCTTTATCACTAAAGTTTTATCAACAGCCCCTTATAATATTTTCTTCTGTTTCCGCGCTTATTACTCATTGAAATAAAACAATTTAACGGATTATATCGCGTATATTATCTCATTTTAGTTCCCGACGTTTCGGAAGCTTTCCAGCTTTCCATGGTCACGGGAGGACTGAGAAAAGATGTATTTTCCTCTGTCAAAGTTACAATTTGTGCAGACTACCCATTTTTTTGAAAAAACACAAATAAAGGTGTACATACATGCCAGATGGGCCTAAGCTGTAAAGACAGTTACACATGTGCCAGAAGGGCTTAATTATTTTATTCTAATAATTTACCAAGCAGCATTTCACAAATGAGGCGTACTGAGGAGAAAAGAAACGCTGCAAAGAAAAACTCCCAGGCTACCTCATTACTAATTATAATATTTAAAAAAACAGAGACTATTAAACTACTTTAAACAGATAAGATATTTTACACCGTTCGGAAATTAAGGTTTTCCAGTCCTGTGTCTCGCTTGTTCCTTGATGAGATGTATTACAGGATCCCAAGCTGGTGGTAGTGACAATCCATCTTCTCTATTGAAATTAGGATGCTTTTTAATCTCAATAGCCTCGCGTAGCATCCTGGGAAAATATCTTTTTTCTTTGGCAAGGATAGAAGGTTTATCAAACTTAATTGAGTGGTTTGGTTTGTCAATGACATGTTCACAGACTGCAGACCTATTACACCGACGGTGCTTGACATCTGCTATGTGCTCCTTCACCCGGGTTGATACACTGCGTTTCGTTTGACCAATGTATGAAAGACCACACTCGCAGTCTAGCTTATAAATGCCTGCACTCTGCAAATTGTAACTTTGACAGAGGAAAATACATCTTTTCTCAGTCCTCCCGTGACCATGGAAAGCTTCCGAAACGTCGGGAACTAAAATGAGATAATATACGCGATATAATCCGTTAAATTGTTTTATTTCAAACAGCCCCTTATTTTCAATGGGAATAAATAAAAAGTCAATCTGATAAGGAATCACAGTATCAAAAAGACAATCTTAATAGCTAATAATGAACCAGAAAACAACATTATTTCCCAAACTGCCTGTACCATTTACCCAAACGGACGAACTCTTCGATAAGACAAAGTTATCACTTCCCTGTTCTTATATTCCTGTCGCTTAGAAACGAAATACTTGTATCAGACAAACATACAGACGCGTGAGGATGATTAACTGTAGTTTTCTAGTTTTATTTGTTCTTTTGTTCGTGTGGTATTGTCTTAATTGCTTCGTTTTAAGGGTTGAAACACGATGGACTATTTCAAATTATTATTTAAAATGTATTTTTTTTATTCGGAGAGCGACCATAAATCGGAAGACGCAACGCTGGAGGCTGGAAGGCGTCCTACCTCGGTAAACCGACGATCTTGAAAGAATCGCGGAAAAAAGTTGAATGAGTTGGCTTGAGACCGTTTATCGTTGTGACTCTTTAAGTTAATCGGCTTGAAGATAGTGATTTGGTTTATTTTAAAAATATATTTTTATTACTGATTCAATTTAGCTTCAAAGTTTCTGTTTGGCCCTATGGTTGACTGGTAGAGAATGCCTTAAGGCATTAAGTACGCCATTTGTACCATTTTGTATTGTGCAATAAAGTGTAAATATATTTAATTAAACGATTCATGTCACTGATTTATTGACCTATGTACGGTGTATTGAAAACACATATCTCACAACAAAAGTGATATTCTTAAGAAACAATTAATATTCGTACAACTTTTAAGATAACAACAGTTATTATCGCAATAATTAAAAAAAAACCCTACGGTTTAAAAACTTAACAGTTATGGTACACACTTTGTGTCAACCCTAATCCAGCTTGGTCGCTCGATCATAGATCACAATGATATCTAATGATACGGCGCGTGATCGATAAAGGAGTCCGGCCACCGCGGGAGAGCCTTTCCGCGCCGACGGATGCGTCGACAACCCTACTACGTGTCCTTAATCCTTACATTACAATTATAAAATGATTTTTATTTTGAGCGATATTCTTCTATATATGCAAAAAAACATATGCTCCGGTGCTGTGTTACAAGTATCAGTTAGAACAAACCAAAGAATATACTCTGGCATTTACCACTAACAAACTCTCCTGTCTTCCTATCTCTCTCTCTCTCTCTTTCTTGAAGATGAAACCCCATACATTAAGGTGTTCACTTCATCATATCAGCCCAAGGACGTCCGCTGCTGGACAAAGGCTTCTTCCAAGGATCTCCATAACGGCCGATCGTGCATCGCCCTCATCCAACAGTTTCCCGCAATCTTAACCAGATCATCGGTCCATCTTGTTGAAGGGCCTTACCACGCTGCATCGTCCTGTACGTGGTCGCCACTAGAGAACCTTTCTGCCCCAGCGGCTATCGATTCTACGAGCAATGTGCTCCGCCCAATGCCACTTTAGTTTAGCAACTCTCTCTACATAAGAGTAGAGATTATTTACGTCCTTCATCGAAAGGGTAGATAACCACTTAGCCAAAATGTGTTTATTACATCTCTTTTTGTCCGTCATAGTTTCTTTTATACGTCAGCAACTAAATAAATTCGCTTTTTATAAACGACTCAAATCGCTCCCTTAGTAGCATCTAAACGGTGCCGTGTCATCTTTTCGACGTCATAATTTAAGCACCACTTCTTCCTTAACGAAATCATTTGAACGTGCATTTGTATGTATGAAACCATTTGACAAATTGACCTACAGCAATCAACGCGTTTTTACACTTTTATTGCGTGTAATCAAAATGTATGCGATTTTAATATTCACTTGTTCATATTAGTACGATTTGGTTTTAGTTTGAAGACAAATTGTCAGTTATATTTGGCTCATTCATTTTGTTGATGTATTAAATTTATTCTCTAGAACCAAGTTAGTATATTTAAGAAGCTTTTTATTAGATCCATCTGTATGTACATAAATATGTAGGTAGGTGCCAGGTACCTATGTAAACAAATCTTGCATGTTATATTTGACACACTTTCCGGTTTCAGATTGAGCTAAAATTTAGCATACTTATTTATGTAACTTAGGTGACAATACAATATTATGATATACCATCGAGCTGATCTGATGATGGACCCGGAAGGTGGCTATAACAAGTCTGTAATAAAATAATGCAATCTTACCGAGTTTGGGCTCTTAAGAATATTCTCAATGAGTACTTAGATGTCGGATATTCTAAGAAAAATACACTCAGTAGTAAAAGATCATATCAGTCATAAAAATGTAATTTATGACAAAAACTTATTTTGAGACCTTTTGTTTATTTAATGTGGAAGCAAAATAGTAAAATATGTCTCTCCAATTGCTTTCAAAAGTAAATCTATGTAACTAATGTTCCTATTACGAACTTTTTTTAAAGTTGAAATGAACCCTTATTCCACAGTTTAAAATAGTTTAAATAAATACATATCGCCGACTTAATGAATGCTATGTTATTATCGGCGGAGAATTGTAGTACTCCATATTATAATTCCGAGGGTATCGTAAGAGAACACTGAGGGATACACCGGAGATCGGTCAGCAGCGGCCGCCGTGCAAACCATCTACTCGTACTTAACTGCGACAGCCCCGGATCTACGATTTTTTCGAACCGGGGCAAATCCTTGATAGTGGCGCCCCCACCCTTCAGTGTTTAAGAAAAACTGTTAAAACTGCCATTTATATGATTGGGCACCCCCATAAAACTGCCGAGCAGGGCAGTGCCCCGGTTTGCCCCCCCCCCCTTAGATTCGGGACTAAACTGCGATCACCAACCGCCTGCCAAGCGTTGCGGTTATCGCAACTTCCCCCCTATTGTGAAGGCCTATGCACGTCAGTGGACGTCTTCTGGTTCACGATAAATTAATAACTCAAACCATTATCTACAGATCATTAAAACGAAATAATAGTACAGCCTACGATATAGTGGATAATTCGAGCTAGTTCTCATACTTTGTGCTTAGACTTTCAAGGCACCATTAAGCTACATAAATGAGAAATGTTCAGTAACTATAATGGTTTGCAAATCATTACCAACTTGGATGAGACGTCAATATTAATCATCTAAGCGGCTGACTAGTCGCTTCCTAGGAAATAAAGCGCTTAATAATACTAATACAACAAGAATTCATGAAAACATTTATTTATGTACCTACTTAGGTAATAACTTTCGGATGATAGACGTGATTTTTACGAAAACTATCCGAATTTTGTAACCGTTAAGTACTTTTCACGAAAGTAAAAAAAAACTAAACACTATTCGTAACACTATCAAACGCAATTTTTTCTCGATATATTACGATAATCTTTATTTTCCTAGCTTTTTACTATTTCTGAGGACTTTATTGTGGAGTTCTTTTTTTAACAAAACTCTGTTACTATAATAGTCTCCTAAAAATTATCAGATTATTGTGAATGTCGCAATCTTAACTCAAAATACTCTTCATCTTACGAAATTCGATCACAAAAAATCGACACCTACACGTCGAGACAATCAACGAGAAATGCCAATATTTTATCCACGGCCGTCGGAGTAAGATGTAGGATTCGACACGACTGTCCCGTCTCATCGGCCCTCCAGCGAGACACTTTCGTTTCACGGACTCGAAAAATATTAGTGTCATTGTGATTTCGTAAATATAAATCATTTTTAGTCTTGATTCATTTTATTTCTGTTTGATAATTCGTATCAATGACAACACCAAAAATTTGCCTCATTATTGTATTGTTATGTTCTTAAGTTATTTTTTTTTGTTTAGGGGGCAAACAAGCAGACGGATCGCCTGATAGTAAAGCGATTACCGTCGCCCATAAACACCTGCAAAACCAGACGAGTCACAAGTGTTTTGCCGGCCTTTCAGATGGAGTACGCTCTTTTCTTGAAGGCTTGAAGGTTGCATCGGTCCGGAAATACTACTAGCAACTTATTCCATAGTTCAGTCGTGCGAGGCAGGAAATTTCTAGCAAAACGCGCAGTTCTGGACTGCCAGCCATCTAAGTGATGAGGATGGAAATATTGTGGCTGAAAGATGCGGCAGGGATCAGTCAGAACAATTCCTCGGAGCACTCCTCGTTATACAAGCAATCAAGCGATAGAAAAGTTTATTATATTCATATAGGTCTGTTTCATATAAGTACGCCTGTATGAAACAGTAACGGAGTTTAACAATTGACAGGCATCACACATTTATCGTAATTAAAATTTAAAAGACTTTATTATTTAAAGATGTAGAGGCGCACTAAGGAAGGATTTATTGAAATCAGATTTAGAAAGACGCTGGTAAAAGCTAGATTACATTATTCTCGGTCTTAAGTATGATCGTTGTAAGACAATTCGGAACATACATTTTTTCAGAACTGTGCATAAAATATTTTTTCCTGATATGTGAATTCAGAATCTTAACTCAGAAAAAATTAAAAGTTAGCTGTTATAATGTCTTTTTGTCTCACTAATCTATGTAGGCCAAAGTAAAAATGTATTCATACGAGGAAACTGTACAAATGTCACGATGAGAATCTAAAATTTGTATCTAAACAACAATACGATGTAAAAATTAACTATTATAATTACCAGTTCACATAACTTATACTATCAGGGAAAAAATGCACACCTCTGAGAATCTTAATATGTATTCCCAATCGTGACTCATTGCAGTTAGAAGCACTGATGATTCACTGTTTCACCGCACTATTCAAAAATGTTTGCATTCGGGAGCAGAAAAAAAAGCGTCATACGAAACTCGAATGTAATCGTCAATTACTTAAGAAAAGAAATAAGATAAGTGTTTAATTGGTATCACAATTTTTTACAATATTTCCAGGGGTTCCGCATTAGGCTTCGCCTGTAACGCGAGGAACCAGATAAAAGTTACATAGCAAAATTTACAAAGTTACGCAGGTACATTACAATAAGGAGAGTTAGATATATTTAAAAGTACCTACAGAAAATAAAATAGTAAAAAAGAAACTTAAACAAAACGTTACACTAATGAAACAAAAAACATGACAAAAAAATATTTGGTTACTTTTTAGCTAAGATATTACTTATTGCCTTTATTAGTATAGTGGTCTAAAGTATGGTTTATACGAAGCCGATGCTGGCTTAGTATTGGCCTCGTACTCATAAATAGTTTTCCAAGCCAAGCCTTGCTGGCTGCCAGCGCTGGCGTGACTACAGCACTCGTCTATATTTCAAGCCATCTTGTCTTGTACGACTGGCGCCTGTGCACTGACATCATGTAAACAGGGCTTTAACAAAATAAATAAGATTATAAAAAACTTCGTTTTCTTTTGTAAACAAAAAAGTATTGCTTTCAATTTCGTACCTTCTCTTTAAGAACAGTTTATTTCGCCACACACCAAGTCAAAGGCTAAACGCGTTATAAATTGACCCGGCCGCCCTTTTCTCGTCGAACACGCCAAATTAAGGTAATATTGAAGATTAAAAGATGGAACAAGCGCGTAGCCGACCCGCCAACGAATCGCAGTGGAATTTGGTCCGTTCTGATTGACGTACAATTTGGAGTTCTTTGGCGTACAATGGATTGTTATCATTAAGTTTACAAGGTTTTAATCTTGTGTTCGACACGGGTTAAGCATATTACTTTGCGGGATATTACGTGAAACCTATAATTTTGTGATATGCGATAAGTTTAACGGTTTACTATTAAGACAGCTGTGAAGCTTGGCCGTTTAGAAGGGGTACATTTTCGAGTTATAACCGAGCACTAGACTGATTTGTAGCACTATAACCTATAGATGGGAGACTAGTCCACCCAAGCCTAGAGCGGGCAATTTTTTTAAATGACAGTTTTTCAATTGGTTTCTAATTGCGTCAGAAGGAGAGTTATATTTTTCGTGTCTATGTATGTATGGCAAGGTCTGCAGCATAAACGTCTTATGGATTTTAACGTATGAGGTGTTATTAGATTTCTCTTCGTTGTAAGAGGGACGACAGAGTGACAGTTTTTGGGTTTTTCTCAGGATACTGACGGTATACTTGTTTGTGTTATAAGTTGGTGGCACAAAGAGTATTTTAGCCAATCCAATAATTCTATGGAAGGTCTAGCAGACTCCAAGGATTACTATTCTAACTACTAACCTACCACCTTCTAACTTCTTCCACAATGTTGGCACTAAACTTTACCAATCCTTTTTACCTTCCAAAAACTCTTAGGAATATCTCAAAACGGAACATCACTTCTTACCAACAAAGAACTTAAATAACGTGTGAAAAATATTTCTCCACGACACGAAACGTCAAGTCACCGTGTACCAAAAAGTCGAATACCGTGTTAACAACCAACCTTGTGTTATAATAAATAGCACGTTTCTCGTCCTATTTGTAATTAGTGTTAGAAGCTGTATGATGGTTTACGATTGCATTTTATGGGTTTTGGGAACGATTGAGACGAATAGCGAATTAATTGTGGAGGAAATGTCATTTACGCAAGAAATGCAACTGGAATAATGTGTTATTATTTGGGTCGAATGCTTACAATAGGTATTGGCAGTCATTAGTCCCTGTAATCGTTCATGAATATTGACGTTTTTACGGGCTAATAATGACAAACAAGAACCGAGCTACATATACGATATACATACTACAAGAGAAGCAGATCTTGATAGCAAATTGATAGCTTTTTGTAAGTAGCCTAAAGTTACACTCAATTACATTCCGCTACCAATCTTTGAATATGATTAACTTTGGTAAAGGTTATATACAATCCAGCAGCTAAAATGACAAGAATACCTATCACCTAAAGATAAATTCAAATCTGTCCTCTTGGACTTCAAAAATTTCATCTTAATGAGTGCTCGTAGGCATAGTTCATATAATTAAAAACTCTTGTAGGCATACTTGATTTAATCATTGGCTATTCTATGCTCTTGATAAAAAAGTAAATCCTTCTCAATAGCAATAATAAAGTATGATACAGAAGATCAATATCAAAACCAATTATTTGTAAGCGGTCTATAGACAACACGTCTATGGTTTCACAATTTTAATTACTCCACAAAGCTAATGTGTGACCCCCGCAGCGAGTTATAGTGAACTGAAACAATGCGTTTTCGTTGTATAGCATATTAGATGCGCTAACGCATCGTGTACAGTCGCCACCAATAATCATCATCACGTAAATGCCGAGATATCCATTGCTAAACTGATCCTTCTTAATATTAGATGATTTTTCCATAATCGCCACGAACGCCTCTTTAGCCTGTGAATATGATTTCCGTATTAATCTTCTATGACATTCACAAGAAGAAGAAAAGAGACGCTATTCTTAAGACCGGTCAAAAAATAAAACAGAATCGTCGGATATCACATAAATTTTATTACACTAAAGTGTTTCGGTTGTGACAAATAGGGTTGCAAAAAGCAATTAAACACTCAAGGTTGGATAATTACAAGCAGTTCCTTTATTTGGCGCATTTATGTAGGTGATACTGACTACGTACTTGCCACTTATTAATTACTAGCTTCTGCCCGCGACTTCGTCCGCCTTAAATTCGTTTATCGCGGATAAGGGTATTTTTCCGGGATAAAAAGTAGCCTATGTCCTTCCCCGGGCCTCTAACTATCTCCATACCAAATTTCATCCAAACCGGTTCAGCAGTTTTAGCGTGAAGAGGTAACAGACAGACAGACAGACAGACAGACAGACAGACAGACAGACAGACAGACAGACAGACAGACAGACAGACGGACACACTTTCGAATTTATAATATTAGTATGGATGAATAACAAAATATACAGCAATCTTCTTTCACCAGAGCTTTCA
Source organism: Hedya salicella (assembly GCA_905404275.2). Classification (NCBI taxonomy): domain Eukaryota; kingdom Metazoa; phylum Arthropoda; class Insecta; order Lepidoptera; family Tortricidae; genus Hedya; species Hedya salicella. The sequence continues at coordinate 15,089,380 of FR990112.1, read as the reverse complement.
AGCATTCTTATTTAGCATGATTCTAAAACAATATTAGTTTCGATGCTAACCCCTAAACAGTTCCTATTTTTACTTTTTGTGTTTGTGCAATAAGATATTTTATATTGCTAAAGCTTCAAGTCATTTTAATATTATCCTCTTAGTATCTCAGATATTTTAGGCTCTTAAATTGTTCATATATAATTTTGCGACTGAATGTACCATTAGGCGGGAAAGTTTAATTGATCATAATAAAATATTAAGGTGTGGAGTCATTTGAATTGAAATACTTTTGCACCCAAGGGCCTCGTTGCGATTGTTGCATTCTTGTGTCTTGTTTTCGCTTTAAATTAAATACAACTGTTATTTGATTCTAATAAAAACAACTGACAGCGATATCATTTCATGAAACCTTTCTCTTAAAATGTTATCTGACCTCAATCATTTTAATCAATAGCCCTTTCCCTTAAGCTATTTGCATCTCTTCAATGTAGTTCAGCATCTAATGGAGATGATGACTTAATGACTACCGTCATTTAAATTCACTGAGGTATTTCAACAAGAAAAGCGATTAAAAGTGTTTCAATATGAACTATCAATTTTAGCACCCATCTTCGTAAAACCTCAAAACACCCAAACGTAAAAATTCTTATTTTTTTCCTTATCCCGTTATATTTACTTCGATAACCCCACGTGTCTGCGTCGACAATCGGAACACCCAAAGGTCGTACATCCGATACGTTAAGGTTTACGGAACAAATGCCAATCAGACCCTACTACCGTAGGGCCACTGGCACGGAGAAATCCCTGACCACAATTGGATGAGGGGAACACGGTCATGCGGTCAAACGTCACTGTGGACCACAGACCACCAGATATATATATATCATATACGTTCATTCAAGAATTAATTCTGGACATATAAATGTTTTATTTTATTTTATTTTATGGCAATGAATTTATATTTACACAGACGTACTGCCAGCTGCAAGCATGTTTGCAACTGTTCCAACGTCAACAGAACTACAATGCAACCTTAAAGTTTGCCCACAACCAGTACAGTCTTTAAAACTGCACACCGAATGCAAGTGAACTGCACAGTGGGTTATCCAAAATGCAATTTTGCATTTGGGATCCAGTCTCTCTGTATAGGCCCTACGGTGTAAACTACTAACAAAAAACTATATTTTGAGTGAAAGAAATTGGCGAAACGGATTGGATTCGTAACGTCATCAAGTTAAGGAACTAAAACGCTCATGTGTAATTCAGATTCTCTTTCGAGCAATAAGCAAGCATGTCACGGAATACTGAAATATTTTTTGTTTGATTTTCAGAATGCACCGTAGTAGAAAAAGAAGGAAATTAGCGCGGGGCTCAGAGCGACTGCGGAGAGCGCGCGAGATTCCTAGTGGAGATCCTGAATGTCCCGGCCTGGCCAGGAGGTACCATGAGTGCAATACCGAGGTAAGAAAAAACAGGGAAAGTCCTGACTGACTGGTTGACTGACCAGCTGAATATCTAGTTGACTAACTGGCATGATTAGATAGATTAGCTGATTGACTGACTAAAAGAAAATTGGCGCGGGGCACAGAGCGGCTACGGAGAGCACGTGAGACTCCTAGTGGAGATCCTGATTGCCCTGGGTTAGCCAGGCGGTACCAAGAGTGTTATACTGTGGTAAGAAAAAAGAAGTCCTGGCTGATTGACAAACTCCCTGTCTGGCCAACTGATTGACTTAATGACTATGACTAAGCGAGTGAGCTTACTGGGTATAACTGACCGTCTGACTGACTGGCTGCTTGACTTGATTGACTAGCGGATGACTGACTACCTGGGTCGCTGACTAGGTCATTGACTGGCTGCATCATCAGGTAGTTGGCTTACTGGACTACCAACTTGCTGATGAACTGACTGGGACACTGACTTAGTAATTGGCAGGAAATTTACTAAACGTATAAGTAGTACATAAAGGTAATACATTATCTTTTACTTTTCCCAGCCATGTTCTGGGCCACTGCGAGACTCACGCGCCGAACAATGCGCGGTGTACGACCGGCGACCATTCCGAGGCAGGTTCTACACCTGGGTGCCCTATGTTGATGGTAAGCTGTTCCTATGGGTACACTACGTAAATACGAAAAATTTAATTCCGATATTCAGAATCATGAATTTTGTAATACCGATTCTTATAATTCCGAATGGATCAAAATTCCGAATATGACAATTCGATATATCATGAATCCGACTTTTATAAATCCGAAATTTAAGAAAGTCTAACGTTTACATTTCCGATTTTCAAAATTCCGAATATCAATTTACCGAACAATAAGAAGTCCGGCTGAGTAAAAATCCGAAATATCAAAAGTACGAATTCCGAATACTAAAATGCCGAATTTCAAAATTCTGAATCTCATTACACCGATCAATAATAAATCCGACTAAACAAAAGTCCGAAACATCAGAATAACCTAACCTACTGTTTTCGATTTTTGGCCCATGTTCCATTTTGTCAATTGTGTACATGCAAGCAAGTATTTTGATTTATTATTATTATTATTTATTTAATTCCAGATAACAAAGATCCATGTTTTGTGTTAGTAAGGCTTAAAAACTAATGTTAGTTAGCACAAATTATAAGTAACATACATAAGTACACGCTGGACACTTAGAGTACAATACAAACTGATAGTAGTCATATAAATATTAAAAATAATCAACAATAAAATTTAGATAGGTTTATAAATCATTTACAAATAATTTGATTACCGGATAAAATTGAATAAAAATGAAATAACAAAATTAAAAAATATTATTAAAATTAAAATGCGCATCATATAAGAAAATTAGAATAAATTGAATTAAAAGTCATTAAATTAATTTTAAACTAAGATGTTTGTCCAGCATGGAGGCTCACCCAGTGCCTCATTATGGGGCAATCTAGCCTGCTCGCCATCACACCTAGGATGCCGCTGGAGCTGTCCCTTACGCGGCGCATTATGGAGGCGGTTCTTTTCCTCATAATGGCATGAAAACCGTCAATACGCGTTTCCGCGAACATACCGGAAGCACTGCAGTACTTAGGAAAACCCAGCAGCATCCTCAGCGTGTTATTATACTGAACGCGTAAGGCGTTGACTGCCCTTTGCGTATAGTTGAACCACAGGCAGCACGAGTAAAAGGACTGGCAATATGCCCTAAACAAAGTTATCTTCACCTCTTTCGTACATCGTGCAAACCTGCGGGCCAACATATTCCCGCGCACAGCCAACGCCCTACGCTCCCTCTCAATGTCAAGGTCATCTGAAAGGCACTCCGCGACCCAGTGACCCAGGTACTTGAACTTGTCGGTTCTCTTGAGCGGTACACCGTACAGCGTGATTTCTGGTACCCTATCGACTTTATGTTCACGTGGCTGGAACACAAGAACCTCACTTTTCGTCGTGTTATACCTGAGTCCGTGGGCCGCGGCGTATCTTTCACACCTCCCGAGCAAATTTCTGACTGCGCACACAGAAGGCCCCAACAGCACCATGTCGTCGGCGTAGCTAATGTTGTTGACCATGTCTCCAGCAATAGCACAGCCAACTCTAGTACTGCTGAGGTCCCCGATGAGGGCATTCATATACAGGTTGAAAAGCCGAGGAGACGATAACCCCCCTTGTCTCACCCCGCACTTCAACCTGTATTCGTCGGAAAAAGTGTCAGCCCATTTTACCACATTTAATTGGTTTTTGTACCAATAATCAAAAACAGCAATTATTTCCTCAGGCAAGGTCGTTTCCGTGCGTAATTTATGCCATAACAGTTCGTACGACACCAAATCAAAAGCCCTCGACAGGTCGAGGAAACATGCGTAAACAGGAGTTTTCCTATCCGTGTAGTACCGGACAGTCTGCTTGAGACATAAAATCGCTGTGTCAGTCGACAGTCCGGTCCGAAAACCGAACTGTGCGTCGTGTAGCTTAATGTGTTTATTAAGTTGTCTATCAAGCAGACTATCCAGTACCTTCGCCACCGTGGTTGCTAATGAGATGGGTCTATAATTGGCCTTGTCAGACGAGTCTCCAGTTTTGTTTTTGATTATTGGCACAACGACCGTTTTCATACAATCACCCGGCAGATAAGAGTGACGCACGCACAAGGTGTAAAACAAGGATAGAACGCGAGGCAAGTGCACACCGGCGTATTTAAGATGCTCAATACTAATGCCGTCGTGCCCCGGAGATTTCCCTCTCGACATACCACGTATGACGGAAGCGACCTCAGCCGCGTCAAACTTAGTAAGCGACACCGCCTCGCGCTCCCCCTCCCCCTCGGCCCGGCCTGCGCTTGCACAACTGTGAAGAGGTTCAATCATAAAGCTATCTTTAAACATATTAGCTATGTCAGTGGGCTCACTACGACCATTCACATTGAGAGGGGTACACGGCCTAGGATTAAGTTTGTTGGTTTGCTTCCAAAAATTCCCGAAATCCTTCTTTGCATGATGCGTGGCTAAAATATCCATCCTAATCTGCTCTTCGTTATCCTGGCACCATTTCAGCCTCGACTTAAACATGCGTTTCGTCTCCTTCATGCGTTCGTAAATGTGCCCGCTTGACGGCTTGCCAACTGAGAGCCAGTGCCGAAAATGGTGCCCAGCCTCCACGTGAGCATCATGAACATGTTTATTCCAGCCAGTTACACACTTTCTTTTTTTATTATTATTATTATTATGAGACCCGCGCGAACTCTCCTCAGCCGCATACTTCAGTACACTAATAATATCCAAATACAACTTATCCAAAACCATTCTATGCTCAGAGTTGCTGCATAAACCGTCGCATTTATACATGATCACTTTACAAACCTAACCTAACCTACAGTTTTTGGTTTTTATTACGATTGTTAAAAATCACGAACTTTATATTTCCGAATGTCAAAATTCCGAATTAGCAATGTCATTTTGGATAATTAAAATTCGGATTATTACTTTTCGGGGTAAAAAAAACATCGGACTTTTGATTCTTCGGGCTTGTCAACATCGGAATATTAAAAATTCTGATTTTTGATATTCGGTAAACTAAATTTCGTGCTTTTAAGTAATCGATATTTTAATACAAAGGAATTATAAAATTCGGAATTTCGACAATCGGAAAAAGGAGATTCGGAATAAAATATTTCGGATTATTTGGGTGTTCCCTGTTCCTATACAATAAAGGATCGACAACAATAGCTATTTTTACATAATAACAAACTGACAACAACTTTGGTTGATAATAATGAAATACTAACGATTTATGGTTACAAATTGATACGACTGACTTAACATTGATTTAAACTTACACGATCTTGACTCATTATCACAACACAACAAAACGGGGCTTAATCGCGTATAAATATGATTTATTTCGAATCTCCTTCGAATCGAAGTTTCCAACGTCGCGTTACGTCCATTGTCTCGAAGGCAACTGGAGCGGCGAAATCAACGTCTTCTAGCCGCGCGAGTTTTTCTATCTTTTCATGCTTGATGTTTATTATTTTTGTAGAACACTACGGTCGTCACTAGAAGGACACACTACACTCACGACATATTTATACGCGATTAAGCCCCGTTTTGTTGTGTTGTAATAACGACTGACTGTTCCATTATTTTCATTACGCTACAGAAGTGTCTTATACTTATTACTAAAGCTTATCAATACCTATCCTGCGCGGGGCACATCGCTCTTAGAACCGACGGCCGCTGGGGCAGAAAAATTCTCTAGTGGCGACAATTTTTTTTTACTCTAAGGCAGCGTTGCCAGGCCCTCAAAAAGATAGACCGGTGATCATTAGAGTATCGTGGAGACTGTCAGATGCGGGTAGTGGAGGAATGGTCAATGTGGTTAAGCAGTGATGTTGATGATCGATATCGATAGCCTATATAATTCGGCGAATCAGCTAGCAAAAATATAATGTGAATGATTGTCTCGCAAAATATTTTTATCAATAAAATACACACTTAAGTATAGTGACATATAAGATACTAAAAATAAGTTTCTGTCAAAAATTTAATTAACTACTTATCGAGACAATTCTAAAGAGCAAACTCGACAGGATTACCTACGTTATGTTACCTTCCGGCTCCATCACTAGATTAGCTCAATGGTATCATAATATTGCATTATCACCGAACTTACTACATAAGTATGCCAAATTTTAGCTCAATCGGAAATCAAAAAGAGGATCAAATATAAATTGCAGGATTTGACTTTGACCCACATTGCAAGTTAACTAAAGTTTATAAAAACTGAACTGATGATGGATTTTTGTTCCTTTGATCTTACTTAGTTACCAACATCTATTTCAGGCGACTCACCCTGCACCCTGAACTGCCGACCCCGCGGGCAGCAGTTCTACGCGTCCTTGGCTCTGGTCACCGACGGTACTCCGTGCACCAAGCCAGGCTACAGAGCCATCTGTGTCCAAGGATCTTGCAAGGTAAGTTTACATAGACGATGATAGATGGAGCCAGTGCATGATACATTGGAAACTTCTAAAGATAAGACAAGTGTATACATACCGTGAACCAGATTATTGATTAGAAATATATCAACTGAAGCAACGCAGCACCAAAATAAAAATAATCCATTGCAATAATCATATACCCAGCAGTGGACTCTAAAAGCTAAGAAGCGTAGATGAAGTTTACATTTTCGAATTAACCAGAGTCGGATATGGCATTAGGACCTGGTGATTGATGGTACTCCGTGCAACATAAGCTTACCGAGTGAAACACCTGTGTCCTAGGATCCTGTAAGGTAAGTTTACATTCTTCTTTTCTGAGTACTCTTGACAGACTACTCACAGACACCCAACGCATTATCGCAGACCTAAAAATCTCTTAGCCGCGTATATTGAAGAAAAAGTGCTTTATCTAGTCAATCTAACACATGACGTCCTGTCATAGACTTTTGCGGACATTTGCATTATATATAACCAATTGACTGAAGAATCAATCACAACAATAATTTTCCAGAATACAAGGGGTAGGCTGTAGCGGTGTCCTGTATTAATATGAAATTGTCAAAGACCTTCAACTTTTAAATAAAATCAATGGATTTAACAAGCCTAACCTTTTTTTTTTCGCTGATTAAACCCAATGGTGACTGATGGTATTCATACAATAAATAAGTTCATCTACAGAGCAACCTACGTATATAGATACTGCAGGATAATTTATATTACGGGTATATTTACTTTAAACTTATTAAAGGAGTTTATTGCTATGATAATTAGGAAATCAATCTATAGAGCTACTTTGCATACCTGTTACCACACATGCACGCCACAGACACCATAGCTCCTGATTCCATCAGCATCTTTTATACTGTTATAATTTAGAAAGACATAACTGAAAAATTGATGAAATCTTGTTTGTCAACTATCTTCTATACATATAATAAAGCTGAAGAGGGTCAAAAGTCTGTACATGGAAGATATTAGACATCCGAAAAAAATTTGGCCGGGGATACTTAAAAACGATAACAGAACACGTTCCAACAGCTTTTAGAATATTTGTCTGTTTGTCTGTTTATCTGTTTGTCTGTTTATTTGTACGCGCAAATTCAACCCTTAAAAGGGGGGGTAGCCAGTACATTTGATTGAGTTAAGTTTGCACCTGAATCTTATAGGGCTACTTAGGATGGAGGTGCAAACTTTTCTCAAACATGTGCTACGAGCCCACGAATAACGAGTACCTTGCTAAACTAACAGGTGGCGCTAAAATTAATACCTTTTTGCCAAATCCGCACTAATATTATAAATGCGAAAGTGTGTCTGTCTGTCTGTCTGTCTGTTACCTCTTCACGCTTAAACCGCTGAACCGATTTGGATGAAATTTGGTATGGAGATAGTTTGAGTCCCAGGAAAGGACATTTTATCCCGGAAAAATACCCTTATCTGCAATAAACGAATTTCAGGCGAACGAAGTCGCAGGCAGAAGCTAGTCCTTAATAAAATCATAATTATAATTATTATAATCATTGCCTACATAAAAAAAATCGTGACAATCGTGGTGTATACCCAAAGAAAATAAACTCCCACAAATCAAAACCTATCGTTGTCGATGGTGTCGATTTGACAAATTAGCCTCAATAGGCAGGACGCATCGCGCCACAGGTGGCCCTTTCCTACCTTTCGAAAAAGGACGTAACTACTATGAAAATCCTAAGTAAATAAACCCTTTTGTGAGAACTCGCTTCTTTGTATCCGTCTATGGTCGCCGCAGAAAAAAGGAACGAGTCAATTTAAAAGACGTAGTTCGTTTTTTTGTTGGTGCATTACCGATAGGGTTAGCCTTTAATTGGCTGGACTAATGGTAGTTTTTTTTCAAATTATGCTCCTTATTAGGGCTAACCGGAATTAAGAAAAGAAAAATGATTTAAAAACTAAGAATGGAGCTAAATTCATATTAAAAAATTAGGTTGGTAGAGTTCGCTACAAAATAAACTAAAATCTTATATTAACCTACCTATATTAATAGTAGGTAGGCTATTTTTACGTAATATTACAAAATTTAAAAAACAATTTTAAAATATAAAGCATAGCGTGATTATTTCTCATTAATAAATGAATTAGTCGAGACCAAGCTAAGACATTTGTAAACATAAGCAACAAAAGGTGAACAATCTCTTTATCCAGTGTCCGTCAAAAGGCGTAAAATAGGTGGCGCCTCTATAGGAAGTGCGTAAATTAAGAAATTACCATAATAATGTCAAAAATATCCACAACGAAGCAAGAAAAAACATTTTGGACATGATATAATATTTACATAAAAAGAAGAACAAAGAATTGAGGAGGTAGTATTTCGATAAAAATGTGTGTCCCCCGATTCAACAAGTAAATGTTTTCTAGAACCGCTACTCAACAATAGATGGCGCTAATAGTCTCTTAGTGCAACATTACTTATAGCTTATAGCGTTTTTCTACTGTTTGCTGTATTGAAAATCGGCTTTTGAAACAACGCAACGCGCCTATTTCTAATGATTCGAAACATTCCTTTGATTAATTACTAACCAATACAATAATACCAACCAATTTCTAAATGTGGGAAGTTATGAAGTCGACAGAAGTATGTTTTTGTTAAGTGTATTTCGTATATTTGCAACGCGATGTCTTTATCACTTTCATTCATATACATTTTCTTTTGAGTTCTTGGAAAACCCTTTCTTGTGAGCTTTCTGTATCCGCTACATTTTAGTTTAATGACAAAAGAGCAGACGCGCCACCTGGCGGGAAGGAGTCATCGCCACTCATGGATACGTGCAAGACCAGAGGATCCTTTAATTCCATACGTTACCGATTTTTAAGTTGTTATAGCGCTCCGGAAACCTCAGAGCAGAGGTAGAGGTCATTCCTCAACTTGCAACATCAGAACGGCTTAACGGATTTCTATCATTTTTGGTACACGGATAGCTTATATATATATATATATATGTATATATCCGAGGATATACGAGTATATAGGATATTTACTAGAAGATGCCAGCAACTTCGTTTGCGGAGAAAAGTCATATTTAATTTTTTCTTCAGCGTAATCGGGTAAAAAGTATACTATAACCATCTGTGGATACCCAGCTGCCCGTGTACCAAAAATAGTTGAAATCAGTTTAGCCGTTTTGCTTTGATCAAGCCACAAACTACAGATAAAAAAGATATAGTTTTCACTTCTGCTCAAAAAGTACGCCATATTAGCTTCGCGAAGCGAGACTAAAATAATACATTTAGCCCCTAGGGTTTAAAAGAAAGCCATATAATCCCATACAAATTTCTATGACACTGAAAAAAAAAACCTTGCGGCCAGCTACATAGTCCTTACGAATAATTAAAAACAAACAAACCAACCTGATGAGATTGGCCAAACTTTCTGATATAATTGCTCAAACTGTACTTTTTTAGTTTTTCATGAAATATACAATTTTAATGTTAAGTCTTTTTTATTTTCTCGCAGTCGAAGTGAAAAGCAGAGTGTTTAACACGTGGCTAAAAGCCATTATGACACTCAGACATATTTGTCCTCGCTATCTTCGTGAGCTCGTCCAAATAATCACTTCCTGTCATAATGGCTTATTTTAGCCCCTTGTCAAACAATCTACTATTTCTATTCAGTGACCTTCAAATAGTCCTTGTCATTTGTTTTTTTGAAAATATCTTGAATGTACAGACATAAAATTTTTCACCTTAATAATAAATTACTAGAAAGTGCCCGCAACTTCGTCGGAGGTTGAGGAAAAAATGATAACCGTCTTTTTTCATTGTGCAATGTCGGATAAAAAGTATCCTATAACCATCTGTTCCGGTATACCAAAAATATTTGAATTTTGTTTAGCCGTTTTGGCGTGATAAAGTCACAACGACACATACAGACACACAAAAAAATCCAAGAAATATATTTTTCTATTCAGTGACCATAAAATAGTCCGTATCGCTTTTTTTAAATATTTTGAATGTACAGATATTTCATTTCTACAACTTTATAATAGTAACTATGATATATAAATCTATGCCCGCTTCTAAGTTGTTTAGGTCAGTATCCGATATCTCTATCATACTAACGCTTTGGGCAGTACAAATTGCGAAATTTCTCTCAAACAGAAAGCTTTAACACAACAGACCAAATCTACATACAAATACCTCAGCGGTTACGCCTTTTTGTAAAGATTTGCGACCGTCAGTCGCTTTGGGCCCTGCAGGGCTGATCCATCACTTGCCATACACAATGTAATGATAGTGACCCTAACGTAACCAGAGACATATGAGCCGTCTTTGTGTAATGTATGGTGTGTGTCAAAGCTCAGGTTATATTGGGCGTTTGTTAGAAACTGATAGTGATCGTGTACACTGTACCTACTGAATGTTAGTGGAAACCTTTAGTAACGAAGTGGAAGTTACGTTTGTAAGGTAAGAGTGTATGTTTATTAGTACTAAGTTGTAAAAACCAGCCAAGTGCGAGTAGGACTCGCGCAAGAAGGGTTCCGTACCATTATAAAACCATCGTAAAGACGGCAAAAAAACACGTTTGTTTTATGGGAGCCCCTTAATTATTTATTTTTAATATAAATATTTATATAACTAGATATTTTGTGAATATTTCAAGCGTCTACCTGTTGTCGTTATCAATATCGAGAAAAAACGAGCAAAAAATTCACGGTCATTGTATGGGAGCCCCCTTAAATATTTATTTTATTCAATTTTTTAGTATTTTTCGTTATAGCGGCAGAAGAAATACATCATCTGTGAAAATTTAATCCATCACGGTTCATGAGCATTACAGTACAGCCTGGTGACAGACGTCCAGACAGACAGACTGACGGGCAGCGGAGTCTTAGTAATATAGTCCCGTTTTAACCTTTGTGTACTATGCATATATAATATGCCCTTGGCGTTGCAAGCGGTTATAGGCTGTGGCGACTGCTTGACATCAGGCAGGCCGTACGTTTGTTTGCCACCTTAGTGGTATAAAAAAAGTCTTTTGTTTGAAAAAAGGACATTCATGGGGAACTTAATTCACATATGAGTTAAAACATCATGCATCACGCTGTCCCGCAACCGCTTATACAAAGATGTGCTAGAGGATTTCAGACAGATTGACATGGCGACATTGTTATGGGCCCATTAATAAATTTGTCTAATAGACCTATAGCGAGAGGGCCCATAAATCTAAAAAATTTGCCGTATTTAATAATAAATGTATCATCTTACACACTAATGTATACCTCAAAAATGGATTCACATATGAAACGTGATAAAATGTAGTAATTATAGCTTGGTAGTGGTAACTAACCAACATTTTCTCATTTTATTTAAGAAGGATCAACTTATTCTTGTTTTATTCTCTTTGACAATAGTGACAGGGCTATGGGCTAGAAAAATATATTTTTGTCGCATTTATATCGCTTAAAATCGTAGTTTTAATGAGTGACTTAGAACAGAAGGCGTAACCATGGCAACGAGGTGAAAAAATCCGTTGATTGGTCCTTAAACATAATCACGACCCGTCGGAACATTTGCAATCCCCGCAACTTCATATTATCAGTGCCAAACTAATACTCCAACAGAAACGGTTGGCCACACCTGACTAGAGCTGCGGGCGGTAACGGCACCAGATCGGTTGCTATTGTTTGACAGTAATTGTTGTCGATCGCTGAGACTTGCCAATGGAACTAGACCTATCTCACCAACCCCTGATATATGTTGAAGTCGCGCACGATATTGAACACTAGCGGGGGGTGAGGTAAATATGTAAATAAAACACCTACAAACAAAAAAACATTTACACACTGACAATTTACCGTATCAACTAAGCTTATGATGATGAACATTCGGTTGAATGCTCTAAGGGTTTAAGGGCTCATATAAAAACGGCAAAGTCCGAGTTAGACACGCGCACGAAGTACCACTGTAAGCAAAAAATGCCGAGAAAATACCACGTTGCTTGTAGGATCTAAATTGATCTTGCATAGTTACTTGGGTTTATTTGCTTCTCCTTGCGTCGTATTCCTCACAGTAATGAGAGTCGCGACCTCCCTTCTGTATCACTTTCTCACGAACGCTCTTCATCTATCTGTTTCTGTCTCTGGCGGTGTGGAAGGCGTTGTGAACTGTAGAGTCAAGAGCGGTGCGAATCTGGTCAGACCAACGCATTGGGCTGCGTCCATGAGGTCTTTTCCCCTCTACTTTACCGGATTTATTTAAGCAATTGTTATTTTATTTTTGGATAACTTAAGGAAGTTATACTCTTTAAGCGAGCTTAATCACAAAGTACAAGGTTCCCATGATACAAATCGAAATAGGATGTCAGCTAGGTTGAACGGCAGATAAAATTTGATTTGTTTTCGATGTGAAGTTTAAAAGAGAATATTTAAGTACCTATGTCTGACGTCACAAACTTCAGTTGACAGACGGCCTCCTTTTAGTTACCCTTTAATTTAAAATTGTTTGAACTGCTAAAGTAAGCGGCAGTTTATTTTCAACTGACTTCAAAAAAAGAGGACAATCTCAGTTGGTTTCTATTTATATGGCATGTATTTTCGAATGTTTTATTTAGTAGTTAGGGTGTAATCACCAGGGTTCGGATATTCGGTGAGATATTTACCTTACCTAAAGTTTGGCGGCGTCGTCTATGTTGCACGGTATGGAGACGGACTCAATTTAATTTTCTTATAAACTTTCCGGGATTTATTATTTTAGTAACCAGGCTGCCAAAACGCACGTTTTATTATTCTCCTATGTTACAAATACCTTGAAATTAAATCAATTCACACCGTGGTTACAGCAAATACTTACATACATAATTACATCACCAACATTTGCATAACAACGTACCTGCTTACCAAAATAGTCATAAATAGCCATAAACTACATGTTTCTATATTATTTACCTCCTCGTGTCGTTTTATGCAATCCCGGAATCCCGGAAATTGTATTATTAAAATAATTGAATTAAGAAGCCGACTCCATATTTGCCCAACTTTTGCCTGATTTCTGGCAACTTGAGGTAAATATCTCACCGAATATCCGAACCCTAGTAATCATTTATGTTGATTAAAGTAAAATACCGTATTATAAATATTCCGTGAGATCGGTTAAGTGGAATAGCGGTTGTAATCCTGGCTGAGAGCAGGTCTATCCTTGGCAACGGATAACGGCACATTACGCTTATCTAACAAATATGTTGTCTGTTTGTTTTTTTTATTTTATCTTCATTGCACACGAAATAAAACTACAATAGGTATGATGACGGGGCATGAAAATCAAAATTCTAATCACTCCTTCAGTTACATAATACAAAAAAATTGGACACGTATTTTTTGCTTATTTAAAATAATAAAAAAATACACAGATAAATCGCATTAAAGTTTAGGAGTGGGCGCTCGTGACGTCACTCCTAAGTAAAATTTGTACTTAGGAGTGACGTCAAGCGACATTTTCACTCAATGTATCTCCTTCAGTTTTTGATTAAGTTAAACAAGAAATAATACGTGTCCATTATTTTTACCCAACTGTGCGACGCAAAGGAGGGTAATGTGTTTATCAGTCTATGTATGTATGTATGTATGTATGTATGTATGTATGTATGTATGTATGTATGTATGTATGTATGTATGTATGTATGTATGTATGTATGTATGTATGTTTGTTCCTATCTGGCACTCTAGAGACCAAACGCGTATACCGATTTTGATGATTTTTACGTCAATCGATTTGTCTTAACTGTCCGAATGTCACTGAAGACATGAAAATGACGAAAACTCAAAATGGCGATAATGAGACGCCATATTGTGAAAAATAAAAAAATGAAAATCGACGTACTATATCGAGTGGGGTATCATTGATTAGGGATATGAATATCATTATTAGGTTTCCTTTATCATTTTTAATTTTTAATTACCAGTTAGGAACTATAACGATTTAAAGTTGGTTAGCAAGCCTTTCTCACTAACATTTCATTTAATTTGTAATAAATTTGTGCAAGCTTCTCAATAACCCCGCGATAAAGATTGCGAAATTTACATACTTTTATAATTTTAACTAAAAAGTATAAAATAAAAATGAATAATTAAAAAAACATAAAACCCGACTGCGTAAAAAACTAAAAAGAAAAAAGCAACTCCAGTACCCTAGAAATTAGTCAAGTTATAATGGAAATGTTTCATGATTCATGATCGATACTCACATAAAACATATAATAAATTCTAATATGGAACATAGCGATTTTAAACAGTCGGGACACATTGTTGGGAAGATTTGCGTCGATCTAGATTTCTTACGGGTTTTCTTTTTAGTTTTTTTACGCAGTCGGGTTTTTGTTTTTTTAATTTATTAATCTACAAGACGGACTAATTTTTAAAATTTTGTCATCATCCCTATTGGCGGATTTAATGCCTCAAGTCATTCTCTACCTTAACCGTCCGGCCAAACAAAAACGTTCAGTTGGTGCAGTGCATTAACATCTTCACAGTGAACAAAGGGAACCCTAAAAAAGAAATACACGTGCTCAACAATAAAATTAAATTCTATTCGGATTCTACCAGCTTTTTATTTTGTGTTTAACGCTCCTTCAAAGATTTAGATTGGAAATTCGTAAAAATATCTCCGATCTGATTTCGGTGGCCATATTTTAAATTCTGGAACTTTACTAGAAATTGAGCTTTAAGTGTGGGGCGAAATAATCTGTATTTAGACCTATAAGACGTATTTCGATATTTTTACTTATTCTTTCCTACCTTAATTTTTTTACATTAATTAATTATAATAAACTATACATTAATATGAATACACAGTTATTTTTGAGGATGCTTTGAAAACAATTTTAATGAATGTGACAGATGTACCATTTTAACTTCTTTTGTATTACCGTTTCCAAGAAAATTAGACGTGAATCAGTCAAAGGAAGGCGTAATTGTAGAAGAATTCCTTTAATCCGTTAATATTAGTCATATCTGGGTCACTATAACACCTAAGGCATCTTGGTGATTTTTCAGCTGTGTAAACAAGCAGCAAAATTTATGCTGTTAACATGTTTTTCTGATATAACGTACCAAACGTAAACAAAATCACGGACAAATAATATACTACTGAAATACCGACTCGGTGGACGGATGACCTTATAAGGGTCGCGGGGAGTCGGTGGATGCGGTCTGCGCAAGGTCTCACCCTGTGGCAAGCTATTAGGGGAGCCCTATGTTCACCAGTCGACGTCCGCGTGGCTGATAGATAGATACTACTGAAGTAATGTAAAGTCCCCCGGAGAACGGATGGCCGTTGGGGCTGAAGTCCTGGAGTGGCGACCACGCATAGGAAAGCGCAGCGGTAGCAGTCGCGGTAAGTAGGTGGATGCGGTCTGCACAGGATCGCACCCTATGGCGAGCTACAGGGGAGGCCTTTGTTCATCTGTGGACGTCCGTGGCTGATAGATAGACGTAATGTCACTTCATAATTATAAGTCGACCACTAGGGCACTTTTACAAGCCTGTATGTACCAACGCTTCCCAAGAGACCGCTGTAAAGAAGAAAACTCGAAAGACACTCTACAGTCAATACTTAATAATAATAATAGATCATATTAATTACAATATATTCAGTGCAATAATGTCGAATGATTGGGGATAAAACCAAAATGAAGAAAAGATCGAAAGGTTGACTTTATATCGATGCCTTTAAGAGAATTTTCTTGTAAATTTTCGTCTTTGACTTCCATCTTATCCCTTTATCACCTTCCACCGAGTGGTGGACGGATGACCTTATAAGGGTCGCGGGGAGTCGGTGGATGCGGTCTGCGCAAGGTCTCACCCTGTGGCAAGCTATTAGGGGAGCCCTATGTTCACCAGTCGACGTCCGCGTGGCTGATAGATAGATACTACTGAAGTAATGTAAAGTCCCCCGGAGAACGGATGGCCGTTGGGGCTGAAGTCCTGGAGTGGCGACCACGCATAGGAAAGCGCAGCGGTAGCAGTCGCGGTAAGTAGGTGGATGCGGTCTGCACAGGATCGCACCCTATGGCGAGCTACAGGGGAGGCCTTTGTTCATCTGTGGACGTCCGTGGCTGATAGATAGACGTAATGTCACTTCATAATTATAAGTCGACCACTAGGGCACTTTTACAAGCCTGTATGTACCAACGCTTCCCAAGAGACCGCTGTAAAGAAGAAAACTCGAAAGACACTCTACAGTCAATACTTAATAATAATAATAGATCATATTAATTACAATATATTCAGTGCAATAATGTCGAATGATTGGGGATAAAACCAAAATGAAGAAAAGATCGAAAGGTTGACTTTATATCGATGCCTTTAAGAGAATTTTCTTGTAAATTTTCGTCTTTGACTTCCATCTTATCCCTTTATCACCTTCCTATTTTTAATATTGCCACGGCAAATGGTAACTATTCGTACTCCACCCTTTACAGTGTCTGCTACAAGAAGGTATCCGTCAGAGAAGAATGGCATCGAATAGTCAGACGGGTTACGAATCCGAAGTGATGATCACGACCATTATGGCATGACTGTAACGCCGAAGAAGAATTATATTTAGTTCATGAAAAACCGAAACAAAGATGCCGTAACACATGTGGCAGTGTTAAGTGGCTGACTCACGACCAGGACCCCGAACACGAGTGGTTCTACGTGTCTATCTACATTATTAATTACAAAATTAAGATAATATTTGCAAAACAACGCAGCTGGCTTGATGACTTAATAACACTGCGTTATGGGATAAGTAGAAGTATAAGTGCATTGAACTTCTATAAGATACTGAATTATGTGAAAACTTTTTATGTAAGTTATACAGAATGTTTGGTAACAGGATGCAAAGCTGACAGTAGGTGATAGTTTAGGCCAGTTAGAACATTTTAAGCCAGACATGTCTTAGACAAATGTTATTCGTTTTTTTTCGACAATAGTAGGAATTTTCTTAGAAAAATATTTAAAACTTAAAGAAAAAAAATAAACATTATAACATTTGTTTAAGAAATGTAAGACTTAAAATGAATTAAATGGCCTAAACTAACATCTACTACTTCGGCTTTGCATCCTGTTACCAAACACCCTGTATATGTTTTAGTTGGTATTTATCTTGATGTCTCAACCCTCACAGAGCTAATTGAGATAGCAAGATAAATACTGACTTTTCCGACAAACTACGATGCCAAAACACTATTCAATTCATCTTTACTTAGACGTTAAGGTTAAATTCAGATTCAGATTATTGATTGGTAACTGTATATATCAATTACAAGTCGATTACATTGTTTATTATTTTATGTCATATCATTATCAGTATATTTATATTATCATACATTTTATTTTTTATAGTGTTTGGGTTAAATGATTATGATTATATGGATAAGCTGCGACAACCAACACGCTACAACCAATAAATCAATATGAGAAATTGCTTCGAAGGATGTCGGTCATATACCGGTCGGTTCTGGGTTCAAATCTCGGTAATATAAAAATATTTGTTTCTGAGTCTTGGATGTTTCTTATGTATATGAGTAAATTTATCTATTAAATATATCGTCGACGTCGACGACGATATATTGAGTACTAACTCATAACACAAGCCGTATTGAGCTTACAATGGGACTAGTTTGATTTGTGTAAAAATCGTCGTGCAATATTTATTAATTTTATTTATTTAAGTAAATTCGGAGTTGGCACCTGTTGGTGGTTTTAGACGGTAGTCCAACGCATCGGCCTTGGTTAGTCCGTCTTACCCGCTTTAGTCCTCCGGATTCGCGGGATGCATAAACGCATTTCCCCAATGTAAAAAAAAAGGTGACGATGATCAAAAGATGCGTCATAAAATTATGATAATCTTGCAATCGATTAAAATCTTTACATAATTTAAGTTTATTTTGTTAGCTTTGATGTAGTGTATGTCTCAGTGTTCGAATGACCTCTCCCATAGATTTCCACTCTTCTCTGTCTTAAGCTGTTTCCGAACAATCATTGACGAACGTATCTGATCTAGATACTAACTCCACCTGAGCCTGCCTTGATATGATCAATTTTCGGTGTCATATTATGTTGTACATCTGTCAGATAAAAGTACAAAATAAATCTTCAATTTATTCCAAAGGCATCTTTCTTCGACAGTGTCTTATTATAAAAATTCGTTTATTTGTCTGAATATGGCAACAACACAAGATCTTACAAATTATTAGTACGTTCATATTTCAACCTGCATGCAGGTGTGCAAATTACTACCATGTCATAATTATATTATAATGAATATTCTAAGTTACTTATATGTTTTACATTTTGTCAAGATGATAACATTACAATAAATAAAAAATCCTATGTCAAATAATCCTTAATACTATAAAAATATTTATCATGCAGCCATTTTGTTAATTTACTTTTAAACAATGTTTTATTTTCTAATTTTAAAAAAATCATGGAAGTGGTTATAAAGCTGTATACACATGTTTTAGCATTTTTTTTTATAAATAGCTGTTTGGCAAGGAGGCTGGTATAAAAGGTTTCGATATTGGGCCCTTGTATGGCTTGCACTGGTTTCATAGCGATATTGACGAAATGATTAGGGTTGTTCTTAACCAGGAGACATGCGTCTCTTATATAGAGACAGAGAAGAGGAAGTATTTTTTTTTGAAATGCGGTTTGCAGACTTATAGTACTCTCTGATCGCTATCTTTCTACTATTTTCGGTATACCGTGTATCATCGGCGAATTATTGTGACAATGTAACAAACTACCGTCTTCCGCCTTAACGAGTTTGATTCAGCCCACTACGACCAGTTGACAACAAAATTGCATCTTTAAATACTCATAAAAGCTTTAGCGCGTCTTGTTTTAGATGTTATGGGGAATCTTATTTTAGAACCCCTATATTAGCATCTGATATACTAATGCTAGTACTCTACACATTTATATGTAGTTAAAAAAACTCACAAGAACTGTGATCGCATAAAACTGTTAAAACGTTTAATCTTAAATACTATTTCTGGAAATATTCAAAATAACATCTATGAACAGTTATTTTACGCTTTTGGTGATTATAAAATAAACAAAAACTAATAATTAATAGTAATGAAGCAATTTGACTACATACGAGTACCATTATGACGAGTTAAAAATATTTTTCTCCCAATGTTCATACTCTCTGAACGATTTGACAGTTCATAGAAAGGGGCGGGGCTTATTTTATCTGTCAGTTAACTACCCAATTGTCAAAACTGTTCTATAGATCTATTGAGAATCACACAAACTCATGGAAAAGGGGCAAGTGATGATGAAAAAAAGAAGTACGTATTATTTTAAAATTGCCATTCAAAGACTTTACGATATAAGAAATTTATTTAAAGTTTACTTCTTCACGTCGCACGAATTCGCACTACGAATGTTGATCAATCGTCGTACATAAACGACCGCAAGACACATTTATGACACAAGTGTCAGGCCCCTGCTTTCATTTCGCACGCCGTAATAGTGCTGTATCTACCGATTAATTTATTGCCATTGACACTGTCGATATCGTTGACTAGTTGTTATAACAGGGGTTTTCAAACTGTAGGTCGCTTCCCCTAAATGTTGGAGGAGTGTAGGTTATAGAACAAATAGTAATCTTAATCTAGCTATAGGTCTACCGGTTAACTGAGTCGCTATGGTAAAAAGAGGCGCAGATGTGACGGCAAAGGGGTAAGAAGGTGAGCCCGCGACAGGACGGTTTCCGTTAAACCCCTTTGCCAAACCCTCCGCGCCTATCTTTTATCGCAGGTGTCTTTCCGCAGTCCTTGTACCTTGCCCACTGTTTCCTTACCCCACTCTAAGTGGCTGCGGATGGAATTTCTGTTAGTGGGTTTTCGCTCCCCCCGCTGAATCCGATTACTGGTAACGAGTCTTAGCCAAACCTACCCAGTTCAAACTCAAGCTCAAAAAAAATCGAAGGCAACGGTTTAGTGAAATGGTGTGCCTATAGAGGTGTGCATAAAAATCATGAACACATCTTGTATTTTCTTAATGAACTTAGGACCATGGGTAATTCTTCGGCCATAAAATGATGTATCACAGAAATAAGTTTTCGTCAAAAAATATCATTTTTGAGACTGTACTTTTCTTTAAACCCCCGTCAACTACTTATTTAGACGATTCTAAAGAGCCAACTCGGTAGGATTGCGCTATTTAGTTACCAAGTTCCTATGACTATCCTTAAACTCCATCATAAGTGGTGTCATAATATTGCATTGTCAACGAACTTACATAACGTCAGGTGACAAGAAAGACTCACTAAAATATCTGTCACTGCTCTTCCAAACCTTGTACCGGTACAGCATCGATGCTGAGATAAGACCTTTATTCAAGTAGGTATTTGTTAGTTACCGAGTTTTGATTTTCACCTGACGATAAATATGCGAAATTTTAGTTCAATCGGAAACCTGGAATTGGGTTAAATTTAACTTTAAAATTAATATTACAAGGTAAATAAAAGCTTGTAAAAACAGTTTGGAAACCCCTGCATTAGAAGATCAAGTGCTCGTGCAGTTACAAATTAATTGGAGTCATAATGACGGCCTGAATATCTGCTCAATAGCTGTCAAGACCTTATGAGAATATTGTTATTGTACGGTTGTGCCAGGATGTTTCCTAGCGCTGTGTTAGATTACTTCACATTGGCTTCTGATTGCCAATATAATGTATCCATGGCGCCCCCATCAACGACAGGTGCGGGAAACAACAGAGTATTTTAGTGGGTAGGCTTCTCACCTCCCTCTTCCTAGGAGAAGGACAAGGAGAAGAGAGTCCCACATAACCCCACAATGGCTGCCCCACGCCGGGGGTTTGCGTTAAGCATTTTCACTCCAATAAAAAACAAGGTACTACATACTGGACAATAAGTGTATTTTAATCCATGAGTTCCATGACTCGATCTATCTCTGTATCAAGTGAGATGTGTATTGAGTAGTCATAGCTTTAAAATGAAAAAAAGAGAACCTACAACCACCACAGAAATAGTAAAATTGGAAAACAATAATAATAAATATCACTCGATATTCGTTTCGGTAAACAGCCTTATAGTGAAGAGTCTCGGCTAATACCTTAAGAGACTCTCGCTGGATGGCTGGATCAAGGGTCAGATAAAGAAGGCAGTAATCCTGGACACGGCTCGCGTTATCAGGATCGCGGTATCTGCTCAGCCCTAACTACCAGCAGCTTGAGCCCTGCCCCGCTACCGGCAGCACTTTAGGTTCGGTTTTTTATTACGTCTTTATATTTTAACTATATTTTAAAAATACCTACCCTGAGATCGAAAATACATAAGTATCAGTATCAATGACAGGAGCAAACATAATTTCCTGCCTCGCACGACTGAACTGTCGAATAAATTGCCGCCTGTAGTATTTCCGGAACGATGCGACCTTCAAATCTTCAAGAAAAGTGCGTACTCCCACCTGAAAGGCCGGCAACGCACTTGTGACTCCTCCGGTGATGCAAGTGTCTATGAGCGATGGTGATCGCTTACCATCCGGCGATCCGTCTGCTCGTTTGTCTCCAATGTCATAAAAAATATATATGTATGCTCATCACACAAACACTTGCCCCGGCCGGGATTCAACCTGGAACCGCCAGTTTCGTAGGCGGCTATGTAACCAACTGAGCCAAACGTGTCGTCAGATTAATATTGAACTGGAAAAATAATTGGCCATAGAAGTTAAAGGTTTTATATAATTAGAAATTTCCTTACGCGTATCTTTCTTTTTTTTGTTTCATTTAAGTTGACAGCACGTACTCGTATATGATATTAAAAAGGATATTATAATTGCACTAGCTTCGTAAACTGGTGCAACCAACATGTTTCCTGCCAGGTATCAAGCGTTTTTATTATATGTCTAGAATCTTAATGGTCGGTCATCAAAATGTGTTTCCTATAATTTCTAATAAATTCCAGTTGCAGCATCCAGTACTTGCATAATGTCCTGTATATGTCTTTATAGCATGTCTGATGTAATTATATCTTAAGTTTTAACTGATTATAAATCATGGAATAAAATTATGTTAAACCGGTTTTATTGGCTATATTATTTTATGACTTAATTTATGTTTTGATTGACTTTTAGTCTCATTGACTAAGAAAGCCATATATGTCCCTTATGGTATTTACATACGAATATTCATCCCCTGCATAACCCTCTGGGGGAAACGATTGCCAATTTTTTTTTCTTAATTCTCAATGTACCGATTGGGTTCTTATTCTCACGTGATCCAACTCTCTGGACAAACACAGTGAAGGGACACCGCCAGTACTTATTTTTGGCACATTTGACGACTAAATTTGATAATTAATAGATATAAGTATTTATTTTTGATGTCATTTGAATCTTTCCTTTTTTTTTTAATTTTTGCTTTCTTTTTATGCAGACATAAATTTGTTCATTTAATTTGTTTAGTTGTAAGAAATATAAATATAAATTATTCGTAATTAAATGTGAAATTACTATTACCAAACATATTTCGTAATTAAATCCTAATTCAAGCGCAGCACCTACGTAATGAGCGACTCTTAGCGTATCTTTGATGGATAAAAGCCACTAAAAACGAAAGTTTGAACCATCACCTTTACTGGCAGTGTTAAGCACAACTCTTCTATCTCAAAATAATCGAGTTTCGCTCTCGCATGATCTTAGACACCATACGTAACATTAACAAAAAACATAAATTCAAACATTGTTATTATTTACCGAGAAAATGAAAATGTCAAACTCGTTTAACTTTGTTTTTCAATGTTTGAGTAATGCCAAACTCTTTTACCTTATGTTTTCGGACTTCGAGTCGAAAGAGTTTGGCATAACTCACTCAGTTAGAATAGTTTGGCGTAACCGTTTGAAACTCTCGCGCTGTATTTAAATGGCTCCTATTGGCGACTTAGCAAAGTTACGCGTGAGACTGACCACACGGAGGCGAAGTTCGTGCGGGGTGGAGTTTAGTTTTCAGTGAGTCAAGGCAATACATTTATAAAAGAAGAATAATTAAAATTATGCTTTTTTTTGCTATTTTTTTCTTTCAGTTAAGAAATACCTATGTGTATCAATAAACTGAAAAGCAAAAATAGGCATGATGAAAATTAAGTTGAAAAAAAAATATTTTGCTAATTTCCCTACATACATATATCCGTTCTATAGGTATGCAAATTATAAAAACCAACAACATTTATGTTCTGAGAGGAAAAATTGTAAAGAAACCATTTTCAAAAATTCCATCCTATCTGGATATGCGAGTTATTAGGAATGCTCATACAACAAAGTCTTCTAACTCAAGTCAACCATACGACGCGTAACCACCGCAGTAAGAAGCGTTGGCTATGCGAAACTCTTTTTTGCGATGGTATTTTTTGTATATATGAAGTATACAAAAAAATATTAATTTCCCTTATTCCTTATTTCAATTAAAACCTACAATATAAATTTTACATTGTTTCATGCATCCCATCCATACAAAAAGAACGTAAGACTGTTTTGAACTTCAAAGGCGATTTACTCAAAACTATGTGTTTTGAGATAGCAGAGTTGTGCTTAACACGGCAGTGGCAGTGAGGTGACTACATAGATATGCTAAAGAAATAATAGTCGCTGGACCAGATCAGTTGTTCAAGAATGAAAACCACGGACGGGCAAGCGAAGAATGGGAAGGTGCGTACTAGATGAATGAACGATGTGAAGAGGTACACAGACGTAGTAATAATGATTTTCCATCGTATTTTGTCGGTGTAGTTGTGTTGTGCATATGGATGGAGCAGTTCGAGATGGAAGAACCTGAATCCGAAAAATTTACATGCCATTATAGAAGCCTACCTGTTACTGCTGTACACGGTAATGGGCTGAAGACGATGGAATTAATATGCGAAGTTATGCAAAAATGCAAAAGATATACAAGGAACGCTTCTGCAGACGCCTGTTAAACAAAAATAGTTTCTATAAGAAACAGTTAAGAATCATTGTCTAAACTGAATACTGTCATCACCTTCTCAATTCGTATTAGCAATACTACAGTAGAATAAAGACGAATAGGATGTTAAATGTGGTAGAATCTGCGGTACATACGACGTTTTTTAAACGGTGCTACTGAATTACATATTTTGCTACTGACATAATTTTGTATTTGCAGAGCTGATGGCAATTGCAAAGTAAATATTTATTGTGACATGAATACTTTCCGTTTCAATTGCGACTGGTTTTGTTTCTGGCTTTTAAGTTTAAAAGGGTCACCTCTAATTCACATATGTTTCACCTTCAAACAAAAAAACGTCGATTTATCTAATAAAGTTGTAAAAACCTAAAGTTAAATACCTATTGCTACTTTATTTCTTGGGTTTAATTTGTATTTTTGTGCGTGGGCTTATGTTATCCATATTTCTTTTTTTATCTTAAGTGTTCCCTTGATAAATGTGAGCTTCTAAACTATACTTTTCAGTGATTACCATCCATCATCATTATAATCATCTGTTTTAGCCATAACTAGTCCTAGCACTCCAACTAGTCTAGATCACGCAATATTCTTATTGTCATCATCATTCATCAACAGCTAGGCTCTTGTCGGTGGAGCAATTTTAATTTCTCTATTTTCAGCCTTTTCTTCGGCCACCTAATACGACTCACTATTTACTTTCCTTGATTCTTTTCTAATATTTGTTGTTAATGGATCAATCAGCTTTTCTCTGTACTTCATTGGAATGTTAAGTTAATGTCTCCTGAGTTACTCTTTAAAACAACGATTTTAAACGATATAAAGGTAACACATATATTTTTCTAGTCAGTTTAAATTCATTTATTAAAAGTCCATCTCGTCTGTTAATAGCCTAGATTATTAGCATTTTTCTAAGTAACTCTGTCACCTTTCTCTCCTGAGTTACGGGACGGGACAGAATAAAAAATAAATAGATCCAACCTAATCAGGATACTTGTCAATAATTGTTTAAAAGGCTCCTTTATTATTCGTTGAAATTTATTTACACTTCGAAAACTATGATACTGTACGAATATTAGTATCAACTTAAGGATCCTAAAATATTTAACTTTCACCATAAGAATTGTTACCTAAGAGAAGTAAAAACATTTTTCTTAGTCAACTACCAATCATCGACAAACTACCATTACTGGCAGCTAATAGTAGTACTTCCATAATTTACTAAACAAACTTCCTTGTGAAAGTAATTCACTCCCAATTAGTTGCTCGTAGAAATCGAGTTACTCGTATCACAAAACTACATTAACAAATCCACCCATCAAATATCTTATGTCTTTGATTAAAGAACTATTTTGGTGTAACTGACTGCCTTGTGACGATGGTCCTTCTATACCTAGCATATAATTTCCCAGATCGCCAACCGGCCAGATAAAAGTGGTTCGAAGTTGCTTCGTGCATAGTTGAAATCGACCGACAACTTAAACTGTATCCGGTGTTACTGCTGTGCATCCACAAAAGGACGACCCTCAATTCAAAATCATGTCTCTTACACCCTATTGACTATAGAACAAAGATAAACAGTCGCGATAGTGTCAGTGCAATCAATCCTTAAACTTCAGGTATTTGTCACGTTTGTACTTGTACGAGTACTAAACTTTGTTACATGTGTGCAAGTTACTGGCGTGATTTAGTCGTCTAATCTTGGGATGAATATTCATTTCACGTGAGAGGCGCGTTTGGATGATATACTACTTTACGAGGTATCCCTTGAACAAAACATGACCTTAATGTTAAACTTAAATTATTAACAGCGTATATTATATTATGTACTTCAAATTGTACGCCTATTGAGCTCGATGGCGTAACGCTGCTGGTCTGCTCAGATTTCCGATATCTTATTACACTCATACAGTGTGATGGTGATATTGAACGTGACATTAAAAACCGAATCAGTGCAGGTTGGATGAAATGGCATCAGGTGTCGGGAATAATATGCGGCGCCTGAAAGCCCCTTCGACTGAAGGGCAAAACCTACAAGACCAAGACCAATTGTAGACCTATCGTCATGTAGGGATCGAATAGGTGACGGATGAAGGGAAATAGCATGTTACAGAGATAAGAACATTGAGATGGATGAGTGGAGCGACGAGAATGGATAGGACAAGGAATGAGTAGACAAGGAAGCTTGAAAGTAGCACCCGTAGTTGATAAGCTGAGAGCAAATCGCCTACAGTGGTATAATAATCGCCTACATATTATGCGGAGGGATGAAAGTCATGTGACAAGAAGGGTTTTAGGTATGCAAGTGGATGGACGTAGGAGAACGGGTAGACCAAGAAAACGATGAATGGATTGCGTGAGAGACGTCATGAACAGGAAGGATGTGAGTGATGAGATGACGGCTGATAAAGAGGAATGGAAGAAAAAAACATGCTGCACCGACCCAAGTAATTCGGAAAAGATGATTATGTTATGTATTAAATTATAACAGTGGAGACGCCCAGACATTAATCAAAAGTTTGGTACAGGGGTATTAATTCCAAACCTGAACTACGCTCGCTCACATTTTATTCATAATTGTTTTTTGTATATTGTACTTATACAATGTTACGTTTTAACTTCTGTCTTTTTATGTTTTGTTTCGCGGATGTATTGTTTCTTTTTCAAATAGAAGTGAAGAGTTGGATTTTTTACAATACCCAGCAAGTTCGACCCTACATATATTTAGTTTATTTGTGTTTTTAGAAAACGTGCAATGAGAAATTTGTATTATGCAATTTACATACAAGTATCATTACTTAAATGAGTCTCTAATGAAAGTAAGTTTAATGTCAATTTATACATTTGTTAATAATATTAAATACTCTTCAAACATAATTTTAAGCTAAAGTGCCATTATTTTCTTTCATAATGCAATACAATGATGAAGATTCACGTCATAGTAATAATTTAAAAAAATGAAAAATCTCAAACCATGTAAAGCTTTTTCAATTACACAACGATTAGTAAGTCTAGATTTCTGCATCAAATACTTTCTACATAAAATTGGTATGTAATAACCAGTCGATAACCGAGAAAAGCGTAATACTAACCCGTCGTTCTACTGACAGATAGCAGTGAAATTATTAAGTTATTAACCTCAGATTTATAACAAAATTACTCCTTTAATGTCCAAGTATAATCTGGGGCCAAATTCAACGAAGCATTACGAATGCCAATTGAGGTATATTTTTTAATTTGATATAGCTATATCTATATGGCAACATTAGACATAAGTATAAAGGCTATATATATCTATCACAAATGATATTCGAATTACAAATCAGGTATAATGTTTATTTTGCTAACGTAGCGATATATGTACTTGGTGACACGGCTAATAAAGTAATAAATGTCATAAGCGTCACAACGGTTACTTTGAATAGCACGTTGCTTAAGAAGATTTATTATTGTGACCATATCTCGGACATATCTCGGCAAAAACTCAATTGCTACGTCGCATTTGACCCCTGTACAGTCTAAGATAGCCGCACTTTCATCTTTTAAATGCAATATCAAAATAGTGAACATTTTGACAGGTCAATTAAAATAAGTTATTACCACTGTCTAATACGGATTATTTCTTTACTGGGACTTTCTTGTCAAGTAGCCTAGACTACTAAGTTATATTAGATACATAATGATACTCTGATTCTATCTGTTGATTTTCGGAGTCTGAACAGAAACTTAAATTTTATTAAAAAAAATTTACCCCCGAATACAAACAGTACCTTTTTAATTGCGGTCGTCTTACACCCATAACGTTACGGTCGTATTTTCAAAGAGGACATTTTGCTTTGAGGACCACCACTTACTGGACAATCTTACACAAATTGATCTGGTCCCAAACTAAGCAAAGCTTGAGTATGTATGCGAAGAGAATCATAATTAATAATAAAATTTTCACTTCTCCTGCTCAAAAAGTACGCCATATTAGCTTCGCGAAGCGAGACTAAAATGGTATATTTAGCCCCTTGGGTTTAAAAGAGAGCCATATAATCCCATACAACTTTCTATGACACTGAAAAAAAAACTTGCTGCCAGCTACGAATAATTAAAAACAAACAAACCAACCTGATCAGATTGGCCAAACTTTCTGAAAGAATTGCTCAAACTGTTCTTTTAGTTTTTCATGAAATATACAATTTTAATGTTAAGACTTTTTTATTTTCTCGCAGTTGAAGTGAAAAGCAGAGTGTTTAATACGTGGCTAAAAGCCATTATGACACTCAGACATAGTTCAACTTAATCACTTCGTAATATTTTAATCACTTCGTGTCATAATTGCTTGTTTTGGGCCCTTGTCAAACAATTTACTATTAAATAAATAGAAAACTTCCAAAACCCAGGAACAAACATTCGTGCTCATCACACAAACACTGGCCGGGATTCAAACCCTGGACCGGTAGCTTCGTAGGCCGTTGTGCAACCTACTGAGCCAAACGTGTCGCCAGTTAGTAGTTATAAGTACTAGTATATTACGTAATTTTAAATGACTCTAATTAACTCCGAAGTTAATAATGATGTCATAAACTTGTAACGTCTGTATAACGTCTGTTTTAAGATGTGCTTCGAATAGTAATTAATTTGTCTTTATTTTGGTCTGAAAGATCTTATTTATATGAAAAACCATGGCGTTCAAAAAGTTAATGTTCGTAGTTTACGCACTATGTGCACTATCTATACTTCAACGGTTCAAACCACCTCCGAAGTTCTAGTGCCTTGTGTGCGTCCCAACTCTAACGACCCGGCCACGACATTGCGAGTTGCGGCGCGGTAAGCGTTTTATCTGTTCATTGCGCGGTCGAAACGCGCAACGCACTGTTGTTAGTTGAGATCACACGCAATGAATTAGAAAAACCGCTGCCGCAGCCGCTCGAAGTCATGGCCGGGCCGTAGGTGGCCACGAATGGCATTACCGTTTGTGGGTTTGTGTTCCCGCCACTGAGTCCTATTATCTATTGGTACAAAGTTAGGTTCTACGCCTGAGGCGGTCATGACTGTGACCGCCGGGAGGTGTTTGTTGCTGCGAATGCACGAAATGCGCGATTCATTGGGTCAAAATGTCGCGTGACGTCACGTCTAGAGTTTACACTCAGTTACGTCACGAGGCCGCTTTAATGCGATTCATGTGAGTATTTTCTTATTAATTTGAAACAGCAAAAATGCGCGTCCATTTGTTTCAATTATCTAAGTCACGGACTAAATACGATTTTCACACCCCAGCATCATGCTTATTGTAATAAACATGATGCTGGGATAAAGTAAGAGAAATTGAAGAAACTAAGTAAATTTGCGCAAGTCTGACCCAGCAAAGCCTTTTAAAGAGCACGAGCGAGCGTGATTGTTCGATCAGAGTGACTAATTGGTAAATTGCAGCGAGTCCAATTTTCTTCAATTTCGAGCCTTGCCGCAGTGGGTTAGACTACAGTAGGCCATCACGATTTCTATTTGTGGTGTCGTGATACTAAACACCACACAGTCTTAAAATTTAGCTGTGATATTTTTTATCTTTTCAATGTTATTAATCAATGTTTAGTTTAATTAAAATTACTGTAGATTTGAAGTTATCAGCCTCACAGATGCTGGCGGCATTAAACGGGCAAATAGCAGAAAACTAAATGCTGTGCGCTTCAGACATTTGATGTTACGATTTACATATGCGCGTATGGAGCCAATTACTATTTTAATCAAGTCATTGTAGTTGTCGACAAATAAGTGCTCTTGATTAAAATTACCACTTTAATATCATATGTATACCCTACATATAAAATAATATAAAAGTGTGAACAATATTATTTTTTGGATATTTTTCAATGAGTGAACAATATTATTTTTTGCAGTCTTTCGCAGAGTGATCGTATTTATACAGTGTTCTGTGATAAAGAAATGTGTTACGTGTTAAAACATGTGTCAAAGTATGGTTGTACCTTGTTTAATCAAAAAATGTTTCATCGAATACTTCATTTCGTCGACATATCATTTAGAAAGCATTTTTCTCTGAAACACTTAAAATCTGGGATTATTATAAAACAAATTTAACAGCTTCTACGTTGATGATCTTTTCAAATATTATAAAAATTGTACGGTTTTAGGAGAAAAAGATTTCGATGAAATGAAAATTTAATAAAATACATAAAACATTCTAGGACAAGTTTGTCGATGAAATGGACCCCGTAAAGTATAAGTTAACAAATCATATCGAAAATTTTACATGCACAATCTTATTGACAATAGTGGTAGCTATTCGTAGAACAATCGTTTTTTATTAGTATACGGTGAACCTACTGTAGATTTGTAGTTGTTATTCGTTATCAGTCTCACACACGCCGGCGGCAGTAAACGGGCAAATAGCAGAAAACTCTAAGTGATGTACGCTCCAGACATTTGATATAGCGATTTACATTAGCGCATACGGAACCACTTAGCGGTTGTTGTATTTCATGTGATGCTCAATTGTTTATTGTTTCACCAGATTTTAACCATTATTGATTCTAAGATTTTTAGAAAATCACGTCATTATACTAGCCGAAATCCGTGCATACTAGAATAAAGAATAAAATCATTTGAACGGAAGAAACGACCAGCACCACTTGCATAACCGCAATACACGTCACTTGATTGTCTCTCTTTCCTTTGAACTTAGTGCAAGAAAGATGGATACATGCTATGACGCGCGACGCGACAAGCGAAGTCGTGGAGAGAGAAAACTCTCTGAGCTATTATGGCGGCGTTGGACCTCCTTAAGGTCTTCCCATTCGCTCACACAAGTAAAGTCTGGGGCCTGTTTCATAAACGTGACAAGTTGACAATTTGTCAGTTTTTGACAACATTGTCGTATTGTAGCTACAAATTCTGTTTCATAAACGTGACAAATATGTCCGATTGCGACATGTAAATAGTTGACAAACTTGTCAGTGTCAATTGCGTTTCATAAAGGTCTACAATTGTTAGTTTTAAAATTTCAGTATTTAAGAAAATTGACAAGATTTTTTTGTCATGGTAATCGACATAATTGTCGTAAACTGCGACAAATATGTCACAGCATACATTTTTGGTAAAATGATATAGGCAGTATGAAAGTAGCAATACAAATGTGTGTCTTACATTGACGTGGAACTGGGAGCCGCCGTAGATCTTATCTTTTTTACAGGCATAGTTGTTGTACGAAAGCGAGTGTTACGGGGATGATTGGGTTACCTCAGCTCCAACAGCCACTTGGTCAAAGGCTAGACTAGTTCTCACCCTGGAGCACCGAGCAGAGTGCTTCCCTGACATGGGGGACGGAAGGGCCCCCGGTCCGACCCATGATTGAACGCAGAGTTCCACACCGGTTTCCCCTTCCGGTACGACGGTCAACGCACGAGCTTTTTTCCCTGGCGACAGGACAGCCTCCCGACAGACAGACGGGGCAGAGACAACCGTAAAGGGGGGCTGGAATTTGCACAAACCGTCGGAACACATCCAATGGATGCTTTGCTCCGACTTGACTCCGACGCGAAGGTGGTTGTTAACCAGTTGAGCTCTACCATCAGTTGCGCAGTGATTGAGAAATGGCCACTGTCAAACCCCACAACCCGACGGAATTCAGTTGTCCTTTAGCACTACCCAGGGGCTACATGTAGGGTAACTAGAGTCATGCAGCATAAAATACTTCGCCTACGGACGCGGACAACATTATTTAAGTTGATTTTGTTTGCATTTTAGAACGAAAAGAAGTTTTGTTTAAGTTACATACTGTAGAAATTTTATACTACAGTACCTATCAATCTCTAGCGTTACTCATTATTTTCTCTTGCGTTACCGGATGTCCCCAAATTGTTCTGGTTTATATTTCATTTTTTTAACAAGTCACATCCTTTAAATTGTATATAAGTACTCGATATATATATTTCAGAAATTTGCGCTACGATTGAAATACCACTTTTAGGACTAATTGTAATATAAAGGGAATTATGAAGAAAATACGACTTCTTAAAATCCTAAAGTAACGCAAGAGACTTATTAAGACCTTTTACTACTATAATAATACAATTTATAACAAACATGTTGTACTGAAATGTTCCTCTACATTGTACAAATAAATAAACGAATTTTATTTAATTACAAAGTTTTATTTCTTTGCATATGATAAGATTTAGATTCCGTAACGCAAAGGCCTTCTGAACTGTAACACAAGCAAATTTTGGTTAAAACCCAAGAAATAGTAATCTGACGTCGTGGCTAATACAAAAATAACTAAATTCCTTAAATTACCTTACAGCCAATATAATTACTTAAAGGCATTTTGATCAAAAATATCTCGTTTTTTTTTTCAAAATCACTTGCAAAGGACTTTAAAAGTTGATTCACCCACGAACAAAAAATCAATAAATGGAAGGAAATCGAAGAGCAATCAAAGGGATTGGGTATATTTAGCAAAGATTGGAAGTATTTGCGTGATACAACATGGCAAAATTGGAGGAAAAGGACTATTGTAAGTACCTATTGTTATTATTAATCAGGTGTGTGGTGTTCCTTTATATAATAAAATTAACCCAAAAGTTGATTTTTTTCTTCAAAAAACTTCTAAATTCGGTCCGCATTTGATCATGACATTCAAGGAATGGTTTCCGTCTCTGTCAACAAACGCCAATTCATTTTGGAGAGGCGCATCCATTTTTATAAGAGATCCGTCGACTATGTCATAAACGTTCTTGGGATATCAGTTCAATTTTCAAGCCAGCGAACTTCCTTTCCAAATAATTCACTAGTCAGTAATCCACAGACGCGTTTTACACAACGATGTATAGTCACTTTATTTACTCCATGTGCATCTGCAATTATGTGATATTGTGCGCCAATTCCCAATCCAATGTAATGTGCATAAAATTTGCTGAGTGGGAGTAAGTGCGACATTTCTCGTCGTTGAGTGTTGTAATTCTTGTCATATTTTAGTTATTAAGTATTTGACAGTAGTTCTACAAACTCGAAATTTTTCTAGAAATGTGGATGACTCCAGGTCAAAAGTAAAGTTTGTCCTTGTCCTAAATACTCGACGACGCCAACGTATTGGTTGAACAATATATTCTTCATCGCTGTTGCTACTATTGTCTGTAATAAGTAATTAGTTAGTGAGAAGTAGCCGCTGACATTGGGTGAGGTCGCCTGTCAAAAATCTTCGACAAGTCTACAAATTTGTCAACTTGTAATTACAATTTTGTGTTTCATAATACAAATATGTCAAGTTTTTCGCGACAAATTGTCTCTTGTCGCCTGTCAAGGGAAATTTTTTATGAAACAGAAATATGTCAAAATGTCGCGACAATTTGACATAATTGTAATTTTTTCACCACGACTTATTTGTCATAGATAATGTTTATGAAACGAAAAATTGTCAAAATGTCGAATTGTCACCTGTCACCTGTCGCCTGTCATTGTCACGTTTATGAAACAGGGCCCTGAGCATAGCTCGCTCAATTAAATCTCTAATAAGTCTCCCGGCCGATTCGAATGACAATCCGTGGCTCAGCTGCTTTGTGAAAAAAGGATAAATCAACAACACTCTATTAATAAAATTTCTCCATTATAAAAAATCGATAAAGTACGGGAACATGTATATTGAGCGGAAACGTTTTTGTTTGTTTGTAAACACTTTATTGTAGGTACATAAAAACAATAAAAACAAAGACGGTAAAGCAAATAATGTGGAGCAAAGCGAATTTATCCGTTTAGGGGATCTGTTCCAGTTAACCTTAGAGCAAACGAAAGAGAAGAATAAGCATCAACGCAGATTGACAAACTAACAAGTTAATATGCATGCACAGACGTTAAAAAGTAAAGTAAAGGAGCATAGTAACACATAAACTCTAAATAATAACATTAGTTTTAGGTTTAAGATACTCATACAGGCAAACAAAGTCAGGGTCTAGCTAATACTCTATTCATCCTTACTTGTCCTAAATAGTTATCAACATTCTAACCTAAAAATATGCATTTAATGCCAATACCAGCTGTTTTATCGCAAGGGAATAAATGTAACGTATAAAATTGGCAACGTGGCACTAAAAATATTAATTCCTGTTGCTTTATTTACGAGAAAATGGGAGTTTATGACTAAAAAGGTGTACTTTTAGGTTAAAATGTTGTTTAGTATTTAGGACAAGTAAGGACGAAGAAAGAATACCTAAGTAGGTATATGCACGGTTTGTATCTAAAAGACAGGGAATTACCATACAATGTGTCTAGTAACATTAGGTATCGTCTTGCAAATGATGTAATAAATGTCAACGTAACTTAGTGCAGTAAAAGATGACATGACAGTTATGATCCTTCTCCCGGAGTATTATGTTGGTAATTCATCTTGTTTATACCTCTGTACTTGTACAGGTTAAGTGGCAACTGTACTTGGGATCACTTCATTTTATGACAGCTATAATTGCACTCTCATGGTTTCACTACGCTCATTAATTAGTCATCATCTTGGCAAATGCAGGCGTTTCGCACTCTGGGATTACGCAGCGCACTAAAATTGACGTGTGAGCGGCCTCATGACTGAGGTACAGTCACGGCGCAAAGATATACACACCAAGAGTTTCAGAAAGAATGCACACATCAACCCTACTGTCATGGTAATAAAGTTTGGATGTAGGTACATTGTACATATTGTGATATTTTGTGGGGCTTACTTATATTTGCCCTTAACTGTTCTTGTTGAGTGCCGCAATAACTACAAACATCGCTCGCCTTCCGCTCTCGTGCAGTTCGCTTTTTGCTCGCTTGCTTTCATCAAAAAAAGAAAGCTTCCTGAACTCGTACCTACTATTTTTTTCTGTCGCAAAAGTATACATAATGTTTATCTTTTCATAACCAGCTTGGTTAACTTATCTGACCGTGACTAAACATGTCGCGCAACACGGAATCACTGCCACACGTCTCTGTTACACTGTATAGGTCAATTCATCAGAGCTAGCGCGGATTTAATATGAAATAAGCACTCGCTGCTTACAAAATCCACGCTGAATTTTTTTAATTGACCTGTACTGATTGTAAAGGGATAGACAACAATTGTTGCACGACAAATAAATGCAACTAGTTGTCCTAGGACAGAGGATAAAACGTTCTCGAAACAGCACAGTTCTGCTCAAACAAGCAATTGGTTTATCAATAAAACCCCCGAGACATCAATAGAAACAAATAATGACAATTTGTAAAAAGTGGAACCAATTTTCATGAACACATAGCTAAGGACACTCACGATGAACTCACGTCTTTCGAACAAAATAATAAAATCTAAATCAGTTTCATCCGTTAAGGTGCTACAATGCCACAGAACGACACCGATAGGGAAACAGATACTCTATTTTCGTGGGGGGTTAATTTTTTTAACTATTTGCATGTGTTTGTGGATTCAAAGCGGTTTTAAAATGTTGCATCTGAAATCTCACCACTAACTTCTTGTCGACACAACATTATTAAAGAGCACGCGAACAAGCCCTCGAACGACCCACAGGACTGTTATTAAGGCGCAAAGTGCGACATTATCGCCCGCGATACCCATAAAACTGTAATAAAAACCTGGCAAATGTATTAAGACCTAATTTTCTATAATGCGTGTAATAACTGTTATTATCTACAACTTGAAAACCAAGCGAAATATTACGATGCAGTCCAAAAATAAATATCGTGGCATATCTAATAATCAGATAATAGAACATAAGACAAAAATGATAGAGAAGACGGACATTTTATTCCAAAAAATGAAGTTTCACTGACACCGTATAGTAAAGAGTAATAATCGAGAAATTATTAATGAAGTTCATAGTTATTGACATTTTTGCTACCAAAAGTTCTATTCAATGTTTGGCAATAATAGTGCTGGTAATCTTCAATTGCCTCTAATCTTTCAAGAATAAAATAAATTAAACGGTTTTAATGTCTAATAGCAAAACAAACCTCTTATTGCAAAAAATATTGACAGCCGTTTAGTCATATCCTAGACGCAGCGATCAATCATTATAATAAGCTGTCAAACATAGACATTATCACCTGACAGACACACAGAATAGTTTCTTGTTATGGGCCGTAATAGTGTCTTTGTGCGTTAATATTACATTGCAAATTTTACACTGGATATTAAAGAGCTGTTGGTCGTATTCATAGAAGTTATTTATATATTTTTTTTTTATAATAATATAATTATTTTTTTAGAGTGAAAAATGATTTATTTTAATTCTAATATGATTGTTATAATAAGTTAAATTTAGTAATAGAAACTTCACTCATGCGATTGAAGTAAATATTTTTTCAGGGCCTTTTTACATTCTGGTCTTGTACTCGTAATTAGAAATGATTTTGGTTCCGTGTCTTTATATTTGTACGTACATATAGTCTGTTTGTCTTCTAAAGTGACTTTCCTGCCTAAAACAGATATATTTTACTAACAACTAAATAGTAGGTGCAAATTCGTTTTCAGAGGAGAGAAAGTCATAACCCCTCTTTTTGTTTTTAGCGTAATGCGGTAAAAAGTATCCTATAACCATTTGTGCATGCCCAGCAGCCCGTGTACCAAAAATAGTTGAATTCCGTTTAGCCGATTTGGCGCGATGAAGCCACAACTACACATCCGCCCCAACGAAGTTGCGGGCAGCTTCTTAGTTTAACATTGATTGTTTATAAAAAAAAGCGGCCAAGTGCGAGTCCGACTCGTCCATGAAGGGTTCCGCAGCCGTTTATACAAAAAATGCACTACAGATGAAAAAAATACGATATGATAAAAAACACTAACAAAAGAGCGATCTCCCCGGCACTTAAGTCCTTTTGTTGAGAAGCGTAGTTTTTTCGCAACAACTTAAAAACGGTGTACCCAATCATATTGAAAACAATTTTCGTTGTAAGTATTTGTTAAGTTTTATATTTGTACATTTTTAATTTTTTTTTGAACAAACCGTTTAGAAAATAGAGGGGGGAGGGGGCCACAATTTCTGCTACTTTTGGAGCTAATATTTCTGAAAATATTCACTATTTTTTTTTTTTTATAAACCTCAAAATGTTTTTTGTGCCCCATCTTGATATTTGCAAAAAAAAAATTTTTCACTTTCGGCTACATGTATGAACTGCCCCCCCTAGAAATATATATTTTTGTATTTTAATATCAAACTAAGTAGCGGTTTACAAACGACACCTATGCTCCAAATTTCATCAATGTACATTGATTACATCTTATAGTTTTTGAGTAAAATGCCTGTGACATACGGACGGACAGACAGACAGACAGTCAGGCATGACGAATTTATAAGGGTTCCGTTTTTGCCATTTTGGCTACGGAACCCTAAAAAGTGGCTCCAAGAACTTCCTCAGTAAACATGTCTTAATGTAAGGTCAGGTGGGGTAAGAGAAATACCAGGGTAAGAGAAACGTTGTAAATGTGATACTGAAAACTGACACATGTGTCAATGGCAATAGAGTTGGGCCAATTGCATGGATTCTCTTTCCCGACGAAATAAATTATGTTTCCCTTACCCCATCTGAGCTTACTTAAAATGTCCTTAATTATATATAATTATCACATAATATGCCATAACAGAAAGTCTGAGTGTGCGAGACGTTATCACGACTGGCGTTAGACCGCCGCGGGGAATATTTCTTAGTTGAGTAATAATTAGTGTACAAGTTGCTTTCAAAACCAACATTAACCTATTTAATTGCGGTAAATGGCTCCCAGCGTTACCTAGATTTAGATTGAATTCGTCAATGTCAGGTTTTAACGCTTGAGTTTTGATTTTCTGAATTAAAATCTAATCTTTATTCTGCAATTAGGCCTCGAGGGCTCTTCTACGGTTCTAGTTCTACGAGTGCTTTTTACTTGTTGAGCAATTTGATATTTTTAGTCAGTAAAGGAGAGGATAAAGAGGCAGTAATATTTACTCTTATGGAATTAATATGTTACACGTATATACGAATACGATGACAGCGAAAACTATTTTACTTGTTGAAGAAAAATAGAACGAAATCGAGATTAAACAAGACTCTGAATAATACAGTTACAATTTTAAAACTAATATTACGGCTTGATGTAAAAATGGCGTTTGTGAAGGCACCCACTAGGTTTAGGTTTAGATAATAAACTAGGTAGGTATAAATTAGTTTTAAGTTACAGGCTCTACCGAAACTCAGCGTCACGGCTTGCCGTGGCATAAAGCTGAGTGGTGACCCCATCAACGTCGTCAATTGTTTTTGTTATTTGTATTTTTAGTTTTTTCTTTATGCTGGCGTTGAATAAATATGTTTTCTTTCTTTATAAGACTATAAGAGTGATTAAGGTACATGTCCCAGTGCCTGACAATGCCTCATTGGTTGACACCTTCAAATTTAATTCGTAGCATTAGAGGTCACATAAAGGGTGTCAATTACTGGGATTAACCTGTCAAGCATTAGAAAGTTTACCTTAATTGTGTTTCTTAGGGTTATTTCTTGTTTCGTTTATTATCAATTTTAATTTTTGAACATCCCTGTTACGTTATAGGTACGAGTTACTTAACTTAACCGCCCAATTAGTTTAGGCTAAGTGAAAGTTTATACAGAACCCGAGGTGCACGAGTCAGACTCGCACTAGGGCGGTTTTTTATATATTTTGGACTGACTTAATTAGAGATAAGGAATGATGTTGGTCAATATTTTTTTCAAATTCAGTTCAGTAACAAGACTGCCTTTTCAATGGCTACATCAAGTACTAATATAGTGGATGTATCATACGTAATAGCATCTAAAATTCAGACCAAGCGATTTAGAGAACTGATTCTTCAACAAACAGCCATTTAGTTTTTACAATACAATCGTTTCACCGTTTAAGTATTCATAAACACCCGGCTTTCATCGGGTAGCCCGAGGCTTCGTAAATACCACTTTGGCTTCATTCTGAATTAACTCCGCTCAGCGTTTAGTCGACATTAAACCAGAGCTACTGCCTTTCGACACCCTGTATAGAATATCGCATTTATTTTATGGCTGGTTTACTGGGTGCTTAATACTTAAGATTTGTAAGTTAACTTAAAGTATCGATGATTATGTTAAAAAACGACTAGTGTTATTCAAAGCGACCCGATGTACATGTACAAGCTTTACAAAACTTGCCAAAACTGGTACCCTGAGTTACTGCTATAACCTGGACACGTACCTACCAACTATTTCTAATCATAGATCTTGCTTTTGACTTTCTTCCTTGAAATATTGTCTTCTGTTTCCGCGATTATCACCCAATAAAACAGTTTAAACAAGATAATATACGCGATATAATCCGTTTCAATTATTTTATTTAAACTTCTTCTTTAAAGTCTGACAATCTGTACGACGGACCGGTATATTCTGGCCTCTGATCTAGAACGTGTAACACAATGTCAAGTGTTTAATTATGCCAGGGACGAATTGGACGCAGATTGGCTCTGATTTTCTGAATGACAACCCAGTTGTACTCTAGGTACAGTACAAACAGCAACGCACTGAAATGGCCATCTGTATAGCCTTTATGTCAATTCAAATGTCAAATGTCTATTCACTTCCACGAGTAATTCGCGTAGCGGAACATAAACACTGTAAACATGATGAGCCGTTCTATTGCAGTCGTATTGCAGTTGCTTCAACTGCAATACGACTGCATTACGACCGTACGGCCAGCTTGCAGTCGGTGTGCGGTTGACAGGACTGCACGGCAAATGCAAGCGGACTGTACAGTTGATTTGCAGTTTGGATGCAGTTACACCAACTGCAGCAGAACTGCACTTGAACTGCCATTTTGCAGCTGGGTTGAAGTTCAAATGCTGTCCGTCTGTTTTGGCCCTAAGGTCTACCAATGGTCAGTTAAGTATGTGGCTGATGGTACAACGGTCGTACCTAATATGGAACTGCTCCACAGTATTTTTTTGGTTCGAAGTCTCCATTCGAGAAGGCTAGAGCCCGATCGACCAATGCTACTTCACTAAAATCTGTAATTTTCGATTCTATTTACTTACTCTTAGCTGCCTAAAATTACTCCAGATTACAGACTATTTTGGTTCTATAAGAATTTTATTCAGATTTTATAAGTGTAGTTTTTTATTTAACATTAATTGCTCTGGTTACACACAATTTACATGTACGAAATCAAAATTGACAAAGACACACATAGTTACAAAAAAAACAGTTCTTTTTAAAACCTCCATCTTTTTGAAGTCGTGCTGAAACAATGTTACTTCTTCAGACTAGGTCAACGCATTGTTTCTATAAACAATTATCTCCATCTCTTATTTGCCCAACAAAGACTTGCAGTGATTAGATAACGATGAACACGTCAGTTTCACTTCAACTCTGCATTAAAATCTAGGCATGGAATAAAAAGTAAAAGTATGACGACATTCTATCTAGTTTCTTGGTTATTACCATAAATGCAAGTTGCAAGTATGTATGTAGTGTAGGATGACTGGCAAGACTGAATAGGTACCAAAATGTAATCTATATGTTATCTATACTATTATATTATATATGGCTTACTTTGCTATTGCGCGAAATACATAGTATCTTGGTTAGCTGTGACAATAAGTTGTGCTCACATGCGCATATTTTTAGAAATAAAGCACCTGATGCAATAAAATTATAAGAGACTCTTACCCGTATAAAATGCACTTGAAAGTTATTCACTAAATAAACACAACGATGTTTAATTTTTCAGTAGTTGCTTCTATATCATTATCAATGTTTGACTTGCGCGACAACAAACATTCTGCGACGATGACTAATTATTTTTCACAATATCGTTGTCTTGCATTATAGCCATTAAATTATATTTTTTATAGGTATTGACATTTGCTTGAGATTCACTAGCAATCGGATTTAGTGGCTGGAGCGCAAGCTGACAAGCGGAAATGCCATCCACGGCCTCTTAGAGATTAGAGTCATTGCGCAAGCCACAAGGTCTGCGGTTGAACCGTTTCAACCCGATTTGGGTCGTGGGTGAGAGTGAGAAAAAAATCGGAAAAGCCATCCTTTCGATGGCTGCTGTGATCTCAGCGTCCGAATCAGAGAGCACGTTCCTATAGTAACGAACTCTTTGGAAGCGGTTTCTGGTGAATGGATTCTCTGAGGGATCGGAAAATCATCGGAAAGTAGCCGGCTGACTTTCTAACCATGAGTTTCCTAGAGTCCCTACCAATGGGGAGCTTTGTAACAGAGGAGGCTAATACGTTTCCATCAATACCCTATGATCACAGAATCCTAAAAACGATTACGTCAGCAGACTTTTCGGCTTTAATGAAATTTCATTACATGTTAACTCTCATAAGTTCTGACGCAGACCGTGTACTAGTAGTAACATCGGCGCCAAGTGTTAGCGCATTGACCGAATAAAATCGGCCGAGATGATCGGTGAATCATGCCACTCGAGGGAGGCGAAACGTGGTACTACATAGGTTTTATGACTGTTTCATAACCAGAGGCGCTACTCCGAAGCTTGAAACTCGTAGTTCGTATGGCACCGCAACAAAATAAAAACCGGCCAAGTGCGAGTCAGTCTCACGCACCGAGGGTTCCGTACAAAATATACGCTACAAATAGCCGTATCTATGAAAATCCGGTGTTAGCAGAGCCCTACTCCTAAGCAAAATGCGCGGAGCTCGGTCATTTTATATTAGTTACTGATTTAGACAGACAGATATAAAAAATAATTGTTCGGATTTATTTTGTTCATTGTGCTATACGAGCTTCGTTCATACCAAATTTCAAGTTTCTATAACAACTGGAAGTCCCCTATCAATTCAAAAAGTGTCGACATATACATTTTTGCGGCATAAACGGCCGTATCTTTTTTTACGTAAACTTAAAAGCTTGATTTTTTCACAGCTTCAAGGGACCATAGACCTGAATATATAATTTTAATTTCAAAGATAAAGGGTCTTGACAGCCAGACAGACAGATAGGCGGACAACAAAGTGATCCTATAAGGGTTCTG
Source organism: Hedya salicella (assembly GCA_905404275.2). NCBI lineage: Eukaryota > Metazoa > Arthropoda > Insecta > Lepidoptera > Tortricidae > Hedya > Hedya salicella. The sequence continues at coordinate 15,046,957 of FR990112.1, read as the reverse complement.
TTTTTCCTTTTGAGGTACGGAACCCTAAAAATTGGCAAACAATAGGTTAATTATACAATGTGATGTTCCTACTCTCTAGAGTTTGGCTGCAATATCAAGATTCGTGGTAAATTCAATAATTAGTTTGCCGTTAACACACGGTCGTTATCAAATTAAAAAAAATATATCGCAATATTCAACATAATTTTTAGTTTTGAAGTCATAGTTCTAACTTATTTAGATTACTGAGCCAATGCATAAACTAAGTTATTTCGGCGTATTAAAAATACTTAGTATCCAATATCAGGTAAAGATACTCGTTTCGCGTCCCTAAAGCGCGCATGCGGGCTTACTTAACATTCCTGCTGGATGCTAATCACATAATTACTTCAATAAATTATTTGAAGCTAGGATAAATGGCGTCTATTATTATTTTTGACGTAATCGGCGTTAGTCACAGATGTGATGATCGCGGTTGCAGTTACATGGTAGCTGGCTGATGTGTAAGGTTGGCAATTTTCATAGCGAAGCGTCAATGGATATCTACTACGATCAAATTGTCGGTAAACGTAATACATACAACCTAATAATCAGAAAATTATTATTATTATTATTGTTGCAAGCCTGTTATGTCCCACAGCTGGGCAAAGGCCTCGAGTTTGAGCATCATCTGGCCAGTCCTGAAAAACTGAAATTAAATAATCTTAATCATTTACGTGTTTCCGCTCCTCAATAAGTTTCTGTCAAAAATATCATTTTTGTGTTAATTACTCACCGATATGATTCTAAAGAACCCAAACACGTAGGATTGCATTATGTTATAACAGAGTTTCTATGACCACCTTCTTGCTCCATCATCAGATCAGCTTGATGATATACTATTGCATTGTCCCCGGACTTACATAAGTCTGCCAAATTTTAGCTCAATAAGAATCAGAGAAGTAGGTCAAATTTAACTTGCAAGATTCCACCTGAAGATAGATACATAACTACATTGCAGGTTAAATAAAAAGCTCGGAGCCACAATTTAGCTCTAGGAAAGGAAGCAATGGCCTCTCCGTTCTGGTATTTTGGGTTGCTTTAAGTGAGAAAATAATGTGACATTTCGCCTTATTTTGTTTATTGTTATATCCATAATATATTTATCATCATTACTTCATCAATTACTCGCCACACATCGCGGGTTTTTTAGAAATAATAGCGTACATACTCAAATACTGCAAATTACACAATAGAGAATACAAAACAGAACGTACTTCCACCCGAAAGGCCGGCAACACACTTGGGACGTCACACAGGTCCAAAACTATACCTAGTCATCTTAAAACGATTAATTTGTTTATGGCACTTGCGGTTTTCCTACTCACTTAGTCATGGTAGAATTTGTGTAATTTGCGGTTAAACAGATTAAAATTAGTTTGCGTCTATGATGATTAATTTATTTGTTGTTCAAGTGCTCTATAATTTAATGACTCAAATTCTCAATATTATGAAGTATCTGTTAAACTCAAACATTTACACACCGTTAATAAATAGACATTGATATAAGAGTTATTTCGAAAAAATGACTGACTGTTGAGTTTGTTTCGGCTTTCTTCTCTTCAGTGGTCTCCTCTTGGGAAACGCCGTAGAGTCAGACTTGTAAAAGTGCCCTTGTGGCCTACTTACAGAATAAAGATCATTATTTCATTATTTCATTATTGAATTTGAAAATACAGAGTTTACGATGTACTTAAAAATATATTAACAAAGAGAATATAACCACTACGTTTTAAGAGGCAGGACTCTCATACTAGCCAATAGAATCAATTTGCATGGCACACTGATACCAACATATACGACAAAGAACCGTCAAACAGCAGTAGTACCAATCTAACAGACTAAAAATTCATCGAGATTTTCACCCTCGTTTTTAATCTTTGTGTTCCAACCAAAAAAATTAAAAAAACACATAAAAAGAAACAAAACTGGAAAACTAGAGGAATTGTGGTAGCAAGTAAACACAAAAGAAAACTTTATCTACAGTCTGTAAAATCAAGCAACCCACATATAAAACACAGATACAAAAAATACTGTCAAATAATGAAAGTAGTAACCAAACAGTCAAAACGCAATACAAATATAAACTATATAAACCAAAGTAATAATAAAAGCAAAGCTACCTGGCAGATAATAAAGCAAAATACATCACAAGTTAATACGATAAAAGACACAATAGACAATATAAAAAAAGATAATATATTGATTAGTAAACCACTCGACATTTAATGATTTTTTTGTAAGTTTAGATAATACTATAAATAATATGCCTATTAAACTATTGACCGAATGAGTAGCATTTTTTTGACTCCGGTGAATACCGATGAAGTTAAAAGTGTCATTAAAGGACTAAAGAATAAAAAAAGTACTGGACCAGACAACATACCCATGAGTTTAATCAAATCTGGGGTTGAACACATAATAGAACCTCTAGTACATATTATTAATTTAACATTAGAGAGTGGCCTTTTTCCTGATGACTTAAAAATGACTTTAATAAAACCTCTTCATAAAAAAGGTCCAAAGCATGACCTAAACAATTACAGACCCATTGCATTATTATCAAATTTTTCAAAAATCTTTGAAAAAGTTATATCAAATCGCATAATGTCGTTCCTTAACAAAAACAATATATTAAATAAAAATCAATACGGATTTCAAAAAGGAAAAAATACGACGTCAGCTATTTTCCAAATTCTAAAACAAATATGGACTAGTGTACACAAAGACAAGACTACTATTGGACTATTTATAGACCTATCAAAGGCGTTTGATTGTGTCTCACATACAAAATTGTTACGTCTGCTTGATCATGTTGGGATTCGGGGTATAGCCTTGAAATTAATTCAAGACTATCTAACAAATAGAGTCCAAGCTACCGTAGTAGATACTTATGATAAAAATACAAAAACATTGCTCAAAGTTCAATCAAAATATGAAAAAAATCTACAAGGAGTACCTCAAGGTAGCGTCCTGGGACCTTTACTATTTTTAATATACGTCAATCAGTTTCCTTTAATAACGGACCATTTGTGCGTTATGTTCGCGGATGACGCTACTATATTTGTATCTCAAGATAAAAATTCCGATATTGCTAATGAGATACACAATACATTAATAACTGCGATGAATTGGCTGTCATGTTTAAATTTAAAAGTTAATTTAGATAAAACTAAAATTGTAAACTTTGTTGGTCGCAAAAAAGGACAAAAAAACATCAATATAATTGTTGACAATAAAAAAATAGAACAAGTGGACAACTCAAATTTTTTAGGGGTCGCAATTGATGGAAAGCTAGATTGGAAAGCACACATAGAAAAAATAAATAAATCCATCTCTAAGAACTGCTATGCACTGTCATTGTTGTCCAATATAACTTCAGTAGAGGTCACTAAAAGTGCATACTATGGCAATATCTACCCTCTATTGACATATGGTGTAATTTTTTGGGGCAACTCTGTAAATGTTCATTCGACATTTATTCTTCAGAAGAAATGCCTAAGAAAAATGTATAATTTAAAACAAACCGACTCCCTAAGAACTGTATTTAGAGATAAAAAATATTTAACAATGACGTGTATCTACATACTAGAAATTTGTTTATTTGTAAGGAACCATAGCGACTATTTTACCAAAAAAACTGATTGCAAAGAAAATTTGAGATCACAATATAAATATGATCTTTGTACCATCCGGCCAACTAGTTACATACTTAAAAAGAGTACTTATGCTACAGGGATAAGAATTTACAATCATTTGCCGGAATGCATCAAATCACAAGATGGTCCTCGATTCAAAAGAATACTGAAAGAATGGCTAATTTTCAAATGTTTTTATATTCTTAATGAATATTTTATGTAGAAAACTGTTAATTATTACTATTTTCCTAATGTAATGCAAATCAATGTTGTACGTCCGAAATGGGCAAACTGTTGACACTCAACCATAATAATATGTAAGACCTTTTGTACACAGTTTTGACAATAAACGTTTATCTTATCTTATCTTATCTAAAATAGTGTAGTAGGCTATACGCTTGCGATTTTTATCGATATCGATAAAATGGACTGGGTTGGAACTCATTTCAACAATTTTTGTAATCGAAATTTGGTGTAGGATTGAGTCCACGTTTAAGTCCTATGTTCTACAGTGGATATCTATTTAGATGTGCTAATACAAGGTTGGACTTAAATGTGAACCCGAAATAAAATAACAACCTTTACCTTTTGATGTAATTATTTATTGTTTTACTAACATTATTAGATCTTCTTTTGAGACTTGGCCCACTGTCTGCATCTGAAAATATTCTATAATTACAACAGAAATATATTTTCTTATATCTAAGGTCAAAATATTAAATAATTACTACTCAACAAATAAATGTAAGAATCTTCATATGTTGTGGTATAGATGGCAGTAAACTTTTCAGTTGAAACGTAGGTACGAAGTATTTTTATTATCATATTTCATGCAAGTTCCCACGCAATTCCAATTATTTTGTATAATTATTTCCACTGATAAACAAATAAGCATGTAGTTATCGATAGTTACAGTACATCCCTAGTACACAATGACAATAGATATGAAATATCCAATTCTGTTTATTTATTTAGCATGATGCATTTAAATATGGCTTAAGGAATCTAAGGCAATACTTACCGGCCTTCATCCCAGAGAAATATCGCCATAAACATCCTTTATCGCAATTATCATGACAAGCTCGATTTCCACAAATTACACGTGTGATAAACCGTCTTTTCGGTGGCATCTTCACAAAATGTATTGACTAAATAGTTTTTAATCACATTTCACTACTTTCGATAACAATTAAGAATAATTTAATTAGAAATCTAAAAACAAACATACAAAACACGCGAGCCGCAACGACAAGCAAAGCAATATGGTTGACAATGTATGACATGATAGATAAACTGTACTGACGTATTGGTTCAGTGTCGTGGCAACGGTTTGCCATGCAAAGTCCACATACAAGGTTTTTGTTCCTAGTTGCGTTAGACTGAATATTAATGCAAAAATGTTTGTTGGTTTCTCCTGCTGGTAAGCATTGGAGCAAAGCAACAATAAAACGTTTTTCATCGAGATAGGATATAGCCATGCTTTTTATATTAAAAAAATCGAGAGAAATACTCTTATTACTGGGCAAAGTCATAGGAAGAAACTTATAACCATCAAAATCTGAAAATTAGTAACGCGGCAAACCTTCTCGTCAAAATACTGGCCAGTAATAAAATGCATCGAAAAAATTGGACTTCCACGATTGTCTTTTGTCTGTAGGAGACAGGTCTTGACTCGTTAGGTTTGAACTTGTGCTGCACAAATGATAAAAGATCTGAGATTCTAATATAATTACTTATTGATGTGCTGTTGCAAAACTTTAAAATTGTAAAGCTGTATAGTGTTTGCAATACTGTGTTGGATTAAATTACACAAGGGCTGCCACATCGCAGATACATTTTGTAAATGGTTATTTTCTTTATTTTCCTGAATTGTCCTGTTCAACTTAATCCAAGTCTTATTTAATTTTCACTGCTCTTAACCATGAAGAAATGAGGCTTGGGTTGATTTGAAGCAACAATTAAGTGATTGATAGATTCAGGCGTTACTTTTGCGGAATTCCATACTAGATCAATGGATTATAGTTCCTTTGCTGTTCCGCGAACTTGTGTCTTGGTTAGATGTGACAATAAATTGTGCTCAATCCGCATATTTTCATGCAGTTTCCATAAAAAAAAATACGCATGCAAATACAACAAACCAACACCAAACAGTTAGAGGATTATACTGTTTGGTGTTAGTTTGTTGTATTTGCATGCGTATTTTTTTTTTTGTGGAAACTGCATGAAAATATGCGCATGTGAGCACAATTTATTATCGCATCTAACAAAGACACTAGTTCGCGGAACAGCAAAGGAACTATAATCCATTGATCTAACAATTAAGTGGAGAATTTTTACAGCCCTTTCTTTTTTGCTGAAGTTTTCCCCTGAAAACCTTCAGTTTTCAGTCGCACCTCGGCCGACAGTCACATGTAATGCCTTCTTGGAAAGCTGGATTGGAAAATTGGAATGGAAACTGAATCTCCACAATCGTCCTACCTATGCTCAGATAAGGCCAGTGATTTTCGGTTATTGCCGCGAACTGACTAAATACCGGTTTAGTTTATGTTTTTACTCGTATTTGTATATAGTTTATTTTTTATATTTTACGCATTACCACGTCTTATCTTTTATTCCCGATGACTAGTTAGGCTAGGCCACAAGTTTCATTTAGCGATTTTTAGCATTTTGTTCATTTGTCGAAACAAGTTGGCTTCGGCTCCGAGCATGCCTTCCAAAGGCCATGGACACCATGTGAGCACATATGCAGATATTAGCGGGTATATTATATAGAGATAAAATTTTTGTGCCTTTCTGCATGTTTTGCACGTTTTAGTAATATTTTATGTGCAAAACGTATAAAATTAAATTTAACCTGTTTACGAATATGACTGCTTTATAGTGCAATTAAACATGCACAGCGAATTCCATCGCAAGCAGCTGATTTCTGTTTACTCTTCATCCACATTCCGACCAAAGGAATGTGGGTAGATAATTTTCCTATCTTTTGTCGGGAGAAAAACGAGGCATTGTGCGCTAGTGCAGGAAGCGAGCGAGATAAGCTCTAAACAAATTTTGTTCGTCACGTGTAAATTTGGCTAAATTCGTTAGGCTATTTTCGACCAAGGTCTGGGTTCATTGCGCTGCCGTATAGGGCCGATACTGATATGGATATGGACTGGAAGTGCCATGCGTTATTTTCACTTTATTTATATATCAATTATTTTTTAACAAGGACTTTTACTATATTGCTAACCACTATATCGCGAAAAAAATCAGCTGTTCTATACATTTGGACAATTAGCTATCAATTAACTCTTAATTTAGCTGTTTTTTTTTCGCGATTTTGTGGTTGGCCCCGTAGTAAAAGTTGCTCAGTGTAGCCATCCCCAGCTACCCCTCTCACTCCTGCTCAGGACTCATGAATCACCCAGTATAGATATACAAGAATCATTCAGAATATTTTTAATAACCAACTCTGTAGGTGGGTGAATCAACTTTAAGACGCACACAAATCTGTCCACAAGTTTTAAACTTCACTGTAAAAGAACGCCTTCAAAAATAATGTTTTCTCTTTGTTTAATCTCTGGTGTACGTTAAAACATTGAACGTCCCTGTCTGTTAAATCGAATAAACAGGATAATATCCTTTGGGCACTGTGACAAAATGGTTAATAAGAAGAGGCTTTAAGTTTTTAACACATTCATAGTAAAATTAATTCAACAAAAAGAGCACATTTACATAACTCATTTATTGTACCAATATTGATTTGTACTTAATTGATTTTGACAATTTAACAAAACAGTTGTTAAATAATTAACATAATAGTTTTAAGCTGCCAACACTTGGGAGCTATCTTTATCCAGCAGCTGACGTCTTTCGGCTAACTTGGGAAATGCCTTAGAGTCAGACTTGTAAAAGTGTCCTTGTGGCCTACTTACAGATCATTATTTTTATTTCATTTCATGGGTAATATTTTGAACATTTGTCCTGTTTCACTTTTGTGGGGTATTTACGAACTAATTGTTACTTTACTATGTTTTTTTGGATCGTTAAATGTTTTGTTTTAAAGCGCCATCTAGTTTTTGCCTGATTATCTCCTAGCGATCGGGGCGCGATCCAAAGTATGACAATTGACCTCAAGTAAAAACTCCTCTTGTTTTAATGGTCCTTCGATCCATATGATGAAGCTACGAACATGCCACATCCAGCATCTTTATCTCAAAGCGCTACGAAAACGTTTGAATCACGTTGACAGCGAAGTGATTTATGGGTGGTACCGGCGGCCATTTACGGCAAATCTACGCTTCGTCAGCCAAGTTTACGGTAACAATAAGAGGCCATTGTGACGGACGTGGGTACGTGATATTAAGACATCACACCTCGATATGGGTGCTCTTTGATGAGAGCTTTGCTCTGAGAACAACAAAGGCAACTTATTGGTCGAGCAAATAAGTACACGATGTGAATCAAATGTGTATAGAATGTGTATGTTCATTGAGGATTCGTGAAAATATTTAACAAAGCCATTTTTGTATTGTATTATTTACATGCATTCTGGTAGTAAATAATCTTGTCTGACACACTAAATCACTTTCAGGACCTCCAATTAATAAATAGCACAACTGTATTGTTATAAAGTTTTAAATTTGAAATGTCTGTATATTGAAGATATTAAAAAAAAAACTACTTGGAGGTCACTAAATCGAGAAATATTTATATTTTGGATATATTTTATGTATCGGGGCTTCATCGCACTAAATCGGCTAAACTGATTTCAACTATTTTTGGTATACGGGTAGCTGGGCATCTTCAAATGGATATACAATACTTTATACTCGACTACCCTCAAGAAAAAAAGAGGGTAATGATTTTTTTCTCCTCCACTGAAGTGTCCGCAACTGCATTTTCTGATAAAATATATATTTTATCAGTGTCATTTCTATTTGACGGAGAGCCGATTTACATATTATATTATTCTTTTCTGGAGATGATATTAAATTAAACGGGAATTATAAAGAAGGATTGATTACACGTGACATTAAGACATTATACCTTGATATGGGTGCCGTTGAATGATGAGAGATTGCTCTGAGAGCAACAGAGTTGTAAGTGAATTATAGTTCAAGTAAATAAGTTCACAATATCAAAGAAAGTATGTCAAATAAGGAAATATTTATATCTAATAGAAGGTGCCAACAATAGTTGAAATCTGATTAGCCGTTTTAGCGTGATGAAGCAATACAAACATACAAAAAATCCCTATGAATACCGTATAATGACCAGTTTCAAATAGTCCGTATCACTATTTTTTTTAATATCTTAAATGTACAGACATTTAATTTTTACTTCTTTATAATAGTATATAGACGTTCGTCTAAAACATTGTTCACTGAGCACATAAACACATGTTGACACGAAATTGTAGGCTGTTTATCTCAAGCATCCGGTGATCAATTATTTTTATGTCACTTTTTGTACGAAAAATCTCGGATAGCGAAGAAAAATTAGTCATTCTGTAGAAAAATATTTACATTAGGAATTTTTCTATGTCAAAATTAATTGCCATATCACGTAGTGTGGTTATCTCTCGTGGTCTTCAGTCTAGTGGTCTTTGAATCTATTTACATATCATATTTCTTTATTAAGTGAAAAAAAAAATATATATGCTTATTACATTGAAAATCATCATTATTAGCGAAAATGCAATCCACTGCTGCCCCAAAGATCACCACCCGATCGAAGTAAAAGTTATATTCAAAGTCAAAAGTGTTTATTTGTAGATAAAGTAGTGTAATAATAGTGTTCGATTACACTATGTTTTGCCTTTCGGCGTACAAAAACATATTTATAATTGAATCCTGAGTCTTGGACGCTTTCTATGTTCCTATATAATATATGTAGGTATGAAATATATCTTCGTCTAGTACTTACACAAGCCTTATTAAGCTTACCATGGGACGATTTGTCTATTTATTTATTTAATTCAAGAAATTACTGAGTCAAGAAATAGTAAAAGATAACACTACGAGTACCTAAATCACTTGGAAAACGTAACTATTATAAGATTATTAAATATTTAGTGCAAAAATATATTTTTGTATTTCAATTGTTAATTCGATTGTATAAAAAATAGTATTATAACACAGAGTTCGATTGTAAAGGCAAAATCAATGCGACCTACTAAATTGCAAAGCAGGATTTGAACCTGCTTTACTCTTCTCCTTCTTGTTTTCTCTGACCAACTGAGCTATCGCAACTTTACGCACGTGTCTTGAAATCTTCGAACACAATCTAGTTAGCACTAATAGCACCCCCTTGTGTCTTTAAAGATCTATTGTTTAAAACAAAAAGAAGTATAAATGGTGAATGGTAATATCAACCTTTCCTATTATGTAGATACATAATCATATTGGGGTCATATACGAAATGAAAAAGAAATGTAAATATTTTCGTCCTATTTTCAGTTTCATTCGCATCCAATGCTCACGAGTATCATCGCGGAATGCACTCGACCAACAAACTTATCAGTTAACCCAACATTGCATAATGCGATGCTAAAACATTTGCGAATTCCTTACGCGATACAGCCAAATTTGATCATAAACATCGAAATGCGAATGTAACTTCTCTAGTAATGACTACATACAATATAACTTTAGAGAAATAGAAGACCCTGCCGATAGGGGCGGCAAGTCCATAGTCTCATGCTCCCCCTATTTTTGATTCTTTCGCTTTCCCTCCCACCCCCCGTTGGATTGAACATAGAGCTTGAAAACCGGTTTATTTTTGTTTTTATTATTAACCCATAAAGGTTCATCATCATCATTTCAGCCATAGGACGTCAACTGCTGGACACAGGCCTCCTACTTGGGCCGGATATAGGCGACGTGCATCCAGCGGTTTCCACTTGAGAACCTTTCTGCCCCAACGGCTATCGGTTCTTTGAACTATGTGCCTTGCCCATTGTAATTACAGTTTGCTTACCCTGTCCGCTATGTCGGTGACCTTGGTTCGTCTGCGAATCTCCTCATTTCTGATTCGATCTCGTGGACCCAACCATAGCCCTTTCCATAGCTCGCCGAGTGACTCTGAGCTTCCTTAAGAGGCCCATAGTTAGAGACCACGTCTCGGCTCCGTAGGTCATCACTGGTAATACGCACTGGTTGAAGACTTTCGTCTTCAAGCACTGAGGTATCCTGGACGAGACGACACTTCGCCGTTTCCCAAACGCTGCCCATACAAGTTGGATCCGTCGATTTATCTCTTTCTCGAAGTTGGACCAGCCGAACTGGATTGTTTGTCCTAGATAGACGTGTTCGTCGACAACTTTGAGGACCGCGTTACCAACCACAACTGGGGTGGGCGCTACATGGACATTCGACATGATCTGCGTCTTGTCCATGTTCATCTATGGCCCATCTGTTGGGATACTCTAATAAGGGTTAGGCTTACATAACTCTCACCACTCTGACTAACCGGTTAATATCTCGGAGCCACCTTGGAGCGCAAACAGGGAACCAAATATCAACCGGTTAGATAGCGCTCCTTCAGTGGATCATCATTTCAGCCATACGTCCACTGCTGGACTCTGGCCTCCTCAATAAATTTAAAATTGTCATATCATGAGGGCTTAGACTGTAAGCCACCACGCTGGTCCGGTGCGGGTAGGTGGGTCGCCAGAACCTCGTCCGTCGATCTGCAGCGTAATTGCCCCTACCGGGATCTGAGTCCAAGACTATCAGCTTCACAGGCAGCATCACTACCCGCTTGAGCTAAACCGGTGGTGATGATGAGTGCCACAAACAACTAAAAATGCCACAAGGTTCGCAAGGAATCTTGCTGGATAATGGATCTTCACTTAAGCGCGTTTCTCTCACTAATGTCCCAGTAAATCTTCTTTTTAGGAGGCAAATGTGTGGTATTTCTGGCTATTAAAAATTGTACGATGATCTCCAACAGAACTGGGTTGCTTTGGAGGAATTCAAGGATTTCAAAATAAACGTACTAGAGTCGGTCCCGTGCCATGCCTCTGGCGTGCCGGACCTGTCTCGTGACATGTCGTATTGCCACTTTCCTTCGTGTTTCCGATAACTAGATACTTTTAATTTCCATTTACGACTGACCGGGGAGACCGTAGAACTTATTTAACTCGAAGTTAGAGTGAAGACCAATAAGATAAACCTTCTTTAGCCGTAGTTAGTCATACAAACCCAATGTTCCCTTTTATGACGAAAATATTAAAAACAGTTGTATGGTTAATATTGACCCATTAAAATTATTTTCATCATACTGGTATATATACGGTTCTTGAGTTAGTGCAAAAAAAGCCACCGTACTACTTTGTCGATGTACTTTTTCACATCGCATTTATTTATCGGTAGTGTAGGTTTCGTAGTAACAGCTGCGGAACCCTACACTGAGCATGGTCCGACATGCTCTTGGCCGGTTTTTTAACATCACCCGCTACACGATGGCCCAACATTCATAGTTCACTCACTAGTTTGGTTTATTCAAATAAAGAATATAGCATATTCGCAGTTTTCATATGGCGTTGAACTTAAGGATCGACCTTGTCCATATTTAAGTTATTGATGAGTTGATGTGATAAAGAATGCCAATAGGCTGTAGTGACGTAATTTTTTATCGTTTTCATTAAGTCGTTTGTTGGCATTCTTGTGTGAAATATTGCGTGCCAATATAAACGGTGCCGATATATTATGAATATTTAGCTAATCAGATTGATTTACATTATATTACATTTGTAGATATTTATAGTAGGCCTACCGTTGACACATGTATGTTATGATTATAAATTATGAAGTACGTAATGATGAAATTAGAATGTTATTTTGCAAAATTTACACATCATTCAATGATGCTTACAGACAAACCTACGTACCGTAAATAAATTAGAAAATAACTACCAACTTAAAAGAGTTACCTACAGTACTTATTTGCTACCCTACTATGGCAAAATGCATTGGACGTGTTTGAAAGATTTGAGTAGTCGGCTTTTAGTCTTTTAAATATATTTTTTAATATATATATATATATAAAGTTACTTGCGCCCAAGATGGTTAGATGGCCCCGTTCTTAAGACGGCACACATTCATCTTGTGAGTTCAACTTACTTGGCTTCGATGTAAAGTTGCAGTTTTATCTATGGTACTAACTGAAGTTAGTCACGAAATTTAAACTGATTTTAACTTTACAAAATACAAAATGATTGATTTTGGGCCATCTTAAGAACCGGGACATCTTGGGCGCAAGTACTTAATTTTTTTAATATGCAAGTTTTTTAGACCATCATTTATTTACATATCAAACCTCAAATCAATCAAACTACTAAAACTGTCCCTCTTGTACAAGTATTATACGCTACTAACTGCGAGTCATCGTCAGTATGTTACGTCTCAAACGCGATCCGAACCAATCCCTAAACTTAAACAAGTCAATCTCGCGATCAGATCCTAAGTGACGTTGAGATCCAACGCGCCGGCAGCCTCCGCTACTGCGCCGTATCAATATCAATTGTGTGATTTGTGTGCATTAGGATCGGTCAAACTGAATCAAGTGTTTCGCCAGCCCACTTAGCTTTGACGTTTCCGTAGGGCTAGCATAATGTGCGATGTACATCAGCCGGATTTTGTACATAATTTCATGTTTGTGTAACGTATTTATATATGAACCAAAAGGACCAATTATCACATAGTCTTTGCATCCGTTTTCTGGGCTACATGGCCCGCCCATGGCCGGATGGCCGTTAGGGCAGTAAAATCCTGGAGTGGCGACCATGCATAACAAGGTGACGGATGACGGGTAATCGTAAGGGTTGCGGCTATTACTTATTCCAAAACTATTTAACCTGTATGTTAATGGTTTGATAGAGGGGCTTAGCAGCATGCATGCTGGTTGCTACGTGGGGAGCACGTGTATAAACAACGTCAGCTATGCCGATGATATGGTGCTGCTGGGCCCTTCTGTTGGAGCCATCGAGCAACTGCTGGCTACTTGCGAGGCATATGCCCAGTCCCATGGGCTTGTGTACAACCCCACTAAAAGTGAGGTCATGGTGTTTGCGGCGGGGAAAATTAAGCCCTACTATGTACCACCAATTGGGCTAAACGGTAGTCAGCTGTCGGTCGTAAACAAAGTTAAGTACTTGGGACATATCATTGTGAGTGATCTAAAAGATGATCTGGATATTGAAAGGGAGCGCAGGGCGCTAGCGGTTCGTAGTAATATGCTTGCTCGCAGGTTTGCTCGATGTTCATACGAAGTAAAAATAACGCTTTTTAAAGCTTATACACAATCATTTTACACGAGCAGCCTGTGGGTTAGGTATACAAAGCGAGCCTATAGCGCCCTGCGCGTCCAATACAATAATGCATTTAGAATGCTGTTGGGGCTGCCGAGAAGGTGTAGTGCCTCGGGCATGTTTGCCGAAGCCCGTGTAGACGGGTTCCAGGCGATCATAAGAAAAAAGATAGCCTCGCTATTAGGCAGGGTGAGAGCTAGCGACAACAGCATTCTAAAGGAAATAGCGTGTAGATTTGACTGTCCTATTCTATCTTTTTGGGTGGGACAGCTAAAGGGCGTTGCTGAATTTAATATAAAAAAAAAAAAAAGTATTTTGTTTAGTAGGTAAGTGTTACTAATTTAGTCATAAGTCGATTGTTACTAACATGCTATGGATCGCGATCTGAAATAAAAAAAAAATATTTTATTTTTATTTATTCTGTGGTCGCGGGGAGTCAGTGGATGCAGTCTGCGCAGGATCGTTCCCTGTGGCGAGCTTTAGTCTGTATGTTTTGTTAACATTAATTAGGTCATCGAAATAAGATTTGTTGTATTTATGTTGACTAGGATAAAATTAATTAAGGCTTTTCCTTAGCCTTAACAAGTCAATCTCGCTATCAGATTTTAAGTAACGTTGGGATCCAACGCGATCGCGGTTTTCGCTACTGTGGCGTATCAATATCAATTGTATGATTTGTGTGCATTACAGTACATTGGATCGCTCAAACTGAATCAATTGTTTCACCAGCACACTTAGCTTTGAAGTATCCGCAGGGCTAGCGTGGTGAGCAATGTTCAATTCATCAAAAAATAATTTTAAATTATTATTTCACATTTATTTATTTTTTATGCGGCTTTTATCTAACTGGTGCTTTGCATCGCCTGCCTCTCTCGAGCTGTACTGAAAGGAAAAGGATAGAAAATATTTAACGCGCTACAAAGTATCGCTGTCTCATTTGTGCTAGAAGTACTAGTAGAGACTTTTTAATACTAGGTACAACGCTAGTAAAAAATCAAACCTTCGGTAGGTAATTCACCGGTCTTCATTGTAATAATAACAACAACAACAACAACAACAATTATTTATTGCACACCAACAACAGAAACAGTACAACAGAGCCTTAATATAAAATAGGTAAACAATAGGCGGTCTTATCGCTAAAGAGCGATCTCTTCCAGACAACCTTTTGGTAGCGGAAATGACATAAAATAGCTAGAAATGAGTAGGTGGTGAGATAAGATTACATATAATACAAAAATAAATAAAAACAAACATACATATTATACATATACATATACTAATACATACTACTATAGATATAGATATATATATATATATATATATATATATATATACAAAGTAAGAAAGAAAACTATGATACAGTTGACATCAAAGTGATTAGAAAACCAGAAGCAGAATTAAAAATATAAATTATGGGAGAGATAAATAATTATCCTTTAACTTAGTAATAATAACGTATATTTCACAATTTATTCTTGGAAGAAAGATAGATTTAGCTGAACTAAGATATATCGTGTGCTTAGAGTGTATGAAATTAGTAAAAACATGTTTCTAGACCGGTCCTAACACACGGGTAGCTATCCTTTCGATACCTGATACACTCCCTATTTATCCGCGATTTACCTCAGTAGTTTATTTCAAACCTAACTGGAGATTAATTTTAGTATGAAGTTCGCCTCTTCTGAAATAGTTTTGTCTTTCGTGCAAAAGATATTATCCTTACCAACGACTTTCTTGTTAGTATTTCGGTGCATGTTGGGCAGCCTGTCTGGTTGAGAATCGCCAAACCATCGCCGCTATTTGCTATTACGCGCCAAATTCACCTATTCGTGACACCTGACATAACATACGAGTATATACTTTTTTACTCCAATGGTCATAAATCGTTAAACTAGAATTAATTACACAGACGAATGACTAAAGTCACTATATAAGTAGATATTATGTGCATATTGGGCCGATCGTAATCGAGAGGAATAGATGCTTATAGAAAAACATTTATTTAATTGTGTTTTCTCATAAGTTTATGTTGGGCTGTTGCGGTTTTCGATAGGGGCAGAGTACGGCGGCGCTACGTTAGCCGATATCGCTATCGCCTGCTAATTACCCCTGTCCGTCACATGATATCTTACACTTACCATTACGGTTACGGTTCCCTTCCATGGGCACAGTTCGCTAACATTTAGTGCATGAATTAATGAAAAAAGTGACATTAATTTTTGTGTATTTTTGGGTCGGGCCGCGGAGCGTTTCAACCGCTGCACTTTTATGTAACGAATTTTTAACATCATACATGTAAACTCAATAAAAAATTTGAACAGAAATAGATAATGATGCCTTGCATCTACCTTTTCCTAAAACTCTGATGCGTTTGTCATTTTATTCGCCAGTAATTTGTT
The DNA here is from genome assembly GCA_905404275.2 of Hedya salicella. Lineage (NCBI taxonomy): Eukaryota > Metazoa > Arthropoda > Insecta > Lepidoptera > Tortricidae > Hedya > Hedya salicella. Next base: position 15,030,599 of record FR990112.1, on the reverse strand, counting down.
ACATAAAAGTAGCGGCGGTCGAAACGCTCCGCGGCCCGACCCTTTTCCATACGTTAGTAAAGTGCGTGGTGGGCCGGCCGTAATCGACAAGAGCTGAGTACGGCGGCCCTATGATGGTCGCTTACGTCCGCTAATTACACTTTATCGTCACACTTACCTGGTTACGGCGGCCTGCTATTGGTCATTATGTAAGTAAGTGCATGTTTGGGCGATCTTAATCGACAAGGGCAGAGTACGGCGGCCCTACCATAGCCGATATCGCTATCACCCGCTAATTACACCTGTCCATTACGCGATATCGTACACTTACCCGGTTACGGCTGCCTTCCATTGGCACAGTTTGCTAAAATTTAGGGCATCAATTAATTAAACAAGTGACATAAATTTTAGAGTGTTTTTCCATACATTAGTAAGTGCATGGTGGGCCGACCGTCATCGACTAGGGCAGAGTACGGCGGCCCTATGATGGACGCTTACGTCCGCTAATTAAACTGTTTCGTCACACTTACCTGGCTACAGCGGCCTGCTATTGGTCTATAATGATTGAAGAAAAACATGTATTAATTTATGTTTTCTCATATATGTTAGTAAGTGCATGTTGGGCCGGTTGTAATCGACAAGGGCAGAGTACGGCGGCCCTACGATAGCCGATATCGCTATCGCCCGCTAATTACACCTGTCCGTCACACGATATCGTACACTTACCCGGTTACGGCTGCCTTCCATTGAGATAGCTTGCTTAAGATGTATCGTGGGCCTTCATTTAGCTGCGGAGTTACCCAAGACCATGTTTTGTTGGTAATGAGGTACTACGACAAGTATGGTATATTTTTTGTTGTACGGCTTTGAGGTATATATGTTTTGTTATTCTATACTATTATAAAGTGATAGAAATTAAATGTCTGTACATTGAAGATAATTAATAAAATAAGTGATACGGACTATTTAAGGGTCACTGAATCGAAAAATATTATTTGGGATTTTTTGTGTGTTTGTATGTGTCGTTCTGGCACCATCACGCCAAAACGGCTAAACGGATTTCATCTAATTTTAGTACACGAGTTAATCCGCAAATGGCTATAGGATACTTTTTATCCGTCTACGCTAAAACAAAGGGTGTTATATTTTTTAACTCTTCCGCTGGCGAAGTTGCGCACTAGTTAAAAATAAAATTTTAGTCGTATGGATAACATTATTTCGTATATTTACCTACTCTGAATAATTATTTTGTGTTATATGTAAAATATTGTTGGCAAAATGAATGAAAGCATTTACTTTATTATTTACCTACTTGATTACATAAGAAAATATACATATTTTCTTACAAGAAAAGTATTTTAGCATACTTTTCTTGTAAGAAAATAATGCCGCAAATACTTACATTACCTACCTTATCTATAGTTACAGCGATTTTATCGAGGATGTTACAAGTACTAGACTCAATTAAATTGCTACAGGAAAATCTGTATACGTTACATAATTTTCCTCAAACATGCTCAGAATGCTTACATCTCCGGTTATAAACGAAAAACCGTAAAGACATTTTTCCTCGTCGCAAGAAAATAAAGATTTCATTGTGTAAGTAGGAGTAAATAAATTGTAAAAAAGTTCATTTTTTCGTACTACGATGTTTTGATATTCCGACAGTTATATTTAAAATCGATGACTCATTATTATCAAACAGACGATTCAGCACGGCGCTTTTTTAATGCTTGCTACAAAAAAACCTACAAACCACAACGTCAAACAATCCCTTACAAATATACCTACTTTAGACAGACGCTTCTCTACTCATGTTTAAAATATTCTTAGATCCCATCGAAATCCTTGAAACCCACAGATTCCCATACCACTCAGGCAAATTGTGGAGGCACTGTAAAACATATCAGCGGAATGTCCATAATGGACCATGTGATACCAGATGCGTACATTTTTGCGTCACGCATGCCCAAAAAGTCCCATCTTAGTGGAAAATTCACATCAGATATGCCCTTTCGTAAATTGAGGACGGCATATCGTACATAGTAAGGTGGATCGCGGCACAGTATTGAAGCGAGAGCGCGCCCGCGCGACCGTACGCTGAGCCGGGATATTTGGCGCGAAAATGACGAACAGTCGACGATCGTTCTCTTTTTGAAGTTTTGAATTGTGAAGTGTAACGGATTTTACGAAGGTTGCAATGTGTTTTGTTGTTACCTGAATGATACGATTTTGTTTTTTTAAGGATAAAAAGTTTGACAACTTTTCTGCGTCATTTTTTTTTTTCATTGGTTACGTGAGCAATAGGGAAAAATAAATGCAATCTTCGCATTTCTCATTTCAAAAAATGCGAAAGTCTTTAAAAGTGTTTTTCTATATTTCGCATTTTTTATTTCAAATTAGCTAAAATATTTGTTGAACATAAATAGTATTAGATATTTTATATGTCATATTAATCCGATTTATAAAGCGATTAGCGCAATGTCAAACAAACTTGACAAAATATATCAAGAACAACTAATAACATCATGTTTTGACTAACGTTTTTAGAGTATTTTCCACTCTGTCACCGTTTTATAAGAGTGAATAATATCATGAGTGTGTTATGAAATATTAGCTAATTTATTTCGGAGGAATTAATGTAACTCATTTATCTTTTGTGATGTAAATTAATTTCGATGGAATGTAAACCTTTGAGAAATAATCGTGGAACTTTAAGTGGTGTTTTGCAAAAAATGTCACGTTAATTTTTCACGCTTAACAGTTAGGAAGTCAACTATTGAGGAATGGTTTCATTATATTGAAATAGCACACTTATTTTATGAGGTACGTACCTACTTGCAGTAAAAACTAAGTGAGAGTGTGCAAAAACGTATATGATTTACACTAGGATTAGAACCCTATACGCCTATATAGATTACCCGGCCAGCGCCTCGCCCCCTCTGCACAAACGAAGCACCTTATTTTTCTTAGGACTGGACCTTTTGTAAAATATCATAATAAAAAATGCTGTAAACGACTGAAACTGAAACAACGTTGCACAATTAATTAGATGAATTTACAAGTTGGTTCTTAAGTACTCATATTGTCAGTTTCAAGGTAGGGTATAAGTCCGGGGTAGATGGCCATAGTTTTTTCCAAGACCGATTATGCGGAAACTATCAACATTAGAACTTTGATTTTAGTTGAAAATTAAATTTAGATTATCTATCTAACGTAAAAAAACCGCAAACGTTGTTAAAACTAAGGGAACACGGTCAAAAAATATTTTGACATCAAATTAGGGTTGGCCATCTCTCCCGGATATCTCCGGGAAAGATAGCTATAACATTGAATATGAGTAGATTTCTAAATGTTTCTATTTTTGTGCACATTTCTCTCCTTCTTTTTAATAAAATAAACAGAATTTTTAATTCGGTATAATTTTAATGAACCTACAGTAGATATTTGTACATAATGTCAATTCTTCATTATTCTGGATTTATAGTAATGAATTGTCATCTCTCGCATATTATAAGTACTACTGTTATGATTTTAATTAATAACATCTATTTCTTTTTTTTTGGTATCTGAGATCCCAGTTCAAGGCTTTAAAATGAAATAACTGCGTATGGCCATCTCTCCCGATGTAGCCGGTTCATTATATCGACGAATAAAAAAAAAAGTAGTGAGCCCATTCAATATTTTAAATTTAATATGTACGCCAACCTCCGTTCTTTCTAAAATAATAATTATTATTGGGCCAGTTAAAAAACAAATAGAGTTACTTTATATATCGGCAATATCTTTATAAATTTTCAAGTAGCGTAATTTAAATAAAGTTATTTTTCATGAGAATTTTTTCGGTTAATCTACTTGTTTTCCACTTATATCAAGTGTAATCTTTTGAACGAATAAAGTTTACGTGAAACAAGCGACATTAACATCCTATAAGTTGGAAAACAATCGACTTGCCATCTTAAACTTATGGCCATCTACCCCGGAATTACCCTATGTAGTACTAGTAGTTACTAAATAATGTTAATAATACCTGCTACAGGATTCGCAAAATGTGCGTCAGCGTCGAACGCAGCTCTGACAGACTCGTCTCTACGATAATATGACTCCTAGACTATAAACTATTCGTTTTCATAGGTCTCGCCTTTGGCTTCGTTTTCTTAAGCCAGTTTTGACAACCTGCTTGACGGACCAATATATGATGACCTGTGATCTAAAACATTTAACACTACTTCATGTGACTAGTTATATAGAGGCAAACTAAAGGCGGTCGAGTGCGAAATCTATGAATGACACCCCTGTACATATATACAGTATGTAAATTTCATATGGGTCAATATTTTATGCGGCCATAGTTTTTGATTACAGGAATAACAAGCTGTTGCCTGCGATTTCATCCACATAGAGATGCAAATTATAACTTGTGTGTTATTATAATGTCTAAACAACATTACTGGAAAGTTACGTTGAGATCCGTTCAGTTGTTTTTAAAATTAAGAGGAATACATACGACATACAAACATGGGCACAAACTTCCACGTTAATTAGGATATGGGAAATTTATTTTATGAATTAGGAGGTTACAGTATGAGGTTCTTCAAGAGGGAAGTGAATAGGTTCTTAAAGGGTCGGAAACACGCACGTAATGCCCCTGGCTTTACAAGCGTTCATTGGCTGCGGTGACTGCTTAACATCAGGTAGGCCGTACGCTTGTTTGCGACCTTAGTAGTATAAAATGTTTAATAGATTTATTAAGTGCGATCGAGTACAAATGTATACACTCTGACTTGGTTTGATAACCAGCACGATGTGGCGTGTACAGTCAACATCAAATAGTATTTAAGCGCCAAATTGTCACACAACTTTGTGTACTAAGTTACAAACATGTGTTGCGATATATTTGGCGCTCTGGATGTTACATACTATTTTATGCTGACTGTACCTATTATAATACGTAAATCAATAGTTTGGGTATATATGCTCAATTATTATTTAATAGAAGGTGCCCACAATTTCACGGAGGAGAAAAGTCACTACCCCTAATTTTTTCTTCCGCGTAGTTGGGTAGAAAGTATCTTTCAACGATTGGTGGACCCAGCTACCCGTGTACGAAAAAAATTTAAAATCCATGGAAACGATTTGGCGTGATGAAGCCGCAACGACACAACACAAACACCAAAATCCGCAAAAAAAGCTATTCAAAGACCTCATAATCCATTAAAATCATTTTTTTTAAATATCTGCAATGTGCAGACATTAAATTTTTACAACTTTATAATAGTATAAAATGAAAAAACTCTTAACGAAATGTATGTAAATACCTACTCAATATGAAAATCATGTTTTTTTACCATCACGATTTCGTGATTTTTATGAAGCGAATTTCTTCACTAGGAGCTTTAGTCTTATAAATACAAAGATCTAAATAATAAAAACATTCCAAGACCCCAATTCGTTTAACTATTTGGAATTGAAGCAGAGCCTTGGGCGTTGCCGAAGTGCTAATCCCGTAGTTTGATCAAATCCTTCGGAGTCGTGTAATTTATTCATATATAATGAAACTTAAATATCATATGTAGTATAAGTTTTGCAGGAGCTATATAATGTCAATTTTTTTTTATTCGTCATTAAAATACTCGCCCGTTTGAAATACACACACTGCATACTTGGAATTTAAACGCTCTCTACATAGAACTACAAAATTGTTGAACTCCACCGCGGTACAAATATAAAATAGATTAACAATATGACCAATAGGTTAAATTTACCTTTCAGATTTGGCTTCAGTTTCTGTCCTTCGACGCAAATAATTACCTCCGTCCTAAAATACCTACGACTAATTCTACGTTCTCAACAAAAATGCCAAGAATTTTATCACCGCTGTAATTTATAACTACAATAAAAGTAACATAAACTATTATAAAATTGTGTAACTGAAATGTCTATACATTGAAGGTATTTAAAAAAATGAAATGGACTACAGTAGGATTTTTATTTAGCTGGAGTAAACTGACAGGTGTCAACGTGAATTATTCGTTGTTTAGAAAAAAAAACACAAAAATACGTGTACTCAGTAATATAAGGGTAACTTTTATTTATAAAAAATACTGTACTTCATCTATAATGAAGTAATCGCGGCCAACGTGTGTCCGTAAACGTTAGTTTACTCCAGCTAATTAAAAATCCTACTTTGAAGGTCACTTTCTGATTATGCATATTTGTATGTGTCGACTGTCGTGGTTTCATGACGCCAACAGGGATGAACGGATTTCAACTATTTTTGATACACGGATAGCTGGGCATCCACAGATAGTTATAGGGAACCGTTTACCCGACTATGCCGAAATAACGACTTCAGGGTATACCCTTTCCAACAAAAAAAAATATTATCAAAATCGGACAAGTCTGTAAAAAGTTATGCGTGGTCATGCATAAAAGAAATATATATACGCGTCGACTTGAGGACCTTCTTTTTTCGTCCTTTAAAAATGAGCGTAATGACTTTTTTTTTTCCTTTCGCGTGCGCACCTTCTAGCATCTAAATAAAAACTCTCCTTTCTCAATGTGATTAAGAAACCGGCCAAGAACATCTCGGACCATGCTCAGTGTAGGGTTCTGCTGCCGTCCATATGAAAAAATGCACTACACTGAACTTACAGATGGAAAAATATACGATATGAAAAAGTGCACTAACAAAAGAGCGTATTTTTTATTTTATTGATTTATTTATGAATCAAAGTACATATTTCTTATTTCTAAGACAGCGTCCCGTATCTCCACGGCACTAACGTCCTTTTGTTCAGAATCGACCCCCTATGCCTGTGCCCCCCTAGAAATATATATATTTATTATTTAACTTTCAAACTAAGTAGCGGCCTACACAAGAGACCTATACTCCAAATTTTATCAATACCCATTTAATGGATTTGAGTAAAATGCCTGTGACATACGGAAGGACAGACCGACGGACGGACGGACGGACGGACATCACGAAACTATAAGGGTTCCGTTTTTGCTATTTTGGCTACGGAACCCTAAAAATGAAGGTGTGAGACTGCTAACTACCCTCTGGGGAGTATCGTAACATTATTTATAAATGATGCCAGGCTGTTAGAACATTGTATAACTTTATAATTGCCTTCTGTCACTTGATCTCGTGTTCTTGCAATAAATTTACAATTTTTATCATCTTAATTTAGTGCGCTCGTCGCTAGAGGCGCGATGTTTTCTGAAGCACTTTATCACATTAAAGTTGAATACAGGGTGCGAATTTAAAAGTGTATCGCAATTATTTTTAATTCCGCCGCGATGAAAAACGAGGAGTGTTATAAGTTGTTGTAGTGTAAGTATATCTGTTTGTGTAGTTTCTGTCGTAGTTCCGTTGTGTTGTTTGAAAATTGTTTTGACTTGATAGTGTTCGCCAGTCATAGCTATGAATAGCAAAGATTCAATAAAACATGTTCAGCCGTTTGAAGATCATGATCAACTATAACATTTTCCGGGTTGAAAATCTATATGACACATGAATAACAATAACAGGTCCATCATCATTTACAGCTAATATGTTGTAGGGCAAACTTACAAACACACGTGGCCATATTCATTTAATGTAGCTATTGTGATCATTCTATATGTACATATACAACGTATAAAAATCTCGAAATAAGTATTTTGCCTCACGTCTTAACTTTCACCCTGTATAATAAACCACTCAACGCGAATATTATAATTGAGAACATGATACAGCAGTTCCAATCTGTCAAGTCGTAAAGTTTCGTTGATTATAACTTTGTTATATTGTTAGGATTCCCCATATTGTATTAAAAAATGTAATATTTATTGTTATGATTTATCATATTAAGTACTAGAAGATGCTCGCAACTTCGTTCACGGAGAAGAAAAAGTCATAACCCCTCTTTTTTTCGACAGCGTACTCAGGTAAAAAGTATCCTATAACCATCTGTGGGTACACGGCTATCCGTGTACCAAAAATATTTGTAATCCGTTTAGCCGATTTGGCGTGATGAAGCCATAATGGCACATGCAAAAATCCAAAAAATATATTTTTTGATTCAGTGATTTCCAAATAGACCTTAACAATCTTTTTATTACATGTTAAATGTACAGACCTTTAACTTTTACAACTTTTTAATTGTATAGATATATCCTGTTTATTCATAGAATATCTAAAAACAATACACAGTATTTGAAGTATATGCAAAAGCTTAACCACAGGAAAGACGTACGAGGGTTGCTACTTATATATCCGGAAACAAAAAAACAAACAAACGTACACGGCTGAAAATAGTTTTATTGTTTTTCAAAGTATTCCCCTTGATGATCTATGCACTTTTGCATTCGCGTGAACCAATTTTTAAAGCACTTCTGCCACTCCGCCTGAGGTACCTCCATAACGTGTTGTTTGAATGCGTCGACAGCATCTTCAGCGGTCGAAAATCGTTGACCGCGTAATTTATTCTTTATATTTGGAAATAAATAAAAATCGTTGGGTGCCAAGTCAGGGCTGTACGGCGGATGACCCGTTAATTCCACATTTTGACCCTCCAAAAATAGAGTTGTTTCGCGTGACGTATGACAGCTGGCATTGTCATGATGAAGAATGATTCTTCGTCGCTGGTTAGTTTTACGAATTTGTTCAAATACTTCCGGTAAGCAAATGGTCGTGTACCACTCTGAATTAACCGTTCTACGGTTTTCTAGTGGCACTGTAGCTACATGGCCATTAATACCGAAGAAGCAGGCCACCATTTGTTTCAATGTACTTTTTGCACGAGTAACTTTCGTAGGGTTCGGCTCATTTTGAAACACCCATACCGTTGATTGTTGCTTCGTTTCGGGATCGTATGCATAGATCCAGGATTCGTCACCTGTATAGATGTTATAAACGGCTTTTGAGTCACCACGGTTATATTTTTTTAACATTTTATTGCACCATTCGACGCGAGCATGTTTTTGCTCATTTGTTAAGTTGTGGGGTATCCAACGCGAACAAATTTTTTTTACAGCCAAATAATTATGTAATATGCTATTAATGCTGGTCATAGAAATACCCAGAGTCGCCTCTATCTCGCGGTACGTAACATGTCGGTCGTCCATTATAAGTTTTCGCACAGCCTCGATATTTTGTTGTACAACGACCGATTTCGGGCGACCTGCCTTAACTTCGTCCGTAAGCATACTACGTCCACGATTGAACTCACTAAACCAGTGATACACAGTAGTTTTAGATGGGGCTTCATCACCAAAAGTTGAAGTTAGTTGATCTATGCACTGTTGTTGCGTTAAACCACGCCGAAAATCATAATAAATCATAGCACGAATATTTTCACGAGTGAGTTCCATTCTTGCTGCGAGATGACATTTAAAACCCGTCAAAAACAAAACACGAGCGTTAATAAGGAAGAAAAAATATACCTTATATACTTAAAAAAGTTCAAATTTTACCATGGCGGTCAAATATGCTATTTAAGAAGATTGTAATCCCGGTTTCCGGATATATAAATAGCAGCCCTCGTAGTAGAAGATATCCTAAATGCAACCTTTAAATCTCTATTTAGATATACAACCGTTTATAATGTTTACCTCAACATTATTACCAATACGGTTATGTCAACATTAAATTATATGATCGTTTAAAATGGTAAAATGGCCTCGGTCACTTGACATTTTTTGATACTTTAATTAGAAACTAACCCACCATTTTTAAATTTACAAAATTTGTCGGAGTTTTTCATCAGTTCACCGATTATTTATTAATACCTTAAGCTTTCAAAAACATTATTTTTTAAAACGGCCCAAACGTTTATACCAAAAACTCACGAACTTAATTTTATTGAGCTACTTGCATACTCAAAAGGAATAAAATTGAATATAAACGACGACTTGAGATGATGAAGATAAGTGATATAAGCAGATAATATACAATCTCCTTTACGATTATAGCTTTTTATGACTCATGTTTGAATGATTTAATAAACCTAATAAAAGCCTACGGTTCTGTTCACGGAAAATATATATTCTTGTTAGTAGTTCTAACAGGGAACACTAAATATTGAAAAAGAAATCATTTTTTTGACAATCCTTTTTATTCATATTTTTATTAATAAAAAACCGACCAATGCATGTCGGACCATGCTCAGTGTAGGGTTCCGCAGCTGTTCATACAAAAAGTGCACTACAGACGAAAACAACACGATATGAAAAAGTGCACTAGCAAAAGAGCGTATCTCCACGGTACTTACGTCCTTTTGCTGAGGAGTGCTGTTTTTCTGCAATGACTCAAAAACTGTATATCCGATCATGTTAAAAATATTTTTTTTTAAAGTATTTATTAAGGGTTACCTTCTTAATGTTTTTTTCATTTTTTGTACTTAAGTTCTAAAAGACGGGGGGGGGGGGGGGGGGGGGACAATCCGGAGAGGAGGAGGAAGATATGCATTGTAAAATATATATCAAGTAACTTTGGAGCGAAACAACTGTGGTTCAAAATTCTCATCTTTACTAAACTTAGAGCATTAAACCACTGGATATGGCAAGCATTTATTAATTACCGTACCATAGTATCATAATAAATAACTATACCCAATATTTTTCCATCACATTTAGCGGGAGGCGGGGTAAAACACACTATCTATGGAAATATTCCTAATTCTCAAACGCACACAATAAAAAAACCCACGGCAAAAAATACACACACCTTGACAATTTGGTGTTATAAACTGACCTGACTAACATTGTTCATATACTTTAGCAGAGGGTTATGAATCCCGTATGTCATCTCCAGAGATTAATAACTTTACTGTAACTTACTAAACCGTGTATACACACAAACTCCATAATAATCCATGATATTAGTAGGTAAAGATTTAACTCAATTTAGGAAATGAGTTTGTTGAATTGTGAAGTATGTCTACTTAAATATGTATGACTATTAGGCTTATAACATATATTAATATATTTTGATGCGTAAATCTTTACATCTATCTATAATATATACATTATGGATGAATATGCCCAGCCGATGAGTTTTAGATTCAAATTAATATAATTATTTTATAGTATAATTGCAGAGAATGTGTTTTTATTATTAAGATATTATTAAGAGAACTTTATTTTTTTTAATTTTATGAGGTTTCCATGTTAAATTTCATTAGTAAACATGGGTATCAAATTTGAGTGGCATATTTTTATCAATCGCTGATTTAAGACATCTGATAATCCGCTAAGATTAATTTAAGCTCTGAGTTTATAACTACTACGGAATCTAGTCTATTAATTTCTTTCCAATAAGAATCTAATATTCATACAAAAACAACAAAAAAAATCAAAATCTTGACAGTTTTACTCTAGGAGATCAAAATATGTGGATTGGTCGTTTTGCCTCCTTCACATGGAATAAGGTGAAAATGATACCTACATGTTGGGCGCAAGGTCAAAAATGTATTTACTGTTCATTACTTTTTTGTTATACAATAATTCTTATAGTAACGAAATGGCCAAGCCGTATATTTGGACTAAGGTGCAGAGTTTGTAAATTTAGGGCGTGTAGAGTTAGAAGCTTGGCTCTACATGAGATCTGATAACGTTTTGACAGTGCGAGACATAATGGTCTCGACTTGGCAATATTTTACCTGAAAATCTATTTGGTGGGATTCAAATGATACAATATATAAGCAATCCATTGCGTGCGTTGCATACCAAATAAGTTTCTGTCATAAAATATTTTTTGTGACAAGCTTTTATTGCCGACTGTACTTTTATTTGGACACACATCGACTAGTCGTCGAGACGAATCTAAAGAGCCCAAACTCGGTAGTATTATCATAATATCGCATTGCCACTGAACTTACATACATATATGGCAAGCTTTAGCCCAATAAGTAGAGGAAACTGGGCACTGTGGGCAAAGTTAACTTGTAAGATTTGACTTGGACAAATACACATAAACTAGAAGATGCCCGCAACTTCATTCGCGGAGGAGAAAAAGTCATATCACCTCTTTTTTATGTCAGCGTAGTCGGATAAAAAGTATCTTATAACCATCTGAAAATACCCAGTGATGATAAAGAAGTTGATCGACCCTAAAAATAAAATAAAAAATGTTTTATCTTTTTTTCGTCCAACTTGGACGGGCGATATTGCCAATTGGTGTGGGGAGAAAAAAATCAATTTTAATATTTTTAATCTGAAACTGTACCTTGGTTTAACACGCTGGCAAAATTGTCCTGTTGTACAATAGCCATTAAACTTAAAAAATACCTGATAATAAAAAATGCAGATTAAAACAAAATCGTAAATACGTGTCCCACGCCTTGCATTGCGTCTGTAATCCCACTACAACTTAAGCGTTACGTCAATCGTCAATTTCACCACCGCGGAGAAATGCCGTTGAGCCTATAGGTACAAAAATAGACCGCAATCGCATTCTATAGAGATCGCACAACTGGTTTAATGGAAAAACGCCGACAGATTTCAACAATAACAATATTAATAGCTGGTATTAACGAGTTATGTTTATTGGGGCGGAAAATAGTTTATTACATCTCTTGGGTGAAATGCGTCATTGATATGGACGATTCATTCATAAATATTGGGCGTGTAAGCTAACCTAAACCTAACCACTATTTAGAAGGTAAATATTTACAGTAAAAAATATTGAAACATCCCTCTTTTATAGTTAAGAAATTAGACAATTGTTGGACCGTTTTTATTTGCTTCTTATTAGAAAAAAAAAGGGAATCTCTAAAAATGGATTTATGTATTAACTTACTTACTTTTCATTTCTAAACTATTGAGATTTTTTTTTGTTTATTCCTTATATTTTCGTCATTTAGTTTTTTGGATATATTCTACCACACGGCAACAAAAAGTACTTATTTCTACCTGAGTGGAGTAAACCGGTTGGTTCGTAAAGAGTTCTACACCCACATGATGTCTTCCATGCCTTAAGTCGGGTTGAACCGGTTCAACCCATTTCCACAGTCAATGTGCCTTGCGCACTGCGTCCCCGCCCTACTCCTTTGAATCCGATTACTGGCAACAAGGAAAGTCAGACCTATCCAGTTCAGAGACAAGTTCCAGAAAAAAAGTGGTTGTCTGTAAAGTCGGTTTACGGACGATAATTATACGTAATAAAGTGTTTGTGTGCTGCCGCCTTCTCAGGTGCGTTACAAACCGAACGTCTAGGCCGATCGTTCCTTTCTATCGCTTCTTCCGTGCTCTCGCTTCCACACTTGGCTCAGGCGGAACGTGACAATGAGTCATGCTTTTTGGTGCGTCCAGCCGGCGTTCATCGATTTATAAGACGTTATCACGTCAAAAACGACTGATGCCTTTGAAACGGCAAGCTCCCATGCGTACGCTTATTTGTCACCAACAACGCAGTGTAAAAAAACCTCAATATATCAACTTCACACTTCCCATCGCTATCTCTTGGCGATAATCTATTTGCCCACGCATTTACAAACGCGTAATCGTCATAAATTAAAAACGTAGTGTGAGATTTAGAAAAAATGTCGCCCAAGGCCGACGGAGCCCAATGTCATCGTAGGTAAGGTTCTTATCACTTATCTTCTATTGCTTATCAGCTAGCTTGAACGCAAAATAGAGTATGTTAATAGGAACTTATCGTAAGATACGATCTTCTGTGTATATGCAGTGTTGTATGTAGGCCATATGAGTACGTAAAGGGTTATGGAGGAGACCGCAAATGCGAGTTAAATGAAAAGGTATTTGCATATTTTTACTGTCAGGCACTTTAGAAGCCGCAAAAATTTTAGGGTGTCAAAAGAATCTCGTACTACTTTTACGTATTGTTCAGTCACTATTATCCCGAAAATAAATAAGTTTCTTGTGATTGGAAGTGATTTGGCGTTGGCATAGCAAACTGATGCGAAAATTTCATTCTGCGACAAGTAGGATTTCACAAAATTGCCGGGATGTTGAAGGCTATAGAAATTCGCAAGATGCAAGTGCCTGGGTAAACAGTTTAAGGGGCCTTTCTTTGCGGTAGGCCTATATCCAGCAGTGGACGTGTTTCGACTGATGATGATGATGATTTTGAAACTTGCGGGATTTCGATGAAAATATGTCCGGGGCACGGTAGTGCAATGTGGTTGAAACACAACTTTTAACCTCCTAAAGGTCTGGTGTACTAATGCTAGAACAAACTAAAATAGAATATTCAACTTTCAACAAATTCCAGAAGGTACGAAATTCAAAAGTGCATAAGTTAGGTACTCTGCCTGGGCCGTAGGAGGTTGTTAAATAACGCCTTTATATAATGGTTGCTCTTTGTCTACTGGTACTTTTACGGTGTACGCGAAAACGTTGAATGTCCCGTCGATCAAACCTAAAGGTGCGTCCACATTTGTATCATTTGCCCGTATCTGATCATCGTCGCGTAGCATGATCGCGTGTCACGATCACGCGTTTGGACGTTGCGCCGATCCGATCACTCGAAATCCATTTGCTACGCGTATCACACACTTGTATCGGAAGAGTGCGGCATTATCGGCGCGCCGACAGTAAGCGTCCAAGCAGCGCGATACGCAGTCATGCTACGGCACGGTGATCGGAGATGTGCAAATGATACAAGTGTGGATGCACCTTAATAAACAGAAAATTTCATAATATTTTCTTCTGTTTCCGCGATTATTATATGGTGTCTATCCGTGACCATGGAAAGCTTCCGAAACGTCGGGAACTCAAATGAGATAATATATGCGATATAATCCGTTAAATTGTGTTATTTAAATGAGAAAATTTCATATTCGAAAGCCCGAAATTTTTGATAACTCCAGATACAGTGTGGGGTTGAAAGTTGTTAGGTACAACGTAAATGAAGTTGTAGAACTTGTAGAACGTTGCAGGCTTGTTTTTATTTAAAGCACAAAAGTTTAGTGTCCATCTATCATTGTTTAAACTTAAGAAAAATTGTCATTGTTTCTGACAAAACAATTCCGATCGTCACGCTAATTTGAATAAGCGACGAGGTGGTAAAGATACGCGCTGTCGCAACTTGTGAGATACGGCTCGAATTGGGCCACTTACAAAATATTATAAATATTGCATACGAGACGCGTATCTCGTCTGTGTGTCTACCTTGACGCCCTAGCATAACAGTTTGTTCGCCCTAAATGGCGATGGGACCGGATTTTTAGGGTTCCGTACAAACGTTACCGACGAAATCCTATTACTAAGGTTTCGCCGCCTGTCTATCACAGGGGTCTAACTATTGAAATTGCAATAAGAGACAAGTGACATTTTTACACAATATATTACTAAAGCCGCTTAGACAATAAAATAAAAAAATAGCGGATTCCAATCCAAAGAACCTGTATTTAAGGCGCTTTTTGTGTAATGTTTCAAATATTAATATCATTTTAATTGTAACAGGTAAACGATAGATAGAGAGAAGGAGAAAAAGAGGGAGACCAAGGATATCCTTTAAGGACCAAATAAAAAAAATGGGTGTTGTGTCAGGATGTCAAAAAGAAGACTGAGAATAGAGAGAGTAGGATTCCACCGACAAGAACCTAGCCCTTTATATGATGAAATTATTGACATTTTGACTAAGTATGCATTAGTCGCTTTGATTAAAAAAAACAAAAACACTATAAGTATAAGATCAAACATGAACCGTGTTTATCTAGACATTATTTGCGGACGGTGCGCGGTGGTACGGATCCCTTCGTGTGCGAGCCCGACTCGTACTTGGCCGATTTTATCTTCCTATGTCAATTCCGATGGTTCTAGGATGTTGTTAATAGACAAATTACCGTACCGTTAAGTAATAAATGATAGGTACTTAGCCACGTTTTTGTAGCGAAATGATAACGTTGGTACTCTTTAGTATAATAATGTTACAAGATAGAAGCATCTTGGAAAATCACAAAGTGTGGTAAGCCGAACTCTTATCTTTCATCCTTAGTTTCCTTCATCTTTCAAAAGCTGGGTGACCGCTGGGTGGGCTTTGCACGGTGTTCGAAGATTTTTGGTTTAAGAGAATAAATCCTATTAAAAATTAACTTCAAAAGCTAAACTTGATACAGCACACAGCTAATTTCATCCATATGGTTATATAGAGCCATTTTCGTGAAACCATTTTTATATATAAGGTACTTGCGCCCAAGATGGCCCGGTTCTTAAGATGGCCCACTATCAATTATTTTGTAGTATTTAAAGTTCGAATGAGTTTAAATTTCGCGCCCATGTTCCGTTAGTACCATAGATAAAACTGCAACTTTATATCGAAGCCAAGGAAGTTGAACTAAAGCACAAGATGATAGTGGGCCAATAAAGTACCTTATATCTATAAACATCCATTGCTCCTTTAAAGTAAGTAAAAGGATAGAATACGACTGTCATCTTCTTATTGTGATGCTCTTTAAAAAATGCTCTTTGTCACTTCAATAGATAGTTCTTCTGCTAAACATAAGACCTCTACGCCGTATGGTCGCGCACATTCATACAGTACCAGTGTACTCTACCAGATGAACCTTACCTTTTCCAATTTAGGGTATCATTTTGAGAATTTTAACCCATAGGCCATCGGTTGTTTGAGTTACATACCCAGGCCATTGGCACTTCAATCTGCTTGCTCTGTCTGTAATCTCGTTTTTTCTTCGGATTTCTTTATAGTTACGTGTGAAGATTCCTCAATCACGTTATCTCCTAAATAAACTTCAAGCACAGCTATTGTCGTTTCGAAATATTGCATTTTCCTTCATAATAAATGCAGACGTTTGCAATGGATTTTCATACACATTTGCAACGGCCTTGGCCTGCAATGTGATGTTCCATTGTTTCGGCGACGCGCGACGCCTACCCCTAGTCTTTGTTATTGTCTAGGTTTTTATTGAGATTATTGCTTATTTTTATACATTTATGAAAATATACTTTAAAGACGAAATATTGTCAGTTTTCGTAACATAATATTTAATTGTGCTAAATATGTATTAGTATTATTTGCGTGATCTAATTAGGAATAAAAGTAGTACACACATTGTATTATTGTCCTTCTTACCTTTCTAATCTCCATAGTTCAAAACAAATCCCAACTACCACAACAAGCTATTCTGACTATCCCGTTGACATTGGACTTACACATGCTGGTTAAATTTAGAATCAATCGGATTACTACTGGTCCAATCGGCAAAATTTAGAGGACTGAAAACAAATCGCGGAATGCGACGACAAAACGTAAACTTTGCAATAAATCGTGGATTTGCTATGACACACTCCCAAAATTGACTACAAATCAAATTGGTCACCTGCGCAAGAGTTATACCTACATTTCGCGTACATTTAAATCAGGGGTTTCCATACTTTTTCTTTCTGAAAACAAAACATCTACGCCCGCTGTGTACTAAGTCCGTACAATAAAGGCGCTCCAGTTTTGAATGTATCCAAAGCCAGAAAACACCATTTTCCTCTTTTTTGCATAGTCGGGTTTAGTATCCTATAAACATCCTTGGATATTCAAGTGATGACGATGAAGCCCTAAAGGATATATATGAAAAACTACAAACACACCTACGTAATCTCCTCAAAAATAAAATTCATGTACCTTCCAATAGCCCATTTTCATTTTTACAACTTTATAATAATGTAGATAGGTCTGAAGTTAAATTCTATCATGTAGGATGTAGGTGCCTACCTATGTGATGACTGATGAGCGATTTTGTGTAGTATTCAGACTTAGGGCTATATAGGTAGATTTTTTTTTCTGTACTGTTCTAATTTTCCTTACGCCACCTTAGGCAGGCGCGCTCCGCAGTTTGTAAACATACAGGTTACGCGAGCAGTTTTGCCCTAACCCTACGGTTCAGCCCGCTTTCTACGCAGATTTATCTTATTACGTAAAAACACTAGCGAAATGTCCTAGGGCTGCAATAAAGTCGCGCTGCTTTTGAAATTTGTCGAACTATCTAGTTGTGCCAAAGTTCCAACACTCGTCTCGTGGGTACTAGATTTTTTCCGCAACATTTTTTCAGGTTGCCTATGTTATCAGACCACAACTACACGAATGTAATCATCACTCTACTGCAGTATAGAAAAACGTAGCACTAATAAATACACTACGGTTTTACTATTTTTTTCTTTTAGACCTACAAACCGAAATTAAGAAGGCCACGAAACGATCGATTTGTGGACAGAATGTTCGACCAAAAGTATGTTTCCGTCATTTCCATTCATACTGAACTATTTTAGGCCTAACCTTGTGATTTCTACTTCCATAGCTATTTTGGTAATGAAATCGTCGTTTACTGGCTACCGAGCTATTTATGTACCCATTTTTTGGCTCTCTTATTGTACATTACTACGTAGGCCGGGAAGTAGGGGATTATCTTACGAATATGGTTTTCATGGCTGAGTGCCAGCCAATAAAAGCAGAAAAAAGAAATTGGTAAATAGCTTAAAATGCACGTCAATAACTCGTCACATCGCTATCCTAGGTCGGCAATAATCATATGAAAATCCATTACCAGCGCAAGCATTGTGCTTTCTAAATGCGGTTAAATATCACGAATGTATAGTATTTCCGTATGTAAGTATGTTGAAAAAAAAAATCTGAATGTGCGATTACATTTTTTAATTTATAATGTCTGCTAAAGGATCAAAAGATATTAAAAACATTTATATACAGAATAAAGACTACTTAAGACAAAACAAATTAAAATTACAATTTGTTGTGTAATCACCTACTTTACATCATTCTGAAACCTAAATAGCTATGATTATGAACTGTGTAATTTTCTGTTTTTAATGGTTTTCTAGGCGACGATATCTAATAATTTAATTAATATTTACGTATGTATATATATAATAGTACATCTCTTCAATGTGAGTAGAATCGTATCACT
Source organism: Hedya salicella (assembly GCA_905404275.2). Classification (NCBI taxonomy): domain Eukaryota; kingdom Metazoa; phylum Arthropoda; class Insecta; order Lepidoptera; family Tortricidae; genus Hedya; species Hedya salicella. Next base: position 15,011,736 of record FR990112.1, on the reverse strand, counting down.
TTACAAAATTATAATTGTGTAGATACGGTTTCGTTATCAAAGCAATCAGACGCTCCTTCCGCCGAAATGTTTCTCTGTGCCGTTCTTGACCCGGATTTTAGTATCATTGTTGACATATTCATTACATTCCGTAGTTTTTCTGAAAAGTGTAAATGTACTCTCTATTTATATTATTTCACCATATTACATGATACAGTACATAAATTAACTAAAGATACAGGGTTTTACAATACAAAAACTCTTTATTGCACACCTCACAAAACAGAAAAAAATACATTCAAAGATATGTAAACAACAGGTTAGAAAACCTTATCAAACTTTGTTATAGTTACAATATAAACATGTTTTTGTTATTAATGCCTGAGATTCGATATTACTTGATTGATCGGTACGGCGCCGTACGATATTTGAACTTTGAGCTTCGGAGTAGCCCTCTGATTACATTAAATGTCGACCATTTGACAAGCATTGATCAGCCGTTAACGCTAATGGAGCATAGTGAAATTGGACCTTAATATATCCATACTAATATTAAAAATGCGAAAGCAACTCTGCATGTCTGTCTGTGGCCTTATCACGCTTAAATGGCTGAACTGATTTAGATTTTAGTATGGGGATAGTTTGAAGCCCTGGAAATCATACCTTGTATATTGGATATAGTTAATACAGAGACACAAACATTCGTATGTGCGTTTTAAAATAATAGCTACCTATTTATTTTTTTAACCACCGTAATTCATATTGTAAATGAGGCCATAAATAAAATAGAATGAAGACATAAAGTAACGCTTTTAAAATTTAAAATACGGAAAACAAGACATTCGCATCATCACGCAAACCTATACAATTGTTATGTATTGTTTTTTACATCATTTTCAAGGATATATTTTAGAAAACATTACCGAGAATCACTGTCTAGGACAATCAACATGATAGTATTTCTGTATATAATGCACGTTTTTACGCTGAAATGAATGTTATTTTTGCTTGGTTTTTTCCCTGTGACAAAAACTGTTATGTTGAAAAACCTTTCGGTTAGTGATGACCACTTCCTGATATGACCACTTCTTGACATGACCACCTCCCGATATGTCCGTGCCTGTACTTCAATCGGAAAATCTGATGTAGGACAAACCATCCATTGTATGGGAACTAAAGTACTGAATATGGTACCGAATTAGTACAAATTGGCACCACTATATATTTAAATATTAGCCGACCGGTTTAGCTCAGTGGGAGTAACGTTGCCTGCGAAGCTGAGGTGCTGGGTTCAAATCCCGGTAAGGGCAAATATTTGTGTGACGAGCATAAATATTTGTTCCTGAGTCTTGGATGTTTTCTATGTATATAAGTAATATATCTATTAGATATATCGTCGTCTAGTACCCATAACACGAGCCTTATTGAGCTTACCATGGGACTAGTTCGAGTTGTATAAAATTTTCCCGTAGTATTTATTTATTTATTTATTAGGGACAATCTTACACAAGTCGACCTAGTTCCAAACTAAGCAAAGCTTGTACTATGGGTACTCGGCGACGATATACATAATATATAGATAAATTATAATACTTTAATACATAGAAAACATCACACGAACACTTGCCCTCGCCGGGATTCGAACCCGGGACCGCCAGCTTCGTAGGCCGTGTGCAACCCACTGAGCCAAACGTGCCTTCATTATATTGTCTTTAAAGAAGATTATAACGCATGTCTTCTGTACTTCTAAGTTGTAACACAAGATGTAACATGCGACTCTTTGTCACGCGACCAATATTGCCTATCTTTTTCCATTCAACATTACGAGAGGAGTTGGAGCAAACCTATTCCGAAATGGAAACCGACTTGGCAAATATAGTGTAGGGTGCTCTCGAGCTAGGTAGAGCGATAACTTAAGAAAAGAGGCTGGCGGCGGTTGTAAAGAAAATATCTCAGAACTGAGTTGAGTGGTATGCCATAGGCGAGGCCTATGTCCAGCAGTGGAAGGAGATGTGCTAATGATGATGATGATGGTGACAACACGAGAAAGACGGGTGACGCTAAGTCATGCGACAAGCGATATCGCCGGCAGCCACACCACAAGTTTATATTATTTCTGCGTAAGTTTGTTTCACTAAGTATCAAAATCTAACAATCACAGCATTTTGGCACACTTTTGACTCATTGGAGCCGACAATAATAGATCTTTTACGACGTTCACCAGGAAATTCCTACACAAAAATATTTCTCATCATAATAGTTTGAAAGAAAGCATTTTAAGCACCCACAAAATATCAGCGGCTGTTTACAACGGCATCAGTCTTCATGATGGCCGCGTTAAACCGGAGAAGTTACAAACATTTTAACGCATTCGTTGATTTATGGTTTTCTGAAAGAATCCGCGTAAAAACAAAGAGATTTACTAATGGCGTAGTAAAGTATAGAACAAAGTGATCACTGATCTGTGTAGCCTGTGTAATAAAAAGGTGTATCTTTATAGGAGGTTCTTCACGCTTACGACTTTTTGTGGTCAGTTTAATTGTGATGGCAGAGAGCCAGCCGCGGGCTCTCATTGAGAGCCGTCATTCATGCAATAGATTTCAATAGAGGATTAAAAGCACGCAAAGCCTCTTTTTGTAACGTTCATAGCGGTTTGTATCGGAGTTTTAGAAAATAAAAATGCAGATTGAAGATACATTTTCTAAACGGATTTTGATCGATGAATTCATGGCATTTACTGACCAAAGTGATACTCCTTTGTTTATTGTATTTAACGAAACTAATATCAGTTCAACCGTCGTTTGCACTTATTATAACTTGTGCTGTTAGGCATTTTGTTTCATTTGTAGATTAATTTACAACCATTTTTGATCAATTGAAGTGATTTATTGATATCTTTACTTGGGTTGACGAAAGTTATAGAATAAAATAAATAAAAATAAATAAATATTACGGGACAATTTTACACAAATCGAATTAGGCCCATGGTAAGCTCAATAAGCCTTGCGTTATGGGTACTAGACGACGATATATTTAATAGATATATTACTTATTATTTATCATTAGAAACTATTTATTACTGTGTAAATTCTTGTATTTATAATATTTTTATCCTGAGTAGGTTATTTTCTAAGTGTTATGTTCATGTTTAAAACTTTTGGCATATATTATATTTGTAAACGACGAACGAATCGCACTCGATTTCTTCGAGTAATTTCTTTTAACAATTATCTCATTTTTAAAATTGAACTAAATTGACTCAAACAATATAAGGGACAGTTGCTCCAAATAGTTCAATTGTTTACTCAAATATTAGGAGCAATGTTAAGCAACACCACGTGAAGTAGTTCAAATACATTAATATGAACCCTTTGACGTCACTATAGACGTAATAATAAAGAGTCTGATTTCAAAATAGTTCTAGTTTAATTTCAAACATATATCAATGAGATACGGATCAGTTTCAAAAGCATTTTATTGAGTTAGGCCGTTTTATTGCCAAACGCGCGACGTCTCAATGAAGTTCATAAAGATGAAACCAATACAAATGTACATCTATTTCCAGATGTTATAAAATTTGTTTGCTTTTAACTTTCGCCCTTGGAAGGTTTAGTCGGCCGATACGAGATAATCGTAAATTATTTACGATTTCATACCTACAACGTTTACGAAAATGTAGCTGTTTGATTTGTGGCCAATAAGAAGTCACGATTTGATGGATGTTCGTTATTTTTGGTCTCAATGAGCGTAAAACTGTTTTTAATTTGCAAAAGTGGTACAGGGACGATGGAGTGAGCAGTTCTAACTATTATCTCCTGTGTTTACCTTAGCGCTACGACTCTGTTACTGCTGCTTAATTGTATTAATAGAATCGCTAACGTCATTGCTATCAACTGCTCCAATTCCGTTTTTCTCCTTTTAACCTCGTAAGGCCAAACGGCCATAAATTAGGACATATCTCAAAGTCACACTGTTATATGACAGTGGGGTTCTAAATTCAAAAATAGGAAAAACGCCTTGGGCCTTATGAGGTTAAAGAAATATCAGGACTATTTTTAATTCAATTCCGTATTGCGCACAACGGAGATTCAAAGAAGATGCGAACGGACATAAAATCAATGTTATAAGGCTTTTGCTTTCAATGAGATTACGAGACCCTGGTACCCATATAAAGTGAAATGCTCTCTATAGTTAGGTATCAAAGGTCAATTTTATTCATTCAAAAGTGCAAATTTTTTAAAGTAATGTTTTCAGCTCAAATGAACAATCACAATAACCACATTGGAAGTGACATTATTTTGTTTGAATTGCGATTGCTAATTTATCTCACCCAAAAAAGAAAGTAAAATCATCAGGCCATTTCACTATTTGATTTGGCTATAAAATATTCAAAAAAAGCAAGGCTTCTATCGTGACTATATTGTGTACTGTAAAGAAATTAGTCATTCGATTGACAGATTGAGATAAACTAAGAATACAGTTTTCACTTACACACTTAAAATACTTTCTTATAGAGAAGTGTACACATTTTTACCAAAATTCCTAATAATTTTCTTGTGATTTCAAATTATATATTGGATTTCCGGGACCTTCTCTGAATAGCTGAAAATATCGCAAAAATCTCTAGACACTACTAACTACAACAGAAACGGTTAAAACACTCGAGTAACACATAATATGATTAAATAAATAATAAAATCATAAACATTTAAAAACATCTTAAAGTAAGCGATGTAAATTAGTGTTATGTAATGTACACTAAACTAAGGAATGTTTTTACTACTCGTTTCACTCCGTTGCTATTTTGTCTTTGTTTAATTGTCCTGATAAGACTGCATATTTGTGGTGAAGGTAGATCGAACACGCGTTTTTGCACACTTTTTTTCGGAAAGGAGATAAATTCACTTTATATATTTTAACTGACTTCAAATCGGAGATTTTCGATTTTACAGCATTTTTTTCCAGTTTTTTTATGTTGAATATAGTATATATATCTTCGGGATGGTCAGAGAAAATTTCAGCGTCATTTTCAGTTCTTATTGCAATCTTTGACAATTGTACATTTTATGTAGAATAATTTCCATAACAATTACTTAGAGTATAGTAAAAAACAATCAAGTGCTTTGCATTGTACGAGGCATATTTTTTTACAGCCTAGACAGGAGGTGCATAACATTGTATGTAGGAAGTTTATGTTAAACTGTATCCCAAAATAATGGAATTTTAAGCTACGAGCAGTTTAAATTGACAACTCGTTAAGAAAATCACTACTTAATAAATATTGAAGATTAGCTTCCTATAAGGACCATCTTTTTTTATCGTCGATTCTTCTAAATCCATTGTTTTTTTTAAATTTATGCGAATTTGTTTTATGTACTTGCTAAGTTTTTTAAATATGAATTTTATATAAGGTTTCTTTCACGTCTTCGCCCGCGTGGACAACAAATTTCGTTTATCGTTTAGGAAAATAAGATAAGAAAATGTTTCTTCCGGTATACAAATATTAGTTGCATATATCGCTGTCCAGCTGTGCTTCATTAAGCAAAATGTCACTAGCCGCAGCCGCAGGGTTATCCGCAGAAAAAGTCTAGCTTGTACTATTAATTAGATCTTGATAATTTATATTTATTTGTCATACATTTTTTCACCTCGAATATTCACATACATCTTATTTCGCAAGTCTACAGATTGGATGATGTCCAGAAATTAATATCATGGGCGGGCCAATTAAAAGTTTAATCAATAACTGTCGTTATCATCACAACTATGCCAAATTGATTACGTAATCATTGAACTGTAATGTGTAATCATTATCAGGCAATGTCGATGCACTGGCCTTGCAATGCCAGGTTTCTCGATAACATTGTGCATTGTAAACGTAGAAATTGTATAAATATAGGTACACGTATTAATCTATTTTCATATATCGATACCTTATAGCACAATCGTACTAACTGTTTGAGAAAAATGCTTGTAATTAGTACGTTAGTGCACAAATACGTAAAGTTGAAATTCCATGGGCAAAAATACTATAATTAGTACGAGTGTGAACTAAGGTATCGATATTATTATAGGATAAAGGAATTTGACCAGTATTGATTCTGATTTTTTATTACTGTGGAAAATGCCACATTTTTTTATTCTTATGAAGATACAGAGTTCGATTTCAAAGGAAAAAAATCCATACGCACACTAAACTGGAAGCAAGACTCGAACCCGCTCTTATTTATCGTAAAAGTGCTCTCCTATCAAAGCTACCGCAACTCCCAACATTTCAAACCCTTCCACCAGCAAGCATAGTGCGTGCAATTAATAAATGGGTAAGCCCGTGGGCATTTCAACCGCCGGACTCCCAAAAAAGAGGAGGGTCTCATGTGTTACGAAATATTCACAGATGTACTGTAATTTTAGGAATGCAGTAAAAACGTAAGCTTAACTTCAAGTTCTCATTTAATGTTGATTCATTTATCGTCGCTTCTGAGAATATTTCGTAACACAAAAGTACCGGCGGTTGAAACGCCCTCAACCTTACCCAATAATGTGGTTTTAATTTTCCCACATTAAAAACAGTGTAACACTAAATTTGTTTCATATACAATTCCATATTAATTTCTAGAGACGTGCAACGTCATCTAATGAATGGTATACGAATGTTATATATGTGAGAGAAACAAAGTAATGTGCAAATTTGATAATGAAAACTGATAAAGAATAATAATAAATGCGAACAAGAAATACGAACTCATCTATAGATTTTAGTTGTTATTATCAGTGGTAATGTCACGAAATTACAAAAATGACTGAACGACATTTAGGATGACAAAACATTAAAGCCAGCGATTCAATTATGACAAATCAAATTCGGGAAATCAAGAGGGTCTCAGGTTAATATTCTTAATTTATTTTTAAGAAGTACCTACACAATATTCTTCATTTAGATCATTGAATAATGAATGGGTTATTTATTATTAATGTAATTTACAATCGATATATTATTAAAATTGACCTATGTAGATTCAAAATCAGCGTACTTGATATAAAATTTGGAATCAATTTTATTACTGATTAATTCAGGAGTGTTGAAACTAATAATTAAATAGCATTTAATACCTTTGATAATTGTGCTAATCAAATCTGTTAAGGTAATTCCGTTTTATTTACTATTATAATTTGAATAATTAACAGGTTTAGCCTTAGCCCTATTTTTCCAATATCTGGGGACGACACGTTTTCACGTAGGTGCGGTCGCGTTCTTTAATTTGGGATCCATTTAGCAAAAATATTGCTTGAATTTCTATACGACGTGACAGGACTGTCAACCTTAAGTGAGTCCCAAATTAAAGAACGCGAATGTACCTTTCAGTGGCGTGGTGTCAAACATTATCTGCAGCTAATTTGGCTCGTTATTTCTTCAAATATTGTAGTCAGCTGTCTGAAAATGGATGATTCGGTGGGAATCGAGTTCTATGAACACCACGCCACTGCTACCTATAGAAAAGGTGTAAACAAATGTTACCTACCTTAAGTTATGCTGTCGGGTCATACTTCGTTTCTAACTTTTTTGAAAACAAAAAGGAGAGAAAGTAAGGCGATTTAAAGCAGGCAAAGGACTGCCGGCTCCGTCTTCATTCATCTGACCGTCACCACAATGATGAAACAGCGTAGTATTCACAGTATCCACAATTCTACTACGGGCATAGAGCAGAAGCAACTTAAGCATTTACATTTGAAAATCACCATTTGGTGAAGAGAAACCGATGATGAAGACACAAGCCATCAGTTACCACAGAGGGCTCTACCAGTGTTATTTAATTCGCGGATCGCAACTCGATTTAGAAAATTATTTTTTCGATTAAGAGTAGGAATCTCCATGTTGATCTCATAAAATTTTGATGAAGATCTGATGATGAGATCGATGAGGATCGAAGGAATTTTCAAATATTATGGGCACATCTATGGCGATTTTGGTGTTTATTAAAGTAAAACAAGCATTTACACTGAAAATCATTATTTGGTGAAGAAAAACTGATGATGAAGACACAAGCCACCAGTCACTAATTAGGGCTCAACCAATGTTATTTAATTCACTAATCGCAATATAATTATTTATCATCTTTTGCTTAGAGGCAGAAATTGGTTAAGATCAGGGTAGCAAAGTGGAGAACCAGAGAACTCCTCAACGGTTAACGGCCCTGATTCTGAAATAGCAACGTTCAGCTAAAAGTCGTGAGCAATTGACATTAGAATGCAATATGGCTGTAAGTGCCGTATAAAAGTCGTGTATTATGTGGAGCTTCGATCGTCAGAAGGCAGATTTCGTAGTCTTGTTATTTCCGTTAACGATCTCTCATCATGTAGTCGATTTAATAATTTGTTGGCGTCCAAATCTAACAACGCTATGCCTTCCAAAGTTTTGACACGGCTTAGTGCAACATATATTTGCCCTTTAGCGAAATTCTTTTTATCAGGGTCTATCACAGCTTTCTCGAGGGTGGTACCTTAACAGCCCAAACAGTAACAGCCCAACTTAATATTAAAGGTAACATACGAGGCTCCACATCTCCGTATCCCCTTGTCGCTTGAAACGTTAGTACATGATGGAGGTATGGGTATGCAACCGTCACTATCTTTTAACCTAAGACCAACAGTTTCATCGTCAAATTTTTAAGTACGTGTTTTTACGTACACAGCTTCCGGGAGCTCCCCGTCCTCCAGCTGATCTCGTCTCAGGGCCGGCCATTTTTTTTATATGCCCATAGATCCATTCACTAGTCCATCGGAGACGGAAATATTCCGTCTCAACATCACTCAAGATTCTACGCCAATTTGAGTTGCGAGATAATTCTTTACATATTATGGGTCAGTTGAGACTGTTAGTCGTATTCTTTTTAACCAGCAAGCTATTTTGACCTAGCCAATTCCTATAATTTAGATTTTATTTACAATACAATTGGTCTTATTTATTTACATAAGAATGCCTCCTCAATCAGGGCCTCCTCAATCTTCCCATTTTGAGCTCTAAAAATACTTTACATCACTAAAATCCATCACTAAAAAGCAAAAAAAAAATTTAAAATAAAAATAGAACCGACTTCAAAATAAACTAAAAAACCCAAAAATAATATGTTATGTACAGTACGGATCACATGTGAATCACCTTTTGAAGACGGTGCCAACCTTAAGTAAAGTCCTTTAACCAACAAAAATACGAATTACTATAACTAAATTTAGGTAATAAGTAAAGGCTCGCCGCCGCGGTTCTTGCGTGTCATTTGTGTTAATAGTAATTAATGAATAGTTTGGCACCGAATTCAAAAGGTGATTCACATGTGATCCGTACTATACGTAAAAGAATATTTTTGGCTTTTTAGTTTATTTTGAAGTCGGTTCTTTTTTCATTTTAATTTTTTATTTAGAATATGTCTTTGAACAGTGGTCGGACACACAGACAAGATTCCATCTGCGGTCACATAGAGAAAGTTGAACCACATAATGAAAGCAGTAGTTGTATCGTTATAAGTTATAATTATACTTGCAGGTGCTTCCAAAATTAGTCTACCCTTAACACCACGGGGTAAAATGCCGACTAAATTCATATGTTTACATATCGGATCAGCAATAAAAATTATTAGCGGTAGTCAAACATGGTCGCAACTAGGTTATCGTCCTCTATTAAATCATAAACACTCTTATCTTTATTATTCTTTAACAAAAATGTATAGAAAATAAACTTGTAGCGGTATTTTAGGTACTTTTCTTTTTAATAGGTTCGTAATTCTACCAGACGTGATTCAGGACTACCAATCTATAGTAACATTACTTAAGTGATTTTTTGCAAGGAGACACGAATAAGTTAACACTTTTTTAGTTTCTTGAATAAATGAATTCTGTAGTAGTTTGTCAGTCATTTGTAATGATGCTCTATCTAGCTAAATCAAGTATAGTTAGCTGCAAAAATTGACATATAAAAAATTGTAAAAGGATATTTTATTTTGACAACTTTGAATGTAGCGTAGAGAAACTAAGCTTGATTTTTTATTCTTTTTTATTTTTAAATAAACAAAAAGAAAAAAATTTAGGTACCAGGTATAAAACGTCCAAATTTTACTATGCTCTGTCGCTTTTTACGACTGATTACGCCTGCCACTGTCGAACATTCTAACACCACAATCTGCCGTTAATCAGGCATATTGGCAAGTAGCAAGGAACGTGAAAATGTACGTAATCGCATAACTAATGTGAACATAGCCATAAAAAATTACACTAACTTTAACATGTTACAAAATTATTGATTACAATACACATATCATTCAGGTATCAATCAATGATTTTAATATTTCTAGATCAGCAGTTATTATGATATAAACAGGTTTATCTTTTGTCTTGAGAAGGATAGCAAAGATAAACTACTAGACGATACGAACAGTTCTTTACTGACAAATAACAGTTTGTTTAGTGTAAGAAGTGAAGTTTTACGAAGAGGAAATGGGGTCGTTTCCAGTGATTTTCTGTGTTCTTCTTATGGTAAGTAGACCAATTTTGATCTAAGATGCGTTAGAGTAAGACAGAAGTATGGGGTATTCTAAAGGTAAACTCTATTTCAACGCCTTTATGAGTTAAATTTTAGTATATCCCATATTTCTGTCTTAGCCCAACGCATTCTATAAGTAACTAATAATATGTTTTAAAATATACTTGCATGTTTTTTATGTTTAAGCTACGTATGAACTATATTTATCCTATTTTGGTATCTACATTATAATCTTTGATATGGTTATTTTGGATATCTTGCCAGAGCTAGGTAAATGCCAAGAAAAATATGTCTTAAACTTCAAATCTTAGGTACGATTTTAAGCTTTAGGCCTCTGCCTCACTGGGACCCCATGGCGCTATCGACGTCGCACTTACATTTGGACGTCGCCAAACCGTCGCCAGGTGAGTGAGCTGCCATACATCTTATGTATGCATTGTGCCAGTATGAATTGTTTGGCTGCAGTAGCTAGCCACTATACCATGTCATCCCAGTGGGGCAGAGAACTAACACTTAAAACAGTTTATTTTATAAAACAAAAATTGTTTATTGTTTCTTTTGTAATCGCCATGAAAAACGCTAACTTGGTTTCTTTTTGATTACTTTATATCAATTTACTCGAATACGTAGAAATGGGCAAAAGCAAAACCTTAACTTTACAGACCTTAACTTTGAATTCTTATAATGACTCATATTCTCTCATATATCGTATGAATCAGCCGTCGAATAAGACTAGTCTTCAAAAATAAACTTTTAAACAAAAAAATAAAACCGACTCCAAAAAAAACTAAAAAGTAAAAAATAACGCCTTATTTCAGTTTCTTCAAATTACTTACAAGTAACCGTTTGTATACTCAATATATACAGTATATACAATTAATGTTATTTTGGAGTCGGTGCCATCGTGTCACAACTTACTAAAATCGTCAATTTTCAATATTTTACACATTCTTTATATGGCACCGACGCCAAAATAACATTAATTGTATATACTGTATAGATTGAGTATACAAACGGTTACTTGTAAGTAATTTGAAGAAACTGAATTAAGGCGTTATTTTTTAATTTTTAGTTTTTTTGGAGTCGGTTTTATTTTTTTGTTTTTTTTGTTTAAAAGTTTATTTATTTTACACTTTTTAGTTAATCGTTACTTAAAAGTGTATCTCGTGACGATTCGAACAAGCCCAAACACGGCTAGGATACATTATTTTATTACATAGATCTGGTGCCTACCTTCCGGCTCCATCATCAAATCAATTCGATGGTACCATTCTCATCAGGAACATTTAAATTTGTGACTATGAAGTTGCTTAGCTAAATTAATCAAGATATTTTGTCGCCCCCGTAAATCATTTATCATTGAGGAGTTCCGATGGCATTCTGTGGTCTTCTGCATCAGTTCCACTTCACCAATTTACACTTTCTGAACGCAAATGCTTATTATGTTTCTTATAATACCAAAATCGCTATATGTATGCCTCCAATATTTGAGGAGTTCCTTCAATTCCTCATGGATTCCATCATCAGATCTTCACCAAAATTAAATGGGACCAACTAGAAAGTACCTTCTATAAAACCAAAAAAAAAAATGTTGAAATCGGTCAAATAGTCTTTGAGTAATCGGTGAACATCCATAAAAAATAAAAATAATAATAATTATTATTCCGTCGAATTGAGAACCTCCTCCTTTTTTTGGAAATCGGTTAAAAATCGTGGCAAATTATACAAATGGAAATCTGCATTTTGTGCGGTTTCTATAATTGCCATACTTTCTGTCACGAAGTCTGTGGTTAGCTGACTTATATCTAATTTGTTACAGTTTACAATTGTCCTAGCCAAGGCTGAGGCGTAGGTGTCGTTATAAAAGTGTTTCTAACCGCGTAATTTTAAACTAATTTTGTGCTCGTGAAAATCAACTTAATTTCTCATTTATACACATTTTAAAATTGTTAAGGCAAATTTTGCTATTGTGCGATCGTATTACGCGTAATAAATTTTCTTGGTATGATAATTCAATAGCGCCATCTATCGGCCAGATCACTGATGTTCAAGAAGGGGATAAAACTCTGGAATTCTTCTGTATCGTCAAAAATATTTAAAGAAACACGTTCAATATTTTTAAAAGTTTGTCATTTAGGTACATTTTAGAATCACTGAAGAATAAGTAACTTACAGCTATTTTACAACTGCCAAAACACAAACGCTTTAAATGTACCGATAACATCTGCAGACAATTGCTCGCTTAAACAAAGCTGATTCCCAATAGAACAAAATGTCATAAACAATCATTGGATAGGTGTCAATGCAAATGGCTGCGTCTAGACACTCAATTCTAAAAATTGTGGTCACAGGGGCCTGATTGCGAAATCCGAGCATCAATTCAGGTCAGTAACAAACCATTTATTGCGCTTACTTATCGATTTTTATCGTTGCTATTTAGAACTACTTTTTTGCAACGACACAAGGAAAATGCGTGACGGTGATGTTTTAGCGCTTCGTTCATTTAATAGTAGATTGTTTGACAACGGGCTAAAATAAGACATTATGACACGAAGTTCGTGAGCGAGGACAAATATGTCTGAGTGTCATAATGGCTTTTAGCCACGTGTTAAACACTCTGCTTTTCACTTCGACTGCGAGAAAATAATACTTCACATTTAAATTGTATATTTCATGAAAAACCAAAAGTACAGTTTGAGCAATTCTATCAGAATTTTTGGCCAATCTGATCAGGTTGGTTTGTTTGTTTTTAATTATTCGTAAGGAGTATGTAGCTGGCCGCAAGTTTTTTTTTCCAGTGTCATTGAAATTTGTATGGTATTAGGTATATGGCTTTCTTTTAAGCCCTAGGGGCTAAATGTACTATTTTAGTCTCGCTTCGCGAAACTAATATGACGTACTTTTTGAGCAGGAGAACTGAAAAATATTTTTTGAAGTCATTGATTAGGCAAGTGACGTACCACATGTCTCGGACTAACCCCTGAAGTTGGGCTTCAGAAGTTGTGACGATCTAGAAGTATAGTGGAACATTTAGAATTATATGTCTGAATGAAAGATTAATCTCAGTGAATCTGAAAATTGAGCTCGCTCCCGTTCCGTTCATTTTGCCTGCAAAACGAAGATTTTTTTTCTTCTTGCAGGCCTAATGAACTACTCGTTCTTATACTGTTACCTTTACTTCATTATGTTACGTCATCAATGCCTAGCTAATACTTCTGGACCTAGTAAGTTTTGCATACGGAATCCGGCCTTATTTCCATTAAAAATTTCTACAAAAATGTAGCATCAAGTATGGCTAGTAAATTCAATTATAGAAAAATCTAGGCTTTGATTCGAACAGCCAACTACATCTGTGGCTACGGTTAACATGTGAGGGTCCCCCCTGTTCTCTGGATTCGAATAAAAAATGGCATTAACTCACACAAATACTCAGATATTTGTGGTGTACTTTTATATTCTTATAATATTCAGCCTATGTTAATTTTAGTAAGTTATAAAGTTTTCGATATAGTAAATAGTTTAGTTTTAAACATTCGATGTTTTCCTCAAAAGCTAAAATTACCACTGTTGCTTCACTCGCTAATAAAACCTGACATTGGGACTGTTGGTACAGTTTTACTACCCGGAAACCGGCGTCATACCCCGGGCCTCCGTCGCCAATAATTATTTTACGAGTCTGAGAGGAATGTGGTTGTCTATTTATTTGGGGTTCCTCAATGTCATGGTAGTATTTTGGCTTTCAGATAATCCTCACAACCACAATCGCAGGTGAACTGAGCCTAGCCTAGTCTAGCCTAGTTTACATTATCTTGGTGAAATCTTCTTCAACCTGTCACCCATCGCCGGATGTAGGTTTCTTCATTTGCAAGACACTTTTTCCAGTTTTCAGATGTGTGTAGCTAATAAACTGTACCTGATAATTTGAAAGTGCTTGTAACTAGGCCTACTTGAATAAAGCATTATTTGATTGATTGATTGATTGATTGATAATTGCGGAATACTTTTTCATGTTAGATGGGCAAGCACTGGAATAACTGGAGATTTATTCTAATTTTATATAATCTAGACTTATCTATAACCTTGGACATGTTGAACAAAATTGGAAACTCAGCGGCAAAAAAGCTCAGAGCTGATCTCCTGGATATAGATTCTTTGTTCACGTAACGTATAATATCGCAAAAAAAATATTATGTGACTGTATGTATACCTCTTGGACACTTAACTCTTCAATTGTGTGGAACCAACTGAAATCAATGATCGCAATTATTATTATCTAAATAGTGGAATAGGTAGAATAATCTTAGGTCATTTATCCGACAACAATGATGAATGCAACCCTCAGTCATGAAAAAACAGCAGACAAGAGACTGCGAATGAAATATAATGTAAAACCTGACCAGATGAATAATGCTTAAACACTTTAATGTTATGAAACTTGCAAGCATTTTTTGTATTATCTCTGGTTATTAAGTTATTTTTGTAAATGGGTACAATTCAGATAAATACGTACTACGTTTCTCGCTCAATTCTCATTCAATATTTGTAGACCGGTAAAGGGGGCGAGATACAAGCGAGCGGAGGCGTAACAAATCTTTGCAAGACAATACATATAATAGATATAAAGAAAGATACGAGTCACGTATGTGGCTTACGTACAGAGATACAATATACCTTATGTATTAACGAGTGCATGACCGAGTTGGTTTAACGCCTGAGTTGAATGCAGTTGGCACAAAGTTAATAGGAGAGGAGTTGTCATAAATCGGCTTATCCCTAAACTAAGAAATGAAAAATTGGGCAGTAACCGACGACATAGATAGAAAAGAATAGAACATTTTCAAAATCCGGAAATAAAATATATAATTTCTTAATTAGTAGTATTATATAACATATAGCTTTAAGTATTTAGTTAAGTAATGAACAAAATTTGCATGCTTTTTTAAGTAAAATGTACGCACTTTATATGACATTCTATTCCATCTGTATTTACCACTACATTTTTGCAAATAAAAATATTCTTATTCTTATTCTTAAATATTTGACTTCCGTGGAATTTTGAACCCCGACTGCTATATTTGTGGGCTATTATTGCGCTACCACCTATCCATTACCAAATATCCTAAGCGTGTCATCATTAGTGAATTTAATATATCCATCAGTATCAGCAGAGCTGTCACAGATGCATTCAACTCGCATGGTTACTGTATAGTCTCGTCCCAACATTTTTGAGGCATTTATCCAGTGGCCAACTACTCCATATCATGTCTGGCTACTGGGCTCCAAATACTCCTACCTCGAACACTGGCAAGATTTTTTAACATAAAAAAGTCCTGACCGACGGAATCATTAGGGTCCAGCTCAGGGAGATAGGATTTTGGTCAATGATATTTTTAATCCATGGTCCCATTTTAAATCAGACCAAGAAGAATAAGTTGAAGTACATTTTATCGTAACGGTCAGATAGTATAAACGAAAATAAGATTTAAGAAAAGCTAGAACCCAACCTATGAAAATAAGCACAACAATTCAAGTTAATGACTAATTTTGGTGAAGGAGTGAATCAATATACATCCACATGGATCTTTCGTACGGACGCAAAATGTACACTTGACGTTTTCCAAACAAATACCTACAGAATCTTGGCGCCATCCTCAGAGATTCGCTCGAGCGTAGGCTTTGTGTAAACTCACGATTTTTACGTTTGCCTTCGTCTATTAGCGACCGTCAAACAGATAAATATTAGTATAACAGTGGACAATGAACGCTTAAAGGAACTGATATTTCATGTATTCAAAAGGAAATGCAAACCAATGACAATAATATTTCATATCGATAGGCTATGTTTATGAATGCGTTGAACGGGTATTATAATTTGCAGGATAAATACAAAGTGACCCAGTTCGACGTGCACATGGGTGTTTGCATACTCGTCCCCAACCAGCTTTGTTTTACTCACTCTGAATAGCTAATTTAGAATCCCACTTATCTGATTCAGTTGTTCAGTCGACCTGAATTTTCGGCTTCATAAATTCTGTGTCCACGTCATAACTAAGCAACGCATTGTCCTTGCCTCAGACGGTATCGGTGAATCAAATATTGATGACTGCAAATAAGAGATTAAACGATCTGAACCAGAACTGATAGATGGAGCAGACGTTAAGTTATTTTAATAGTGATGCTTAGCAGTGTTTCATTCCAATGGAGACGAGCCAGGCCCTGCTGAGTTCATTAAATAAACCAAATCTCTGGCATTGGCATGTTAATGAAAATCGCAAGCTTTGCTTAGAAGCAGCGCGGAATGAAATGCCCGCGGCGCTGTCAAATGAGCTAATAAATTTATAATTTCCAACGACACTCATCGCGAATGATAATGGGAACTCGTCTGGTCTAGTTAGAATAATGAAGCCGTGTCCGTTTGTATTAACCGTAATAGATTCTATTAACATTTATTACGCAAAGGATTCTCGTCAAAAAACAAAATCTCTCCGCACAACCTCAAAATTTGAGACAGTGTCCTCGTTCTGTACATATGCAACGAATTGCATACCCTAAACGTTTTGGCCTTGTCTCTGAGGCTAGTTCCATAAACGACAAACAATTGAAAGTAATAAAGTAACATATACGTTTATACCTGTTCTAGGTGTAACCTAATGGAGATAGCGAGATTGTAAGCAAGAGTAATAGCTGACCATACGTGCAAATGGCAGCCTTGTATCACAATGATCTACATTGTCACCATCACAACCACTACATGGTCAATTCTGTTCCATAAACGCATATCAGTTCCATTTCGAGACCATCGTGACAAATTTCCATTATGCATACAATTTGAAATGTTTCTATATTCTAATTAGCTTAAACAAATACATAATTTTCATGCATGTAAGTGTGTCATTCTGTATCAATATCTGATTCAGCAGCTGTACGACAAATTAGTTTATAAGCGTAATTTGCATACAATCAATGAGAATCTTCACTGACACCGATCAATTTGAATCTTTTATACGAAATATGTGACGTGTCGAATTTTATTGACTCAAGATCGAACTCGGAGTAAACATTGGGACCGTTGAGGAATTAAGTGAATTTAGTTTGTTACTAACTTGGTAATGAAGAATTTTTATTGGTACCGGTGGGTCTGAGCTGTTATAAAACAATCTGACGGAGCTCATATTTTAAACATTTAACTGGATCGAATGAAGCGAACAATGAGGAGTGGGCTTCGTAGGGGGCGTATAATGCTTCTGGTTACGGACCGGTTACGGTTTAGTGAAATTGACCTTCGTTAACTAATAGTAATTAAAGACCACGTCGCCGCGCCGTCATTCATTAGATTTAACTTTGTTTTGAGTAATTTTAGTCTTGAAGATAGTTTTATTGTTTTAGGTTGTTTGAGAAATCAATACGTTTTATCCCGCATCGATAACTTTAGGTATTAATCTGGACTGCATACAATTTAATTAGAAATCAAGATGCCGCGCGTGGTCATCTATCAGTTTGACTGTTGAGAGTGATTTTGATCCTTAAAAAAAAAACGTTGCCTAGTTTTGTTTTTGAAACCTTATTATAACACTAAGTTCAACAAATTGTAAAGTAACTAATCATCAATGACCTTAAGTTTGGTAATTCGTTCTGTTTTAATTATCGTTATAGTAATATAATGGAATTCAAGTGATTAAGTTTTAAATGTGGAAGTTTCTCCTTATATGAAAGGCTGTAAAGCATCGAAAGTATCAATTAAAATCTTAGTAGAAACAAAACAAGTGATCAATCGATCCTTGGTAGGTAGTGTTACTATCGACTAACTTGCTTTATAGCTTCGATAAAACTTCTAATAACTGAGTTAATGGGTTACGCTATCGACCGCAAAAACACAAGTTACAAAAAATACGAGCGATACTATGATTCATACTTCACACTGGTCTTGGCGCCACAAAAGATGAAAAAATTAGAGCGTCTGTGGTTATTATACCCTCATAAACGCTTTCAGTAAACGCGTAATACAGTTATTTATAAAGCTCTCGACGAAATTGGTACTAAAAGTGAAATTAATAAAGAGTCCTATGTATTTATATTCCTTAGTAGTGATACTAAGCCACCGTCAAGTGGGTCGACCAAGCTCACAGCGACCAAACGCGTCTAGGATTAAGAAAACTACGAGTAGGTATACGTGTATAAAGGACATAGGTTTATATCCCAGAAAAATGCACGGTTTTCAAGCGATAAATCCGCGGTAAAATCTAACAATGTTAACATACTTAAGATAAGTGAGCCAGGCTTTTAGGATCATATACTCATTATTGCCACTAATGTTGTATACGCATTAGGAGAGCCAAGTTATTGTAATGTCGCCTGGCCATGTGGGCTCTGTTAATCGTACCTCTTTACCGCTTTTTGCAGTGAACAATTTTTTATGAACCTCTAACCTGGGCGTATCTATTCTGTATAGACTGTAAAATTAGAAGCGCTATCAAAGAAGTCAGGAATGAGGAGATTCGTAGATGAACCAAGGTCACTGACATAGCAAACAGGGTAAGCTGAAGCGACAATGGGCAGGGCACATAGTTCGAAGAACTGATAGCCCTTGGGGCAGAAAGGTTCTGAAGTAGAGACCACGTACCAGCAAGCGCAGCGTGGAGAAGCCACCCGCAAGGTGGACGGACGACCTGGTTAGGGTTGCGGGAACTCGCTAGATGCGAGACGATGATGATGATGAGTAAGTGTATTTGTCTCCTGTAAAGATCACAATGATGACTGTCATTATAAAGCTATAGTTACGTCAACGACAATAATATGTTGTCATTATTCGATCTTTACCTCGTTCAAATACAAAATATCCCGAATTATACTCTTAAAGATTTCTGTTTATCATAATCACTGGCTAAAGATGTAAGCATACAATAATAAAAGTAACTTAGTTTTATCATTGGTGAGTTTCTATCTTATTACAGAATTAAAAAAACATGTTTTAATGTTTTAAGAACACGAATCTATTCCATTTTATTAGGTTTGAAAGAAAACGTGTATATTTTTTTACACAAAGCATACGCAGTTTTTTGTGCAGCTATTATTGAACATTGAAGTAAGCAATATATGTGAGCAAGATATGAAATTAATAAAGAATTATAGACACAGCCACATAAACGTCGCTTCTTGTTGTTCCTGAAGATACATTTCGTGACTTTACAATCTTCTAGTAACACTATTTTACAACAGTTGAACTCCATACTTTTATGTTCTATCTACATCCACTATCCGAATCAAAAACGCAGTTTCTATTAAGAATTGAATGAAATTTTATACATGAACTGATATTGTTATGTAAATATATATTCATATTTTGCATAGACGCCGCTTCATAGCCGTCGAGTTGCGGAAAACCAGCTCGCATATAGATACTATACTATAACATACCTATATTCATATTTTTCTGAACTACACTCCTCCTTGTAAGACAAATAGTAACAGTATTTGGTGTGAGTGAAGTAATAAGAAAAAACTGGCCAAGGACGAAATACGCTAAAAATGGCCGTATCAATGAAAATCCGGTACTAGCAGTCTCACTCCTAGGCCCGTACGCGATGTGAGGTAATTTTATATTCGTTAATGACAAAGACAGACAGACAGACAGACCGAAAGACAGACATAAAAAAATAAGTTTTTCTGATTTACTTAACGATCTCCCTATAAGACTAAGATAAGAAAATACATTGTCACATAATATGTAGGTACAAATAATGATCTGAATGACGAAGAATGACATAAAACATATAATTTAAAACGTATGAATTTCACAATTCGCAAGAAAATGGATGCAGTAGGTACAAGAAGTACCTATTATTGTTTAATTTTTAGGTCATAACTAGCTTATTGTGACAAACTTGCCATCGTCAAAATGAAGACCATCCAATAAGTAGGTAAATAGTACATTAATCATTAGCCCGAACTCGCAGGTATTTGTGACAAACCGCAGGCGAGGGTTGTAAATATGCGATAGAGGGCTTTCGTTTTTACTGCCCGTGGTGAGTATACAAGTTTACGTCTTCATCTAGCCATAAGGCGAGTTTTAGTGTACGCGTAGCAGCTCAAACATGCCGTTTTTGCTGCGAGACAACAGTGAACTAAACGCGATTTTGATTCGAGCGTGGGTCAAAGTAGCTTTTTAATTTTTCAATCTTCAGTGCCACGAATTGACATTGTTCAGCCATAAATTTGAAACATTCTAATTTTACTGTGCTCTGTCTCTGTCACATGCATAAAAAAAGCGAGTGAAAAATACAAACCCCTTCGAAATTCGATTTTGGAATTCGACCTCAAAGAAAACACGTTCGGAAACGCGTAATACCCTAAAATTTAAAGATATTTGTAATAAAGAAATTATGTTTTTTTTAATGTTATTGTTTATAAAGACAAGAATATTGTCATTTTCAATCCACGATTTCTGGTATTCAGGAGGCAGATTGTAGAAGTGCTTTCGCGTTAAACACCTGTTAATATTATTAATATTGTTAATTATTACTCGTAACAATAATGCAAATTAATTCTGTTCTGAGATGCTCAGAAAATAATTATTATGTTATATTTAACAGTTTGGCTTACTTGGCTTACTAGTTACTGTTTTGTTTTAATCATGTTGTGCATACTTGTTTTGGATGGCATTTTTCTACAAAGCCTGTTCTATGTATTGTTATATGTTATTTTGAATGTTATCTGTTTAGTGTGCCAAATAAATAAAATAAAGTAAAATAAAATATGATTAATTTATTATTGGATTTTAATAAAAATAAGTCTAATAAATAGTATAAAATTGGTATTTAACCAATGCATTTTTATTTGTAATATGTGTTCTCACTGCTGAGGTGAATAGTTATGTGTGCTACACGAGAGCAATCTTTTTTGCATCTCGTGCTGTTGAGTCCCTCACTACGCTCAGGATTCTAACTTTGAATCACTCGCTACGCTCGTGGATCCATCATAGCATCCTTCACTTGCTCGGGACTCAAAATCAGAACTCGAAACAAAAAACAACTTTGCTCTCTTGTTGCACAAATAACTATTTATTGACTATAATTACGGTTTTGCATTTCTTCACAATATGAACTTTACTAACTATAAGCAGTTTTGATTATGACGTCACAATCAATCAAAATAAGACCATGCGACAATTACCTCTATTTATGAGTGTTTCGTATAATTTGTCTATTAGTTATGGCTATAAAAGCTATAAAATCAAATTATTACTCTAATGTTCCACGCTTTATGGATAACTAGTTAACAAGCTGTCGAGGTTTATGAAATATTTTTTATTGATTAGACATATTTGTAGGGTTCCGATAATGGCCAGGTTGAGGTCAAATCTGACACGTTTTGATGTACCTACCTACTCTCACGTTATAGTTTTTAGGGTTTCGTATCTAAAAGATATTGCTAAACCTCCGCTGTCCGTCTTTCCGTCTATCTGTCTGTCACGAGGCTCTAGCTTTTAAACCGCTATACGTCGACATTTGAAACACAGAACCTACGAACCGCTATTAAAAAAAAAAATTGGATTGGAGATCGTCCCAGGTGCTAAGGGTAAGGCCAGGTGATAAGGGGGTTTGAACTGCCGAACGAACCTGGTGCAACCTAAATAGACTGCGCACCGGGCATGGACCTCCGGAGGATCTGATCTATTTAAAAGACGAAGCTCTCAAGAAAATTAATTTTCTGGAGTTGGATTTGTGATCCTCTGTATCTAATTTTTAAATATGCCATACGAATAAATAAATAAATAAAATGAAGATAAATATAAAAGAGGGTCACCAAAGGCCAAACAACCAACGTTTTTTCCGATCTTGTGTACGATGGTACGGGACTCTTTGTGCGCGAGTGCGACTCGCACTTGGTCAGTTTTTTAAGACACTCATTAGTTTGAGGTTGCACTGATCAAATTCTACATCAATGGAGATTCTATACAATAGCGACGGACAGCTAAAAGTGTTGCGAAATTATTATCTTTGGCTCAGTGATCTGAAAAAGGTATTGGCCTCCGAAACGAGGGCACGCCACTCTTTCCTATCCTGCGCAGTTGTTGGTTTGAAGATCACGCAGGTCCAGCTAAACCGCGATTACCGCGTCTCCTCAACGATATCTGGGGTGGGACCATTAATTGCGGAAAAGAGTAAAAATACCAGTACCCTGAAAAATAATTTTATGCTAAACTTGGAGGCCTGATCTCCGAGGATAAATAAATATTCGGGACATTCTTACACAAATCGACCTAATCCCAAAGTATAAGCAAAGCTTGTACTATGGGTGCCAGGTGACAATATACACACTTATATAGATAAATATAACACTTTATGCTTACAAAATATCCAAGACCCAGGAACAAACATTGCTCATCACACAAACACTTGCCTTGGCCGGGATTATAACCCAGGACCGCCAGATTTGTAGGCCGTTGGGCAACCAACTGAGCCAAGCGTGTCTTTAAGGGGGGTTGCTTAATGGACACATTTTATCCAACTCCTACAGTAAAGCAAAAAATAAAAAAGAGTTATGACGTTTCATCCTTTAGGTCAAAGTTGTGGGCACCTTTTACAAAAATAAAAGATGCCCAAGGTTTAGACATTCACACTGATGATCCTTTCGCATATTCGAAATTGTATATAATTACGAATAATAATAATAAATAATTATTAATAAAAATTGAATGTGCGAGAGGATCATCAGTGTTAATGTCTAATTGCGGGATATATACCCACAAAATATAATCACGAATAAGTGTCAGTCATATTGCACTTACTTGTTTCATCTTTCATCGTTTAAATCACTCAAATGAAACAAATTCATAAAACAGTCTACATTTAGTCCAATCAACGGAGATGTTGGCTGAAATAATCATTTTTACTTGGGTAAAACTATGCCGAAAGCTTGCATTGCACAAGGTACAGTTGCGTATTTGCACAATGTACAAGGCATTATGCTAGCTAATGTGAGAATTTAAGTATTTTTATCAAAATTTTAAAGTTTTATTTGTAAAACATTTATGAACAAGATTAATTATGGACTTTTTGGGTCCGATTTACTCAGCATCAAGATCACTACCGATATTACGAATAAGAAAAAAAAAATACATGAAAAGGGTGTTCATCAGTTTTGTGACTAATATGTGATACAAAATGTACCGAAACAGTGTTACAAATTAGATTTTTTGAACGCATTTTTCATATATAAAAATCGATGGTATTCCTGATTCTGAGCAAAAAGAATCCAAAAAGTGCATAATCTCGTCATGACATGAAGAATTTAACAGACCTACGAATAAAGTTTACACTGGGGTCAAATACTGGTCAGTTTCAAAGTAAGAAAAGCTTGTAAAATCGTCGTCATTGACTGGAGTACAATGACATTCATACCAAGAACTTGCCCCATTTAGCAAACCGTCTAATCACGTTCCTGACTTGTTAATTTTTATAGTCCAAAAGCTGTCATTAGCACCATTACTATTCCGCGGAGAACAATTAACAACGAAATTGTTAAAATTAATACCTCAATCATTTTTAC
The DNA here is from genome assembly GCA_905404275.2 of Hedya salicella. NCBI lineage: Eukaryota > Metazoa > Arthropoda > Insecta > Lepidoptera > Tortricidae > Hedya > Hedya salicella. The sequence goes on along the minus strand of FR990112.1, from coordinate 14,987,678 downwards.
GACTCATTCATTGAGGTTACAATTTGTCTCAGACCGGAGATTGAGCTTCTTAATATAACCACATCATGGTGTAACTTTAAATAGTACAGTTGACAGCAAATACGTAGTCGTACTTCGTAACAAGAATGCCTTAATTAAAAAAGCGTACTCCCACCCGAAAGGCCGGCAACGAACTTGTGACTCCTCTGGTGTTGCAAGTCTATGGGCGAAGGGGATCGCTTACTATCAGGCATTCCGGGACCTCGTTTGCCCCTAAAATATAAATAAAAACCCTGATAGAAATAAATACTAGGTGACTTCTAAACCGTATTATAATAATAATCGATTTATTTACAGACAACAGAGTGGTCCAAACAATATTAGTATCTACTTATTCTAATGTTAGTTCCTTAATAATTAATACACAAGACTGATTTAGTCCTCTGACCCATTATCCACAACAGAGGACAGTCTAGCTTGTTAGCTATCATGCTTAGGATGCTGTTGCTACTCCCGCGCACCCTGTCTAGCAACGAGGCTGTTTTCTTGCGCCAGACGGCATCAAAGCCGTCTGTGCGCGCCTCGACGAACATGGACGATGCGCTGCAGTAGCGCGGTAGTCTCAACAGCACCCTAAAAGCATTATTGTATTGAATGCGCAAGGCATTATAAGCCCGTTGAGTGTATCTAACCCACAGACTTGACGTGTACAGCGATGTACAGAAAGCATTAAAAAGAGTAATTTAAATTATAAAATGTTACTTTCGGAGGCTACTCACAATGATGAACAACTACACGAATAGAGAAAAATATCACACTAAAACTCGGCTCCCTAGATTTTTTAGGAGTATCAAAGGAGTCACGTACCCGACATTCTGATGGAAAGCCCCTAATGAGCCTTATATTTTTATGGGTTCAAGTTTACAGTCAGCGGCAGAGAAACGTGACCCCTCTGCCATATAATTTTAGTATGGCAGGGGGGATACTTTTCTCTGCAGCTGACTGTACCTGCTAATTGATTTCAATGTTGTTGTTAATCACTTCCTTTCTCGTTAACTATGTACGATTATTTTTAATTTATCGCAATATGAATCTCATTCATAAACAAACATTTTGTAATTAAGTAATCAAACTAGTTTTTTAACTATGTTTGTCTTCATTTGTTTTATATCACCTCATTAAGCAAATAATATAAAGCTACAAAATGTGTTACTTTCTTAAGATACCTAGTCTAAAATGTGAAACGAAAAAAGGTTTTTTATGGAAAATTACTGTTATTGTATTATATATCACTAGCTGTGCCCGCGGCTCCGCTCGCGTGTTCTCGACTGTGGAATTCGGTATGTGTCAGTAAGCGGCTACTTCACCCCTCTCCCCTGGTGGCGAACTTGAAGTAAAGTCCAGATAAAATATTATACAATTATCACTAAATAAAACTACACTCCAAAATCAATAGTTTTTTCGCCCTTATTCAATTTTTTGAGGTGATTTAAACGACATAGAGTATAGGTATACTTAGTAGGTGTATATCGGACGATACAGTACCACTTTTCAAATCAAATTAAATCAAATCAAATCAAATCATTTATTTGTTCAACATAGGTAAAACATAGGTCTAACAATTTTTTGGTATCACTATGCTGGGCTGTTAGGCATTTCACAATACCTAATTATTAAGGTGCAGGGAGGTTGTGCTCCATTAATTATAATGTAACAAAAAATCACTTATTTTATAGTACGCTTTTTCTACCAAAAAATTAAATAATTTCCTTTTGAACTCGGCCATATTTTCAATATTTACTATATCTTCCGGGATTTCATTATAAAGTTTTGGGACCATTCCGAGTATACTTTTCTGAAATAGAGCTGTTTTTGAGGTCATTCATTTTATTTTATTTCTACGTCCTTAACTGTACCTATCCAAATGAAGTCCATGGCAAATATCATCCAAAACGGTTCTCCAGTCAAATTCGTCTAAGCATGCAAAGGTAAGAACACATAGAAATTCATACTTCACAAACTTTCGAATTTAGGTCTAATATTATTTAGAAGTAAGATTAGACGAAAGGTCAATATAGATATCAAAAACGTGAGGCCAAGTATGTAAATTTTATTTACAGTTACGTTTATGTATGCACAACTAAATATGTACATACATACTCCAAAAGTAGCTAGTAGTAAGCTTTATTATTTGTATAGATAATCAGGGCTTGAAAACCGGTTATAGCCACACTTTGAGAGCCTAACCCCTAACAAAGATAAAGGTCGCATAAAAGCACTCTGATTAACCGGTTAATATTTCGAAGCGCAAACAGGGAACGAATTCCATTGACCGGTTAGAGAGAGCTCCCTCAGTGGATAACGTGCCCAAATCAATTCGTTGGAAAGTAATTAACCGGTTTAACCTAAATAATTAACCAGATTAATAGCTTACCTTAAATATCGATTTATTTGTAAGCGGTTACAAGCCCTGATTATAATGTTTGTTCTCTTTTTTACAAAGCGATTACATTTACCCGACTACAGCAGAGGGTAGATATGTATGCATGTCTATTTCTTCGGCACACTCTGCAGCCTCAACGGCTTGATGTATTTTGACGTATGAGGTGACGTTAGATTCGTCAAATGGCATAAATTATAGTTATATTATTTGATAGTTCGTTTTTTTCATGGCTCTGATCACATACTTCTTACTTATACCGTTCTAAGAATTGGATGTCCTGTCAGTACATGTTATTTGGGTATTACAGATTAGTGTACTCTATAGTGTCCGCTTATTTAAATATGTGCTCGTTCCCGTCAAATAGTAAGAGGACTCTGCTATAAAAATATACTAAAAAATATAATGAAATGTACGGTGCCCGCAACTTCGTTCGCGGAGGAGAAATAGTCATAACACCTCTGTCGACAGCGTAGTCTGGTAAAAAGTACCCTATAACCATCTTGGAAACGCAGCTACCCGAGTACCTAACAAAAATAATTGGAATGAGTTTAGCTAATTTGGCGTGATAAAGCCACAATGACACATACAAAAAAGAAAAAAATATTTTTCAAATCAGGGACCAAACAGTCCGTTACAATTTTTTTATTATCTTCAATGTAAGTAAAATTCATTTTAATTTACAATGAAACCTTTGTAATTATTTTTCCTCCTGCTACTTGACTTTAGTACGGTAAATGTAAACTTTCTTTAACACCAACCAAATTACTCAAACGCATAATTAAAACTTTAAATTGAATGCCGATATCTTTATAGTTTAGAGAGATAATAATTACGATGCATGACTCAGATATTTATAAGGCACGGGAGCAATCTTGGGCTGTCTTGTCTCTCTGACAGCGAAACTACGCGATTATCTTCATGAAATAAAGTGCGGTATTTACAACGGGATTGAGTCCGTATTTAACAATTATGAGTGCTCATGTGATAGGTATGAATTTGCTGCGCCTCACTTGTTATACTTATCTTGGTCAATTTGCCACACTGGTAAAAAGCACATACTGCTGGTACTACTGTATGCTGTACATGTGAAATCGTTAAGTATTTCCGTATAGTCTATGTATATATATATCTCGTCTACTTGTTTAAGTTTTTGCATTGGATAGCATTCCTCCAAGAAATTACACTACACCGACCGCCCAGAACCTGCGCCGGAGCAGCCGTGAAATGCGCTGACAACTTAATCCTCGGCTTGCACGAGCCGTCGTTTATTTAAACACTTATGAATTTCCTAGAGCTTTTAGTGCGGGTTGTAGCAGTGTTTTTTTGTGTTGAAATAAAAGGTACGGAATGCAAATAAATTGCAAACATTAAAATGTATGCCTCGTGGGGGGTTCGCCCACTCTGCGTCTTCCGATGCGTGATCGCCACTCACAGCACAGACACTTTACTACCGCCTATTTAATACAAAAAATGGTACATAACAATTCAGTAACATAGTCAGCAGTAATACTAGTAAAAATCTCAAATAATAAAGTAAAGTATATATTAAAAAAAAGGTGATTGAAAAAAAGCCCACATATGATTGCTATTTACAACTACAGGCGAATATAATGGGGGACAATTTGCAAAACTCGAACCTGAAACCTCGAACTCGAAACTCGATAACGAAATGTCTGTAAATTGAAGATATTTACATAAAAACACGTGAAACGGGCCATTTGAAGGTCACGGAATCCATTTATGTGCATGGTTGTATGTTTGTGTATTTGTGCCACCATTACGCCTAAACGGCTTGACAAATTTCAAAATTTTTTGGTGCACGGGTAGTTGAACATCCACATTCCAAAGATGCTTCAATATAGTCGCGGGTTATGACTTTTTTCCTTCTCGAACCAAGTTGCAGGTACAGTCAGCATCATATAGTTAGAAGCAATCAAAGTAGCCAAATATATCCCAACACACCTTACTGCTATACAAATAAAGATCTGCTCCGATATATTGGCTACTTTTACGCTATGAACAATTTGATGCTGACTATACCTTCTAGATGTCAATGAGGGAAAATGCATTCAAATATTAATCATTGTTCCAGATTGTGGGCCGAGAAGGAGTCCTAGGTTCGACAGCGACGCGGGAAGTGCGTTGCGGACGCCGGCTGGTCTCCGGCCTGTTCTCCAGACCGCGGTTACCCCTTGGGTACTCGTATGTGACCACGGTGCCGCGTGGCGCCTGCCGTCTCAACATCTCAGAGATCGTGTCCAGCGACAACTACATAGGTAAATCCCTATTATAGATTTTTTTTTCGTTCGCAATACTGTCTTAAAGACATTCAGCAATTGGCTATGAAGTTGGAGATGAGGACTAAGTTTTAATTATTATTCCATCATGTAGATTTATAAAGGTATCTGTTAAAAAAAAAAAAAAACATTTTTGTGACAAGCTTTTATTGCCGACTGCACTTCTCCTTAAACATCCCTTAACTACCCACTGAGACGATTCTAAAAAGGCCAAACTCGGTAGAATTGCATAATTAAAAACAAAGATCAGTCAGAAACAAATGAAAAAAAAATTCGACGATCCTGGACTTGAACCAGTGCGTTGAGCCAGACCGGGGCAGCACGCTCTAACCAACGGAGCTAATCGTCCATACCAGTAGTTGACGAATTTTGTCGTCTGTTCTTGCTTATGGATCTCTGTATGGTGCATCCGTCGCCTAGTGCAGAACTTTCATGCTGCAGTTTTTCAGTTCTGCACTAGGCGGCGCTAAAAACGGCTAAAGAGTCGGATGCACGATACAGAGATCCATAAGCAAGAACAGATAACAAAATTCGTCAACTACTGGTATGGTAGCTCAGTTAGTTAGAGCGTGCTGCCCCGGTCTGGCTCAAGGCACTGGTTCAAGTCCAGTATCGTCGATTTTATTTTCATTTGTTTCTGACTGATCTTTGTTTATAATAATAGCGCTAGTGGAGTGATCCACTAAAAATTGCAAATATTGTGATTATTATCATGATATTTGTAAAACAAAAAGTGTAGAATTGCATAATTTTATTACAAACTTCCAATTCCACCATCATGATCCATCATCAGATCAGCTTGATGGTATCATAATATTATATAGCATTATCACTGAACTTACATCAATACCTATGCCAAATTATAGCTCAATCGAAAATAGGGAAGTAGGTCAAATTTAACTTGCAAGATTCCACCCGAAAAAACATATATTGCAAGTGAAATAAAAGCTTTTAAAAAATATTGGCAAAGCATTTAGTTTTCTTTTTTTACGTAACAATAAGAAAATGGCGATACATTGAGTCAAAACTTCGCGTGACGTCACGCCTCACTACAGAGTCCAAGTTATGATGTCACGAACCCCCACTCCTAAACTTTAACGCGATTTACCTAAGTATGTTTTAGGAATTTGAAAAAGAAAAAAAGACGTGTCCAATATTTTTTTATTATCCAACCGACAAACTTATTAGCATTTTGATTTTAGTACCCCTGCTTCATGTCTTCATCATTAACCGATAGACTTCTTCCCCCTGGCTTTGGTTTCTTCATTACTCTTTCGATCAGCAGCCGTGGGCAGAGCATGGTGTTCTGTAGTATGAGGCACTGTGTGAATCTGGTCTGTCCAGCGCGCTGAGCTCCTGCCTATTGGACCAATTTTTGATCCAAAACGTCACAGCGTCACACAGCAGATCCTTATAACAATTTATCAGGTCAACAATTCAGTGCACTTTGTGGATCTGAGTGGGTGATGATGTCTAAAAACTAATAGCAAAATCATGATTTTGTGAAGTTACGATGGAGAGAAGCAGATTATGCTTTAAAGTTACAGTTTCCAGCTCTCAAAAAGTACTTAACAAAAGTCTCTAATAGCAAAGGCATATTATAGGGTAGAGGAACATTTAACAGACAAAAATACATGGCCCAAAACAGAAACCAAAACAGAAATTATTTAATTTACTTTTACCAGGACACGGTTCTTATCAGGTGTGGCATATCAAACGTATGTAAGTGGTTTTAAATAAAAAATCGTTATTTTGCTTTTTTATATTCCATATATATTTTTTACTTTTATAATGAAGTTTTGATATGTTTTCTTGAAAACATATATTTAGGATAGGCTAAGTACAAATATTGTAGTAGATATATGACTTATTTCGAAAAAATGACTGACTGTTTGTTTCGGCTTTCTTCTCCTCAGTGGTCTCCTCTTAGGAAATGCCGTAGAGTCAGACTTGTACAAGTGCCCTTGCGGCCTACTTACAGAATAAAGATCATTATTTCATTATGATTGACTTAGCAAAACAATGTAAAATGTATGAGAAATCACTACGTTTCGCTATCCCGTAGGAATTTACCAAAATCCAACTATACTTTGAGAAACTAACTACTAACTCTACGAGAATTAAGTATTATACGAGTTTGTACGTACATTTGATATAGTATTGCATTAATTACCAACTGTTAGGAAAGCCGTGTAAAGCTCTACTGTCCCAATAGCGTGTATCCTATTATTTCGTTTTTACACGTTGTTTTTCATGTGAGAAGCAAAGAAGGGGAGGCGTTGTATCTAGGATAATTTAACAAGTTCATAAATAACCATAAGGAGCCATATTTCCTTATGGCATCGTGGTGCTTAACCAAAGCAGATTTTTTAAATCTTTCTACGAACGAAGTTGCCCCAGAAGAAAGTGCCCTCTAGTGTTTATATACTCTTAGAAGTTTAAATCTTCTCTCACGACTATAAATCATTTTATCAATAATATATTTGAGTGCTCGTAAAATCCGGACTCTAAGACATCAAATGAAAAAGGACGACATTATTAGACACTATTGATTTTTTATTCGCATTGATCAAAGTTTTATTGCAAACGAAAGAGTAGGTCACAAGGAGATCTTAATCAAGAGATGAAGTGTTTGTTGGTGCAAAGATCGATGTCGAATCGATTAGTCGGAATTGCACAGGCACTGCCGCCTCAATAGACGCGCCTACACAAATGGTGAAATAAATGGGAGTCGCCTTCACAATTGGTGGCTAATTATTTGCATGACGCAGCCGACTGCGTTTGCGTTGGACAATTCGTTTAAGGATTGCTGCGTTTTACTTCCTATTTAAGTTTAACTCGTCATCATATTTTCTTGTTGTCATGGTCCGAAGGAGCGACACGATTCTCGAATGGCAAGGTCTAAATAAAGACCCTGCCGTGATACCATATAAGAATAAGGAAAAAACAATTACTAGCAATTTTCATGTTTTTAGAGAAACGTCATTGAACCATAAAGATAAGCCTTGATTTAGAAGGTACTCCTTGGAGCGGCTGGTCATTTCCAGGGATCGAAACCGGTATTTTTTTCATGCAAAATATCCGAGATAACGATTTGTTTTTTTCGTTCAATAAAGAGCTTTTTGAATATTTTATTAAATTTCTAGAACTTGAATCTGGTGTTTTGTGATTAATTTCTCGTCTCCTAAATACAGTTTTAAAACATTCCAGAAATAGCGTGTATTTTAGAAGATTCAAAAATACCGGTTACCTACCTATCCCTGGTAAAGTCTTTACCAACACAAGGTTCGAGCTTCCCGTAGCGCCGAAGGCGAATAGCGTCCCAACGGTAGCTTAAACATTCAACTTCAACAGCCTCGTGGACCGCATTTAGTCTGCACAATCAGCGAGTTTTATTGTATTCAAGTATCATTCATAATTCGAATATTTGTTCCAGCCCTGAAAGTAACGAACGGGTCATACATAATGAATGGGGAGTTTGCCGTAAGTGCGCCCGGCATGTACGAGGCTGCGGGCGCAAGATTCATGTACTCGCGCGCAGCAGGCCTAGACGCCGTCTTTGCGCACGGGCCCATACATCATCCCATCGATATTATGGTAAGTCATCATCTTTGTCATTATCTTAGACACTTTTACTAGCCATTGCTGTGGGTACATAAGCCTCTCCTATGACCCATCATATAGCCCAAATATCTCTCCTGCAGTCACCACGCCCATCTTACGTTACTGATCATAATTAGATTATGATCAAGGTGACGAGAGCGCAAGCTAAATAGTACTTTTACTTATTTCCAGATTCTGTACACTCAGCCGAACCCGAATATAAAATATGAATACTTAACCGACACAGAACCTGATGAAACAAACGACATACCAACAGCCAATCCTCCTGAGCAACACTACCCACAGCGCCATCACAGGCATTACAACAGCGCCGAGTCGCACACGAGAGCTCTGGAACATTCCATTCCAGAACCTTCTCTGACTCGTCAGCCGATGCACCGTCAGAACTCGTTAGAAAACCAAACGCCAGCTGACTCCAACGTGGTTGGAGATAGACGATTCACATGGAAGATTCTGTCGTTTACTCAATGCTCACGAACTTGTGGCGGAGGTCTTCAAATTGGAAAGTTCAGATGTGTGGAAGTTGATGGTAAAGGGGATAGGGAGGTTTCTGCAGTGCATTGTTCTGGAAGCTCACCGCCTGCACGCCGCCGGCGATGCGGTATTGCCCCATGTCCCCCTCGATGGAGGGCGGCTCCTTGGGGACCCTGCCCTGTTTGTGGTCCGGCTCATCGGACCAGAATCGTTGGCTGCGTTCAGGATCACGCTCGAGGAATCACAAAGGTATATATGTCTTATGTATACACATCGTCTTTTACGACTAATATCATCTGATAGTAGAATTTGAAGATAAGATGAGTATACTCAGATGAGTATACTCGTGATTGCATTAAAGATGCTTAAAACTGTGACAATGATACAATTAATATTGTATTCCAGATCAGTGACCAGAAATGTCCTCTTCCTATGCCTCCAAGTAGTGAACTTTGCGACATTCCTAACTGCGATGGAACCGTCACTACCGAGGCGCCCCGGCCCGATGCCAGGCGTCAGGTCCGGCCGAGGGACAAAACTGATTCCTTCCACGACAGTCCAGTCATATCGCTCGCTCGAAACACATCTGAGAATGAGATAGGACCGACGCTGAGCCAGCAGGCGTTTAGTCACTCTGGCGCTGGAGGGTGGCTATATACTGAGTGGTCTGAGGTCAGTAGTGGTCCTATCAAAACGATTTCGTATCTAATTAATTAAAGGTCTTAATTTTGTTTGATTTATACATATTTTTTAAATAATTGAAAATTACACGATACACATTGCCTACAGTGCAATCATCATCATTTACAAATCAAGGTTAGTAAGATAGATATGACGATCTCATCTTTATCTTCGGGTTATCGACCAACCTGCATCTGCACGTGTTAAATAGCCGTAATTTCTATTTTCCACCAGGTGGGCTTCATATTTATTTGATACCTGATTAACTTTTTATTCATTATCACAAAAATAAACTTGGCATTGGCATTAGTACAAATGCTATTTAACAAAGCAGTAAGGTCCCCTAGACCTACAATCCTAATCATATATCCCACACACGCCATTAAACATAACGAACTATTTAACCACGAATAAGCAATCAACAAATACTTAAAGGAAGATACATTTCTAGTGCGTCGGCTGGTGCGTGGGTGGTGGTGTCCAATCCAGAGGAGTCAGGTGCGCTGAACCAGGAGGCTGTGCCGCGCACCGCATGCCCGTTTCGTCACAGAGCTGTTCTCTGAGGAAACAGTGTGATGCACAGTGGTTTACTGGTAAAAGAGGCTTGAAAATACGTTTTTAACTTAGAGTCCGAAATCAGGCATTTATGATAGCATTCCCTTCCACTAGAAGCTAGCTGTGTTATGAAGAACAAAAATTTATATTCAAATATTTGTGCCTAATGCTTTTAACACCTGTTAAGCTTGCTAGAAATTAGAGATTTTTAGCAGAGTTTTAATAATGAAAGTTGTTTTATTGCCTATTATGAAATTTAATACCCCCTGGTTCAATTGTAAGAACCTTTACAATTTCCAACATTTTCCACGAGTTTTGAAAACTTTCCCGTTATCCCTACGTTGTGTGTTCCAGGTGAATGGTCCCCCTGCTCAGCAGCATGCGGAGGGCACCAGGTTCGAGGGGTGGTTTGTATTGGAGGCACTGGACGCAGACTGAGGGACGGCTCGTGTCGTGGTCCCAAGCCGGAAACTGAGCGAGCTTGTGGGGGTGCCTGTGCACCCAGCTGGTACTTGAGCGATTGGAGTGAGGTTAGTTCTAGATTTGATATAGGTTACAATGATCTAGTGGATACCAGGTTGGGTTAGATCGGGGGCGCTGCGCGTCCAAGCTGAAGCCTGAGCAAGCTTGGATACCTGTGCGCGCCCAGCTGGTACCTGACTGATTGAAGCTAGATTCTAGCTAGGTCGATTTAGGGACTTGAAAGACTGCTAGCCTTCTGGATCCTGGATCTGGATGGTCTTTATGTTAGAAAAACATACCTCATGTGGTTGTAATTCTTCCTTGTGTCATCGTAATTATGATAAATTTTTAATTTCTTCAGTGCCAAGGCCCCTGCGAGTCCGGCATCCAAACCCGCACGGTGTGGTGCGCGCGCGGCGGCGTCGACGGCGCCGAAGGCGCGGCACGTGACTCCGAGTGCATCAGCACGAGGCCGCTGGCGCGACGGACCTGTGTACCGGCCCGATGCTCCACTAGACCTGCAGTCAGACCTGCGGTTATTAGTCCCCCTTCAGGTTAGTATGACTCTCTTTCTTCATGATCCTTGCTGAATCTTTCCGCCATCATCCTACGCGACAATATTTCCACCCTCACCACTTAGATGGTTGGCAGTCCACAACTGTGCGTTTTTCTAGAAGCTTTCTGCCTCGCACGACTGAACTGTGGAATAAATTGCCACCTGCAGTAATTCCGGACGTTCGAGCCTTCAAGAAAAGAGCGTACTCCCACCTGAAAGGTCGGCAACACACTTTTGATTCCTCTGGTGATGCAAGTGTCTATGGGCGACGATGATCGCTTACCATCAGTCGAGCCGTCTACTCGTTTGCCTCCTATGCCATAAAAAAAATCATTATAATCATATCAGGCGAAAAACGTCCACTACTGGAACTCTGATAAAACAGCAGGAAATTACTGGCACGACTGGCACCGATTAATCTCTCTGCTTAGTATGACTGAACTCTTTTCTAGATTAATGTGCCCCTGCGGTTATAAGTCCTCCTTCAGGTTACACCTGATATAAAGTGACCTTAAAATCTGTCTTCGTATTTTATATTTTTCCTGGTCAAAGGTATCCAATCCAAGGTAGCCGTTGGAAACGTGGATTCGAACCTTGCTCGATGCGTAATTTTTTTCAACTTTTCGGTTTAAAATTTACATATCTCCAATCTTATTCGGGAATTCCAATCTTATTAAACTCTAAATCAATATGTCGTGCTAGTTTTAGGTATATGGTATGGTAGAACTATTGGGACAAACCATTTAAAGATCTATAATGTCACAATTATATAGCTCATTGGAAGTATACTCCTTGTTTCCACATATTTCACTAGCGGCAAAGTGGCAGAGGATCCATCTGATGGATTTTAGAGGGAGATGGGTTGGTTGAGCTGGTTTAAAGATCCCCACTGTATTTTAGTTTCAGATCCACAACAGCGGGTGACGAGAAACCAAAATCCCAACACGCAGAACGTTAGGGAGAAGCCACATACTAATGGTAAACTAAAAATTCACTCTACATATAACAATGTATTTATGTTTATTCATAAATGGCTCAGCTTACTAATGGACATGGGCACAGTTAAATCATTTCAACCTTGAATACTGAAATCGCAAGTGTGATATAGTGCTTACAACATATTTGAAAAAAAAAACTTGATGCAGCAGCATTTGACCGGTATGAAAAGTAAATTAATGCACCATAGGTTGAAGCTAAACGCCCTCTACTGCACAAATAATTTAGAGTCTGTATGTAAGGTACAGTGTGTTTCCACTGAAGCCGGGCTATACGAAATTAATCAATCAAGCTGCTGTTGAAAGCATCACGACCAAAATTGGAGCTGTGTGATTGGTCCTTTTCGCACAGCTTCGCTCCGCTTCAGAAAAAACCCTAAGCCTCTCAGACTACCTGTCCACCACCGCCAAGTCCGGGCGAGTTATCCTCGGCGCACGACGGGGAAAAGGACAGTACGTTTATATCGTGGCGTGGTAGCTGTGCAAGTTTGTACAAGTACAGCCAGGCTAATGATCACGATTATTCCAGTTTCAGGGCAATGCATAGACAAGCTGAGCAACTGCGCGCTGGCAGTTCAGGCGCGGCTCTGCCATTACCCGTACTACGCTGAATACTGCTGCCACTCCTGCCAAGGACGGTAAACGCGGTAAGCTACATTCTTGCCAATCCATACTATCCATACTTCCATACTATCCATACTAATATTATAAATGCGAAAGTGTGTCTGTCTGTCTGTCTGTCTGTCTGTCTGTTACCTCTACACGCTTAAACCGCTGAACCGATTTGGATGAAATTTGGTATGGAGATAGTTTGAGTCCCGGGGAAGGACATAGGCTACTTTTATCCCGGAAAAATACCCTTATCCGCGATAAACGAATTTAATCCTTAAGCCACGTACGTCCACTGCTGAATATAAGCCTCTATAGCTCGCCAGAGAGTGCGATTCTGCGCAGACCGCATGCTGCGCTGCGCTTTTCTATGCGTAAATACAAATTCATTGAAAAGTAGCGCCTTACGTCACGCCACTAGTAATGCTTTTATTTTGTTGATTCTGTAAATTAAAAACAATACAAGGTTTTCAGAAATCAAACAAATCACCAGCCAGTACCATCGCTTTTCTGCTGACGGGTTTATTTGCCAAAAAATAAGCGTCACATTGTTGAATAATTCCTCGTTAATAAAACATTTTTTCATAATGCATACAGCAATGGCACCAGCTGGTGATTTTGTAAAATCTTTCTAGGCCACAAAATTTTAAATTAAATTGATAGCAAAACCTTGTTTCTTATTTTTCAGATAACGTGAAAAACTCAGGCGCTAACACAGTATTGTGATAAATGGACGCACAGTGAGAAAACGTAAACTATAACATAGTGTAAAGTTGCACTAGCATGCCGCTCACGGAATAATCTCACCAAAACCGCGATGGAGGAGGAAGAACGACATATTCGGACATACAGTACTGCTGTAATATCACAATGTTCTATGTAATATTTAATTTCCATCCAGAATTATATAAGAGGAATAAAGAGAGTTTTTGTCGATCAAACTAATATTCATGACGAAAATAGACACTAACTAGGAGGCGTTTCTATCTGCTGAGTCAAAATATTAAAACTTTCGTTATTTATTAGTGGCGCCATCTTTTGTTTCATAAGGCATTCTTTTGACAAATACGCTTCACTCTCTTATGCTGTATTGGACATAAGTACTGATCGTTAGTTTGAACTCAAATACTCGTAATTCAAACTCTTTATTGATATAAATACATATGTGTCTTTGAATTAATACATATGTTTCAGGTTATATCTCGTCATAGATGATGTTTTCCGATGATAATTAAGTATAACATAAATGCTAATAGTAATTTTAGGGTCAGGGGTCTCGCTCGAATCAAGGCAAGTGTTAGAGTGATTGACACTCTAGGTTGCGAGACACGTGTGTTAAATTTGTATAATCATTGCAGTTCACCACTTGAATCCATTATAAGAACTCTAGCTACTGATCCAATCGCAAGATGCCAGTTGTATCTATCGCTGATATGATTTCTAATCAATAATAAAGGGCTGGCGCCTTTTTCGAACGTTAAGGCACGTGTGGAATTTAAAGTATGTATAGATAGATAGACCCTGATTCTTTGATGCCATAAGTAACTAAAGTTTAATGTATGGTGCCATATATTTACCGAATCATCATAGATTTTTGTATATTCCTGTAGTTTGCTTTTAGATAATTTCTTGGGTTTGCTACCGACTCATTGGAAAAGCAGTAATCGTCTATGTAAATATCATAACGTCTAAAATAGTTTTGTGATCCCTTACACTATGGCGTTAAGTTTTAGTGGCATGCAACTTTCAGGGAAATGTACAAAAATATTCATATTATAATGTGCAAAGAATATATTGGCCATGGAAAACTTAAATCAATCCCGGTAGGGACAACATTTGAATCCAATGCGTATTTGTTGTAAGAAATATATTTACCAGCACTGAAAGAACAAGTTAGTGTCCAGGTAAAATTAAAATGACTCGTTCCGCGTTTTGCACAGGGGATAGATCTCAAAATGAGTTTTTTCCTTTCCATTTAGATTATTTATGTATACCATTTAGACTTTAAACCAGTTTATTTTTGGCTTGAGATGTAAATCCATGAAAACATTGTTTGTTAGTGCTTGCTGTATCCAAATATGCGTGTAATGTAAAGTTTATATGACATTAGTGCTTGTCCAAGTAGTTCTATATTAACCACCTATAAACTACCCAAGTAGAAAGTGACAAACACTAAGTCAGTGTAAACTAGGCATAAGGAGTTAAGTAATAAGTATTAGTAGTTTCGTGATCTCCAGTTTGTAGTTGAAGTCGATCTGTGTATTGTAGGGAGAACAACAACCGCTATTTTATTATTAAATTTCAACACTGCATTCGTCAATGTATAATATATATATAGATATATCGTGCCACGCTTTCAAAACGATTATAAAGTAGACTCGCAACTAACACGCCAGTGACAAACAAAAAGGAGATTGAGACATATCTTACATAACTTAAAGGTTCAAGAATGCATGTGGCCTTCAGCAGCAAACACATTCCGCGGAATTCTGAGAGCCGCGATGGAGCTTTAATTTTCTTAAATCCTTTTCAATTTGGTGTGGCAGGTGGGAATTCTGCTTAAAAAAATATTGTTAAGCTTTTTAATTACGAAAGGAAAAGAAAAACAAAGATGAGACACTTGACGATCGCAGCGCTGAAATAACCTAAAAATTATCACATTGACATATTAGTCTGTGTGATCACCTTAGAAGATAAATACTTTGTAATAATGCACGTCGTTTATATGAATTTGGCACTTATAAATACTTGCTTTAATAAGTAATGTATAAAAGCAAATTGTCATTGTAGTATAGTTCTATAACTAAGGTAAAAGTTAGCTAGATCTACACTAAGATCTAACAAGATGGGGACAACATATCGGGGCCACTAATTCGCGTCATAGATACACAGTAAAGCATTTCTAGTGGGCTACCAAAGTAGTCCCTATATGAACTATACATGGCATCTATTTCGCATTACTTTCATGGACACCTATTTGACGAAATGCCTGCAAGTCTGAATGGAATTTCAAAATGACTTACTAGAAACCCATACTCATAACCATATAGCTCAAAATATGATGTCCCACGTAGGCTACTATCAAGGCCTTGTACCTATTAATTGAAATTGTATGCTACAGCGTAATATTAAAAGCCTGACAGAAATATTTGTAATATAAAATGCTATTTGTTTTCGTTTGACTTTTTGTTTATTTAGTACACCTGCAGGTGGCAAAGGTACGGTCGGCCAAGAAATTGGTCTGCCACTTTTAAACCTAGAGATATAGAGTCCAAAAGTGGTAGGCCAATGTCTTGGCCAACCGTACGCCTTGGCATAGTACTCAATGCATTGTGCTTCACAATGCTTAACATAGGTTATGATTTTGAGTAAGAGAAACTAGTATTTTATTTATTTATTTTAACATAGAAAGTGATGTTCTACGCAAGAACCTACTTTATTTTGTTATTATATGTATATATTAATTCAAATAAAAGAACAATTCCAGGTCAACGCTTGGCAAAGTAATGTTAGGATGTGTTTATAAAATGTTTCTATTTATGCCAATTTCACTATCAAAGAGTTTTACTCTGTTAGTCATAGGAAAATTATATGTAAATAGTACTTTTATATGTATAGCGCATTTACTTAATGGCTGTTAAGTATTTATGTATTCTTAGGTATTTTAAACATATATTACAATTACGATATCTCGAATTGATCCGCTTTTTTTACAGTTCAATATTAATGTGTGCATCAACCCATAATATCTCTCTCAAGTAGTAATTCCCATCCAATTGCTCATTTACAAGTTATTACATAAAAAAACCGAAATTATGGTGAACTTATTAAAATCAGTACTTATTAAGTTATTGTTATTTAGTAATTGACACTACCTTTTGCGATTGTACTTAGAAGAAAAACTTGAGCGGGTAATCATTCGAGAAATTTGAGCCTACAAAAGAATTAATGATTGGTCTTACAATAAGTGCCTAACTTCAGCTTACCAGTTTAATCGAGTTTTAATGATGTATTTACTAATTGTTGCGTAAAATAACAGTGTACAAAAATAAAGAAAGCTTGAAAAAATTGAACATGTTTTATTTATTTAATTTTCGTTTGGCATAAATTCCCAGTTCGATTGGGAGGTCATGCCGCTGTTAAAAAAATCCTGGCCAAGTGTGAGTTGGACTCGCGCACCGAGGATTCTGTACAAAATATACGCTCCAAACGGCCGTATCTATGAAAATCCAGTGCAGAGCCCTACTCCTAAGCAAACTGTACGTTGTGTTCGATCATTTTATATTGGTTATTGGCATAGACAGACAGACGTATAATTATACTGTTTTAAGTATTTGTTGTTATAGCGGCAACAAAAATAAATCATCTGTGAAAATTCCAACTGTCTAGACGCAGAGAGAGACTATGACGGTTCATGAGATATAGCCTGGTGACAGACGGACAGACGGACGAACAGCGGAGTCTTAGTAATAGGGTCCCGATTTACCCTTTGGGTACGGAACCCTAAAATGATAGGATCAGCGGCTACACGAAAGTATGAGACACACTAATTTTTTTACTTTAAATATTACTTATTATCAAAAAATAGAATAAACTGAATAATTATAATAAATGTAATAAAAATAAATGTTATTTTGTTGAGAAAAAAAAATCTTAAAGGCGTTAAAATACAGTTAAACTACCTTCTATAAACTGCAATACCAATTAAGGAAGTTGTAGCTATCTACTAGTCATACAATAATATTTTTATCAGATAACAATCACGGATAGGACTAACTAAGTAATATATAGTACACCAAAGAGAATATAACCACTACGTTTTATAATACACTACAGTCTATTTGTTATCTTATCCTTTACATTACATTTTTTTAAGCGATCTGCTTCCCTTATATTTTTAGCGATCGTCTATACAATATAAAGGGGTAAGTAATGGAGTTTCTACAACCCCACCCGATAACGGAGTAGCCCTAAGTCAACTAGTTTTATAAACTAGATTGTGCCCAAAACTTTGACAGGGGAGAAGAAAAATAACAACCTTTTTTTTTCAGCGTAATCGAGTAAAAAGTATCCTATAACCATCTGTGGATGCCCAGCACAGGTATGTATGTGGACCAAAAACAGTTGAACCATGTTTTGGCGTTTTGGCGTGATGAAGCCCCGTTTGTATGTTCGTGTGTGTCGTACACACGAACATACAAACATACAAAAATCCAAAAAACTATTCAGTGACCTTCAAATAGACTGTATCTTTTATATATTTTTTAAATATCTTGGATATACAGACATATTTCAATTTTACAACTTCTATACTATTATAAAGCTGTAAAAATGAAATGTTTGTATGAGTCTTTGTGGCTTCATCACGCTAAATCGGCTAAACGGATTTCAACTATTTTTGGTACACGGGTAGCTGGGTATCTCTAGATGGTTATAGGATACTTTTCACCCGAATATGCTAAAGACAAAAAGAGGGGTAATGACTTTCATCTCCGCGAACGACGTTGCGGGCGCCTTCTAGTTATATATTTCACCATATAGCGGTTTAGATTACAGCTAAATGGTCCCGTATAGCTGTAATCTTATTGCGATCTGTTGTATGAGAACTTTGTACTTTGCGATTAAGCTCTGAAACTTGGCATAGTTGTTCCCTGGGTAGCCCTGAGTGGGCCAAAACCGGGCGCCTGCGGGGATAACCTTGTGTCTATAAAGGTCCACACTTGTATTATTTGCTCGTATCCGATCACCGTGGCGTGGCATGACTGCGTATCGCGCTGCTTGGACGCTCACTGTCGGCGCGGCGATCACGCACCGCTTGTCCGATCTTAGTGTGTGATACGCGTAGCAACATGGATTACGAGCGATCGGATCGGCGCAACGTCCAAACGCGTGATCGTGACACGCGATCATGCCACGGGACGAAGATCTGATCGGGCAAATGATACAAATGTGGACGCACCTTAAGGGGGAGAGGCGTGAAGTTTGGCTCCGCCTTGTTTTTCTAAAATATGTTGATTATGGCAAGTATTAATGGGTCAATCAACTTTTTCCAGTATCACGTTGCCAAAATTATGATTTTAAGCGATATAAAAGCGACAAACATATTTCTATTTTAGCCAATATAGGTACATTTTTCAGGGGCCCGTCTCGTTGGTATGTTAATAGCCAAGATAGTTACCTTTTTGTAAGTAACTCTATTACTATTATCTCCTGAGTTACGGGACAGAATAACAAGAAAAAGTTGATCCATTTTCGGATAATTTAAGGATGCCGAATTCATTTCTGTAAGAAAAAAATAAAACGTTTTAATATAAAATAGAATCCCAATCCGATTTAAACTCTTAGTCTCTGGGGTTGGAAAAGGATTTGAAACTATTAGTCCGACAAACGATTGGGCAGAACCAGTCATTCAACACATGTAAGGAAATGATGATTCAGTTATTTATTTACCCGAAAATTAATATTAATACTATCTTTTCCTTTAGTAATAGTCGTTACTCCAGTGACTAATCCGAAAAACGTAAAAGGAAAATAGGTACTACTTACCTATATAGCTCAAGCTTTTGCCCGCGACTTCGTCCGTGTAAACTTTAAATTGTATGCTAAGATTCCTTTTGAAGATCACATCTACGTCTCAAAAGGGATACAGGGCGATTCCTTAGTCGTGAACAGAAACACAATTTTTTAGGGTTCCGTACCCAAAGGATAAAAACGGGACCCTATTACTAAGTCTCCGCTGTGCGTCCGTCCGTCCGTCTGTCTGTCTGTCCATCTTTCACCAGTCTGTATCTCATGAACCGTAGCTATACAGTTGACATTTGTCACAGATAATGTATTTCTATTGCCTCTATTACAACAGATACTAAAAACAGTATAATTTTATGTCTGTCTATCTATGTCAGTAACCAATATAAAATGATCGAACACCGCATACATTTTGCTTAGGAGTAGGGCTCTGCTAACACTGGATTTTCATAGATACGGCCGTTAGTAGCGTATATTTTGTAAGGAACTCTCGGTATGCGAGTCTGACTCGCACTTGGCCGTTTTTTTTATGCACTTTTTGTGTTGATCTTGTTCTAATGGCAATAAAATATCACTAAAAATATTTAAAGTCTCATTTACATTATCTCATGATTACTCTACTTAGCTTGTAGTGACATTATCATTAATGTAATGTGTCAAATGCGTTAAAAAATCGGGTGACCATGAGTTATGAGGAAATAAGAAATGCATTTTCATGGCAAAAACATGATGCTATCTCTTTGCCCTAATTATTTATCACTGTGTAGCTTGACAAGTTCTTTCATGACATTCCCATAGTCTGCAGGCGACGGGAGAGTCATCGTGCTCCGCCGCGCGCACACTTCATACCCAGGCCCCGCTGTATCGCCCCGTCGCCCGCAGACCATGGGTGTGTCACGAAAGAACTTGTCCAGCGAGAGCTGTTAGGCTGGTTAGAACTTAAAAAAACATATGTCTGCTCACCACTTAGGAATCGCTCTGTATAAGTTTCGAATTTCATGATCCCATATATATTTAGCGGTCTAGGCTGTGTAATGTCTGTCAATACTTAAGTCACATTAATGTTTTATATGTAAACATTGGATAAACTTTGTCGTTTTTATCTACCAACCGCACATATCATAGATTTCAATTATACAATACAAGTACCCTTTGCAGTCGATCATCTCCAATAAAAAAAATAGGTACAGAAGTTATTACAATTTGGAACATTAAGTTTCTCAGAGGTGTGTATTTTCTATTTATCCTCGATATTTAAACTCTGTTTCTACAATTACAACTATTTTTATATAGAATTGTTTTTTGGATATCATTTTTTTAATAGGTACCTGACGTGATATTTACACAGTTCCGTCGTATGAATACATTTTTACGTTTGCCTACATAATAGTTAGAATAATTAACAACTTAGCCATAAATGTCATGTTTATTTATTATTCTTAATAATCTGTGTAGACCAAAGTAAAAATGTAGGTTTTCATTCCAGGAGACTGTACAAATGTCACGACGAATTTTAAAATATATATCAATTAAGAAACAATAGGATGTAAAAATAAACTATTTGTAAATACTGAGTTGACATAACGTACTAAAGGGAAAATATATAAAATGCACTCTAAGAAACTTAATATTCCCAATTAGAAGTATACAACCATGTGGTCATATCACTAAACAATGAAGAATAGACACCTCAAATGTTACGCACAATTACATTCTATTATCAGTCACATTAAAACTCAACAAGACAATTTTCCTCAAATGTTTTCGTGAAATCTGTAGACCGAAAAGATTAATAGAATTATCTGACGAACGTGTCAACAATAATCAAGAGGTGCTCAAACACTAACGCTACGTGTGAAGAGACTAAGCTCTCAAAAGGGCATCAATTTAAACAATGTTGACGTTAATCTTTCATTACTAGTAAGTTAGACAAAGGCAAACGAAGACGTAGCAAGAGTCAAAATAATGCCTGAAAGTAATGGCGACACTAACAAATGTAATTCAAATGAAAACGCTTGGCTTTGTACATTTAAGTTGACATTAAATCTCTTATCGCATATTTTGATCACTTTAGTGGTGCTAGTATGCCTGTTGTTCTCGTGTCGATCGACGAGATTCAGTGTTATAGATTTGCACATTGTGCTTTGTGTTTTGGGGGTAAGTTTAACTTTCGAATTTTACTCGGTAGTCTATCAACTTTTCCTATATCTTATGTTAACTATCATAATAATGGGATACGTTCGCCTTTGTATCATCAAATGTAAGTATTATTCTACCATCAGGTGATACTGCGTGAATCGCCAGTCAGTTCACGCAAAAAAATATTAAGTTTTTAAATACGTACATCCAATATGATACAAAACAATACAAATACTCTTAAAGAGTATGTATTGCACACTTAGAATACACGGGAATACTGATAATGAGAATAATAAAGAAAAAACTAGCAGGGGTAAACAACAGGAGGTATTATCGTTAAATAGCAATATCTTCTAGACAACCTTTGGTTAGCGGCGTATTAACATACATACATACAAGCACAGGAGGATTTCCATAGATACACGGTTACTCAATCCATGTCGTCATAATCATCCGCCAAAAGACGTTCACTGTTGGACAGAGGCCTCTCCCAAGCAGTGGCGTGCGGTCCATATAGACACAAAGGAACTGCCTACTTTGAACAATCGTTTCTCCATACAGGCACAGAGAAATTGCCTGCCCTGAAGCCCTGGACGATCATGGCTCCATATAGGCACATAAAAACTGCTTATCTTAGTCAAAATCCCTGTGCAGTGCCACTGCTTTCAAGTAATAGCACCACGACCGGTAGTGCCCATCGTTTTTACAAGCAATGTGCCCTGTCCGTCGCTATTTAAATTTTGCAATTCGTCTAGCTTTTTCGTTTACTCTGGTTCTTCTACTAATCAATTAATTCCTGATTCTGAGTAGTGTTTGTTGTTCTTAGGCCACTGAAATGTGGTCGCTCACAATAGCCTCCTGGATCCCCCGGTCCTCACTGGAGGCCATAACATTTAAAAAAATCTACAGACAAATATCAAACCGGCTTAACAAGTTAACACGCATGGAACGTTTCCGAAGGAAACTGTCAGCCTAAAAAATAAACACCGAGTCATATAAGGTCAAGTCTACACACCAGCACAGTCAAGTGAGGACCGGGGAATACAGAAGGATAGACATTATAAGAAGGCTCCAACTTAAGCCACCCAGAGAGCAATGGAGAAGGCTATGCTAGGAGTTTCTCATGACGATCCATCCATGTAACAATCTTACGAAATCCATAATATCCGTTATTACATCCTAATATTATAAATGTGACAGTAACAAAGACTCAGTGTTCTGGAGTAGTGTATAGGGCGCTCAAACTAGGTGGAGCGACGACATAAGAAAAGTGGCTGGTAGCGGTTGAAAACAAAAAACTGAGGACCGAGCTCAGTGGCATGCCATGGGAGAGGCCTATTTCCAGCAGTGGACAGAGGTGCGATAGTGATGATGCTGATGATGAAAGTAGCTCTGTCTGTCTGTTACCTTTTCAAGATTTTGATGAAATTTGGTATGGAGATAGTTTAAGGTTCTGGGAAGGTCATAGGATAGTTTTTATCCCGAAAATCATCCCGTAAGGAGGGTGAGTGGGGGGGGGGGTAAAAGTTTTTATGGAGTATCAATAATTAAAACACTAGGCTACTCAATTAGGCATGACGACGGGGTAAGAAAACCTAAATTCTAATTAGTCCCAAAAAGGTACTCAAACGTCGGTTATACGAGTATTACAAAATTTTGACTCGTATTTTTTGCCGCTACAAATGAATAAAAAAAATATTCAGATAAATCACATTAAAGTGTAGGAGTGGGGGGTCGTGACGTCATAACTAGGTGGGTATAAACTGTATCTTGGCGTGACGTTACGCAACATTTTGAGTCAATGTATCTCCACATTTTTTTGATTACGTAAAAAGAGGGAAAATAATTTTTCATATTTTTATCAATCTACAGGATGGACTAATACATATTTAGTTATCATCCCTACTTTCAGTAATACAGACAAAGCCGCGGATAAATACTCCTTCAAAATACTTAAGTCCCATTCCAATTGGCATACAGAATTCTTATTTTTAGGTTTGCTTAATCTATAACATAATCTCATCAAAACTTGGCCGTAACATCGACCGCATTTCCAAAAATCGGAATACTCCTTGCGAGAGTTAGCAATTTTTGCAACCATAATCGTCGTTCAAGTCAATATAAGGACCGCCAAACTCTGCTCAAAATACGTTAACGTACCGCAGTGATGTGTCTTATACGTCACGATTTTAAACTACCGGTGTTCAAAAGCACTGTTGGTTAGTTTACGCCGTTGAATGTATGAAGAAAACGAGACTCATAAATCGTGTATATTCAGCGTTCAACTTCAGTGTGGTAGGTTTGCCTAAAATTCATGACGCATAAGTCATGTCACTGCATTTGCAGTGCGTCAGCGTATTTTGAGCAGCGGTGTGGTCGTTTTTTGACCAGCCTCATCAGGACTGGAGCCACTGGTAGATAGTTTACACCGCGCCTGCTTTTTATCCAATAACGTCACGGTGTTAAACAATTAAAAAAACGCATTGCGTCGGCGTTGTAAAAATTTTACTCCTTGTTTACGTTAATTCTTTTTAAACCTTCCGAATTCCGTGTTGTTAATTGAATTTGCAATTTTATGTGAAGTTATAATTTAACCATTTCAGTACCACTTCTTCATGAGTCAAGGAATTCTTGTACTATCGAAGTTCAACAGCTGGTCGATGTACTTAAAGCAACGGCATAGAAAGAACCTGCATTGGCTTCTAGAACTCACCGGAATCCTGCTGATCCTCATTGGTTCTATTTACGTAATTAAGGATAAAGTCATCTACTTCAACACTCTACATGGAATATTAGGTAAAATATAATCTATACTATTATAAAGTTGTAAAAATTATTTGTCTGTTCAGTGAATATATTAAAAAACTATTGTAAGGGACTATTTGGAGGTCACTGGAGCGAAAAATATATTTTTTGGATTTTTTGTATGTTTGTATGTGTCGTTGCGTCCTCATCACGCAAAATCGGCTAAACGGATTTCAACTATTTTTGGTACAAGGGTAGCTGAGTATTTCCAGATCGTTATAGGGTACTTTTTACCCGACTACGCTGATGAAAAAAAGAGGGGTTATGACTTTTTCTCCTCCGAATATGTTGCGGGTACCTTCTAGTAACAAATACATATTATTATTAGGGTCAATCTTACGCAAATCGACCTATATAGTCACAAACTAAAACAAATATTTTTCTATGGGTACCACAGGTGGCGATATATTTCTCAAAGTGGGTAATTTGCAAAAATTTTAACTTTGACTGAGGAAAAAATATTCATCTGACCGAGCCCTAAGTAACTCAAAACAAAATAGGGGCCCCTTTTGCGCGGAGAATGTCGGTTCAGTTTTTGTAGTTACAATATCTAGATTTTATCACAATTAAAACAATTGACTATTTAATTAATTGATTATCATGATATAATCAATAATTAACAAAAGCCTCTTTAGCTGGAGACTTAATAAAAAAAATAACTAACTAATATTTTCACGTTACGATCAAAATTCGTAGTCGCCCCTATATTGTTTTGAGCAGTATATTTATCTTTGTAGTGCGAATTACCCGTTGTGAAAGGAACTTTGACTAAATTCGCCAACTATGTATTGTCCTTTGTATCGTTAATTGAGTTAATTAGGTAGGTACTTGTAATTTAGCTGCAATTTACCATTAATTATTAGTAATTCAATGGATTATAGTTCCTTTGCTGTTCCGCGAACTAGTGTCTTTGTTAGATGTGACAATTAATTGTGCTCACATGCGCATATTTTCATGCAGTTTCCATAAAAAAAAAAAAAAAAATACGCATGCAAATACAACAAACCAACACCAAACAGTATAATCCTCGACACGTGTTTCGCCTCTCTACGAGGCATCATCTGGAGATGCAGGAGATGTTGACGGTCCGGCGTCCACCCGAGAAATCAGTTGTCCAAAACGGTCGGCCCTATTTATACCCTGAATAGGATTTCTAGAAAGAGATGGAAAAACACGTAACAAAGGTGATGACGTAACATTAAGTTGTTCATTAATGATCAAACCTCTATTGCTGTACCTGACTATCTCCAACTGTTCAAGCACACTAAGACGTAATCCTTTTCCGCAAACATGTAAGGTATTAAAAGAATGATTGTCTGACAAAGAATGGCTGTTTTCTAATAAATGTTTTGCGAAATTGGATTTTTCCGGGTGGTTATGTCTATAAGAAGAGACATGTTCTTTATACCTAGTGTTAAAACTACGACCCGTTTGTCCCACATACACCTTGTCACAACTATCACATGTAAGTTTATAAACGCCTGACTTCTTCCCACCTTCTACTTTATCCTTTCCATTGCAAAGTATAGAGTGCAAAGTGTTATTTGTTTTAAAGGCCACGTTAATATCATAAGATCGTAATATTTTATAAATTTTATCTGATAAAGGACCAACGTAAGTTATGCTTGCTTTATATTTCTTAATCCGGTCAAAAGAACGTGCAGCATACAGTAAATTGTTAACCGTCCGTATTTCTTTCTTTCTGATGATGCCATCCACGTGAGACTTACTATATCCATTTGAAACTGCTAAATGATAAATTTTATTCAATTCCATCTGGAAATTTGCATCAGAAAGAGGGACTGTCAACAACCTATGCACGCTAGAGTGGAAAGCTGCTAACTTGTGTTGCCATGGATGTGTGGAAGAAGCCGGGATAATTGTATCTGTGTGCGTGGGCTTACGATAAATTTGAAACTGGTGTCTATTATTTACTTTAGTAATTGTCAAGTCCAAGAAATTAAGTGAGTTATTTTGTTCCAATTCTCTCTTAAACTTTATTTTCGGGTCATCAGAAAGAAAGAAATACGGACGGTTAACAATTTACTGTATGCTGCACGTTCTTTTGACCGGATTAAGAAATATAAAGCAAGCATAACTTACGTTGGTCCTTTATCAGATAAAATTTATAAAATATTACGATCTTATGATATTAACGTGGCCTTTAAAACAAATAACACTTGGCACTCTATACTTTGCAATGGAAAGGATAAAGTAGAAGGTGGGAAGAAGTCAGGCGTTTAAAAACTTACATGTGATAGTTGTGACAAGGTGTATGTGGGACAAACGGGTCGTAGTTTTAACACTAGGTATAAAGAACATGTCTCTTCTTATAGACATAACCACCCGGAAAAATCCAATTTCGCAAAACATTTGTTAGAAAACAGCCATTCTTTGTCAGACAATCATTCTTTTAATACCTTACATGTTTGCGGAAAAGGATTACGTCTTAGTGTGCTTGAACAGTTGGAGATAGTCAGGTACAGCAATAGAGGTTTGATCATTAATGAACAACTTAATGTTACGTCATCACCTTTGTTACGTGTTTTTCCATCTCTTTCTAGAAATCCTATTCAGGGTATAAATAGGGCCGACCGTTTTGGACAACTCATTTCTCGGGTGGACGCCGGACCGTCAACATCTCCTGCATCTCCTGATGATGCCTCGTAGAGAGGCGAAACACGTGTCGAGGATTATACTGTTTGGTGTTGGTTTGTTGTATTTGCATGCGTATTTTTTTTTTTATGGAAACTGCATGAAAATATGCGCATGTGAGCACAATTAATTGTCACATCTAACAAAGACACTAGTTCGCGGAACAGCAAAGGAACTATAATCCATTGATCTAGTATGGAATTCCGCAAAGTAACGCCTGAATCTATCAATTAATTATTAGTAATCCATATATAAATCTAACCACTATTCATACTATCCATCCATATCCAACCTAATATTATAAATGCGAAAGTAACTACGTCTGTCTGTTACCTTTTCGCGCTTAAACCTCTGAATCCATTTACCCGATTGTTTAAGATCCTAGGAAGTATATAGGATAGTTGTCACGGAAATACGAAATAAATCATAAAAACTTAGGCTACACAGTTCTCAGTAACATGAGCAAAGCCGTAGGTAAATACTAGTCATTGATAAAATCCTAATGGACTAAATAGTTTTATAGATGTTTACTATGTTTATCTATCTAATGGGGATTGATAGATTAGATGAAAACACTGTTTTAGGTATTTCAACAGGTCATACTCGTATCAGTCAATTTAAACATAATTATCCAAAGTAGTAATAATGATACGCATTCTTTCAGGATTATGTGCCCTGATTACGACACTGATAAGCGTATTTAATGGCGCTGTGACGTCATTATCTGGCAAATTCTTCAAATATGGTGTCCATCTTACAACTGCCAACAAATGTATCCACGGCGTTACGGGAATGGCAACATTATTCCTTTCTACGGCGAGTCTACACTACGGTTACAATAAAGGATCTTTCAAGAGATGGATTGATAACGAAAACTGCATCCTTCTTCTAAAGATTTTCACTTGGATGTTCACCATATTCGTCGGTTTTGAATTCTGGTTCGTGATGTTCAGAAGAATTCGATACAGGACAAGTAACCACAATGCACAGCATAAGTGAAATTATGTCATATTTAATACTTATGATTATTACGTTGTTATCGATAATAATGACAACCTAACCCACTTTGGAATGATTGATTAAGGTTTACCAATAAACACAAAAAAAGATGTATTATTAGAAAGTTTGTGTTGTTTAAATTTTGCCATACAAATTAACTTGTTTTAAGATTTTTTATATCCCTTATAAGTAATTTCAAACTAGGAAAATCAGTTAAATTTGATGTAAAAATGGCGTTCGTGAAGTCACCCAGTAGGTCTAAGTTTAGATTAGAAAGTAGGTCGGTATAAATTAGTTTTAAGTTACAGGGCACCACCAAAAATCAGCGTTACGGCTTGCGGTGGCATAAAGCTGAGTGGTGACCCCTTTGAGCGTAGTCAATTGATTTTGTTATTTGTATTTTTTGTGTATGTTGGCGTTGAATAAATATGATTTCTTTCTTTCTTTCAAGTTAACAGAAGTTATGTCAAGTAATATGTTGATGTTAAAGACTAATACAATCTGCATTCAGAGAGCAACGGATATGTTTGGCCACCTTTTAGCTGATGATGATGAATAGGTGCAACACTTAATAGCCAATTTTACCACGGTCAACAGACCATATCTGTCTTATTAAGCCAGTTAAATGGTTGAATTTGACAGGCCGTTAAATCTAACAAACTATGACTAAATAGATACACATAATATACTGGTATCACAAGACCTTATTATTGTCGTTACAATATTCTGCTCAAACAACGCGCATTACACAAAGTATCAAACGATTTTATCGTATACTCGTTTATCTCTAAAAATCTGCGATAGCAAACCGGACTTTTTATGACCAAGTTATTTCAAGGGTCAGTTCATCAATTGCATCAAAGAGTAATAGTCGTCACTTCGAAACAATTTGAAGAAAGCAATCAAAATTAGCGTTCGTCTTTCGCAAGTTTGTAGAAAAAAATCAAAATGCGTCGGGAAAGTGATGAGCCATATTACTTTACGGTGTGCATGAATGTGATCAACTCCATAACGCACTGGGTCTTGGGTGCAGTGGCAATGATTGCTATTGTTTTTGCCACCGTATTCCCCGGGTCGTCTCACTTAATACAACACATATATTTATGTACGATTGGTGTAAGTATAATTTTATTACTTCTCTGTGTTGTTTATTTGTTTTTAAAAGCCTTTTTGAATATCATAATTCTAGCGAGCTTGGTATTTAACTAGGTTATTCTACTGAATGGTCAAGGGTTCTTGCAAAGTTGAGAAATAATATATTTTTACACTAAAAGTTGTTTTGATAGATTTTATTATCTACATTTTAAGTTTCCTTTCTAAATTTTAACAAAAAACAATAAACTACGGAAACCTTTAATTTTGGTAACGATAAAACGTAACCACAAAAAACTTGGGATGTTGACTTCTTTTCTGTGGTACCTATGTTATAGAACGACCACTCAATAATAGAAACATTGGTGAAACAACTACTTGAATCTGATAAAAACTCACCGAGATACAAGAATATTAAAACCTAATTTTTGGTGTAATTAATGAAACCAGGAGGACTTTGGGTACTTAAATTTAATACAGGGCACAATACATCACAATAGTAACTTAACTATACACAGATATATCAACGAGATGTTTTCATGACTAGCTGTCAACGGAGTGCCAGTAAAAAACACTGTTCAAATGTATTGACAGTTCGCTGTCACTACCATTCGAATAGAGAACAGAATCTCTTTCAAACCTTACCAGTCAGTCGATTGCTAACCTCCTTTCAACATTTGAACTTTCCTAGAATACGCTCCATACGTGACGTCACACGTTCCTATATACCTTGTATGGGGACATTAAGAACTTTGTTGAACTGTTGTGCAGCTATGTTTAAACCTTGCCTTTATCGAAACGGTTTCATAACGAAAGTTACTAAGTATACATTTCATGGGTTATTCAATGGTATTATTATTTAATAGCTTCTGCCCGCGACTTCGTCAGCCTTAAATTCGTTTATCGCGGATAGGCGTATTTTTCCAGGATAAAAAGTAGCCTCAAACCCGGGACTCATACTATCTCCATACCAACTTTAAGCGTGAAGAGGTAAAAGACAGACAGACAGACACACTTTCCCATTTATAATATGAGTATGGATTTGACAAAAAGTTATTAATTTTAGCGCCACCTGTTAGTTTAGCAAGGTAATCGATACTCGTGGGCTCGTAACACATGTTTGAGAGAAGTTTGCACGTCCTTCCTAAGTAGCGCGATAAGATTCAGGTGCAAACTTAACTCAATCAAAAATAGTGGCTTCCCCCCCTTTTAAGGGTTGAATTTTTATAGCCTATAACCTGGCCGGGGATTTTTTCGACCAATTAGTAAAGTTTGCATCAGAATTTGTTCAGCTGTTTTCACGTGATGCGCGCACAAATAAACAGACAAACAGATAAACAGACAAACAGACAAAAATTCTAAAAACTGTTGGAACGTGTTCTGTTATCGATTTGAAGTATCCCCGGCCAATTTGTTTTCGAATATCTTCCATGTACAGACTTTTGACCCTCTTCAGCTTTATTATATGTATAGATAGATATAGATTAATACTCATTACTTTATAAATGAACTTTCCACCCAACTTTAAAGGCTCATAAAACAAGCTACACGTAAGGTATCGAACCCAAATTTTGTTTTATGTTTTCTATCATAGAAACTATCATTTCGCATAAAAAAATATTGTCATTTGAGTATAGTCAACATCTCAATAGTCAGGTTCAATCTATTAAAACCTAGAAAGTAAAATATGAACAAAACTGATTCTCAGTTTATACGATGAATTGTCAGTGTGTATGTATGTTTTTTTTAATTTGTTAAGTTTTTTATGTATGCGTTTGAAGCCAAGGAATATAATTCCGAGGTATGCTATCAGCCACACAATTAACAGGCCATTGTTAGACCTTATTAACATAAGGCCTACAGATGGTCTCTGAAGTGTGTTGATGTTTGTAGGTACGTGTTTACCTCTACCTTGCCTCCCGCTAAAAGTGCATGACAAAATAGTTCGCCAATGATACGGCTTACCATCTCCATTGGTTTCATGCTTTAGCTGTTTCTGTAGAACAAAAAACTGCGCTGGTTCGATTAGGTTACAATAGATTGCAATGTATGTTTTTTTGCTGCCTGACTTTACTTTCTACCAATACTAAATTTTTTCTGAGTCTTAATGATGAATTCTTGATTTATATTTTACAAGTCCATATCCATGCTAATATTGTAAATACAAAAGTAACTCTTTCTGTCTGTCTGTTACCTTTTTATGCTCAAACCGCTGAATCGATTTAGATGAAATTTGGTAAGGAAATCGTTTAAGATATAGTATAGTTTTTATCGCGGACATCTTCCAAAGAGGTTCATGTATGGGGAATTAATCATTAAAACGTAGAGGCTACTCAGTTCTCAGTAACGTGGGCGAAGTAAGCGGTAGTATGATATATTTTATTTCAGTACGTATTGATGATGGCTTCAGCCATCCTAACCTTCAGTCCCCACAACGGATGGTCACAGAACATGAGGTATCAGGACAAGAAGGTCACCCACTGGGTGATGCAGATCATAGGGGCAACGTTAGCGATGACTGGCAGTATCATTAGAATGGTTAATCTCACGGAGAATTTTACTACACCTCATGGTATTTTGGGTAAGTTTTTTTTTTTTCCGGAACTATCTTTCACAAATCGAGCTAGAACTATTAACACTACCCTCAAATTAAGCAAAGCTTCGGTACCGGCCGACGATAATAATTATAATACTTATTTATGTATTATAATTATTATCTTATCTTATTTAAGTATTATATTTCAAATGTATTTACATAGAAATTCATTCTAGACTTATCAAACATTCTTTACGTTAACACTTTGAACGCTTCCATATTTGAACAACTTTGTGAGTCACACGCCAAGCAATTAATATTGCGACGATTTACGACACCTTTAGACGTTGGTGGCTGGGTTGAAACGACAGCACATGACACCTTTAGGTGTTCTTGGCGTTCAAAGGGTTAACGTAAGCATGGTAAATATGGGCGCTCATGGGTAAATCCACAGTTAATATTATAAATGTGAAAATAGCTCTGTTTGTTTATTTCCACGCTTAAGGCGGTGATATGATTTAGATAAAATTGGAAACAATATCTTCTGTCACCTAAGTTTAGATGTCTCACTAATCTGCAATACACTTATAATATCTAGCGCCAAGAAATATATTAGTCATCATTTTAATCAAAACTGTCTCTAAGTATAATTAATTG
Organism: Hedya salicella; assembly: GCA_905404275.2. Classification (NCBI taxonomy): domain Eukaryota; kingdom Metazoa; phylum Arthropoda; class Insecta; order Lepidoptera; family Tortricidae; genus Hedya; species Hedya salicella. Next base: position 14,955,595 of record FR990112.1, on the reverse strand, counting down.
GGTTAATTTAATATGTACCTTAAATAATTATTATAGTTTCATCACTTTTTTCTATAGCCTGAATATAAGATCTGTCCTCTAAAAAGTAAGTCACGTGCAGCAATAATACATTTGTACTCGTAGTTACCAAAAATAGCAAATCTTTCACCTTATAAATCTAATCAACAAACTATCATTTAATTCGTTTAATCATCAGAATAATAGATCTGTCACCTAATGAATAGATCAGTTCCTTAATTTAATGAAAAAATGGCTAATCCGGGCAACGTCAAAGTGGTGGGCTATGAAAATTTACCAATTAGCTTGACTGCTTGCTAATTTCAGCTTATCTTTTTCACTTTAAAGCAAGTCCGACTTGGGTTAGGTTAGGTATGACGACGAGCGAAGCGAGGAGAAGTGTTAGGTTGAACTGCTACCCTAACGAGCAATAGAAAGAGCGAGCCGCGAAGGTCTTTATCGAGTCTTGCTTTTTGTACATTATAATTTCTTAGGACAATACTTGTTTGCGTTTTGTAATGATGGCAATACATTTTTTTCACGCATGTTGTATTGATGGTTTTTTTCAAGTTCTTTACAGTGAAATGTTTGATTTAATAAAGTACATATTATAATATTTGTAATCAGATAGTTTTATTTAATTATTTGTGTATCGTCGTTTAATTATTTCAGTTGAATTATTTGATAATGAATATAATTTTCCAGTGATTAAAAATTATTTTTTAGGTAAACATTTTTATATTGTTTAGGGATCCATTTTTAGTGACACTTTTATTATTTAGAAACCCAATATAATTATTTGATGATTGTTATTATTTCCATGTAATTCATGATTAATATTTAATTTAGGTGACAGATCTACTATTCTAGGAAGAAATATGATTTATTTGGTCAGTGAAAATGCATTTATTAGATAATTGATAATATCATACCCGATAATATTTGGTATGAAATTTTGTATACACGGTGGGAACCCACCCAGTGTAAAGTAGCTACCCATGGTCTGTACCTAATATGGATCAATATCAGGTGCTACTAAAACTCGTAACACAAAATCTAATCTCGCCTCCGGTTCGCGCGATAAATATTTGAAGTGTGAGATATTTTTTTATTTTACTGGCCTGTGTGTGTAATGTGTTTAGTGATAAATATTGGTACCCATCAATGATGTTTAACTGAATAACTTAACTAATGCCCCTCTTACACGAAGAATTGATGCGGAACTTACATTTTTCTAATATGGACCGTAAATTTGTTTACGCGGATCCGCCACTAGTTTTTTACCTGTACGAGTACCTCCGTTATACATAGATGTTTTGCAAACGAAACAAACTAGAATGGTAAGAATCATATTATGTAAGTAAATTAGCTAATTTCCTTATCATGTAAGGTAAATAAAATGGATAATAAGGAATATATTATTTTAATTATTTGACTAATAATGTTCACACATAGTCGCGAATTCATACCTTTAATCATCCTTTTGGCATTTCCTTGTGTCATCGATAGTGCCAATCATACTTTATATTGTGTTATTCAATGGTAACATAAAATACAAGTAGTTAATTGTATATTTAGGTCCCTCAATAGGCACGTCAGCAAAGGTAGCAAAATTGTCTACACAAACCCTTAAAATAATAAGTGATCACAATGGCCCTAACTTCAATATTGTAATATCTTCTTGCTTTTGAATATACATTCACACCTATTTAAGTTTGATGAATTTTAGGTACAACTAAATTAAGTGTTGTTATATTATAATCGCCAATAAACGCATAGGTATATATTTTTTTTATTTGGCAAAATTTAAACCACATCAGAATATATTTGTAATCTATACTATTATAAAGTGAAATGAAATGTCTGTACATTGAATATATTTTCAAAAACACTATTGTAACGGACTAATTGGAGGACACTGAATCGATTTTTATTTTTTTTATGTTCGTATCTTCGTATGTGTCGTTGTGGCTTCATCACGCCAAATTGGCAAAACGGATTTCAACTATTTTTGGTACACGGGTAGCTGGGTATCTCCAGATAGTTATAGGATACTTTTTACCCGAGTTCGCTAAAGAAAAAAAGAGGAGTTATGACTTTCTCTTCTCCGCGAACGAAGTTGCGGGCATCTTCTGGTAAATAAATAAAAAGGCTTCGTTTCAGGTCTCATCGCAATGATCTTCACCGCCATCAGTCTCGTCGGTGGCGTGGTCGGACTCTACACCAAGAAGACCAATTTCACCAAAGTTCTCCACTCTTGCTCTGGATCAATAACCGTCGTGGCTGCATTTATCTGCCTTTGTCTCGGCTTCGACAAGTTTGTCTTCAGGAACTTTTTCAACAATACGACGGCTGACTTAGCCATCGCCTTGACTGTCATAGGTTTAGTAGGCACTTTATGTTCCGCATCTATGACCAGTTTTAATAGGCTTATGAATCGATAAAAGCACTTTTATAATTATTCTAAGCAAACACTCCCACCTGAAAAGCCGGCAACGCACTTGTGACTCCTCTGGTGTTGCAGGTGTCTATGGACGACGGTGTTCGCTTACCATCAGGCGATCCATTTGCTCGTCTGCCCCCTATATCATAAAAAAATAAAAATAGAGGTCCTGTCGAGAAGTAGGCTGTAGCTGTACTCCTGCTGGGACCCGTTCCTGAGCATATCAGATTACGTTCACGAACAGGTCACAGCAGATGTTGAAACTATTGCATTTCTAGGAAAGATAATCAGGCTATGAGATTATAGTTTGAACCGACAATTAAATTCAGCTATTGCAATAGAAATACGTCACCCGTCATAACCATCAAATCTATCATTATCTGTGGCGGGTGGTGATTGTGATTATTATCATCATTCCAATAGTTGTAAAAATTATTACACCAATACACCAATTATTACTCAAATATAGATAGGGTTATCCGTTATATATATTTGTTACTTACCTACTTCCCTACCCATATTATGTACTACTCAAATGTGTTCGGTTTGTTTCGCCTTTACTCAACAACAGAACAACGAATCAATGTAATCTTTTGTGTGAAGATAGAATATGGCTGCAGAGTGACATAAATGGTTTTCAATTTCAGAATATTATCTAGGTATTGCCTATAAAATAAATTCCCGGGATTTATTAATCCCTAGTGATATTAGAACATTTAACCACTGCAAATGGCAAGCCATCATTACCGAACTATTATTTCGTACTCTTTTAGCGGGGGGCAAAGTAAACACATACAGCACGTGGAGATAGACACACACACTGACAATTCATAGTGTTAACTAAAATAACATTGTACATATACTTTTAATGCTACCTCCAGTGGTTAAATGCTTTAAGAGCCCTTTCGTATTTTTGGTAAAAAAAAGCATTAGAAACTGATTTTTGAGGCTGTATTTTTAGGAACAGAAAATATATTCAAAATTCTTATTAGTTATTTGAATAAGTTAGTTCCTTATTTTGTATGTAACGGCCTCAAATTCAAGTAACATATAATATTTTGACTTCTACCCGACTACGGACAGTAGTTTTCTGAAGAGCGCGAGAAGTCATACGTTTGAGTTCTTGAAACTTTATGATGTCATATGAAATTACAGTTCTTTTTTTAACAATTGGAATAAGTATATCTTTATTTTATACTTACTGTGACGTTTTGTGAGATGATAAATAAATAAATCAATTAATCTATTGTCCCTATATACTTGTTATAACCCGAAGTTTAGGTTTTAGTTTCACAGTATCTTAGAGTTAGTTTGTAACGCGGTGTAAATAAATAAAAATAAAAAATGATGGCCTCAAGTTTTATGTACATACATGAAATATGTAAAAACTCACTGAAAACAATGATTTTCTCGTCATAGTTGAATTATTAATATCATTCGTCGTACATTGCATTAAGAAATACAATTCAGGAATAAAGTCAAAATGAACAAAAACATTTTTTTTTTCAATTATTCAGGACTTTTTTTTTCTTTAATAATTAAAAAGGGTTTGGCCACTTAGTGATTATAACACCCCCGTTGAGATCATCCTATGTTATACTTTTTCAACTTAATTTATATTACTAATGACTGAATATAGTTTTAACAACATCTTGTAGCTATAAAATTCAGCTGCACGGGCGGGAAAGGCCGGTTACCGCGCAAGCGTGTTTCGTAATAGGGCTCTGAGAGATACTCGGTATTAACTTTGTATTTGTATAATGTTTTTTTTTCTTGGAGGTTTATAAATATGTCCGTACCTCAAAACATAAGTCGCGGGTATTAGCAAGGACTTTGGTCGTTCTTATTTTTTACCGACATTGAATCTCCCTCTTTTAATCACTATTTCAGTACAAATTAACCGGTTCTTAATTTATTTGAAATGTTAAATTATCATTACTTACTAGTAACACTGGCTCAGTGACCCAAAGAGGATCTTGGCATCCGAAAAAAGAGAATGCCATTCTACTCTGTTCTGCGCCATCTCCCGCCAACCGGGCGTTTCTAGGACGCACAGATCCTTCTGTAACTACCTCGTCATACCAGCGGTATCTTGGACGGCAAACCTGACGTTTTCCACTCGGTCTTATTATTATTAAAGTACAGTCACCTGCAATGGTGTGGTGTCATACATTATCCATAGACAAGCCGGAGCCAATTTGGCTCGTTTTTTCTTCAAATACTGTAGTCAGCTGTCTGAAAATGGGTAACTCGGTGGGAATCGAGTTCTATGAACGCCACGCCACTGGTCACCAGCCACAACGAAGCGCGCATAAAAATCTGAGACGACACTATTCCAAGAGCCTTTAAGACGGGTCAGATATTTTCGCCCACTTTGTTATGGCCAAGGACCATTAAAACAAGAGGACTGACACTTGCCATACTTTGGATCGTGTTCCGATCGCAAGGAAATATTCTGGCAAAAACTAGATTGCGCTTTAAAACTAAACATTTAACGATGTTATAATTGAATAAAGACACATAGTACAGTAACGATTAGTTCGCAAATAGCTAATAATATATAAATCGTAACATTTAAATACTGTGTCACGCTTGCAAAGTTGAATAATTGTAAAATTTAATTCTTATAGATAGATGGCGATGTACATATCAGAGAACGACTTTTTGTATGGACATGGTCTATCCTCTTGTCCTTGATTATGGCAAATATTGATACTGGTGACTGTACCTATTATACATACATATGATAGCGTTCATAATTGCTTTGCATTAATTTCTTTTTTCGTTTTCTCAAAATTTGTGTGAAGGAGAGGTCAATCTACACCTCTGTCACACATAAAAATTAATAAAAATCAGCTTGTTCAAATAAAAAAAAACAATATATGTACTCCTTATACTTTATTTACTCAACCTTAATGTAATATTTACAATAATACTAATGAATACTTTTCTTAACAATTCTTCAGTTTGGGTACGCCTCTAATACTTAATATAATTGCATGAATGTAAAGTTTGTCTACATTAAATATGTCATAACATTCACAAAATTATAATTTTATAATAAGTTTAAATATCACACCAAATGAATATACATTTTACTACATATTATTATGTAATACAATTAAGCATGAAATATTTATTCGACGAAAAAGCAATCGAACTGTTGCAGTCTGTACCTTTAACAAAACTGCTGTCACTCGACTGTTACTAGCGTGACAAATATTACCCATCTCTTTTTAAATAAAATTTAAATAAAACGCGAAAGAGACGTCTAATGATATATCACGCGACAGGCGTAGTCGCGGCCAATTGACATTATTTCCAAATTTTTATTTTATTTTCTGAAATATAATAATTTTAGTTATTCGGGAAAATGTGAAAAATGTAGGTACACCATTCTGTAGAAGAACATCAGTTCAATTTCTATAGTAAAATGGTATTAGTAATAGTGCTTCTATATGACCTTACACGCTCTAACTGTAACCTAACGCTCTATTTGTCGTCTACGCTGTTTTAAAGAGAACATTTTGAAATGGTTTGCTTTACTTATACGAAATCAGAATATTTCGAAAATTTAAAAATATGGTTATATTGATTTTTTATCCTTTCTTTCATTTCCTCGGGAAAAAGACAGATATTTTTTTTCTCTATTGTACTGGCCGGCTAGCGCCCGACGACGATTAATTGTCGGCCGACAATTGGTTTTGTTGTCCACGCTACTGTGCGAGAGAGACGAGAAAAGATATGTCATGCGACAAGCGAGTCGCAGCTACTTATATTATCCTGCCATCGTCTGAACATAATCGAGTAGAATCCCTATAAGTACTTATTTACGTATTTTTTTATCTGTAAGACTGGTATGATTCAATCACAGAACACGTTATCGCAATAACTTTACATAATTTTGACAGAGGCGAAGTGGCACATATTATTGTACAAGTAGGTATAAGTAATTGGAATAAACATTTTCATTCTTTTGTTGTCGAAGGGCAGTGTTTTTAGGGTCTAAATTACATGCATTGGGCAAGCCAGACGATATAGAATTATTTGACCGTTTTGCCAATTCAAACAGCTAGTTCTGAACTTAACTGGTACAGTCGACTACAAAGAGATGTATCCACTTTTGGACCTTATTACAATGCAATAAGGTGAAAAATGGATACATCTTTGTAGTCGACCGTACAATGGAGAGAGGGATCATTTACGAGTATATGTATGTGAAACTTGTTCCTAATCGTAATTAGAGCAGGTTCTTCACGGCCTATTCCTGAAAAACGTGATATTCGTACCACAATCCCAATCTACAGCGCACACGAGTTGATTGACGTCTCAAGAAAAGCATCAGTGAAAATTGCAAGGGGATTTCACTGAGAACCTAGCAACTGTAACAAATTTGAAGTCAAACTGTTAGCAAACAATACACGCATCTCATCTTGATCTCATAATTCTTTCAAATACGTTATGGTGACTGGTATTTATCTTCTTCTATGCGACAACAGTCACCTCATATGCACGATAGGTCAATTCCGGATATTTCCACGTTCTAACGCCCCTTGCACGAATAGCAGCAGTTGTGTGTATAGTACTTGTAGTGGCAGAGACGAGCTTGGACGGCTAGGGCGCAGTTACTCAGCTTGTCTTCGCAGTCTGAAATAAACGGTTATTTTGTTTCACTATTGATAAACAGCGCCATCTAGTGTCAGGTAAAAAAGTGCACATTTAGTACACATTAACAGGCTATCGCAAATAGTCACATGCCTCCATGTAATACGACGAACATTATCTATAGACAAGGCATGTCAATATCACAACAAGATTTAATCATTTTATTACCGAGTTTCTATAACCAAGTTTTAGGTCAATTAAAAACCGAGAAGTACCTACTTAGTTCAAATGGAACTTGCAAAATTTGATTAGACACCGGGACAGATGAAACTAAATAAAAGCTCGTTCAATAGAGAAGGACTTCTATCATGCATATTCTTAATTATTGTGATTTTCCTATTCTTAATCTATAGAATTACCACAGATCAAATATTAAATCGTGACACGACTATACCTTTTGTTTCATATTTCTTTGTCGTACTGCTCTCTGTAGTAGTAGTAGAACTTGTAGTACTAGTTGTTGTTGTATCACTTCCGGCTTTCTTTTGAGATTCTGAAATGATACAATATTTTTACTTAATCTATGGTTCATCGATCCTTTTGAAACATCGATTATATATACATATGAAATAGTGATATGTAATGCCTAATATCAGCGTTGATCAAACGTAGTACATTAAGTATGTATGGGGCATACCAGCGTCGCGCGTGCACCAAACTGTGCGTAGCTGTATCCCCGTGTTAGATTCACAGTCCTCCCAGTGTAGAAAACTCACAAACAGCCCAATCTCACTTCTTCCCGTTATCTCAAAGGTCAACAACGTTAGCTGCCTTCACCTTGACAAATAATATTTATTTTAGGCTATATGAACATGAGCGTGCGTGTAACCATTTTTTTCGCCCTGAGCCTAGCTTTTGACTTTGTCTGCCATGAAGCTCTTCTGGCCAAATGTGAGCGGTGACGGGATAAGAGGTTTACAATGAATGGCTTAAAAACTACTTGTATGACAGGACACAATTCGTAGAAGTAACCCAAATTGACTCCACCAGTAACGTAATGGCCGCAAAGTCGCCCGCTAAAATCAACAGGATCGGTGTACCACAGGGAAGCATCATGGGGCCCCTGCTATTTTTATTGTACGTCAACAAACTTCCAAACATAACGGACTTTGACTGTACGCTTTTTCTGACGATTTATCCATCGTGTCATGATGCCAGGACATATAATAGTGATATAAATAAATAAGGCAATTACTGATATTGTACTTGTAACATAGTTAAGTAAAAATAATTTAAATGCTAATATTGAGAAAACTACATAAATACAATTCGTTAATGAAAATGGCAATACATATCCACTAACTGTATCTTTTACAAATCAGGATTTAACAGAATCTTCTCACACGAAGCTCTTAGATTGGTGTACCTAGACGAATGTTCTTGGAGCGATCACATGGATAAATTATGCAGTAAAATAAACTCATTTACATACCCTTTATGGGAAGTTGCAAATGTTAGCACAAAAGAAACTGCAAACAAAGGCCTATCATGAATACATTTGTTTTCTGCTTAGGTTTGGCATTATTCTTTGGAGAAATTCTAGCCATGCAAGACGAGTACCGATAGCGCAGAAAGAATGCATATGAGTGTAATGTAGATATATCATGTACGTATTGCGCGATAATACATTAAGGATCAAAATGTTTTATAATTATACCACCTTATGTACTTACCATATATTCTGTGAATAAATGATGATTTGATTTGATTTGATTTGATAAACGCGAATAAACATAGGTCCGCAGAACTAGACTGGCATACAGTACTGTGTGAGTCGGGTGAAATATCTTTCCATTTGTGTTGCTTCTATATTGTTGGGTAGGCTTTAGTAGTAGATATCTACCAATGAACTCCGGAGGTGCTGTGGCCTCGCCGCACTGCGGCGCGCACGGGCGCTGCGCGAGCGGCCTATGCCCAGCGCCCGCCGCGGCGCACGCGGCGTCGTCCACACCGCCCGCGCCGCGCGCGCACCACACCGTGCGCCGTTGTATCCCCGTGTTAGATGAACAGTTGCTGATACACTGTGAGAAAATGTATACAATTATAAACTTGTACAAATTAAATGTCTGTACAAAAACGCTGAAGAAAAAACGTGAGTTATGACTTTTTCACCTCCACGAACGAAGTTGCGGGCACCTTCTAGTTATTTATATAATATTGCTAAAACCGACAACACGTTCTACTCTCGTACGAATATCTATTCTGCATATAATTGTACATTAATTTACATTGTAGTGGAATTGGAACAATTCATTGTATTTATGTAAGTAGCTTAAGATTCAGATCACGATAAAGAGGACTAATAACTAAACTTAATATTTACAAACATTCAACTTACTTAGTAGACAGATTTTATTAGGATTTAGGCAAACTGAGGCAACATGGCATGTAACAATGTGTCTTATGAAAGTCATGTTTTTTTCTCGATTGAGCAAATACCAACTAAATTGACTCCTACCTGACTCCACTCGCTGTAGTACCAAGAGGGCAAGCACGTGTCCTTACAGTCCCTCTCGTGTTCTGGCTTCGGCGCCTTACATCCCGAGTCTCGCAGATGCCTGCCAGTGCCACCTATGCAGAGGACTCCACGTATTTGCTTTCCATTGCACGGCGAAGAACAGGCTGACCATTCTCCTACAAAATTACAAGTCAAGTTAAGTAAAATTTACCCCAGTTTCGTTTCTGAAAGGTAAAATAGCTGACTGATCGAACGATTCCTTGTCACGCAACAAACCCACCCAATGGTGTAAGCAGCCGCATCCATCCCTTCCGCTTTTCACTCCTCTCACAACGCGGCTTGCTCTTTTGAAGAAGTCTTTTACATATAAATAATAATATAATTATAAGAAATAGCCCAATGTATCCACAATCTAGTATTTTAGCGACAACAACTGATATTGCTATTTTCAGTTTCAACCCACGTTCGAGAATGTGTCGCAACCGCAACGCTCATGAAACAATTTAAGTTATATTTTTACCAGTAAACCAGTATCCTTCCTGAGGCTCACAAGACATCTTTGGACTGCACGTCCGCATCGCTTCAGGAGACTTCATGGGTGCACAGCCAGATGGGTCTGAGCATCGAACACTTCGGGTTTGTAAACCACCTCCCACACACCAGCCAATACACTGGAAGAAATTACAGATCAGTACTGAGATTCATAGCAATTCCGTAGTTTACGTTTTATAGTCCCAGATTTTCTATTAATCAAGCGTAATTGTAATCATAATTAAAGTACTAAATAATAATTGCTCGTAAGGAATTCTCGAGGTTGTTGTTTTCATTTTTTACCATGTAGATTTTGTAAATGAAAAGAGACAAGGTATTTGGACACTTGTTGCACAAATCAAGGAAAATGTAAACAGCGTGTTGTGTTAAGATGTGAAAAAAAAACTAGTGTTTGAATATCATGATGAAGGTTATACGTTACCTCTGACCATTCCGTAAACAGCCAACAGGCAGCTGCATTAAAGTTATACTCTGGTCCAATTTCATTCTCAGATCCGTTCACAGCAACGGAGTAGACCGGTCCATCGTGGAAGGAGTCAACGTGTTCTCGCGGCCTTTTGATTCCTCTCTCTACTGTCTTAACATCATCACAATCTGGTATATCGCAAGGTTCTGATGACAAGGGCTTTGGTGATGGGCATTTTTGATCACTGACCTGAAATGAATTGTTCAATAACAATCGTATGCGATATTTGTGCTGATTAGAATTATGATTGTTTCGGTTCAGGTTTCAGATTGAAAGAAATTTGGCTCATTCTCCCCAAAATTGACCCAGAAGGGACCCCAATTATCCATACAAAATTTTCATTGCTCGAACTGACTTTAAGAATCGAATTTCAGTCAAAGAGTCCTAAGTTTAAAAGAAAAGCATTCATACAAATGAAGACTTACTTTTGTGATCCCTCTTGAGTGGTCTTGGACACATCCGACTATCCTCGTCCGCGTGGCGGGTCCACAGGCAGGGCACTGTGACCAAGCGGCAGCCCTCCATCGAGGCGGGCACGAAACGTTACCACAACGTCGTCTTCTGCTGCTCGGTGCGGATCCTGTGCAATGCACCGGTGCTACCTCCCGGTCGCCAGTGTTGCTGGCTTCCACGCAGCGGAATTTGCCTACCTATATTCAGTGTGTACAGTGAGTACAATTTCAATACCGTCAAATGGGAAAACTTGAGACTCAGCAGACAGGCAGAGATTATAAAATATTTGCTTACTTCGTACACACGTGTTATTTGCAGCAACGTTCACTTTGCAGAAATTAATTCTAAACAATGGAAGTAAAATTTAATTGATTTTAGATTGAATTCAATCTTGAGGTCCCAGTGCTCTCATTCCAAGAGGCCAACGGGAACTACTAGGGATCAAAGAGATAACAGTTTTCTGGCGAAACGTACTATTTCGCATTGCTATGCTGTATATTTTTATATTTATTTTAGTTTTAATTTACTTTAATATTAGTTTTGAACAACATTTTAAAATTTACCTGGAATCCTCCTCCACAACTCCTTGAACACTGGTTATATGATAATATTTTCCAAATAAATCTTCTATCTCCAACTATATTTTCCTCAAACTCCTCTCCTGAATTAAAGGCATCTTGCAGCACATTTACATTTTTATATCTCGGTATATTAACAGTCCTGGGGTAATCCTGACTGTGATGTCTTCTAGTGTGTTTGGGAGATACCGTCGTAGGTATTTCTGGGATGTTAGACCTCGTTATCGATTCAGCTTCGATCTCACCGGGCTGAGATTCGGTGAAGTATTCATATTTTATATTCGGGTTTGGCTGGGTGTAAAGTATCTGAAATTATGCAATTATATTACAATACAACACGGATAGTAATTTTACTGTCCTTCAATGGCAACATCTTTGCCATCGAGCTTGACTTTGGAAATAGGAAGTTTTGGGAAAAAAAAGTTATGATAAACTTATCAAAGTACTAGTTTTTACCCGCGGCTTTGCGTTAATTTCGGGTAACGCGGACAAAGTCGCTACAAAATTGATCTCTGTGCCAAGTCTCACCAATTGTTTTTTGATATTTCGTTTTAGTGTTTAACACTTTAAAGAAGTACGATTAAAGTACCCGGTGACTAATAAAAATGGTATTCTGCTCACCATAATATCAATAGGGTGCTGGATGGGTCCATTCACAAAGACTGCGTCGAGTCCTGCTGCGCGCGAGTAGACGAACCGCGCACCGGCGGCATCGTACGTCCCAGGAGCGCTCACAGCGAACTCCCCGTTTATTATGTACGATCCATTTGTGATTTTTAACGCTGAAACGACGGTTTTAAGAAATAGCAAAGTTTAGTTTTTATGAAACACACATTTAAATTTCTGGGTGGATCAACTTTTTCTTTTTTCTTCTTTTTCTTGCTTTTTGTTGCCTTTATATCGTTTTAAGATCTCAGTTTTAAAGAGTAACTCTGGAGACGTAACAATGACTACCTACAGAAAAGGTGGTTAACCCTTCTATGGTTTAAATGTGAGTAAAACACCACATCCTTTCTATTGAAATGTAGTGTGTAGAGATCAAAGCGGAAATAGAACCTAAATTTGAAAAGCGCAATCATTTTGACGTGATAACGTCTTATAAATCGATGAACGCCGGTTGCACGCACGAAAAAGCAAGACTCATTATCACGTTCCGTTGTCACGTTCCACTTGAGCTGAGCGTGCAAATCGAGAGCACTGAACAAGCGATAGAGAAGCACGATCGGCCTAAGCATTCGGCTTGTGAATTCATAAGAGTATGCAATTTTTCATCAATGTTTTCTTATGTATGATGTTATCACGTAAAATTATCACCCGTAATCCGACTTTACAGACAATCATTTTTTTTAAAAGCGTGAGGAAAAGCTTTGATTTTTGTGCTATTTATATCACAATAGTAGTGTTTATCATTATTAAAGAACAAGGAATAATTGAGTAAGAATAAATAAAATTCTGACAAAGTTATCAAGACGAACCGGAAATGAACTCTGAAGGACGATACCTTAAGAAATAATATCACGGGTAGTCACTACGAGATAATTACTCTCATATAATTTAGTTTGAGGAAACGACTACGTCCATGAAAATGTAAGTCAAAGTACCAAAAACTTTGTTTTATTGACCTAAGTGATAGATAGATTTTAAACTACCGTCATTTCTTGTAACCTGCGACAAGGCAAATCAGAAAAAAGTTCAATTAATGAAAGCCAACCCTTTAACTAAGTCGTCACCTGCGATAAGAGACAGAAGAAGTGCAGTGCGTGGCGCACCTACGCATCACCTCCTACCGCCGCCAAACCTCCTCGACGCCATAATCCCGCATCTCTATTACTGCAGGCGATGAATAAGTTTAACAATAGGTATATACATGTCCGATCCTAATAGGACAATTGACACACAGTGTCCATTAGTAGATAAACGTCACTACCAGTAACCTATTATTAGCGAAATCACAAATTGATTTGGAACAGAACTCAATAGCGAGGTAACTAGGCGATCTATTCACATACAAACGTCATCAGTGCTATTGTACGTCGCGAATGATTTAAAGCCCACAATACTGATTGACCAGTAACCTATCTTGCGTTTGCGCACCATTTGCCTTCATCAAAGGACCATTCATACCCTTTAAAGTAACAAATTACAGTCTCGCAAAGTCCTGCTGCAATTTCAGTTGTAAGGGATATAATTGTTGGTGGATGATTTATGGATAAGTATCAAGATTTCCGTAGAAGATTTCACTATAGATTTCGTACTAACGCAAGTGGTAATGGAGCGAGTAATGCACGAATTTTCCGTGCTGGATCGAATTAGGAATGAGCAAATTAGCAGGAGAATCAAAGTCGTCAACATAACTCAGGGAGTACCTATAGTTGCCAGATTTAAGTGGCCGGAGGCGGGGCATAATGCTTGTATAACTGTAAATTTCTCCACAGGTGAGCACACCGGTAATAGCGTAGGAAATGAGGGCAGACCATTCGTCCTTTCCAGTTATCAATATCTTTCGGCTTATATGATTATGATTATGTTGCTGTCCTATGGTACCCCAGAGTGGTAAAAAGGGCCTTCGTGAGATGTCGCCATCCGCTCCCATACTGTGCCTCGTTCTCCGCGTCACTCGAACTCAGCCCGATGATGTTGATTATGACTGCTTCTAATCTTACTCCTCCGGTACTAAAATATAATTCTCTCTAGACATGATGTCGGCGATGTTAAGGCGGCAGGCGCCACGCGGCACCGTGACCTCGTACGAATACCCGAGGGGCAACCTCTGCGTGAAGAACAGGCCAAATACTAGCCACTTAGAAACTGGCCTTACTTTTACAATAACTACTAACCGATGTAATTCTCGCTAGACATGATCTCGGTGATGTTGAGGCGGCAGGCGCAGTGCGTCACCGTGGTCACGTACGAATACCCGAGGGGCAACCTTGGTGTGAAGAACAGGCCAGAGACCAGCCGCTGGCCTTACTCCTAGAGTATGTACTAACCGATGTAATTCTCGCTAGACATGATCTCGGTGATGTGAGGTGAGGCGGCAGGCGCCGTGCGGCGCCGTGGTCACGTACGACTCCCCGAGAGTCAACCTCGGTGTAAAGATCAGGTCAAATACCAGCCACTGGCCTTACTCCTACAGTAACTACTAACCGATGTAATTCTCGCTCGACATGATCTCGGTGATGTTGAGACGGCAGGCGCCGCGCGGCACCGTGGTCACGTACGAATACCCGAGGGGTAACCTCGGTCTGGAGAACAGGCCGGAGACCAGCCGACGACCGCATCGCATGTCATGCGTATTCCCTGCTAGAACTGCTTCTCGTCCCACAACCTGAAATAAACATTTACAATTTGTAATTTTTACAAGCAGATTGCAACGCCTCGTCCCTAAATTATTTCAACATCTAATAATGAGCGTTATAAGCTTATACCTCGTAAAGTGCTGAAATTATTACTCAGATTTTTGTTTTCACATAAAATTGGTTTGGTATCCGTTTCTAAAGTGCATCTTGATAACTTATTCAATTAATCTCAATATGCAAATGACATAATATCACAACATTTAAGCGATTACCGATAGGTAGTATAATTTATTTTTAGTTCCAATTGACATTTATCTACTTATCAACTTCCAAAAACAAATAGTAATAGGGATGTCACGTGTAGCAGTTTGTTACTTACACGTCACATCCCTTTCGATTAGACGTAATAGCTGTGTATTCATAACATCATATTTACGAGACATCCGTAACAACATGGCGACATGCTGACAATGCGGCCAGCACGGGTGGCAGCAATACGACGCATTGTTCAACACATCGTAGTGGGTAGGTGACCGCTGACAACGGGCGGGAGATTTAAGACGTTGTTTCAACTGTGTAGCGGGTTGACGTACGGCACAAATGGTGATGACAGATGTAAACAGGGAGATAATATTGAACGCAGAGTGAAAAAGATGTCCTTTTTGTTGACGAAAATGACTGTGACGTAAAAAGCCTTAACTTTTATCCCGGGCATTTATTAGCATATGACCAATGAAAGTCAAATTTTTGCTAACCTTATACTCCTAGGTTTCTAAATGTATATTTGCCACAAATTGAGTTTTAAGTTCACTTTAACGTATTGTAAGATAGTACTACTAACATGAAAGTACCACACACACTATGTTTTTTTAGGGCTCCGTACCCAAAGGGTAAAACAGGACACTATGACTAAGACTCCGCTAAACATCTATCTGTCTGTCTGTCCGTCTGTCACCAGGCTGTATCTCATGAACCGTGATAGCTAGACACTTGAAATTTTCACAGATGATGTATTTCTGTTGCCGCTATAACAACAAATACTAAAAAGTATAATTTTATGTGTGTCGGTAACCAATATAAAATAATCGAACACCACGTATATTTTGCTTATGAGTAGGGATCTTTAAGCGTATATTTTGTACGGAACTCTCGGTGCACGAGTCCGACTCGCACTTGACCATTTTTTGATTAATCACCAATTACCGTTATACTTGTACGAGACGTAAAAACTTGCGATATTTGTTTAGGTTTTTATTTATTAATTGTGTTTGAAAATATAACTATCATAGTACATACATACTATTTTACATTAACAATTTAGTTTACAAAAAACTAAAAATAAGGTCTTTCATTTAGGAGCTTGGATGCTACAGACTGACAGGTCAGATCCGTTGTATACAAATCAAACCGAATAATAACCCTGGTTTTCCATTAGGGGTTAACAATCCAGTTATATGTACCATAGCGGTTAGAGGGTGTTTTTTTGCAGGCAAACATAATACGATCCATGGTATAACATGAAACCATGCGTTATATATATTTATATGTAGACACAGTTTATAACATAAGCGAAGCAAGTACTCGTCGCGTTCTTAAACATGAAACATTAACATCACTTCCTACATATAACCGTGCATCAAGTGGATACTGAAGACGAATTAAATTTTAATGTTCACACAAGGCGCATAGTTTACACGTGGTTTGCGCTGAACTCGCAACGTCACATGTTTTTGTTTATCCTGCTCCGTTTGTTTTAATTCCAATAGGAGTTTAAAAAACCCAAAATTACTTAGAAAACAACACATCAATTTTTTTCTCATATTTCAAAGTAAAAGTAAAAAGAATGCGTTTTTACTATTTGCTGTTTTAAAAATATGTTAAAAATACTGATCCTCGTTTTCTAAATTTCCTTTCAGGATCTTTACCCAACTGCGCTTCAAAGATGGGCTAATTATTTCGAGTGTAGCCTCTGCAGCTTGAATGGCACGACAGTTCGTTTTAGCTGTGGGAGTGAGATAAGCTGTAATATTTTAATCAAAATATACTTCATCGTTTTGATTTCGATGTTTTTTTTAAGTAAGTGATTCGCGTTAATTACATAATTTGCATGCGCTGTTGATTAAAATAACTAGTATGTATAACATCGTAAACGAAAGATCATTCTTTAATTTGTGAAATAATTCAATAAATACAATATTGCGCGCTCAGCGTCCACCAATCGAAATATCCACGTCTCGCGTAGCTGCACGGGGAATAGGATTAATCCGTCGACAGTCGTATTACATGCGCGTGCGACTGTCAGCTGTCATGACGGTGCGAGCTGGGAATTTTGTAGTCTTAAACCCTTCAGAGTTAGACCGTTGCAAAGATACAAAAAAAAAAAAGAGTTTTCCTATACGCCTCACGACTAATTACTAAAGAGCTTATTATTTCCACGTAATTATTATCACTACACGTAGTAAGAAGGAAGTAAGTAAGTTCTTGCTAAACGTAACTACACTCTCCTAATTTAGTTTCTTAAATCATTTAGAATGCAAAATTCAGTAAGGTATAGTAATACATTTTTTACGAGTATACAGATTTTTTTTAAGCTTAGAAAGTATTTAGCGTTTATTTAGTTTAAATTGGGTACATGATCATATCAAAGAAGGACATAAATCGAATATTCAAAATCCATCATCATCATCTTCACGTACGGAAATATAAATGACAGAAAAAATAAAATTCAATTATGTTTCTGCAATAAAGTATATTTTGGAATAGTAACTATACTATATTTCTAACATAACCACTGAAATCTTTAATTTTATGTATTACGACTAAAAATCTTATGATTGTTTAGTCTACAAATTATAATTACAACTGTAAATAGACAACATATTATAAACATGTATATACATATTTACACGTATAGGTACTCCATGTCGCAAGTATATTACAATTATTATCTAATTTGCTCCTCAATTCCTCATATTAATTCCTGCGTGAAGTATACAATAGTAATGTTTTCTATGTTAAGTATACAATAGTATAATGTACACAATAATACAATCATCATCATCATCATTTTTAGCAATAGGACGTCCACTGCTGGACACAGGCCTCCTCAATAGATTTCCACATGGGCCGGATAGAGGCGACCCGCATCCAGCGAGCCCCCGCAACCCTAACAGGTCGTCGGACCACCATGCCTTCCCACGCTGCGCTTGCCGGTACGCGGTCTCCACTCGAGAATCTTTCTGCCCCAACGGCCATCGGTTCTTCGAGCTATGTGCCCTGCCCATTGCCACTTCAGTTTGCTTACCCTGTTTGCTATGTCGGTGACCTTGGTTCGTCTACGGATCTCATCATTTCTGATTCGATCCCGTAGAGAATTCCCGAGCAGAGCCCTTTCCATAGCTTGCTGAGTGACTCTGAGCTTCCTTAAGAGTCCCATAGTCAGAGACCACGTCTCGGCTCCGTAGCTCATCACCGGTAATACGCACTGGTTGAAGACTTTCGTTTTCAAGCACTGAGGTATGCTGGACGAGAAGACACTTCGCAGTTTCCCAAACGCTGCCCATCCGAGTCGGATCCGTCGATTGATTGATCTCTTTCTCGAAGTTGGACCTGCCTAACTGGATTGTTTGTCCTAGATAGACGTATTCGTCGACAACTTCGAGGACCGAGTTACCAACCAATAGTGGGGTGGGCGCTACATGGACATTCGACATGATCTTCGGCTTTTCCATGTTCATCTTAAGGCCCACCTGTTGGGATACTCTGTTGAGATCTTCGAGCATCATACCGAGATCCTCCAGCGTCTCTGCCATGACCACGATATCGTCGGCAAACCGAAGGTGCGTGATGTACTCGCCATTAATGCTGATGCCGAATCCTTGCCATTCCAAGAGCTTGAAGGCGTCTTCCATTGCGTTGGTGAAGAGCTTCGGAGATATGACATCTCCTTGTCTCACACCTCTGTGCAACAGGATCGCCTCCGTAATCAATCATACTATAATATAATGGCGTATTCGACAAATTTGTGACCATGAAGTAGCTCAGCTATTTTAATCAAGATATATATCGTCGTCACCCCTAAATCACTTATCGTTGAGGAGTTCTTTTGTGATTTTTTGTGATCTTTTTCATGTTCTTCTCCAATTTACAATTTCTGAATGCATAATGGTCATATGTATGTCTGCAAATGTTTGAGGAGTTCCTTCAATTGCGCATAGTTCTCATCATCAGATCTTCACTTAAATTATATGGGACCAATCAGGGTGCATCTCATTTCAAACAAAAAAAAAGAAGTTTCTAAATTGGTTTTACATTTTAAAAAATACAACCGAATCCCCGAACCACCGCCTTTTTTGGGAGTCAGTTAAAAAGATAAAAGAATCAATGCAAGTGAACATAATTGAGATGTATTTAGATGAAATCTGATGACTTTTATTTTGTAACTCGGATCGCGTTGAATGAGATGGGTGGGATTAGCGCGTCGACAGTTGTATCATATATTATGCACGTGTCTTCTGTCTCAACTGGGAAACTGAATATGTTTCAAAATAAGTTGTATTCTACTTGATAGATAAGACAATTAATTTTGGAAAATTATGCTTCAAAATTCTGAAATAAATATTTTTATCTTTCATCTTCTATTCATTATCAAATTATTCAATTTTAAATAGAAAAACTTTACATTAACATTCGTTTTTACTAAAACCGACTCCAAACAAATCCACTAAAAAGTTAAAAAATTACTACGTGCTTAAATTTTGAAGCGGTACCAACCGTGTAACAACTTACTTCGTCAATAAGTCGTGGATGTTGGCACCGACGCCAAAATAATTGTATACAATACAATTATATTGTTTAAATTGCGTTGAAGAAAAATCACTTCTAAATTAACTGCAGAAACTTTTACGCACATATTCATTACTTTTTAGAGCATTCATTTGGAGTCGGTTCTATTTTTTGTCTAAAAGTGTATCTCGTGACTATTCCAAGAAGTCCAAACACGTCAAGATACGGTGCCTACCTTCCGGCTCCATCACCAACTCAGTTCGAATGGTACGCCGTTCTCATCAGGAATTTGTAAGTGTGTGACGATTATGAAGTCGCTTAGGTATCTTAATCGAAATATCTTATTGCCACACATAAATCACTTATCATCGAGGTGTGGCCTTCTTGACCTTCTTCATCAGTATTATTTATATATTTCTAAATGATAATGCTTGAATTGTTTCTTAAAATACCAAAATCGCTATACATACCTATTACACTTGAGGGATGTTCTCAATTTCCCTGGGATCCCATTATCAGATAGTTACACTCTTTCGAATAAAAAAAGAAATTTTAAAATCGCTTGCTTTAAAAAAGCAAGAAGCATAGCCGACAAATTGAAAACCGTCCTCTGTTTTGGGAGTCTGTTAAAGATGTGTTTGTTTAGTTTGCCCTTTGAGCAAATAGCACCCAGTAACATTCAGCTGCACAACGATTTTAACGAACATGGTCATATTTTTCATGTTTATCCGCGACAAACAGTTTACACGCGCCTTTCGTGTTCCGTACTTGCATGATTACCATTTTGACCGCTCATTACAGACATGATATCACAAAGTTAACAATTTTAGCACTGTTGTTTGAATATTTAAAGCACTTAGGCACAAATGTCTTCATTTACATTTTTAGTGACAAGTATGTTTTGCGTATCTTGCTCGACATGGGCATAAGAGATAATATGCATTTGGTTTTGTAATGCTTTTATTCGAGTACATATTTAGCGAGCGCCGGTTGTTATAGTCTGAATTTTATCAGTTGCACTTTTATACATGAAATAACAGCTTATGACCCGATTGGTCACATGGTGGCTGGTATGTAATTCTGTACATCGGCGATGAACCCAGTGGCGTAGCTATTGAGGGTCTAGACTAGACGGGGCTGTGCCTCCCAAGCTCAGAAGGCCCTCGGATCCTGACCAATGACGTAGCTACCCAAAGGCTAGACTGTGCTGTGCACCAGTCTTACAGAACTTCGAACTGACATGGAGTCCCAACCCAATCTTTTCTTTTGCACCCGGCCTTTGGTTACCTAGCTACGCCGCTGGTTGAACCGCGTCTAGTTCTTCCCTGATTTAACTAGTGGCTCTGTGAGCGACTTCGAGACTTTTTCAACCCCCACATCGCCGCCATTTTGTAAAATTTCCAAAAAGTTAATGAAAAAAAAGTATTTATAATTATTGAACCGGCTCACAATATTTCACGAAAATTGGGTAAGAAATGCAACCTGTAGAGGAAAACATCCGGACAGACACACGAAAGTATTTTTGGCCAAGTTGAAACGGACACGCTTCGCTCGCTACGCTCGCTTCTTTAATTAGACATGTGAAGTAATGGTACCTGTTCCAGATCATAGGTCAAAATATACTGGTTTATCAAGACTTACAAAAATATTTTGATACGGGATAGGAGAGAGGTTTTAGCATCCCGACAGCGCTGCGAACAGCGCTGATACCACTTTTGTGACTACTATAGCTGGTAGTGGTCATGATAAATTAATAATGATGAGATTTCTTATTTTGCTTTCGATATGTTCATTGTTCACAGCTTTGTGCTAAGAATATGATATAGGTAAAAACACAAACTACATACATAATTGAACTATGAGTGAGAAATTAACCAGATAAATTTAAACCAACTGCAGTCTCTTCTATTACTCAAAAAAATAATTGCACTTTTAATTCTAGATATATATGTCGCTCAGATCATAAAACTTGCGTGATAATAATCAAACATATATTTATTAACAGCCACACTTAATCTTTACGCAACCAATAGGTACTTGTAACGATGCTTTAAAGTAACCTAACGGAGCTCCATCATTTGACTGCTATACAGTACTAAAACGCAATAAAACATCAGATAATGATGCCCGGGAACCACTATAAATGTGCATCATTAGGACTGCTATTAAAAACCGCAATATGCATGTGGCATAAGTGCATACATTAGATAGGCTGAGAGTGCAACAAAGTGCAAGACTTATTGAAATGCCCTAGTAATAGCGCCTGGCTGATCGTATTATGCGAGAAGAAACATAAATAACACTTCTTCTGACACAAGTTTGGAATTTGAATGAGAATAGTATACAGAAGGTGTCAGAGCGCAACGTATGTCAGCTTCCATGTAACGACGAAAGACGATGAATTAATTTACGCTCTAAAACAAATGTTTTTAACATAACCTTTCCCGAAAAAATATTTCGTTTAGCCGTAATTATGTTTCTGTAAACCTCCTCTATCTATATGTCTGTGTCTGTATATCTGTCGGAACGTAGCACATGAATGGATAAACCGATTTTGATATTATTTTGTGTTTATAGTGTTTCGTAGGTGTGGATCAAGAATACCGCTTCAACCGTTTGCAATTTTTCTATATGTGTCAGGGTTTTTATAAGATCACTTACTTGTATCCAAACACACATGGTGTTAGGATGTTTTTCGAGTGACACGATATTATTCTTAACACTAATTTAATCATCACCCTTAAGCTTATCTTAATGGATGTCTATAGATATTACCTTTGAAAGAACACGATTTTTTATGACTGTCGCTCCTTGTTTTCATCAAAAGACAAATGGACTATGTGAGTAAGAAGAGGATAGGTTCTTGTAACCTTTTTCTACTCGGACAGTAGTTTGTCACCTATACTTTTACAAAGCGATGGACCGCTAACGCTTCTCAAGGATCTGTTTAAAAGCGTCGGCGTAGTTTTATTTGCCTTTTATGACTTTATTCGAATGTAAATTGCTTTTAATTTGTATTTACATAAAAAGCGGCGCCAAGTCCATTCGCCGGTTGTTGCAATAAATGTCACGAAACATGTATTTTTCTTAAGCATATTAATGACATTATTGATACACATCGGTAAGGGCAATAAAATAATTTGCAATCCAAAATGGCAGTAGACTGTCCCTCTTCTCAATCGCTCCCTCATTGCTGAGGACTCCGCTTTAGCTTAACAACTGCTTCTCTCCATCGGTGACCATCAGACGTTCCAAGTTATCCGCACCTCTGCGAGCAATGTGGCCGAAGTAACGCATTATGCGCTACAGACAAGTGGTAGACAGATGTTGAGCGCTCTCCATTTTCACCAGTTGAGATGTCCACGTTTGCTGAATAACCGGCAGCCGTTGGGGTAGACGTGCATGTTGGGTAAACGAAGCGTAGGCTCAAACAGATGTGACTGCATCGCAACGGCAACTTTTATGAAAACTGCACACCAACTGCCCGCCGACTGCACACCAGTATGCAGTTTGCATAAAAGATGAAGTCAATGCAGTCCGCCTGTTTCAATCTTAAGACGGCCTCAGGCCTCGATGGAGCAAAGATATTCGCTGGTGACTGGTGTGACTGGTGGCGGCTGCAAGAAAAGAGCTAAGGATCTTGTTCAGTGACGCTACTACTAGTTAATTATGATGAACATTATAAAGAAAGGTTGAAGTAGCGATAATCTCTTTAGACGACTCCCAAAAAAGGAGGTGGTTTTCAATTCGGTTGTATTTTTTTAAATGTTTGTTACCTCAGAACTCCATCATTTATAAACCAGAGGTGCATCCAGATTGGTCCCATCTAATTTTAGTACAGATCTTATGATGGGATTTATATTCTTGTATATACATATACATCTATGTATACAAGAATTCCTCTCATATACATTATATCGAGATTATTCTTTTTAATTTCAACATGCAACAATACGCTTTGCCAACGAGCCATATCTATAATTTAACAAGAAATCTGTTAATACAAATTCCCCGACTCCCTCAGAAAAAATATTTATTTATATAAATAACCTTATAAAATAAGTTTTTTCTTAAAACAGCATTTTTGTGACAAGCTTTTAATGCCGCTGTACTTTTTGTTGGACATCAGTTACTTACAGAGGCGATTGTAAAAAGCCCAAACTTGGTAGGCTTGCGTTATTTTATTACAAAGTTCCTATGACCACCTTTCAGCTCCATCATCAGATCAGCTCGATGATGTCATAATATTGCATCGTTATCGGACCGGAAACCGGTAAGTGGGTCAAATGTAACTTGCAAGAATTGACCCAAATATATATATATATAATATACTTCTTCTTGTCAGACGTTGCTTTGCAAAGCGGTCGTGATCAAGAGATTGAAAGTACAAGCTGGCGCAGATGTTACTCGCCGTATAATGTCCCGCCATCTCTCCCGATTTGCAGACATTCGGGTGCACACATGCAGAGGTCCGCCCACAGCCGATTTAATCTGACCAGTCCATCGCATGGGTGTTCTCCCACGTAGTCTGGTTCCTTCTACTCTACCCTGGACCACAAGTCACTCTATGAAATCATTGTGCCGCCTTGAGACAAATATATACATTGCAAATTAAATTAAAGCTTGAAAAATCTACATATGGTGGCACAGAAAGACACACAGACGCGTTCGAACATCACTCCCTTTTCTGCGTTAAAAATCATAACCACACCGAAAAAAAAAAGCAGTAAAATCTTGCCATAGTGCTCCTTCTCTCTTCATTGTATGCAACCAATCGTCGACAAATTGACACATAAAATATTACAATGACTGGCAACTTATATGTAACCTGATTGTCTTACATAGTAGAGGCTAAAATCAGTTGATTAAAATAATGGCAGCTTCCCAATTATAGTGTTTAGTGGGTCAAGTTCACAACATGATAAATAAAATAACCGATGAAATGTAATGTAACTTGTGTTATGAAACCGTTTCGATAAACGCAAGTTTAAACAGGTACAGAACAAAGTTCTTAATTTCCCCATACAAGGTACGTAAATGGAACGATTATTGAGAAACTTTCAAAATATAATTTTAACATTGTTGCATCTAGGGAAGTTTTATGGGATTGAGGTAGTTTTTTTACCATATTTCTATTATTCAAAGGTCGTTATATAACATACCGCAGAAAAAAGTTGTAAAATTTTTTCAACATCCCTATTTAAATAAAGCGTTCTGATGAAACCAATAAATATAATCTATCGTAAATGGAAACGATAGTAATAATTAGACACTAGGATAAACCTAATTTCAAGATGAATTGTGATAAGTGATGACTGTTCTGCAAAAACTATGTGTCCATTTTGCGGCTCTTAAGACACTCTTTGGCTATTAAATGCTACTAAACCCAAGTAAAAAATGTATGAAGTTGCACTAATCATTAATCAAACTATGAATCAGGCTTAACTGCCAATAAAGTTGGTTGGCTTAGGAGAAAGTAAAAAAAATAACTACACTACAATAAATTACATGTGATCGGCCAAGTTTTGAATCTTATATTATCTTAATCATTGACCAACACAATTAATCGGCTATTCATTAATAACCGTAATCTGATCACAATGATCTCCGTTTATCAGCAAATACTTAACGCATCTCGCTATAAATCTCATATGGTGGTAATTGAAAACGTCAACTAATAGACTATTAATTAGGCTTATAGCCAGTTAACAAATTACCTGTCCGGAGGCGCGAGTTTGGACATGATTTGTGACTTGTGCTGTGTTTAGTGATAGTTTGCGCCTTATTTGAAATTGTAATTTGCTTAGTTATTAATTTGTCAAGCTTGTTAGTGCCCAAGCTCACTGGATTATAGATTTACAAATGTCTGTACATTGAAGATATTTTCAAAAACCTAAGTGTAACGGACTATTTGAAGGGTAACTGAATCGAAAAAAGGTTGTATTTTCTTGTATTTATTGTCATTACGGCCTCGTCAAGTTAAAACCGCTAAAGGGATTTCCATTATTTTTGATATAAGGATCGGCAGCGCATACGAATGGTTATATAATTCTATACGCACTACGCTGATTAAGCTGCTGAAAAGAAGGATTATGACCTGTTCCCCTTTGCAAACTAAGTTGCGGTCTCCCAGAGCTCTATAAAGCAAAATAAACGAAAGCTAACGTGAAAACGAGAAAATCAGACAAGCTTTCAGATATGACGACTGTTCCGGCGTTCTGACTGTTCCTTTTCGAAACGAGGAATGTCTGTCACAAAAAGAAGGACCCAAATGATGAATACAAAAACTCTTCCATAAACCCTTTTAAGAGAACACGAATGTCACATGTCTTCGAAATCAAGTAGCAATAACTTAAGTCAAATTAAAGTTAGAATTTATCAAACTGTCACAGTCCTGAACTTAATAGAATCAACACCTATTAGGTTAATTGTAGTATCCATGTGTGACGTGATTTGTGGAGAGCATAGTCGTAAATAATGTTGCATATGAGTGTTAACCGACGCGACACTGTTGCGTAATTGGTCAGAAACCTTTAATTGGGTATAATAGTTGCTTATAAATCAATTAATACGCCTTTCTCGTGCTCTGATTGTATCGCGGTGCAGTCATAAGACGAAGCCGAGTGCATTCGGAAGAAGGCTTTTTAAAGAGGGTCAGTTGTGAGAAAACTTTACCCTATATATAAGATAGATGTCCCATTATCAACGCTGTCTCATTAGATAGTGCTTTCAACTTTAATTCGTAGCAATAGAGTTAACAAACAGGGTGCCAATTACTGTAATCAAGCTGTTAAGTATTGGGATGTTAACTTTAGGTTTATTTTAATACAAGGTAAGTTAGCATTACTTTCAATTTTATCAAAACACAAGTATAATGCAGTAAAATTAACATCTCTTTGTTTTCTTTGTTATAAGCTCACGCATATATCTTGAGTTCAGATGGACAAAAACATATCATTATTATTTAATTATAACACTAACAAAATATATATATTTTGTAACGCATACTCCCTTTTTTTTTTAACTGCTAAAATATACTACCATATATCAAATGTCAGGCTTCTGTGATGATTGGAATCCGTGCCGACATGGTTACAAGTTTTAAATGTAGGTTTACTTAACTTAAAAATAACGTGATCTACAAAGGCACACTACATAAGTACGAAAAATTTAATTCCGATATTCAGAATCACGAATTTTACAATACCGATTCTTATAATTCCGAATTGATCAAAATTCCGAATATGACAATTCCGATATATCATAACTCCGATTTTTATAAATCCGAAATTTAAAAATGTCTAACGTTTACATTTCCGATTTTCAAAATTCCGAAATTCAATACACCGAACAATAAAAAGTCCGACTGAATAATAATCCGAATTATTAGAAGTACGAATTCCGAATACTAAAATGCCGAATTTCAAAATTCCGAACATCATTACACCGATCAATAATAAATCTGACTAAACAAAAGTCCGAAACATTAGAATAACCTAACCTACAGTTTTCGGTTTTTGGTCCATGTTCAATTTTGTCAAATTGTGTACATGCAAACAAGCATTTACATGGTCACAATACAAACCTAACCTATCGTACAGATTTCGGTTTTTATTACGATTATCAAAAATCACGACCTTTATATTACCGAATGTCAAAATTCCTATTATTAAAAATCACGAACTTTATATTTCCGAATGTCGAAATTCCGAATTAACAATGCCATTTCGGATATTTAAAATTCGGATTATTATTTTTCGGGGAAAAAAAACATCGGGCTTTTGATTCTTTGGGGTTATAAACATCGGAATATTAAAAATTCGGATTTTTGGTATTCGGTAAACTAAAATTCGTGCTTTTCAATAATATATATTTTGATACATCGGAAATATAAAATTCGGAATATCGACAATCGGAAAAGGAAATTCGGAATAAAAAAATTCGAATTATTTGGGTGTTCCCGATCTACAAACGTAGATAATTTTTTCATCCCTTTATTTTACCCTCCTTTGCTCACATACACTTCAATACTCACGAGGTCAAAAGGATAGTGTGTGGGTGAATAGCAATGTAAACATGTAAATAAACAAGTAATGTATTTTTAACCCCAATTTATTGGGTTGAATACCTATTATGTTAAAGTGTCATGGCAAAATATTTAGGTTAATCAAGCAACTAAACTAAGATTAAAATATTGAAATAAAACAATTTAACGGATTATATCGCGTATATTATCTCATTTTAGTTCCCGACGTTTCGTCCTCGTTTCGTCCAGTCCTCCCGTGACCATGGAAAGCTGGAAAGCTTCCGAAACGTCGGGAACTAAAATGAGATAATATACGCGATATAATCCGTTAAATTGTTTTATTTCAATGAGTAATAATCGCGGAAACAGAAGAAAATATTAAGATTAAAATAGTTAAAAATATCTTAAAGTGTTTACATAAACTTACGAAAGTCAGTAGGACGGCGAGAACACAGGAAGTCACCATCTTGTTGATATTGCTGTTTGCAGTAGATTATCTTTAGATAGCCCCAGTTTTTATCCAAGAGACGCTTTCCAGCATCACCCGATAAGACGGTAACATTTTCATAAGACCTTAAGAAAATGTATGCAAAAGGAAATGGAAACATATAGAAATAAACGGTAACATCAATGAAATAATTTCACCTAATAACTCATTGCCTAGATACTGATATATGGCTTGCTTTACGACTGAATTTGAAATCCCTATTAAATTTATCGGCTATCTATTACTGGCTAAGTCAAACAACACTTATATTGCCCTTCTATTTATGACAAACGCACGCGTAAAATAAATGGAACAGAACAATTTGCATCGTAAACAAGATTAATATCGGCGAAGGTTAAATAGTCAAAAGACGATCGTAGATTTCGAGAGCAGTTACGTTCAAATGCTTTGGAGTGATTAGGATTACTTTATTGGTAGTGGATCGGAAGACATGCCAAGTGAAACGTACGCTTTGATCTGGACAGATGAACTGCATTTACGCACGGAACCCAAATCCCTGCTGATATCTTTATGATATTGCGGCTGTGGCGTGACAAAATCTGCATTGCACACTGCATTCAATATTTGTTTTAGTTTACATAAATATAGTGTGATTATAGATTGTATAGCAAGCCATTTGGCATATTATGGCAATATATTAACTGAATAAATTTTCATGCCGGGTGATTGTGGATATTGTAAGTGAATTTTCAATTCTATGCGATCTTATCTATATTACAGATAAGTACTCTCACAGGCCATATTGTGGAGCTTTACTACAGAGAGACACAATCGAGTAAGCTAATGCAAAATGAGTTTACAACTGTCAATGTTTCCTAGGAGAAAAGGTGTATCAATATTTTTTTTAATTAAATATATATCAGGTTCCTTTGCGTCAAATCTTGACTATGTTCTTCTAAAATCCGGCGTTTAGAACCGAACTCATTCCTTTTCGCGTTGGTGTCTTGACGTCGTGGTCATCTCTTCAATTTGAGTGAAATCAGTGGCTCACTTTAAGAAACATGGTAATCATCTCTTTCAGCTGCCTTCTTAGTATATATCGTCAGCTCCAGCTTTTATCTGATCTGTCACCATGTCATATCTAACCTTGCGGGAGTCTTCGACTTTTCTTTTAACTACAAGATGTTCAAAGAATACATAAAAGATGATAGAAGCTGCTGAGTGCTGAAGGCCCGGATTATGGAGACGTTGGTACAAAATTCTGTCTGCGATGCACCCAGCATTGCAAGCTCGTTAAATGCCCTTAATTTATATACATGCATATTCGTGACAACTAGCAAAACATGTCACATATTCTGAGTGTGACCGAAAGCAGGCGGTGGCTGAGCGCCAACGTTTCATTGAAGCTGGGCGTAATTCCATGTTCCAAAGGACATAAATATGTCCGAGATATCATCAGTGTATTAAGCGACATAATCCACCCGCATTTTGCCCACGGCTTCGCTACCGTCATCGGGAATTATTGGAATGTTTTAATCCATGACCCTGTTTTCTGCGTGCTAAGTTGCATCGAAACATTATTTGTATTATACGCATTATTCAAAATTTCCAAACCAAACATCATCACAAATTTTGACGTTTGTTTTAATAGTAGGATATCTGAACATTATCTTCTTGAGAAATCACTAATATCGGAGATATGGCAATGCCTTGTTGAATTAGGGCTCTGACTATATCTAAATGTATGTATGAGTATGTTTATCCTCGCATTACTGATATGTAAACGTTGTGTATGGTCAGTGCACTCCTATAAAATATCAAAGTTACGGGCGGAATATTGAGATAGGTACCGGGAAATCGGTCTTTGCATGGTTGGATGTTTATAATGCGGTACGGTTTTATTGTCAATTGATGTATTAGTGTGTAAGGCTAATCGAAATGATAATAAGACATACTTAAAACAACCAATTTGTACTATAGCTGTTCGACAAACAAAAATATATTTAGGTTTCTGATAAATACGTCATCCTCAGTCTACTATTCGAAAATGTGTGTTACATTACATCGAGTTAAAATGTCACCGGCATTACAATGCCCAAATTATATTTAGGAATATGACATTGAATTATATCAGAGAATCCTCTCTCACACTTATTTTAGAGCATTTAACCACGGTGATGGAAAACCGCATCATAACGTTTATTTATATGTATATTAGTCTATAAGGTATTTATATATGGGCCATGTTGCCTGAATTAAACGATTTCATTTCAATTCATAACCAAACGATTTTTTCATGCACGTGCGTGTACACTACGAAGATCCAATTTCCATAATACTTGTAGTGAAGTGGTTAAATACTGTAATACCATCATAGGCCCGATGGCATCGAGTCTCATTCTTACTCTTACCTTATCCATAATTATTAAAGTGACTTATAAAAAGCTGCACACTCTTACAAAATTTGGGCCACTGTCTCAATACTCACAAACTCACTTTAAAAGTATTCATAACAAGCCCACTTGAAAATATAACACGAAATAGTCCGCACCAAATTATCCGTAATTAGTGACAGATTCTAAACTTACACATTGTCACGAAATAGGGATGATGACAAAATTGTCATAAGTAGCTTGTCTTGTAGATTAATAAAAATATTAGACACTTGTTTTTTCTTTTTTTACTTAATCGAAAAATAAAGGCGATACATTGAGTCAAAATGTCGCGTGACGTCACTCCTGAGTTCAAATTTTACTTAGGAGTGACGTCACGGGCACCCTCTCCTAAACTTTAATGCGATTTATCTGTGTATCTTTTAATTATTTTGAAAAAGCAACAAATATGTGTCCGATATTTTTGTATTACCGACATAGCATACATGGTAAGCAAACTGAAGTGGCAATGGGCAGGGCACATAGTTCGAAGAACCGACGGCCGCTGGGGCAGAAAGGTTCTAGAGTGGAGACCACGTACCGGCAAGCGCAGAGTAGGAAGGCCACCCGCAATTAGGATTGCGGGGGCTCGCTGGATGCGGGTCGCCTCTATACGGCCCATGTGGAAATCTATTGAGGAGGCCTCTGTCCAGCAGTGGACGTCCTACCGCTGAAATGATGATGATGATGATTTTTGTATTATCTAACTGACTGAATAATTGGAATTTTGAATTTCATACCCAGTCATCATACCTATTGTAGCCATGGTCTGAAGACTCACAAAAATACCCATCTTTAATATTTCATGCCCACTTGAAAATATAACACCAAACAGTTAATTCCGACGATGTTACTACACCTCGTGCCATCATTTATCATTGTAAAATAGGGTCCCTTATAACCTCGATTTGTTCGCGTGGCACCACTAAATATGTCAATTTATGTTATTATGATATCCCGAGCCGAGTGTACAATTTAGGGCCACATCGTAATTTAAGATATATGGATAAGTGAACAGCTTGGATTTATTACGTTGTCGGTACTGGATACTATTTGTTTAAACTCTTCACGATTTTTTATATGAAACACAAATTACTTGTTTTAGTGTGGGTAAATTAACAACACTTCATTATATTGCGATATATGTACCTACGTACAAAGAACAAAGCGCCAAGTAAGCATCACACGTCAGTCTCAGACTTTGGTGTGTGATTATGATTATTGTCTATTAAAAAAAATGGCTTCTGGATGTTACTTAATATACTGTCTATATCGGAATAAAATGTGGATTTTAAATGAAACCGCATGCCACTGATACTGGATTTGATTTGAAACTAACAAGGAAGACACTAATACTGGACTTTATTCTGTAAAAATAAATTATTGAATACAATAATACTGGATTGGACTTAAGAGAAATGATTAAAACCGAAGACATTACCACTGGAATTAATCAATTCCAGTGGTAATGTCTTTCGGATTCCACTTATAAAGTAAATTATTGAAGACATTATTAATGGGACTAAACACTTAATAATAATCACGAAAAGACGTGGCAGTATGGCCTATGGTCTTAGCCTGTCCTAAAGGGCGAAAAAAAAAAAAACGCCAAGTAAGTAAGTAGGTAAGTAAAACTCTATTGCGCTCTCTCACGGTAAGGTTATATAATGAATGAAACAATGAAACAATGATCTTTATTCTGTAAGTACCTTTAAAAAAAAATTAGGTAACTACAGGGGTTAAAGCGGATGGGGAACTTCATGGCATACAGTAAAGTGGTTGCTGGTTGAATGGTTGAGACGTTGAACCGGTAATCTAAAGGTACCGGGGTCGATTCCTGCTGTGACTACGTGTTGAGTTTTTCCTTTGCACTTTGATCTTCGTATCTATATTATAATCTTCAATATTTTATACAATAAACTATTATAACAATTTTGAGTTTTCTAACAGCATTTTATTTTGTTATTCATTCACTTGGACTTTTAATTCTACCCTCTAGAACCAAGGTTATCCGATATCGTTTCCTAGTTATATGGACCGTTTGTTTATCTCAAGAGGTTTAATCATTCGTTTATAACTAATAGAGTAAGTATGCTGTGTATGATGTATTAGGCTAATAACTAACTTCCTGGAATTTTCATTTCTGTGTCTGAATTTTTATTTTAATCTTAAAATAATTAAACTCTTGTAAGTTGGGTTCTTT
The DNA here is from genome assembly GCA_905404275.2 of Hedya salicella. Lineage (NCBI taxonomy): Eukaryota > Metazoa > Arthropoda > Insecta > Lepidoptera > Tortricidae > Hedya > Hedya salicella. The sequence continues at coordinate 14,922,790 of FR990112.1, read as the reverse complement.
TATATGCAAATGTTGTGTTATGCATATGTACCTACAGTGAGCATTAAATAGTCTGAGGCAACCAAAGTGCCAAACACATCTTTATTATTATAGGCATAAAAGATACGTCACAATTTATTTGGCGCTTTGGATGCTACCATCTAATTTGGATGCTAAATGTACCTAATGCCCAAAGTAATGTTTCTAGACGTAGGCATTTCGAATTAAATATAAAATACCATTACCCTAAATAATTAATGTTGTACCGATACTGGCCGTCTGCCAAGCACTAATTATTTTCTAGCTCCATGTCACAAATAACCTCACCGTCAAGAACAATGTACGTAAAGTGCATTGCATTTGTGTAAACTCCAGTTTTAATCTCTGTTTTTAATGGGACAATGCCACGTGTCTGAAATATTCAACAAAATCTAGTCTCAGAATAATATGACGACTGACATGAACATGACTGAATGCGTAGGTATTAATAGATGGCAGTTGTAGTAAATGTGTAATGTCATGTATAAATAAATCTTGACATCATTTAGAAAACCTTCTTGATAATTTCTTTGCTGGCTTTGATGGAGCACTTTTTTCCTATCCAGGAACACAGTATTATTTAAAAGGTAAAATGTAGCCCATGTCACTTTTTGGTCAATATTCCTTATACACAAAAAAATATGTCGGACCGTTCCTTTGATAATCTGTGAGAGAAAGATTAATAAATGAACAAACTATAACACTCTTTTGGAATATTTAAGAGTAATGACAATGACGGGTAGAACCTACGGGTTTTTATAGTCTTATAATGATAAATTTCTTTCTCTGTTATAAATATATACGTGACGTATAATATATAGTAAAATATAATATTTAGTAAGATACAAAATTTCATTCATATTTTTCTTTCTTTAGAGCTTGTATGGTGTGGTATGTCATAGACAAAAAGGCAGATTAACATTTCAGAATTACATTGAAAACTTCATAAACAATAGAATGAGTGCTGGGAATCCAAGTAGGTACATATTGGTGCTAAATAATTTGTAGAAAAGGATAAACAAACCATTATTGCTTAAAACGATCCCAATCATACACATCAAAGCAAACGTTGCCAATTGTTCTGACTAAAGAGCACGAATCACCTAAAGTGAAGACATTACTCAACGCGCATCGAATACTACGCGTATCGCGTGATCTGACTCCATGTGCGCAAACGTCGTTCAGCTGTCAGCTACCGGAGTATTGTTTGTCTGTCCGATCTACTAACTAATCAAAAACGCCATAAGTGCATAGAAAATCCAGTGACTAATGCTCTTTTAGGTATGAGTATATTTCGTTATCAGTCTTCTTATGGTAAACATTGATTCTGAGATGAAATGTCGTAATTGAGATCAGTGCAAGCTATTAGGCTAATGAGCCTGTCAATTTGGATTAATGGTCGTCGGTATTGTTGTCCTGCTTACATAAAACGGCTTAACTGACGAGGAGATATAAGTATGTTACGTCTTTCTCGTAATATGATAAAATCTAACAATGCTAGCGAAGGAGGCCCTTTTTAAAAGCTTTTGTTTAGCCTCATTTCACTTTCAGGTCTGATGGTAATTTTGCCCCACTTGCAGTACCGCCATTTGTGATTTGCCATAAATGTGTTATTGTGTAAGAGACTAGAGAGAACTAATTGGTCTCAAAATACCGAATTAAGGTGAATAATATAATATAATGTTAGTATAGGCAACACAGTAGGTAGGTGCAGAATGGCATTTTCTTGTGTCAGGGTCAAGATTTTTTTTGGATTGTTGAATTTTATTTGATTCCTAGATTTGAAGGCATGTACATTTAATTTAAATATCTTTATTTTATTTAAGTGTTATTTCGGCTTCACTCGATATATCAACACGAAAATACTAGAAGAAGAAAAGTATGCATAGCAGAAGGTAATCTTAATAATAGTTTGAGGTGTCACTTCTGTCGTGTGTCAATAATTACCGAAGTTACGCATAAAAATACATGAAGAGAACTTTTGGTTCCGACTTCCGACCACTTGGCTGAAAAGAGATCTTTATACTCTTTTACCGCAAGTTTGTTCGGTAATCCTGAAAGATAGTGTCAAATATTTAAACGCATATCCAATTTTAGACAAAAAAATATGTCTTATAAAAAGAGAACACAAACGCTACAAAATTTATAAGTACAACATTACCATAGTCACCTACATTAAGACATCGCGACTATAAGAGGAATGCTAACTTTAATATAGAAACCTTCAAATTAGACAATTTAGATGATAGCTATGATAAATTCACACCAAATAAATTACACTATTCCGCAGCACACCAAATAAATTACACTATTTATAAATAAAAGCTGCCTAATGTACAAGGAAAACTACATTTTTATGCTAATACTTAGTCTATCGTCCTTAGATGAAGTCTTTTAATAATGAAACTCATACGGAAATTTTGGTCCGTTCTTACTTAATTAGTTTTACCGCCTACAAAGATTTATTATTCAGCGCCTGGGACTGGGAATAATAATAAGTATTTATATTTATGTAGGTACATAACGAATCTAATTTGAATACAGGATTTCCATAAATGGCTTTATCGGAGGATTCATAAAGGAAATTCAACAACGTTTATGAAAATACAGGTATTTTCTTGTGCCATGGAGTTTTTACTTAACAATATACCTATACATAATATTCTTACTAATTACAATAGTGAACTAGTAATATGGTACTTAATTTATTAAAATTGTTAATACAGTTATATTTTTAGTCCATCATGTTTTTATTACAATCTCGGTACTATGTACTCGTAAGTATACTAAAGTTCTTTCAAAACCACTTAGTAAATAAATATGACACGCCAGTTTTAAAACAATTTATGGGTTCTCCGTGTATAATGCGACTTGGGGGTTCTGGGTGTAAAACAGTTAATTAACGTGGTTAATAGTGTCACGTTTTAACGAAACACTAGTCTGTACTGTACCATTTCCGCAAAACTCTTAACTCGTAACTCTAACTTCCGCACGTCTTGACACGCGTATATAAATAATAAAACCAGCCAAGAGCATGTTAGACCATGCTCAGTGTAAGGTTCCGTAGCCGTAAATACAAAAAAATGCAATACAGATGAAAAAAATAGGACGTGAAAAATGGCACTCTACGGCACTTACGTCCTTTGCTGAGAAGCGCAATTTTTCGTCAATAACTCAAAAAAGATATATCTGATCATGTTGAAAATCATTTTCGTTGACAGTCTTTATAAAGTTTTATGTTTTTTCATTTTCTTTTTTAGCATAAGCTTTGGAAAATAGAGAGGGGACACGATTTATAGTACTTTGATTGATTAAAATTAGTTGCATGAAAAGATTGACAGCCCCGAAATTCAGTCATACTTCTTGTAGGTAATAAAATAAACATTGGCATCTCGCTCTTTAGTTAAAAAGTTTACATTAGATGCAATAACAATTATAAAGATATCAAAAAGTATCCGATAGTCGGAGAAAAAAAAAATCAATCCCTTTTGTCTTTTGAAGTTTGCTTAATCTTTCCTCTCTTTACTTGTCACAGTTATCACTAAAGTGGAAATTGTTGAGGGTAGTTTTTTTCGGTATACTTTATGTCAGCATCCATACGAATATTATAAATGCTTAAGTATCTCTTCTTCTGCATGTTACCTTACCAAGCTTAAACCACTTAATTGATTTAGATGGAATCTGGTATGGAGATGGTTTGAGAACCTGGCAAGGTTTATACCGGAAATCTTCCCTTAAGCTAGTGAAAAGGGGGGTGGAAGTTTGTACCTCGAAATCAATGGTTATTAAAATGGGTAATTGCTAGTTGTATATTACACATATAAATAGGTGTGTCATATACACGGTGCCTGCAAGGAATGGAAATGATTTTAACCACGCATTCCTTAGGTCATTAGGAGCAACAAATATTAGTCGAACCCCAGGAAAATCAGGCCTTTACTTCTCAAGATATTATCAATTTTCTTGTAATTACTAAAGTATGTGCGTTAAGCTCTTTTGATCGCAATGTATGTGGCCAAGTTTAAGTGGTGAACGAACCAATTAAGTGGTGAACGGTGTTGGTCACACAGATACCTAAATAGTGTAGTTAATAGATTTAAATAAAATTTTGTGATGATTTTTTACCTCAAAAAAGAAAAGAAGTTTCGCGTTGCTATTGACAGAAATCAAAGTGAAGGCTACTACTCACTAAAATCATCCTTTTTGGAATAATACTCGTTACCATTTTATTAAATGAGATAATTTTCATAGAGAAGCGGAATTTATTAAATTTTTATGCACAAAAATCGATTAAACTAGATTTTGCCTTTTTTTGGGTTTGTCTCAGTTTTTATATTTTTTTTAGTTTTAATGGCCTCATAATGGGTGGTTGAAATCTTTCCAATTCCTCACGGGTACCATGTATATGCACCATGCGTATTATTGCGAATAATTAGCAGAATGACAAACATATACACCGTAGCGAATTTCGAACAATTGAATGATGATTAATGGCGAAACGTCGAAATTAAGATGTCCTCTATTAGTATGGATTAGGGTTGTCACAATAACGACCGACATAAAACGCGATTTAATGTCGGGTTTAACCTTTTACGACGCTACGTCGCCGATAAGAGTAGTTGATCACTAGTAGTTTAAGATTTTACAGTACTTAAAATTCGTGTCTTGGATGTAGATAGATACATACCTAATAACTAGTAATGTGTCAAGCCACGTTAAAAAAAAAACACTCGATGCACAGTCGTGGTGGACAATAAAAAAAACTGCCAAGCTTAGCTTAAAATGCTTTAAACCGAACAAAACTTATTTTTTTAAATATGTAGGTATATCATTTCTTTTTAATCGCATCAGAGAACTTGTTTGCTTTTTCTTTCGCTCCTAATCCTACAACTCTACTTCAGAGTTGAGACCTACATATTTTTTTATTTCGCTTTAATCGGTACAACCCTACGGCATTAATAGTTTTTTAGATCTTCTGTCCCAGTCCCAAATTAAAGCATCATTTATTTAGCTATGATCCTCTATGTATGAAACACTTTATTGTACGTTATAACCAGCTAGATGTAAAAAGATTGAGAACTTGGACTAAACTATTTCAATTCCAATTGACTAATAGAATTTTGCACGCACGCGCAACTTACTTTTCAGTTTATTTCTCCGAAACCGTGCACTTTTCCAGGTTAAAAAGTAGCTTATATCACTCTCCAGCCACTATTCTACCTACCTCAATCCGTTGCCGGTTCTTGTGAGAAAGAAAGTCGAACTAACAAACACAGTTTCGTTTTTATAATATTAGTATTTTCCCGTGATTTCTGCCGCCTGACCTACGATTCTGTAAATACCTTGGAAACCATCTTTTCCGGAATAAAAAGTCGCCTATGTCACTCTCCCGTCTCTATTAAATTTACATGCAAAATCACGTCAATACGTTACTGATATCGCGTTAAAGACAACCAACCAACACACTTTCGCATCTACATAATATATTTACATCCATACATACTATATATTAATATATTATTATATTATATATTATTATATATTATAATATTATAAATGCGAAAGTGTGTCTGTCTGTCTGTCTGTCTGTCTGTCCTGTTTGATGTCTGTTACCTCTTCACGCTTAAACCGCTGAACCGATTGGAATGAAATGTGGTATGGAGATAGTTTGAGTCCCGGGGAAGGACATAGGCTACTTTTTATCCCGGAAAAATATCCTTATCCGCGATAAATGAATTTAAGGCGGACAAAGTCGTACTTCCGCTGGTACGCAAAAACTACATAACAGATATGCGTAAAATTCTGGAGTAATATAGCTTAGACATCAGAATAGGACTACAACTTTTGAGGCTATTCATTCATAAAATGGGTTTTTTTAACAATAAATGGAAAAATATGACCGTTTCACTGTGACATTTTCATTTCAAAGTAATGAATAAATAGTTGGTAACCTAGCAACAGTAATACTAATACTAATAACAGTAAAAGTAATACTACCTACACGATTGAGCAAGGAACACACCTTCCGTATATGACGTATCATACAAATAAGAGTATATCTTAATATAGCCGGATAATAGCCCGTTGTACATTTTGAACTTGCGATCATCTCTGAATGATAAACATTTTATTACAAAAGTATGGTGTATAAATAAGATAAATACATTAAACGAGTACATTTTAACAATAAATGGAAAATCATCACTTATTGTTAAGTCCGAAATTTTTATTCCGAAGAATTTTAAAGAAATAATTGCTTTGAAATCTATATGACACGTTAGTACCTTTTTGCGTAACTGGATGGCGTTAGTTGTAAACGCTTTTCCGTTCTTTATCTATATATGTTAAAGGACAAGTCCTGACTGATATATCAACGCAGAGGGGAAACTACTGAACTTAGAGACTTAAAATTTTCACAGTAGACACTATTTATAGCGTAAGCAAGGAACAAGAAAGAATTTTGGGAAATTCTTTTCCTAACGGGGTTAAATTGGAGTTGAAAGTTCGTTTTGAAAATTTGTAATTATTTGAATAACTGTTGTTATATTTCGGGTATAAACTTTTCATTTTATATAAGAAAACTAATTTCTGCATTTTTAAAAATACATCGTTTAACGGTGTTATATTGGGGTTGAAAGTTTGTTTGGAAAATCTGTAATTATTTGAGTAACTTTTAAAATATTTTGTGTATAGACTCTTCATGTAAAACTAAGAAAACTAATTTCAGCATTTTTGGAAATTCATCCCTTAATTGGGTTAAACTGGGGTTGACAGATGGTATGAAGAACCTGCAATTATATCAGTAACTGATATAATATTTCGGATATAGATGCTTCATTTAAAACTAAGAAAACTAATTTCATCGTTCTTGGAAATTCATCAATGAAAGGGTTGAAATAAGGGGTAACAGTCTGGAATGAAAGTACAAAGGTGCATAAAGGGAGTTGTGAAGCGCTAAATAGAACTTTGAAAGATAATAGAGGGAACGAAGTTATAATGGGTGGAGTCACTATGTTGTTAGCTGGAGATTTTCGTCATAGTCTGCCCGTATTTCCGAGGTGAACTCGAGCTGATGAAGTTAAAACTTTCATTAAGGCTCCAAATATTTGGCCTTTAATGAAAAAAACTCCACCTTAAGATAAATATGCGAGTGCACCTTAAGGGCGATACTTGCGCTGGAGAATTCTCCGACTTTCTTCTTAAGATAGGAAATCGAGAATATTCCGAAACTGAGAGAAGGATTACAATTCCATCGGATCTCACCTTAGTTGTGATGTGCGGACCGTTGACGATCTAATCTCTCAAATTTACCCAGATGTTCAAAATCTACAGCAAGTCCATGGAGTGGTTGTGTGAACGAGCGAGTCTGACACCTAAGAACGACCAGGCTTCCGTTATTAATAAACTTTTATTGAAGTCGTTCGAAGGTTCAGAATACGAATACAAGTCTGTAGACTCGATCTGTAGTGAACACGGATGATGCCATAAACTATAGCGTAGAGTGTTTAAATGCACTTAACCCACCCGCCCTACCTTCTCACATGCTTATCTTAAAAGTGCGTGCTCGAGTAATGTTAATGTTGCTGCGAAATTTCAATCAGCCGAAGTTGTGCAATGGAACCAGGCTGCGTGTGAAAGCGTAACATAAAAACGTTATAGAAGCCATCGTAATTACTGGCTGTGCTCGAGGTGAACCTGTGTACATACCCCGGATACCATTTATACCCTCGGAATACCCATTCGAATTGAAAATGCTGCAGCTTCCCCTTACGGTCTGTTTCGCGATGACGATCAATTAGTCTCAGGGTCAGTCACTGAAAACAGCAGGAATAGGTCTTAGGGGGGACTGCTTCTCGCACGGCCAGTTTACGTGGCTTGCTCGAGAGCAAGCTCTCCACGCTGGTTGGTCGGGCCTGTTATTGTGGTATATAAAGAAATACTCCAAAACCTACCTAATGTTCAATATAATCCATAGTTCAATCTCAATTGTCAAATTACATCTTTTTAAATTACAGATATATAACAAAGTAACATGACTTATACATATTGACAGACAATGCATAGCCTAAACTTCCGACGGTAGGAATACGAGAATTGAAACACATTTTCCGTTAGAAATATATGTAGAGGCGAACAAAAGAAGGATTTTTTGAAATTCGAGCTATACGCGGACGAAGTCGCGGGCAAAAGCTAGTATTAATATAAATGTATTGAAGAAATGTGTGTTCCCGCATCACTTATTTGGCTAATTGTTTGTTTGTGGATGTTTGTAATTGTCTGGATACGGGTTGTATATAAAAATACATACCAAAAATTGCCTGAAGAAGTGAACATTTTGGGTTTGAACATCTCCATATAAGAAGTAAGTGAATGCGTGAGACCATATAAAAGAGATCTTCAAAAAAATATTTCTTTACATGTCTATACATAAGTAGGTCTCAACTTTTTTTTTGGATAATAAATACTATGGGGAGCTCCACGCCAAGCTCAATAAGACTTGTGTTATGAGTATGAGACGATTATATATTTAATAGATACCTTTTTCCTTGGCATAGCCGTGCAAAGCCGGGCTGGGCAGCTAGTTTATAATATTAGGAAAGGATGAGGATTTGCCACAACCCTACGATACTATTTATTGAGACGTTCTAGCCACATTTTGTTGATTACAATTTGTGAAGCTTTTATAGCGGTTTGCTAATAGACCTTAACGAAAAATTAACACAAGCCAGTCATCAGCCGGTGGCAGACGCGCCGTCATCGTAGATTAGTGGTGATCCGAATCATTGTACCGATGTACCTTAGTTTTTTATACTTTGAGCCGCAACTGAGTACGTACAAGAACATTTAAACATGTACCTTTTTAGTCCTTATTGTCATTGTAACAGGAGCGAAAAAGGTACGTGTCTCAGTTTTCCTTTCATTTTATTTTACTTTTATTGTATTTTATTATTTCAAACAAAGTATATACAGCTTAACAGTAAAAACCAAAGCGCTGCATAATTAAGAAATATAATAGTAGATTGTTTGACAAGGGGCTAAAATAAGCCTTTATGACACGAAGTGATTATTTAGACGAGCTCACGTAGTGAGCGAGGACAAATATATCTGAGTGTGATAATGGCTTTTAGCCACGTGTTAAACACCCTGCTTTTCACTTTGACTGCGAGAAAATCAAAAAGACTTAACATTAAAGTTGTATATTTCATGAAAATTTAAAAGTACAGTTTGAGCAATTCGATCAGAAAATTTGATCAATCTGATCAGGTTGGTTTGTTTGTTTTTAATTATTCGTAAGTAGTATGTAGCTGGCCGCAAGTTTTTTTTTCAGTTTCATAGAAATTTGTATGGGATTATATGGCTTTCTTTTAAACCCTCGGGGCTAAATGTACTATTTTAGTCTCGCTTCGCGAAGCTAATATGACGTACTTTTTGAGCAGTAGAAAAAGTAATTAACAAGAATAATATATAATAATTCACAGAAAAAATATATATATTGTTATGAAACACGACTACCATCCATCGCTTCGCAGTAAGTACCTCAGACATGCGTGATCTACATTTGCCCATCGACAAGCAAGCAAATCACTTTCAGGTGCCCATGACAGAACCGAGTTCAGAAGTGCTCGAAAATCAATACGAAATCTGCCAATTGTGTTTTTTGTTTGTGTCGTTGTGGCTTCATCACGCCAAATCGGCTGAACGAATTTCAACAATTTTTGGTACACGGGTAGCTAGGTATCTACAGATGGTTATAGGATACTTTATACCCCACTACGCTAAAGAAAAAAATAGGAGAAATGACTTTTTTTCCTCCGCGAACGAAGTTACGGGTTTCTACTAGTTTATAATATTAATATATTAATATGGATAGGTGATTGTTGATCTGAATCCAAACGCGTCACTGTAGATGAAGCCAGACTTATTCCTAGCGTGTGACTAACTCCATATTTACGCCTTGTCATGTCTTTAAACGTGTTTCAATAGTTTCGCCTAGATAACCAGTAGCGATAAGTCTCCGAACGGAAAGATGTATGGCACTGGGATGAGGCTATTCAACCAGACTCTAAATTTAACTTCAATGTACAGTGCGCTTTTGTGTGCGATGAAATTGTGATTTAAAGAAAAGCTGCCAATGTATATCAAATGGTTTCAGCACTTTCAACAATCTTTATGAGAACGAACAATTCTTATAGTCTGGTTTTAGGGATATGTAGCTAAAGGGTAACAACGGAACCCCATTAAACCATATTGGGTAAACACTTGATTTTTTCATAGAACGAGTATTATTGTAGCTGCTACTATATATAAAGTTGTAAAAATTAAATGTCTAATACATTGACTCTTGACGACCGGTTTGGCTCAGTGGGAGTAACGTTGCCTGCGAAGCTGGGGTCCTGGGTTCAAATCCCGGTAAGGGCAAATATTTGTGTGATGAGCATAAATATTTGTTCCTGAGTCTTGGATGTTTTCTATGTATATACAAATACAAAATACAAATACAAAAATACAAAATGGTTTATTTATCAAAAGAACTTAAATATAAGTAATATATCTATTAAATATGTCGTCGTCTAGTACCCATAACACAAGCCCTATTGAGCTTACCATGGGACTAGTTCGATTTGTGTATAAATTTTCCCGTTATATTTATTATTATTATTTATTTATTATTATTGATTGAAAAGTACTTTTTTTAACTAGTGATTTGGACTACTTGAAATTCACTGAATCAAAAAAAGGTTTTTTATGGATATTTTTGTATGTTTGTATGTGTTGTTGCGGCTTAATCATACCAAAAGGCCTAAACCGATCTCAACTATTTTTGGTACACGGGTAGCTGGGCACACATTGACTACACTGAAGAAAAACAGAGAGTCATGATTTTTTTTTCTTCCGCTGGCGAAGTTGCATAACCTTATGTAGTAAAACATAGTTAATTTAAAAAAAATCAGCCGTCTTCGTACGAAGATCCCTTCATTGTATAGTCAACGTGTTTTTCTCGGATTTTTGCATAGGGTGGTACAAATCCCTATGTGCGAGAGTCCGACTCGCCCTTAACCGTTTTTCGTACTAAATATGAGTAGTGCTTATTACTCGTAGTTTCTTTCATAAATTTTGTATGGCGTAGTTTTTTTAACAAAAATATGGCAATAGAACGGTTAACTTCGTATACCTACGTATAATTTCATAATAAAACATTTCCTCTAAAATTGTTTCCCTTTTTGGACTTGTTATAAAAGAACACAACAAAATGGGGCTCAGTTGCGTATAAATATGATTTATTTAATTACCCTTCTCAGTCTCAAAGTAACTATTTATACACGATTAAGCCCCGTTTTGTTGTGTAGTGATAATGAGCGAAAACGTGTTAGATTAAATCAATGCTTTGTCATAAAATAATTCTAACATGGTTACTTACTATAGAGACCTCATGTTATGAAAAAATACGAATTCAGAGAAAAAATATTGCTACGAAATATCATTATTATTATTTTTGTATCTCACCTTGAGTCACGGGCTCGTATGTCCCGGATTTTTATTATTATTATTAATAATACTCCGAAATATCATGTGATATTAAAATTTCTGTGAAAGGTTTGTCTACGAAATGAAGCTACATTATCTTAGTCAGTACTTACTTACACCGTGGTTTAATGAATGAGACAGAGCAGAAACATACTAACGGCCAAGTATAATCCATTACATTTCCAAGAAAAGGCACCTTCGATTTACGTGTAAGGTGTTGCAAGAAATATGCACACGTTAAAACTAATGGACCCCATCATTAACCTTACGGTTAACTTAGCTGTTTATTTTTTGTTTACATATAAATTTAATGTTATTGGAAATAAGGTTTAGTATAGCGCGGATATTGAATTATCGTGTGATTGTCATGCCGATGCATCATTTAGCACCTTAGAGTATTAATTGTAGGAGATAAGAGCTTTAACGGTACGTATGATGTTTAAAATGTTCGATTTTACAATTTGAACGTAACGTAAAAATCTACGATCGTTTACATTAAAAAAGCCGCACTTTTATAAAACGTCCTGTCGTAGTCGCCACTTTCATAAAAAAAGTAAACAAATGAAGAATGGAATTCGAAATCGAATTTGTTTTTTTCGGACCGTTTTAATACGCTGGCTGTCGCGCGCCGCGCTGTGCACTACTGGTGAGGCGCGAACGCGCCGGCCCCATTGATATGTGGAAAACTGAACGAAGTGAGGGAATGTACTGGGAGAACTAGTCGCTGGAAGTACAGTCGGGGTAAAATATGAAACAGTTAACGGGCTTTTGTTTTCTGAAAGTTTTTTTGGCGTTAAACAGTTGAATAAGCATAGCCTAGGTATTAAAGTTGCCTCTATTTAACACACTTTTCAGAAATCTCAATTTACGGTGAAAAAAATCAAAATAACGAAATTGAAAAGAAATTTGTCGATGTATAACGCCCAAGGAATTTTACGAAAACTTTATTTTTGTATAACTTTAGTAAACCTACTTTTAGACTAATAATGAAATTTAAAAGGAAGTAAAACGTATTATTATAAGTATATACGAGCAATATATTCGACTACATCTCTAATGGATCGAACATCGCGGTGAAACGCCAGATTCAGTTTCTTAAAGCTCAAGAATCGAATGATTTACTCAATTAATCGACGTAACTCGCTCAATCGAAACAACATTTTTAAATTTAACTCAAGTTACGGCAAACATGAAGGGAAAAAATAAATTGGAGCGACGTTTTAACTCTATATTTTATAATTAGGGTTTATTTAAGAAAATATTTCACTCGTCTTACAAGTACAGTTTACACCAAAAAGTATGCGCTGTATTGTATGGTGAGTCAGAGTTCTTGCGATGTTTTGAAATTTCGTTTTTATTTATGTTGCCTGTACAAGAATTTTATCCATAATAGTCATATTTTGATCGAAAACTTGCTTTTAAACGTGCATGACATGTTAGTCAGCTCTTTAATATGAATACGTTGTTAGGATTCCGTGCCCAAAGGGTAAAACGGGATCCTATTACTAAGACTCTGTCCGCCCGTCTGTCTGTCTGCCTTTGTGTCACCAGGCTGTATCTCATGAACCGTGATAGTAAGACAGTTGAAATTTTCACAGATGTATTTCTGTTGCCGCTATAACAACAAATACTAAAAACAAAATAATTTTCTGTCTGTTTATATCTGTCAGTAACCATATAAAATGACCGAACACCGCGTACATTTTGCTTAGGAGTAGAGCTCTGCTAAAACTGGATTTCATAGATATGGCCGTGTATTTGTAGCGTATATTTTGTACGGAATCCTCGGTGCGCGAATCCGACTCGCACTTGGCCGGTTTTTTTTTAATATGTTTCTACGGAATGAAATGTGCGATAGGTACATGCATGTTTTTTTATCGCTTTTCGTAACAACATATCAACATCGTAAAAACTATTTCAAAATGTGAAATTAAAATTAAAATCGGTCACGAAATACGCATGATATAGGCATTTTAAACTACTAATTAAGACTTTACAAAGAGTTCCAACTTGTACTTTTACGTCATAGTACACTACGGCCATATAAACTTCATATTAAATCCTTTTTTTTTGCTAGAAAGAGATAGAATAAAATGTTTGATGGCTTATATCTTGGTTATTTTTATAGTTATTCGAAAAATATTTTTCGCTACGGTTTGTTATATTAATGAGCTATTAATGAAGCAAAATTAGAAATTCAGGCATATTCCCAATTGCATTGATACATTTTCATCAACCATGCTAGGTCACTGCATGCCGATGTTTACGATTTCAGCGTCAGTTTATGGTACACACAGGATGGAAATGACATTACAATACGTTGCAAGGCGAACCTGAAATGTCATCTGTTTACGAGTAGTACCTGGCTTTTATATGCAACCTTAAAGTCAATGCGATGTATTATTAAACATAAGTATGACGGGTCTACGTGACGTTAAATATCGATTTTTAGGGTTCCGTATCAAACACGTACGAAAGGAACCCTTATGGTGTGACTCTATCTGTCTGTCCGACTATTAGAGCGCCATATCTCGAGATAGTTTTTCTTTGCAGCGTTTCTTTTCTCCTCAGTACGCCTCATTTGTGAAATGCTGCTTGGTAAATTATTAAAATAAAATAATTAAGCCCTTCTGGCACATGTGTAACTGTCTTTACAGCCTGGGCCTATCTGGCATGTAAGTACACGATTATTTGTTTTTTTTTCAAAAATGGGTTGTTTGCACAAATTGTAACTTTGACAGAGGAAATATATCTTTTGTCAGTCCGCCCGTGACCATGGAAAGCTGAAAAGCTTCCGAAACGTCGGCACCTCAAATGAGATACGCGATATAATCCGTTAAATTGTTTTATGTAAATGAGTAATAATCGCGGAAACAGAAGAAAATTTTATTTATAAACATGGTCAGCCCACATGTATTGCAAAAGAAGTATTTTAAAATAGATTTTCATTTTATTATAAAAACGACGAATATGAGGGGGAGCAAAAACACACACATTTTTTTATTGTGATGATTAGATTTAAAAACACTGTGTCAAAAAAAACACCCCCCCCCCCCCCCCTCTTATCTCCAAAGTTTACAAATTTTCACAATTTGTTTAAATAAACATAAATATTACACGAAAATTATAACCATATCTCTACCTATTCTTTTTTTTACTTTTCGCGTTAAGTTTGCACCTCATTTGTAAGCCATGCTATATCAGGTGCAAACTTAACTCAACCGGAACCGGGTAATAATGTCCCTCGGTAACCCTCAGAGCGCGAGTCCCACTCGCACTTGGCCGGTTTTTTATTTACATTTAGTATCCAACGGTTCAACGCAGTTAATGTGTCATGGTTGCAGATGGACTCCTGAATCAGAGTTACGGAAGTAGTCGGCTAAATACATGAACACCCGACGAATTATCTATCAAAATGGACGGGTCGATAAATAAGGTTCAGTACTTTTTCATAATGTGTAAATGTAATACCTCTATAACATAACTAAAAGTTGGGTTACCTTCCAGTGGCGTGGCGTCCATATAAACCGATTCCCACCGGGTTGCCCAAGGAAAAGCTTATAAGCAACTTTTTTCTTTAAATATGAGTAAATTTTAATTACTGCAGTCAGGTAATAAGTAACCTACAACCGTGCTTACATGCGCAGTTGTCTAGGTAAGTACCAAAATGAGCCATATATGCCTAAAATGACGCATGGATTCACACAGGCGTACAAACATTTTAAAAAATCGGTTATAGGCTCCAAGTAGCCTATTTCACTTCTAGTTTATACTATTAAATTATAAAGTTCTTAAAATGAAATTTCTGTACATACGAGTAGAGGATATTTTCAAAAAAATGATTGTAATGGACTATTTGGAGGTCACTAAATCGTTTTTCTTGTGCTTGTATGTATCGTTGTGGCTTTATCACGCCAAATCGGCTAAACGGATTTCAACTTTTTTTGGTACACGGGTAGCTGGATTTTCTCAAATGGTTATAGGACACTTTTTACTTTTAAAATTCATCAGCTAAAAGACATCATCTGCTGGACATAGGTCTTCTCCAAAAAACGCTACCATGACGAGGCCACTATTTCACTATCGTGACAAATGTCGGGTGACAATTACAATTGCACGTACATTGCGTGCTGAGTATAAAGTAAGACGATGTATCCAGCTTGCGGGGATCGCCGTGCGCATAAAATTGTCGTTGTCGCCTAACAATGGGGAATGGATGGAAATTTTCAAAAATCTTGAAATTTTGTTTATACGCAGGAATAAGTCTTTATCGTCAGAAAAAAATTACAGATTTTTCTGTAGCTTAGAAAAAAAAAAAGATGATAAGGTGTTGGTGGGCATAGGCCCATGACAGCTTATACGGTACGGCAAATGCACCAGTCGCTACCCAAAAACTCGTTGGCCCCAGCGGCTATCGGTTCTACGAACAATGTGCCCTGCGCATTGCGACTTGAATTTTGCGATTCATCGAGCTACGTAAAGTTCCGTGGCGTGCGATCCATATAGGCACAAAGGCACTGTCAACCTTGAACGACCAGCCTATGATGGTAGCGTTTGTCACGCGATAAACAAGTGACATAGCTGACGTCACCCTCTGACACTTATGTGAGTGCGAGAGTGACAGGCGCGTTATCATATCATTTATCGAGTGATAAACGCGACCATCATAGGCCCGCATAGCTCCATACAAGCACAGAGTCATAGAGTATTTGACTGTAGTAAAATAAATAAGATCCTGATTAAACAAGCAAAATAAAGAACTACGTTAACATTTTGAGTTAGATACCTTACGTGTAGCTTGTTTTACGAGTATTTAAAGTTTGATGGGAAAGTCCATTTTAATGTATGAAAATACTAATAACTTGTATAACAATCATTTAATTTAAAAAATGCTTAGAGACCTTAAATTTAAACTTAAGCTTCCGAAATATGCACACGTTGTTACTGAAAAACATTTTTATCCGCTTAGTTACATTGTATGGAGTAAGTTTAGTTAGGATTTAACTACCAAACTAAGTAGCGGCTTTTACAAGACACCTATAATCCACATTTCATCAATATACATCTTGTAGTTTTAGAGTAAATAAAATGCCTGTGACATACGAACGGGACGACGGGACGGACATAACGAAACTATAAGGGTTCCGTTTTTACCATTTTGGCTACGGAACTCTAAAAACCAATGTATTTCGGCTTCGCTCAACTCACGCCAATGTGCAGTGCCGGTAAAATAAATACAACTAAGAGATTCTCAGAAATGCCACCAACGTTTCAACTAGCATAATGCCAATATTTATTTGCTAAATCAAGCATGAATAATTTAATGTATACAGTAATAATGGTTACTTTATCAACATTTTGTGACAAGTGTTTTGAATAACGCTAAACTAGTCATTTTATGACCACGTCACGGCGAATGAAAACTTTATGAGTATGTAACCTATTGATAATTTATGTATGAAATGTGTAGAAGAGATCCGAATTCGAAGAAGGAACAAAGAAAACTGAAAGTAGCAAGGACAGGATTTTTGACCAAGGGCATTTTTTCTGTGCCTATATGGAGCCATGGTCATTCAGGGCTTCAAGGTAGTCAATAGGCTATTTGACAATTTCTTTACGAGTATGTTAAACATAACAAGGGGAAAATGAAGTCTTAATCATAGAAAAATTGGTGAAAAAACTTCTCCAAACTCATAAAAGCTCCCCGAGATACAACGACGTTAAAAGCACACACATTTCTTGGACTTTCCCAAAAACGCTTCATACTAAAATCTACAAGTATGTGACGTCACACGCTCGTATTTTGTTTATAGAAAATAACAACTTTGTTCTGCAGCTATGTTAAAAATTGCGTTTATCGAAACGGTTTTATAAAAAAACATTTAATGAGTTAGTTTGGTAGTTAAATCCCTAAACTTACTCCATACAATGTAAAATCTATACTATTATAAAGTTGTAAAAATGAAATGTCTGTACATTGAAGATATTTTCTAAAAAATGATTGTTATAGACTATTTGGAGGTCATTAAAACGAAAAATATTTTTTTTGGATTTTATGTATGTTTGTACGAGTATGTATCGTTGTGGCTTCATCACGCAATATCAGCAAAAGGCAAAGGCATATTATAGGGTAGAGGACTATTTAACAGACCAAAATGCATGGCTCAAAACTGAAACCAAATAATTTACTTTTACCGAGCGGGACACAGTTCTTATAAGGTGGCATATCAAACGTATGTAAGTTGTTTTAAATAAAAAAAACATTATTTTGCTTTTTATATTCTATATATATATATTTTATTTTACTTTTATAAGTTTTGATATGTTTCCTTGAAGAACTACGCACTGAGTTTATACTCAAAACATATATTTGGGATAGGCTAAGTACAAATATTGTAATAGAAGACTTATTTCCAAAAAATGACTGACTGTTGAGTTTGTTTCGGCTTTCTTCTCGTCGGTGGTCTCCTCTTGGGAAACGCCGTAGAGTCAGACTTATAAAAGTGCCCTTGCGGTCTACTTACAGAATAAGGATCATTATTTCATTATTTATTATCGTCACTATTTTGAAAAAGCTTGTATATGACACCAATCTTGGGAAGAAGTTAGCAAGTATAAGTACATAATAGCGTCATATAGTTACTGAGTTTTTAATTGGAGCATTATGGGATACGAGTTTTATTTAAAGTAGTGTGATGATATCTCGGATTCGTCTCGGGTCACGCCAATGTGTAGTGAATTATGGTTTAACTATGTATAAGGTCAGGTAGGGTAAGAAAAACAATTTATCTCGTGGGGAGAGAGAATCTATGCAATTGGCCCAAACGTCAGTTTTCAGTATCACATTTACAACATTTCTCTTACCCCCGTGTTTCTCTTACCCCACCTAACCCTTACAAACTATTTTATTTTTTCATATTAAGGAATATTAAGCGTATTCTAAAGTAAAAAAAAAATAATTCATGGGCCTACAAATAATTTATGTACAAGACAGGACGTAGACCCCTAGAATATAATTTGTACTTTACTCGAACTGACATTGTCAACGTGGCATTTCGGCAATTTTGTTTATTTATCGTTAGTCGTAAACTAGCACATTCAAAGTAATTGACACACATTCAACAATGGTGGTAAAATATAACGTACTTACCTTTCATACAAATGACAAATGGCGTAATATAATACGACATTTATTGCATCATAAAATAGCTAAAATTAAATACAATTACAAAGACTCCGGAAAAGGGTAGTTTCCAGGGTAAAAAAAATAATATTCTAATTAGACTGTCAGTTAAATTATCAAAAAATATTGGACACGTATTTTTTTCTTTTGCCAATCAAACAAAAAAAGATAAAGATAAAGCGCGTCAAAGTTTGGGATTGGGGGCGCATGACGTCAAGCTGTGTGAAAAACGGTCGGACGGCGTGACGTCACGGGGAACTTTACAGGGCTATATCATCATCATTTTTTGTTTAATTGACAAAAGAAAAAATACGTGTCCAATATTTTGTAACTAACGTAACTATAATGTAACTGACGAACTAAATATATTTTTAAGGTCACAAGCCTATTTTAATACAAACATCTATAAACTTTATAAATTAACGTGATTTTTACAATAACGATAAAATCTGAAAATTATTTGGCTCCCTAAGTCCCTAAAAGTCTTCTGTTTTGCTGTCGAGTGAATAGAACACACAGCGTGTAAACTTAAACTAACCTAACCTAAAATACGAGTTAATCGTTTAGAAAATAATAATACATTAAAAATAACCATACTACTTTCTGAGTGTAGCTTCTGTGAATTTTGTGTAGTAACTCTACCAAAATCTAGCGGAAGGCAGATTTTTTTTATTTCCGAAATATCTCGCTATATGAAAAGTTGTTTGTGTTGACGGGTACTATCACCATTTAAAATGAAAGAAAATTAAAAAAAAAACGGTGTTTATAATATATGAAACACGGATATATGTTTACCTAACGTCTGTGATAACTAGATTGTCGACAAATTGTCAAAAAATTATTAAGGCATTTCAATTAAAGTATTCCTTTTATGTCACTAAATCTAATGTTTATCTAGTTTTAATTCTTCGTATAGGATTTGTGCGCTGGCATTTGTCGTCTTGCTAATTTTTTAACCGACTTCCAAAAAAAGGAGGAGGTCCTCAATTCGACGGAATGTTTTTACATTTTTAATTAAATAATATCCTGTCTCTGGCTTAAAAGTGACGTGACCCCACATATATTTAAAATTAGACAAAAAAAATATTTATTCACTAATTTGTATACATGAATTCAGATCCGCAACGCAGGCTTCGTTAGGTGGGTTACAACAACAAATCAGCAACAGGCTTCGTCCCATACAAACCAATGATCTAATCCGCAACAGGCTTCGTCATTTTCATTATAAAGGCCCGCCCCGAATCGTGACCGGGCCAAACGTTCCCATCACGCTGGCAGCGTTGCCACGCTGTATGGCTAAAGAAATTTGTTGCACCAGGTACGATCCGGAGCGTGGATCACAGCCCCTGTCCCGAAGCCGACGACCCAATTCCTTGGCGAAGTCCTTGGCCTCCAAACCTCAAGTTCCAGCAGTATCCACTGCAATAGGTACGAAATCATACGTTGGTTCCAAGGCACTGCACTTAGAGTGTTTAAGTCTAGCCGCAAACTCCGCGGCTGATCCTGCTGATCTGATGGTGTGACTCAAGTGGGACGGTGCAAACGTACTGACACAAGTTGCGTCCCACAGGAGGCACCGTCCTCTCTGCCATGGAACCAACGTGAGACCATCGGGCCTTTTGCCATCAGTCAGGCAAAGCCCTGGAGGCTCCAAGACACTAGGCACATTAGCCGAGACCAAAGCCCGGCGAACCAAATCATTAATAGCATGGTTCTTGCGAACCGCCCCGCGCACTTAAAATATAATAAATAAATAAGCTGAGCCCATGATGACCATCCTCTTCAACCATAGCTCCGCAAATGCAGCGGTGCGGCTCGCAAACCTTACTCCCCACCCGCAAAGAAACCACGATTCTTAAAGAGTCGTTGTCCAGCAGCGTGCCCAGCTGATCTTAGCAAAAGCCGCACGTGACCGCACGAGAGCGAGAGAGTACAGGGTTTTACAACCATTCCAGCGCTCTACAAGTGGACGTCCATGGATTACGCACGGTGCTCGTCGAAGTATACCGAACAGCCGTCGATCGGAAGCTATTTTTTTGTAGCACAACATGACTTAGAACAGGGATGGCGAACCTTTCTAATTCTACAAGCCATTTCCTCAAAGCTATTCCATATATTAAAGATATTCCATAACGTATCATTTAATATAGGATTATTTTATTTACACTTCTTAGCTAGAAACTATGTACGTGTGCCGGAATTATTTTAACGCGTATCATCTTGGACCTGCGAGCCATTACACCAATCCATTGGTTCGCCATCCCTGACTTAGAATAACACCTCAAGGCGGTACCTACTGGCAACAATACAACTATTTTAAGATTAACACACCTATAACCAAAGCAAATAAATCTTGACCATCAGGTTCAGCAATCACTTACAATTTTACAACTCGTCGGTACGACAATTCAATAAGCAAGTGGATGTACAACATTTACATATATTTATTAAGGCCGTATGTGCTACTCAGAATTACTACTTTGATTGCGAAATAAACACTTCAACGGCAGTAAAAAGATCGTAAAATAAAATAGTACTGATTAATATAGTTAGCAGCAAGGCGAGAGAACTTCGTATTGCTTATGTATAATACCTACGTCAAGAATTTTATTCATTGTCAATGATTTCTTAATGAGTGATGCTGGCCTTCTATGCAGAGTACTGGAAAATTTTAGACACATCGCCAGGTAATATTATAATAACATCGAAAAGCTGGAATTTCACTGAAATAATTAATAGCAAGAGACCAAGAAGTAGGAGCTCGACACGCTGGACAGACCAGATTCGCACAGCGCTCGACACCATAGTCCACGATGCTCTACACTCGGCTACAGAAAGATAGAGACAAAAGATAAGGCATAACCATGACCCTCTGTAATCAGGAAACAAGCAAGTAGAAGGAGAATGGTAGCCAAAGACATGTTTTAAAATTTAGCAATTTGCGCATAATATGTGTTTTGCCGCCCCAAAATGGAATCCCAATGGGCTTTTAAGTTGCCAAGAGTTATGCCACTAGGTTACCAAGAGGCTTATTTGTCTGCTTCTTGGTAACCTAGTGGCGAACGAACTGTGCTCTACTCTCCGAACGATGTTTCGGGCATTTTCCAATTACACATAATACTTAGTTTCAGTAGGTATAGGTATGTACTTAGTAATTATATTGCTTTAAACAGTTACGTCTACAGCAAATCAAATGTAACGCCTCTTTTATGTTTTTTCTGTGACCTTTACATGTTCATGGTCAAGTTAGCCATATAATGTAAATGTTTACCTGCATACAATAAAAGTTAACTGACTCCCCATTTAAAATAAAATGAATACGCAAAACACTGCAATGAAACTCCGCTGATGTTTGCAGATAATAAAACCGTTAAGTTTTGGGGGTTGTTATAAACATAATTATACAATGAACCTAGAATATATTTAAGGTAACGTCACGGACATAACCTTCTCAAATATTAAGAACTAGAAGGCGCCCGCAACTTCGTTCGCGGAGGAGAAAAAGTCATAACCCCCCTTTTTTTTCTTTAGCATAGTGGGGTAATATGTATCCTACAACCATCTGGAGATACCCAGCTAGCCACACGGCTAGCTGGGTACACACCAAAAATAGGTGAAATATGTTTAATCGGCGATTTTGCGTGATGAAGCCACATTGACACATACAAACATACAGAAAATCCAAAAAAATATAATTTCGTTTTAGTGACCCCCAAATAGTCCGTAACAATCAATTATTTGAAAATATCTTCAATGTACAGACATTTTATTTTTACAACTTTATAATGGTACTAGAAGACGCCCGAAACTTCGTCCGCGGAGGAGAAGAAGTCATAACCCTTCATTTTTTCTTCAGTGTAGTCGGGTAAAAAGTATCCTATAACCATCTGGAGATACCCAGCTACCCATGTCGCAACGACACCTCCTACAACATATTAAAATTAAAATAAATATTACCTAAAATTAAAATAAATATTAACCCTTCATTTTTTCTTCAGTGTAGTCGGGTAAAAAGTATCCTATAACCATCTGAAGATACCCAGCTACCCGTGTACCAAAAATAGTTGAAATCCGTTCAGCCGATTTTGCGTGATGAATCCACAACGACACATACAAACATACATAAAAACCAAAAAAAAATATTTTTCGTTTTAATGACCTCCAAATAGTCCATAAAAATCATTTTTTTTTAAATGTCTTCAATGTACAGACATTTCACTTTTACAACTTTCTAATAGTATACATAATGTTTATAAACAGGCAATTATTGTATACATATATGTATTTTTCATATACATATATTTTTAATTGGTTTCGCGGAAACAGCTCCAACGATTTGGGTGAAATTTGGTTTGCAGACTAAGTTTTGCCTTTCAAGTTTATTCAGATAGGTTTCATCTTCTAAAAAAAGTCTTGCCCAACGCAGCAAATTTCGATCGTCCAGGTTCTATATTATTATAGCTAATTACGTCTTTTTTTAAATATTACTTTAGAAACTAGCTCTAGTAAATACGAAAATAGCTGTAGTATTTGTATAAGGATGCAATAAATGTCAATGAGTGCCGAGAGAAAAGAAAGAGACTGCGAGTACTTGGAGGTGTTATAATTCCAGTCGTCAATCGTACACTGAAGGTTAACCTTAAATGCTATTGCGTGTACCGGGTTAATGACATTATTTGGGGTTAGTGCAAAGTACACCGGCACAGACATCGTTGCAGAAAATAATGTACATCTTTGTACAGTATTATTAATAGTTATCTTGCACATTGATCTGCATGAGCGTTTTATTTAAACGCATACTTTAAATGGAAACCGAACCACAAGCCAAACTTGTTAACTGTAACACAATTCTTAATCAATTTACTGAGCAAGACCGCTTCCAAATCGCTCAATAAATAAATCGGAAAGATTAATTATTACTAGGTCAAGCGGAGGAATTTCTCAAAAGACGGAATATTCTTCTCACGGATGAATCTTTCTACTAAAAGGACGAAAGAATGTCTTGTTTTCCAAGTGAGCGGGGTATTCTGGATATCTTCACGCTATTTGCATCCCATTAGTTTAACGAGTTTGTTAATTGGCCAATCAAAATAGTGATTCTTATCGCTGGTTCCATGATGTCATTTCAATGAATGATTTCTAGACATTTCGCTGAAAAATTAATACGTAAAAGTTTGTGAGATATATGCTCTGAAGTCATTTATTTGATGCTGAGTTCCGCTTTCGACAATCCGCCGTTCATTTAGGCGATTCGACACTTATACTGATAGAAAACATTCCTTAGGGTGCCATTCTACAAATTCGCAAACCTTTCCCTTCAGTTCGTCCCCAATATAACTAGCACGTGAAGTGAAGTGGTACATGTTCCAGATCACAGGTCAAAATATACTGGGCCGTCAAGCAGGTTGTCAAAACTGATTAAGCAAACGAAGCCATAGGGCGAGACCTATGAAAACGAATAGTTATTACTTGTCTAGGGGTCATATTATAGTAGCGACAAATCCGTCAGAGCCGCGTACAACGCTACGCATAGTTTGTGAAGCTTCGAAAAGACTGAAAGACTTAAACCAAGGATTTTTTACAACCTCTTGATTCACTGTCAGGTGATATTAGATAAATATCAAAAAGTAATATAAGATACATAAATATATGCGTGACTTGAGTAAGCTTCTACTTAGGGATCATTCAGATTCGTATAAATTACACACGGACAATGACGCATGATCTAAGTACATTTTTTTTTCCATACATATCCATACTAATATTATAAATGCGAAAGTGTGTCTGTCGGTCTGTCTTTTACCTCTTCTGACTTAAACCGCCGCTGAACCCATTTGAAGAAATTTGATACGGAGATAGTCTGAGTCCCGGGGAAGAACATAGGCTACTTTTGATCTCGGAAAAATACTTTTATCCGCGAGAAAGGAATTTAAGGCGGACGAAATCGCAGTAAGAAGCTAACAGTGAATAATGCATAAACTTCACACACAATAATACATTCATGATGAAAACCTTAAACCTTAACATTAAATGTCTGGTATTAAACATAGTAAAAAAAGTGATACGAACTTTTTGAAGGTCTTTGAATAGAAAACTATTTTTCATTTTATTTATTACTAGCTTTTCTCCATGCCAAATTTTATACAAATCGGTTCAGCGGTTTAAGCGTGAAGTGTTAACAGACAGACAGACAGACGACAGACAGACAGACGGACAGACAGACACATTTTCGCATTTATAATATTAGTATGGATATGATTTTATGTGTCGTGGCTTCCTGAAGCCAAAACGGCTAAACGGCTTTCAATTATTTTTGGTGTGTACATGAATATACACAGATGGTTATAGGATACTTTTTACTCGATTACGCTGAAGAAAAAAAGAGGGCTATGATTTTTTCTCCTCCGCTGACGAGGTTGCGGGCACAGAATAGAATTCATTATTTCAGTGAAATAAGTTTTGCGGCTTTTTGATTAGCACCTTCCCTTATAATGCCTTTGGCCATAAACTATTTGAAACCTATCCAATCTCAATCATCTCCGTAGAACTGACTAGAATGCTACTAAAACGGAATAGGCTTGTGCCGCAGGCGCAGGCGCCGCTTGTATCGCAGATCTCGCGGCGCCGGCGCCGCCTCTCTCCATACTAAACACAGCTGATTGATGCTTACAACTTGTTTGGCGCGTAGCATGAAAATGTATGAGGTTTTCCAAGCTTTCAAAGGATAGCGTATATTTTCTGAGTTAAGGAGTAATTTATTGAGCAACATTGATTTGTGTGCAAAGAAATGGAAGCAAAAAATACGAAATCACTGTCTATACTAGATGTAATAATTTTGTTCCTTAGGGAAGTTCTCTTGGTCCGCTTCTATTTTTATTTTCTTAACACAGGAACTATCATACACAAATCGACCTAGTTCCAAACTCTGCAAAACTTGTACTATGGGTACTAGGCGACGATATACATAATATACATACATAGATAAATTATAATACTTAAATACATAGAAAACATCCAAGACCCAGGAACAAACATTCGTGCTCATCATACAAACACTTGCCCTGGCCGGGATTCGAACCCGAGACCGCAAGCTTCGTAGGCCGTGCAACCCACTGAGCCAAACGTGTCCAACTTTTGATAATATAAATAGCCTTCTCCAACTTCACAAAATGAAAAGGTTACTTTTTGCTGATACAAATTTCGGGAACGATTGCGGCGAGCAATGCGTTTCCTTAAATGTTATTATTAAGTGTCATTAAACAGAAACCTTTTAAAAAGATAAAATCCATTTTTTTCACTTGAAATACAGAAATTCCTTTATTTCCTTAACATAGGTTATTTTCCAATTATTATTCGATATTTATTCGAACAATTATATGCAAGGTCAAAGCTAGTCCTTAATTATACCACAGAGTTTGGCATATGACTAAGTAATTGTTTGTTCGGGACCGCCCCCTTTACCTATACCAATACCTATTCAAGGAGTCATTACCTTAATAGAATATAATAATAAAATCGCTAGGGACAAATTCAGTTTACAGTGGGTGATTCACAGGCTATTTACCATAATAAAATGACCGGTTTGGCTCAGCGGGAGTAACGTTGCCTGCGAAGCTGAGGTCCTGGGTTCAAATCCCGGTAAGGGCAAATATTTGTGTGATGAACATAAATATTTATTCCTGAGTCATGGATGTTTTCTATGTATATAAGTAATATATCTATGAAATATATCGTCGTCTAGTACCCATAACACAAGCCTTATTGAGCTTACCATGGGACTAGTTCGATTTGTGTAAAAATTGTCCCGTAATATTTATTTATTTATTTATTTATTTATTTAAAATGTTCTCTTTAGAAAAGTTACGAAGCTTATGAAAATTAGTAACTTTATTTTGTTTAAAGATCGCTATTTAACATCACAGTCTTAAATGCTCGAACGAAAATACTCTTGAACGACTATGAACCTAAATCTGCATAATATGACCCTTAGTATAACCACCAAGAACCATAACTATTATCGAACTACCATCGTATTAATTAAGTGGAAACACTTTAAAACACTGTTCAGAAATTGGAAATAATTAGCTAACATACGGGTTAACGCTGAATGAAAACGTCCAACCAAATCTTTAATTTAAGTACCTACTGCCCTAAAAGCGTTCATTACAAAACCTTATTCATTAGCCTTACTGTGAGGCTGTGCATTAAAACACGAAACAAACGGCTAAATACCGACAAATTATAATAGCATTAGTCTCACAGTGGTCGTATAAAAGTGTTATAAAGTTTGCGCGGTCACGGGAGGTGCCGGTGCGCATTTACCGACCACTTAGTGACGGCAATTCATGTTAATAGTATTTCATTGGCAATATTTTACAGATTATGATTATATTTTCATTTGCATCTAACAATCGTTAAAATATTTTTTTTTAACGACAGCTTTACCCCCGACATAAACAGCTGAACCGATTATCTGAAACCATAACTTTATTGCATGGTCTTTAAGGCGGGAACCAAATGTTATTTTTTTTTCCTCCCATTACCCTGAACGGGGTCCCACTTAGAAGAGTGAATCAAAAAAGTATTTAGGACATTTGCTGACTGATGACTTAAAGGACGATGCAGATAGGGAGATGGAGCGCAGGGCGTCAGCCCGAGCAAACATGTTGAGACACAGATTTGTCGATGAAGAGACGCTGTCAAAATAACGTTGCTTAAAGCGTACTGCACATTATTGCACTCATCAAGTCTGTGGTTTAGATATACGCAACGGGCTTACAATGCCCCCGATATCCAGTACAACAACGCATTTAGGATGTTGTTGCGGCTACCGAGGTTCTGTAGTGCATCGTCCATGTTTGCAGAGGCGAGCATAGACGGTTTTGATGCTGTCTGGCGTAAGAAAACTGCCTCATTGCTAGACAGTGTACGTATATTTAGAAGCAACAAATCCTTAATATGATAGCCTGTAAGCTGGATTGTCCTCTGATGTGGAATCTCAGCCAGTGAAAAAAATCATTGCTAACCATTATTAAGTACTAACATAGACTCTTAAGTTTACTAACACCAAATGGACCTTTGTAGCTGTCTGTTAGAAATAAATGAATTGAATTGAATAACTAAGAACTCTCTCGATCAAGTACCCTTTCAAACATAAGTAAATAAAAATCGATTCATCCGTTGAGAAGCTAAAATGCCACAGACATACAGATACACGCGTTAAACTTATTAAACCATACGCTTTTCGTCGCGGGTTAGATATTACAGACAACCGGTGAAATACACGGGGTATAGTATTAAATCACTAAAGAAACACCTTTAACTGCTGACCTAAATCCGTTAATTACAAAACCTAAGTCAGCCTTATAAACGCATGAACTACACGAAATAAACGGCTAAACACCGACAAATTACAATAGCATTAGTCTTACAGTGATCGTATAATAGTCGTATAAGGCTTGCGCGGTCACGGGAGGCGCCGGCGCGCATTTACCTACCACTTAGTGACGGCAATTCGTGTTAATAGTATTTTATTGGCAACCTTTTATAGATTATCGTGATTGTATTTTCGTTTGTGTAGATAAATACACATATTACCGTTGCTCGGTTGTAGGGTCAGCGTGGAGAAAGCTAAATTATGATGTTGAATATTGGTTGGATTCCGTTGCATTTATTGTATTAGCAACTAGATTTTGAAGTAAATTTTAATAAATATTTTTGTATATAACGTGCTCGTGAAGAACCCGCATAATTTTACCAGCGTATACCTACTTTGAAGATATTATCAATTTCCATGTAAACTATTTATTGTGATAAGTAAAGTACATTAAGCTCTTGATCACGACGTTGCCACGTATGTTTCCAAGTGTCATGTCGCTATTGACAAACATCAAAGTGACAGCTATCACACACTCAAATCGTCCTTTTTTTAAATATTAGTTACCATTTTATCAAAAGGGATAATTTTTCATGGAGAAGCTAAACTTACCTAAGTTTTATATACAAAAATCAACAAAATATTTTTTTCTTTGTTTTTGTTGAATTTGACTCTAGTTCATATAACATATTTAACTGCAAATGACCTCAGGAATATGTGGTTAAACTCTTGCGGATTTCTCACGAGACACCTTGTCTATGTTTAGTTTAGCTTATAGTTTCAAGACACCTTACAAGGAGAGACTCCAATTTAATGAACTGAACTAAACAACAATTTGATATAAAATTTGGAACTTTCGCGAAAAAAGGATTTTAGTACTAAGAGATGAAATGGGGGATGATAGTTTATTTGAAAAAGTTAAGGATCCACGCGCAGCGCACAAAGTGGCAGGACGTTCTACTATAAGCTTTAGAAACAAAAAAAAATCCTGAAAAATGTAATGTATTGCCTAAAGGTTGTCTGGAAGAGATCGCTCTTCAGCGACAAGACCGCTTATTGTCTACCGTATTTTATGTTATGGCTCTATTGTACTGTTCTGTTGTTGGTGTGCAATTAAGAATTGTTGTATTATATTGTATTGAATGACATTTGTCAGATGGGAACTAATAGCGTTCCTTAAACGAAATAAATTCAACGCCAGAACAATAGTTTCAATAAATTTACGATAATGTCGTACATGGCCTTGCCAATACTTTGCAACGGGATACTTTATAGCTCTGTTGCAGCTTACATCGAATTGATCCCTCTGTAGATTAAACGTTTTTACACGATATTACTGATTATTTCTACCACTCTGATGTCATTTAATTTTTTTAAGTAATTTTATTTCACTAAAAAAGTATTTGAAGTAATAAAGATAAAAGTATCGCGCACGAAGGGTTCTGTTTAAGGTTACACAATATAAAGGAAACAGTACGCAAGATAATGTATCGAATGATATATGTGAGTGTCAGACGGAAACTAATTTCATTCCTTAAGCGAAATGAATCCGTCGCCAGAACAATAGTTTCGATAATTTTACGATAATAGCGTACACGGCCTTGCTAGTACATTGCAACGGGACACTTTATAGCGCAGACCTACATTGCGACAGCTAATAACAGTTTCATCACTTGGGCGTTTTAGGCCTTTTCCCAAACAAAGTGTGTCATCGATTTTATTTCAAGTATTATCTTTTTGGGTTTGTTATATAGAATTGTTTGTAATTTCAAATCTCATACAAGAAAAAGTATTATTCCAGTACGTTACGTTCATAGATATTTAAAAAAAAAACATACAAATACATCACCATATGGGATTGAACATTTGAGATATATTCTGAGTAGGAACACTCTCTTTAAAAAAACCTTTTCTTTTCGATCGTGTCTTTATATTTTGCGTAATAATTTACTGTTATAAATTTAGTTCAATTGTTTTGACTTCGCTAAAATATAGCTTAACTGAATATGTTTTATTTCGTTAAAAAATGTACATTGTAGCGTATTATCCAACAAAATATATTCAATGAGTTCACATTCAGTAAGCTTTTACATACTAAAAATACTTTTAAAATAATATTTTCAATATATTTGTCAACGTTTTATTATCAAGTGCTCTATCTTTTGCCATCACTACTCTGTGATTTCAGTCAATCGTCTATTCATGACGTGCCATTGCAACGAATAATAAATAGGTCACAATCGAACACAAATGGCCTAAGATGTTACCATGTAGACTAGATATAGGTACAATCAGCTGATATGTCTATGAATAATCAATATGCAATAAATGCACGACACATTTATGAATTGATTTTGTAACTTCTGTCCGTATAGGAAGAGATGCGGCTTTTTTTACAGCGTGCTCAGATGACTTAAAATAGGCAGGAAGGGATCCTATCTACTAATAAAAAGAGTTAGAAAGATGTACACATAGTGTTGTTAATATCTGATGATGGAGGCGGATGGTGGTCACAGGAACTCTGTACCTAATAAAATAACGCAATCCTACCGAGTGTGAGCGTTTTAGAATCGTCTCGTCTCCACTCGTTTTAGAGGTGATGATAACTTTGAGAAATTGGTCATCGTTGGCAACACCGAAGGAAAGAGAGCACGCGGCCGGTCGCCAACGCGATGGTCTGACCAAGTGAAAAGGGCCACCTCATCGTCAAAATTTGATCAGGTGGTGAGGGCTACTTCGGACCGGAATCGGTGAAGACAAATTGTCCATTTATGAGGTTCCAGTGACCACGATCCTCAGTAATAAGGGACCAATGTGATGGAGCGCGTGGTAAATAACCAGCTCTTAGATTACCTTGAAGAGCACCAGCTTATTAGCGACCGACAGTATGGCTTTCGTCACGGTCGCGGCGCTGGGGATCTTCTTGCGTGTCTCACTCATCACTGGGCTGCTGCCATCGAGAACAAGGGGGAGGCACTAGCAGTTGGTTTGAACATCTCAAAGGCCTTTGATCGGGTCTGGCATAAAACTCTTCTGTCGAAGCTCCCATCGTACGGGCTACCTAAGGGGTAAATGCACGAAGATCGCTAGCTTTCTTTCCGGGCGGAGCATACAAGTCGTTGTCGATGGGGTATGCTCGGACTCCTTATCCGTTAATGCTGGCGTTCCCCAAGGATGTATCTTGTCACCCACCCTGTTCATCCTGCATATCAATGACATATTACAGACCTGTGATATTCACTGCTATGCGGATGACAGCACGTGTCATAGTCACTACACAGGCCGTGTTAACATGTCCCCCGAGCAGCTGGAAGATTGCAGAGTGAAACTTGTGTCTAAAATTGAGAACACCCTAGCGGAAGTCTCAAATTGGGGCAAACGCAACCTCGTCCAGTTTAACCCCAGCAAGACATAAGTCTGCGCGTTCTCCGCAAAGAAAAAACCCTTCGTTTTAGCGCCAAAGTTTCAGAGCATTCCTCTTACTATCTCCAAAAGTATCGGGATACTCGGTGTCGACATTACGAATGAAGTCCAATTTTGAGGCCACCTGGAGAACAAAGCCAAACTGGCTTCTAAAAAGTTCGGGGTGCTCAACAGAGCGAGACAGTACTCCACACCGAGTCACTGGTTTTTACTCTACAAAGCTCAGGTTCGACCCCATATGGAGTACTGCTCTGATCTCTGGGCCGGAGCGCCCCAATATCAACTTCTCCCCTTGGACTCCATCCAACGTAGGGCAGTTCGTATTGTCGATGATCCCGAACTGACAGACGGCCTAGAACCACTTAGCTTCCGGAGAGATGTTGGCTCTCTGTGTTTGTTCTACCTTTTGTACAATGGTGAATGCTCTGAAGAACTTTTTGAGTTGGTGCCACCGTCACGTTTCTATCATCGCACCTCCTGCCTCAGAAACAAAGTACATCCCCACTATCTGGATGCTTGGCATCCAAAAAATAAACGGGCATGACGCTCATTTTTACCACGCACTTGCAAGTTGTGGAATAACCTTCCCCCTGAGGTATTTCCAGAGCGCTATAACATGGGATTCTTCAAGAAGCAAGTTAACAGGGCTCTCAAAGGTTGGCAAAATATGGGCAATTCCTCCGGTGTTGCACATATCCATGGGCGACGATGACTACTTTCCATCAGGTGGCTCGTCTGCCCTTTTGCCACTGGTTACATAAAAAAAAAAAAAAAAAATCGAGAGAGAGAGAATTGCCTCACCAAGTAGTTTGATCAATGTTAAAAGAAAAGTACAGTCGGCAATAAAAGCGTATCACGAAAATATACATAATGCCGGGGTAAGGAAATCAAAATTCTGCCCATTTATTCTGTCAGTTAGACAATAAAAATATATTGGACACGTATTTTCTTATTTTTAATGAATTAAAAATATACTCAGACAAATCGCATTAAGGTCAAGGAGTGGGAACGTTATAACTAAGTATAAACTATACCTAGGCGTGACGTCAGGCGGAATTTCGACTCAATGTATCACCATTATATTTTGATTGCGTAAAAAATTTTTTTTATTAATAAGTCTCAATTTTTTTTTATTAATTTACATGACGGACAAATTGATAAGTCATCATCCCTATTCTCTCTGTCGAGTGAGTCGCTGTCATATCAAGGTTATATCTTAAATTACTTACCTTACAGGACCCCTGGACGCAGATGGCACGGAACCCAGGTCTGGTGCAGGGGGTTCCATCCGCCACCAGGGCCAGAGAAGCGTAAAAGTGCTTCCCCAAAGGTCTGCAGTTGAGCGTGCAAGGAGAGTTACCTAGGAACAAGGTATATTGTGAGGTTTTTAACAAAAAGGAAATCTGTAAACCCATAATACTGCCGTTCTAATGGAAAAAAAAACGTAAAACGTATGGAAACTCCTAACAAAAACGGTTTTTGAAACTAGTACGGCAGAAAAGTTCCCCTAACAAGTTTAGAAAAAGTCGATATTTGTCAAACTAGACCAATTTTCTTGAACCACAGCAAGAACACTCACAATGAAGTCAACTTTCAGATACACACGTTAAACTTATAACACCTCTTTTTTTGGTAGAGTTTAATAAAAGGGCTGCGAGCGGTTCAACTACATTGGCAAATTATTCCGCAAGATAAGTGGCATAATTTCAAATATTTCGTGGAAGCAACTGGCACTATTAACTAAAAAAAAACTGCAATATAATTTCGCTAGTTTCAACAACAACAAACAAACACGACCGACATCAGCGCGGTTTGAAACGAGCACAAAAATTAAATGTTTGTATGTGTCGTTGTGGCTTCATCACGCCAAATCGACTAAACGGATTTCAACTATTTTTGGTACACGGGTAGCTGGGTAGCTCCAAGTGGTTAGGATACTTTTTACCAGACTGCGCTGAAGAAAAAGACAGGGGTTATGACTTTTTCGCCGCCGCAAACGAAGTAGTGGGCCTTTTCTAGTAGTTATATAAAATCTTTCATGATCAACATATTCCTTGGAATATTATGTATATGTATGAGTATGTATCATATAAAACAGCATGGTAATAGCTTTTTCACTTCTGCTGCTCAAAAAGTACGTCATATTAGCTTCGCGAAGCGAGACTAAAATAGTACATTTAGCCCCTAGGGTTTAAAAGAAAGCCATATAATCTCATACAAATTTCTATGAAACTGAAAAAAAATTCCGGCCAGCTACATACTACTTACGAATAATTAAAAACAAACAATCTAACCTGATCAGATTGGTCAAAATTTCTGATCGAATTGCTCGAACATTTTAATTTTTCATGAAGTATGCAATTTTAATGTTAAGACTTTTTTATTTTCTCGCAGTCGAAGTGAAAAGCAGAGTGTTTAACACGTGGCTAAAAGCCATTATGACTCTCACGACATATTGGTCATCAATTCGTGTCATAATGCCTTATTTTAGCCCCTTGTCAAACAATCTACTATTAAACGTTAACTGTCATAAAAATCAATATCGATAGAAAATTATGCCAAATAAAGCTGCAGTGTGTTGTGTGTCGCAAGTGGATTGTTATACTGTATGAGTTACGACTTTATCAAATGTTCGCTACTTGCCACTAGATGTCGCTAGTACAGACTGGCGTCTACGAAGTCTTCATAAGCTATGTATTCATTATAAACACAGATCACAACCGCTTCTTGGCGGCAATACTTAGTCAAATACTGACAAAACTATGGTTGAAGCCTAACAGCCTTAATTATTTCAAAGCGTTTAATCGCCATTTTAGAAGCTGTTATATTAATGTGTTAAGTTCATACGACTACTCGTATATAGTTAACTACATTTGAAACGAGTCTACATAAGCTAAGCTAATGTACTCTTTATCAAGACATATCACAATCGCTACTCTGCAGCAAGACTTCGTCAAAAAGGGACAAAAATCTATGGCTGAAGCCTACCAGGGACCAGGGGTAATTATTTTTAAGCGTTTTAACCGCCATTTTAGAAGCTGTAATATTAACGTGTGCAACAATATAATTTAACAACTTTTGAAATGATCTCTAGAAGATACAGATAGTGATGACTGATGACCTCTGGATGCGGATGGCGCAGAACCGATCATGGTGGCGCTCTTTTAGACGGGCCTATGTCCAGCAGTGGATGTCTATTGAACGATAATGATAAAAGGGTACTAACCGTCTATATAAGGAACCCAGGAGTAAAACCGCCCTCGGAACGGCCGGCGGTCGTAAGCTGTGCACTGCTCCGCTCGCATGTCAGCTACACTCCCGACGCATGGCTAAAACAAACACACACATTGAGACATCAAAATAGGTAGTTGGTACTGGTTGACTGCTAGACATGGCAAGTTTTCAAAATAGTCAGACCACACACTGTAACCCTAATGTCTAAATTGCAATGCGGTTAGGCCGCAGGTGAGTAAAATCGCAAGTTCCAATGTAGACTAGCATATCCGACTTCTGCCGGGTCACTATTATCTATTCTGTGGTAAAAGATAAAGAGAAGAATGACATTTTTACAGAATTTCGCCATTTAATATCGTTTGTACAAACTAGACAAAAAAACTGAAAATGAAGACGCGTTTCGGATAACTTTTCTATCGAGGAAATTTTCAACAAACATGTTTCCGCATTAATCTTTGAATAGGTTATATAGTCAAAAACACATATCTGAAAACCAGCCTGTTTTATATAGTAGATTTGACAAAAAATACGCTTAAAAGTAGGTTAAATTTTCTAAGCATCCCCTTTATAGAACCCGATTCTCATCAGCTTGACTACTGTGAGGCATTTGAGTACTCTATATTACTGCTTTTAAAGAAAACATAAAACACGAAACCATGTCTAAGTGCATCAACGGATGGATGGCTTTCGCAGTCCGCCAATCCGCATCAATATTAAATAGAAATTTAAGAAAAAGAATAAAAATTAAAAATGGAATAAATAGACGATTTTCATCAAAAGATGGTGTTATCATGACGCTTACCTCATAGATATTGTACGTATAATTTTTCATGGACTTGTGACCCCGGTCAGGCAACAGCATTTTATAATGTTGTAGATGTCAGTGGCGGGGAGTACATATAAGCCGATTCCCATCAGGTTGTCCAAGGAAATTCCTATTACCACCTTTTTATTTAAATATGAGAATACGCTTCAGTTTCTCTGTTATTTTCCTGACTCCACGCCTCTGCTAGGTGTACTCAGTGGCGTACG
This sequence comes from Hedya salicella, assembly GCA_905404275.2. Classification (NCBI taxonomy): domain Eukaryota; kingdom Metazoa; phylum Arthropoda; class Insecta; order Lepidoptera; family Tortricidae; genus Hedya; species Hedya salicella. The sequence continues at coordinate 14,886,998 of FR990112.1, read as the reverse complement.
GTCCATAGAGGCAAAAATGCACTGCCTACCTTGAATAACCATGGCTCCAAACAGGCGCAGAAAAACTGCCTACCCTGGAGTCCTGAACGACAATGGCTCCATATAGACACAAAAAAACTTTCTACCTTAGCAAAAAAACCTTGCGCACGCCACTGCATGCACTAGTCGCTGCAGGCCGTATGATGAACGAAAACTGGTTCTTACGCTGACCGTACCGTATACCTCAATCGTAAAACGGAACAATACTAATTTCCATTTGTAATTCAATAGTAAGCAATCAACAAGCTTTTAGTTAGCGCTTATCAGCTCTCAAAGCAAAGGAAGCAAGTCAGTTAAGCGATCGCCGTCGCCCATAAACACTTGCATCACCAGAGGACTCACAAGTGCGTTGTCGGCCTTTCAGGTGGGAGTAGATGCCCCTAACTTTGTCAGCCGAGGTGAAAAAAAGAACCCTCTTTTTTTCCTGAGCGTAATGTATCCTATAACCATCTGGGGATGCCCGTGTACCAAAAACAGTTGAAATCCGTTTAGCCGTATTGGCGTGATGAAGTCACAACGACACATGTTCATCACTAAGTTCCTGTGAACATATATTATACTAATGACATGCCTTCGGCAGACAGAAAATGAAGGAATTTGGTATTGGGTACCCAAAGCCAAAGGAATTCCAGACACTACCACTGGCATACGGTTTATGGAGCTGGTAGATCAAACCATTGAGTAGCAAGAAGGGGTAATTGCACAAAAGATCCCACTGGGTCGAAGTGTAAGCGCAAGGAGCCCTAATAATACGATAAGATAAGACAAGGTCCTGTGAATGGACAGAGACATATCGAGCAGTACTCGGCTTTTACAAAGTGAGTAGGTATCATCATCATCATCATTATATCAGCCCAAGGACGTCCACTGCTGGACAAAGGCCTCTCCTAAGATCTCCACAACGACCGGTCGCGCGCCGCCCTCATCCAATAGTTTCCCGCGATCTTCAAAAGATCATCGATCCATCTTATCTTGGGGCCTTCCCAGGCTGCGTCGTCTGTGCGCCGTCGCCACTTTAGAACCTTTCTGCCTCAGCGGCCATTGGTTCTACGAGCAATGTGCCCCGCCCACTGCCACTTAAGTTAAGCAAATCTTGTACTATTTCGACAACCTTGGTTCTTCTGCGGATCTCCTCGTTTCTGATTCGATCACGCAAGTATGACCTGAGTAACCGCTCATGTAATCCGCATACTTTCTGAGAGGAAATTCTTTGTCATGCTATTAATACTTTTCGTACAATCATGATCGTAGCTCACCAATAGAATAACTGACCCGAATAAAATCAAATCCGCGTTTGTGTGCCTAAGATGCTACTCGTATTTTAGTTAGACGTTAGACGCTTCAAGCTATTTTTTTAAAATGGATTTTCTCACCCAACTTTAAAGACTCATAAAACAAGCTACACGTAAGGTATCGCACTTAAAATTTTAACGTAGTTTTTTATTTTACTTTATTTATCAGGAACTTATTTTTTTTTCTACTGTCAAATTCCCTATTGTTTGATTATTAATTAGTATTGGAATCTCACAGCGGTATTGCACTGGTGGTATCTCCTAGCTACTCCGACGCAGTCCGCCCCGCGGGTTTGTCTGGACACCCGGACGGAGATCACCGGAGTCGGCAACGTCGTGTTACCGTAACCGTTGGACCTGAAACAAAAACCGGTTAACGTTACACAATGATACGGAGAATACGCAGAAAAATAAGGCATTGATAAGGATCTGTTTATAATTGGGTTATAAAATCAAATTGGGATAAATTCAACTATTTTTGGTACACGGGTAGCTGGGCATCCACAGATGGTTATAGGATACTTTTTACCTGACTATGCTGAAGAAAAAAGAGGGTTTACGATTTTTCTCCTTCGCGAATATACAGGCACCTTCTAATATTTGTATACAACAATTACGGATATAATCCGTACGCGTACATTTATGTCCTTCGAGTTCTCAACGTTTAGACAATAAACCACCTACCTTGTATGGGGAAATTAAGAACATAGTTTTGCAGCTATGTTAAAATTTGTGTTTATCGAAACGGTTTCATAACAAAAATTACTAAAGATTTCATGGGTTATTCAGTGGTATTATTAGTCATTAATATTTTCACACTTTAAAAATTTCCCACCCTACTTCAAAGGCTCTTTATGAGCCTGTGTGTTTTAAACACACACGCACAAGTTATCGAACACGATTATTTTTCTAATTTCTATTATAAAAACTACCACGTCGCATCAAATTTTTATTTTTATTTGAATAGAGGCAGCATCTCTATTATTACTGCCAGTTCAAAAGGTCTCCATTCTTTGTTTAAATATTCAAATATTATCGAATGCTCTCTGGCAAGCATGACAACAATTAATAATCAACATTCTCTAATATGAAGTCACAAAGCGCAAAATCGTCCCTGATTCCGAATTCAAAGATAACTGAAAGTATGTAAAATATTTTTGAGAACAATTTTTACGGTTTAACCATGTTAATAGAAATCGAATTTTGCGCAAGAGGCGAAAAGTGAGCGTGTGAAAGGAATTAGCCCCTTTCAAATGTCGAATGCAACGTCTGTAATGTTAGGATTACTAGTTAGTACCTCATCATTTTTAAATCATTGCACATTATTGCATGTGCTTGCAGTCAAATTAAGTTGTGAAAGAAATTGTCGAAATAAAACGTGTGTGTATTTAACATTTGACTTGTTGCAAAAATCAATATTGTAAGTAATTAATCTGCAGTGGCCTTAAATATAAATCGAGTAATTTTTTATTATCTTAAATTTTACGTAAACTACTCTATTTTTGCGGACGCCGTTTGTACCTTCCTGTATTGCACAATAAAATATAAATAAATGTCTGTTTGCATCGCAATAGGTCAATAGCTATTATAACGATAATAATGAAGAATATGTGCGCCATATCATTACCATACAATTTGAACTAAAAGTATTAAAACCAGTAGTATTGCTTATTATATAAAACGCAATCAGAACTAAACTTCTGAATTCCATACGAAAAAGTACAACGAAATTAGGAACATTCAATTAAAAAAAAACATCCTGTTTCTCATTTTAAGGACACATAAATCCAACCAATCTAATTACACACTTGATAATTATTCACTTAGAAAAGTAAAATAAAACATGCGCGGTACCACAAAAACTTTATCATGAAATTAACGACGTAACAAATAATCTTAAACACGTTAATCTGATTAACTTTTACAAAAAAAGTCCAAAGCCATTAGTAAGCTACTCCTTTTTTGTTTTAGACTTTCTTCGGCTTAATTCACTCGATGAAAGTGAACGTGCAGTCGTTATGAATAGGTGTAGGTATGTTACAATTAGTGAGCGATCCAAATACCAGTATGTGGCTCTGTATAAAAAAAGTGCTAAGCTGTAAGGAGATATGGATATTGATCCTAAGAAGCATTAATAAAGGATTGTACACGTTCGTATTGAGAAGTTCATTGAATTGTATTTTTGAACCATGTCTTTTGAGTATATTTATAACCTCGTCCCGCCCAGAGTGGTCATTGCATTTTTGAATTTCGAACCTTCTTGAATTTTATGAGAGTTTATAACTCGACTAGCTTGTGCCCGCGGCTTCGCCCGCGTACTAAACGTAATTTTTAACCGTCTACAAAAAAGGAGGTTCTCAGTTTGACCCTTATGTAGGAATGTATGTTTGTCCGCGATTATCTCGCGTTTGGCTGAACCGATTTAGATGCGGTTTTCGAAAAAGTATTTGTTACTCCCTGGAAGTCTCGGTATACGACGTTTTAGTGAAGGCAGCTCCCTTATTTTTTTAAAGAAAAGATTGCAATACTTGTTGAATTGTTACGCCGCAATGACTACTACTAAGTGATTATGATTAATGCAGATTTCTACTCTTGAATAGAAACTTTTGCTCGCGGTTTCACTCGCGTCAAATTCGGGGTTATTTTGAATTTAAAAACCAGCTAAGAACATGTCGGACCATACTTAGTGTACGGTTCCGCAGCCGTTACTACAAAAATAAGCATTAAAGATCAGCAAAAGAGCGTACCTTCATGCGGCTTACGTCCTTTTGTTGAGAAGCGCAGTTTTTCGGCAATATCTCAAAAACCGTATATCCGATCGCATTGCACACAATTTTCGTTGAAACTATTTTTTATTAACTTTTACGTTTGTAATTTTTTTACGAATTACGGTTTAGAAAATAGAGGGAGGGGGGGAGGACACAAAATATTCCGTAACTCTATTTTTTTTTCTTAGAAACTTCAAAGTGTTTTTACTACCCAAAGGTTGTCTGGAAGAGATCGCTGTTTAGCGATAAGACCGCCTGTTGTTTACCTCTCCCTGAATGTATTGTAATTAACGTCCCAAAAATATATATTTTCGCATTTCATCCCCATCGCACACCAACAGGGACATGATATTTCACGTCCGCTATGTTGGATATCAAAATCAATGCTATTTTCGTAATTAACGTGCCAAAAAACCATAAAAACGACATCTATATTGATATTAAGACATTTCAACACGTCACACCCTGGCAGATTTCAAAATCGATGCCATTTTCATAATTAACGTCCTAAAAAACCAAAAAATTGACACCCATATTGATATTTTGACATTTTAAACCCATCGCACACCAACACGGAGATGATATTTCACGTCCGCTAAATTGGATTTCAAAATCGATGCCATTATCGTAATTAACGTCCCTATAAACCACAAAAAACGACACCCATATTGATATTTTGACATTTCAACCCCATCGCACATCAATAGGGAGATGATATTTCACGTCCACTAAATTTGATTTTAAAATCGATGCCATTTTCGTAATGAACGTCCCAAATAACCATAAAAACGACACCCATATTGATATTTTGACATTTCAACCCCATCGCACCCCGACAAGGGCGATAGTATTTCACGTCCGCCACGTCGGATTTGAAAATCGTTGTTGTTTTCGTAATCAGCGACCGGAAACAATACCCATGTTTACTTTTAGACGTTGTAACCAAATTTCTCCTTTTAGGGGATGAATTTTCAAAAACCTTGAAACACGTATTTACTGATTTATTGTTAAAAATAATTGTGTGAAGTTTAGAATTAAATAGTCGAAACTGATCTGATTTCCCCTTACAATCGTTGGACCCTCATTTCATCCTCTTAGGGGTTGAATTTTCAAAAAGCCTGAAACACGTATTTACTCATTTATTGTTAAAAATACTCGTGTGAAGTTTAGAATTCAATAGTCGAAACTGATCTGATTTCCCCATACAAACTTTGGACCCTCATTTCATCCCCTAAGAAGTTGAATTCTCAAAAAACCGGAAACACATGTTTACTCATTTATTGTTAGAAATACTCCTGCAAAGTTTTGAACAAAATAGTCTGTCTAATCTTGTTTCCCCATACAAACTTTGGACCCCCATTTCACCCCTTTAGGGGCTGAATTTTGAAAAACCCCTTCTTAGTGGATACTAACGTTATAAAAGCTACCTTTTGTGAAAAAATCAGCTCTCTAGGTTTGGCCTGGGCGTTGATTTAAGTGAGTCAGTCAGTTATATATATAAGATTTTAATTTGTACACTTTATTGTACACGGGGTGGCATGAGGTAGTTGTAAAAATGAAATGTTTGTACATTGGAAGTGATATTTTCAAAAAAATAAGTGATACGGACTATTTGAAGGTCACTGAATGGAAGAATTTATTTGCATGTTTGTATATGTCGTCGTGGCCTAACCACGCCAAAACGGCAAAACGGATTTCAATTATTTTTGGTACACGGGTAGCTGGTCATCCACAGATGGCTATGCTTAAATACTATATTTTCATTTGACTGACGATTCGCTGACGAAGTTTGTGGGTAACAGTTGAAGATATTTTCAGAAAAAAAAAACCGACTACTTGAAGGCCACTGAATAGCAAAATATTGTTTTGTGTTTGTATGTTTGTGTGTGTCTTTGAGGATCATCCCAAACAGCTGAATAAATTTCAACTATAATGACTTCTTTCTCATCCGCTAACATTGTTGCGGACACCTCTTCTAATAAAACTTCAAAACGTACTTTCTGTGCATCTCTTAATTTACTCATAATAATATACTCAACCTTGAACTTAATGTTAAATATTTTTCATAATACGTCTATTTAAATCTCAAAAACATTAAATCACAAGATCCTTCGAAATTCCTCAACAACAAAATCGAACCTATAACTCATCCGGAGTTATTACCCAACTAATTTGAATGTGTACTCTACCCATACGCGTTGCATGACAAATGACGCCTATCCTAATTTGTCGAGGATGTTTCACGGCACGCTATCCGAAGGACCTCGTTATAATTTTTCAGCTTGTCTGGTATACTAAAACATATCTTATACGATAGACACTAAAGGTTGTAATAAGAAAGTTTAAATTTACTGAGTATAGTAATTTGAAGGAATTTATGTCGTAGATTTCATGTCGTGGCTAATTGTGTGATGTTTACGATTTATGATTAAATGTCTGTATAGCGGCTAAATTAAGATTGGTTGAGTGACAACAGGACAATCAACTTGTTTTATTAGAAACTCTTAAATGTTTCAGGTCCATTTCTACCTTAACATATTTTTATAATCTAATTTCGTAATTGGGATGACAATAAATTCTGTTCATTATGAGAATCAAATATCTATACGGAGCTAACTACAAATATAATGTTCTAATACCAGAAATGATAGTTAAATTTCGCCATTCCTACTGAAGTGTGGGCTGAAAATACTGATGCTTAAGTTTGACGTATATTGGAAAACGAGTATTTTAGTAACTTAGTTTTTATACACTTAGTGTATGTAAGTTGTAAAAATTCTGAAAACAGCTTTTCGTTTGACTTATTCTATTTTATTTTATGTAAAAATCACTAAATTTACTTAACTTTGAAGTATCGTATGCATCACAGTATTTTTTTTTCATGATATTCTTAAAATATTATGATGAAAATATGTTGTACAATTTCTCAAGATCACTTTTATAATACTACTTATTTAATAAAGAACTTTGATCGATATGCAACGGCCAGTGTAAACAAGCAAAAGTGAAAATAATATACCTAACATTTTGCAAAATAGGTGTTTTTATACTTAAGTAATTCATATTTTTATAAAATTTTGTCCTTTTAGTTAATAGACTAAATTAAATCTAATCTGTTACGTTACCTCTTGGCTTATTTCCTTAACATAAAATGTTAATAAAAAACTCAGACACACTATTATATTTCGAGACAAGTTCACCTGCCTTAACAAATCCAAACATGACCTACCACTAATGCTTATTTATTATCCATACAAAACATCTTCTAATTACCGAATGATCTTTAATCATCATTAACATTCCCGTTACAAAGCAGATAGCTTTACGTTTTACATCCAGGATTAATACCATTGATTGATACAGTTAACTGAAAGCCAGAAGTAACAAGTACATTTAAAGCTGTTGCATTGTTAGGACATTTTACTTTTGAGTACGTGAAGAGTCCTGTTACTATGATAAGTAGGTAATCAAAATACCGTCACTTGTAATTATTTGAGCGCCTGCGGTCGCCGAGACTGATGGATCTCGGATATGACATGAGATAAACATGGACAGATCAGACGCCACGATGACGTTTTAATTCAACACACTTTCAAGGAAATTACACCTAAAAGACTATACTCCTTTTTGCATGTAGTAATGTAGTTAAAAGACAATATTTTTCCTTAAACAATCTCAAGTGAGATACGGACTTTTCGGGGAATAAGTCGATTGCCATTTATGCCCCTCTTGGCGAAAAGTTCTCCGGGAGAATGTTAACAGATTTTGCAAATTCAAGTAGGAAATTGGCACTCTACTTGTTATTGGTTACGTTGATGAGTTTAGTGAACTGTAATTTGCGATTTTTTTTCTTTTTTTTACCGACAATTGCAATGTAGTAAGCATTGCATAAGCATAATACTATCAGAAACATACTACAAACTATTCGGCTCATTCTCTTTTTCTTGGGCTTCGAAACACATTTACTTATATTTTTTTATACAAGGTGGGCACCTAAAAAACGCAAATTACAGTTCAACAAGTTCATTTAACATTTACAATTCAATTAAAATCCCGGTTATGGTTATGGCAAATACTTATTTGTGTGATGATGATGAGCATAAATATTTTTTCTTGAGTGTTGGATGTTATCTATGGTTAATATGTATATAAGTAATATATCTATTAAATATAATATCGTCACCCAGTATTCGTAAACAAGCCCTTTTGAGCTTAATATTGGTCTAATTCTATTAGCGTGAAATTTTCCCGTAATATTAATTTATTTATTTAAAATAAAGACCTGTTTCAGTCGCATCGTAATTAAAATTATTATAAGGTGCGTCCACATTTCTATCATTTTCCCGTATCAGATCATAGTCGCGTGGCATGATCGCGTGTCACGATCACGCGTTTGGACGTTGCGCCGATCGTATCGCTCGAAATCCATTTTGCTACGCGTATCACACAGTTATATCGGACGAGTACGGCATGATCGGTGCACCGACAGTTAGCGTCCAAGCAGCGCGATACGCAGTCATGCCACGGCACGGTGCTCAGATACGAGCAAATAATACAAGTGTGGACGCACCCATAGCGGGGACATTGTCTGTAAAACGATTTAATTTGTATGTTTCCTTTTTTTTTACTTTTGGTCAGAATTGACCACTTTAGTAGTCCTGCAATATATGCATCGCTCTGAAGGACTGAGTCACAGGAGAAAACTTTAGGTTTTTTTCCTAACAACCAGAAAGGTTGTTAGGTCTTGACGGCAAACCGGATGAAGTACTAGAGGTTTATACTGGATTCATAGAGTTTACTCTTAAGATCCTTCTCCCTAACGTTAGTCCTGCCACCAAACCGCTCTTAGTGCCTCTAGTAGTCTAGTCTAAAAATGAATGACGATTCAATGGACAACATTTAATTTTTTTAGCCCCTAATTTTATCGAACTATCTAATCATAGGTATTTGCAAAAAATACGAGGGACATATTTTGTATTTTTCAATTATTTTGAATTCTACCCACTGATTTTAATAAAACAAAACTACCTCATTCTCTAAGCGCAATTTGAGGTGGAATAAATTTAAAAAGTAAAAACTATTCTGCATCTATAGGCTCATTGTGACAAGTGTCATAACTAGAGATGGTCAAAAGCGTTACAATTAAATTTCAATCACCGTGACTCTCGTACCAGTTGTAAAATAGTAATTTATGCAACTGTTGTATAATAGGGGTCAAAAAAGACGAGTGGCGTGGGTTGCAATGCGAGCATTGGCGAGCATCGCAAGTAAAGACGCCACGAGTGTTTTTTGATACAATTATACAACGTTGCATACAATAGTTTTTCTACGACTAAAGGGCCGTTCACTAATTACGTAAGGACAATAGCGAGCAAAGAAAGATGCCACGAGCGTTTTAGACCGAATTATACAACGTTGCAAACAACAGTTTTTCTACGACTAAAGGGCCATTCTTTAATTACGTAAGGACAATCGCAAGTATCACAAAGGAAGACGCCACGAGCGTTTTTTGGTTTTTAAACTGAGCGAATCGACTATTGTATTCTTTAAGCCGATTAGCTCAGTTTAAAACAAAAGTCTATATACAATAGTTTTTCTACAACTAAGGGGCCATTCATTAATTACGACAGATTTTTCGAACCCTTCCCCCCTGGGATGCCTACGTAATTCATGAATGACCCCTAAGCACTTTTTAATAAAACACAAAAAGTCTAAATATTTATATTTGCGCCGAAATTTTTCTAGCAGCAAATTGTTTGATACTTCTTGCGCCACGACACAAATTTCTTCGGTAGTAAGTACAATTAGGCTCGTCTTCCTACATTTTTCTCACTTTCAACAGTTTATAACAAGACAACATCCAACAACTTCCAGATGAATAAAATTTAGCGCAGCGAAGAAAATTAAAAAGCGAGCTGTTTTTATTTAGCTTTTAGTATCTATGGCTTTCTTTTTCTTTAATTTCGCGTATACTTGCCAGTGATAAAAACATGTTATGATTTGAAAAAAAAAATAGGCGATAAAATATGTGTACGTAAATTGTAAAAAATATATTTTTTTTAAGTTGGCAGTTGGCAGCAATGGATTATTATTTTTTTAATTTAAAACTGTATGAATTTGGCGGTTTGTTAAGTTGGTAATATAAATTATTTCATAGAACACTAGTTTAAGACTCACTGAATATAAATTATTAAATTGAAATTTTGTACTCTGTGGCACCAAGGAATACGTTAATAGCGACATTGTGACACGCTTAGCAATGCTTTTTTGGGAAATAGACTATAGAGTTTTAAGTAATGTATGTCTTTATATTAGAGTTGGTAGCCATTTAAATTTCTTTCTTTCTTTCTTGCCACGTTAAAGTTACTTACAGTAATGTATTCAGATCTTTTTATCAATTTTACCGTGATTTTATCACGCGTAACGTGCCGTCGTGACCAGTCACAGTTATACTTTTCTAGTCACAGTGTTTTTTTTATCGTGTCGTTATTATAACCCGCCCCTAGTTATGACTCAAATGTAAACTAGCAATATGACATGTTAACACTTTTTTATAATTGCCAAAAAGAAAGAAAGCAAAGGAATTACCTTTGTACCGCCTAACAGATCACCATTTGCTAATAATATCCGTTTTTAAATAATTAGTGATCGGAAAATTCCAAAAATAATGTTAATGTGTCCCAAAAGAAGAAAGAGCCCAAATCTATCCGTGATTTTTCAATTGTAGCCACTTTCAAAAAACGAAATGTTGTCCATTAGCAAAGTTTGAACCCATAATGATTCACTAATCGCTGTCGTTGCCTTATCATAGCTGAATTGCAAATGAAACAGCTATAAATAGTGCATTTATGACCACGTTCAACCAAGTCTTACAAGCTCGCACAAATCCAACGATTAACACGTTTTAAGTACACAAATATGTACAAATCTGACGTTTGTACGCATCACAAACTGTTCAATACTATTGGCAAAGTGTTTCAACAAAGTCATTTTTAAACAGTGATGTGTTTACTGATGGTCGTTTTAATTTTGTCATGCGCTCGTGCAAAGCAATAATTCTAAACGGCCAATATTTGTACTTGTATCGTCAGAACACAGTCCAGCAATTTCCGAACATAGTGGCGCCTCCACAGTTTGTTCGGTTAAGTTTGTGGCACGATAATCACATGCTCATTAGGCCCCATCGACAAGTGATGTACGTCAATCATGGCAGCAATCAGTGCACAATGAGAGCTTGTTACAAACTTGGCTCTACGGGGTTTCCATTACCTTCGTTTGCGGGTAAAAGTCGGGTCGCGAAGGCATGTTTAACCTTTGACGGAGGGCTTTTATATTTTACGGTTTTAGTGAGGGTTCCAAGCGAAAGGTGTTTGAGAGAATTCCGATTCCCTTTTAGCATACATTCGTGACATTAAAACATTTTCCATGGTTAGACTCGTGTTTAAGGAGAGATGGTGGTAACATCTTTTATTTGTAGCACCTAATTATTACATTGACGTAAATAACTTGTTTGAATTTATAATATCAGAACAGGTAAAGATCAAATGCTTTCTAATTTCTTATTTTTTAAATTTGGACTGAAAAAAGCTTTATTTCTTAACGTCATATTTTCTAAGCTGTATGATTTCCCAACTGTTTTATTTTGGCAACTAATTTCTAAGCCCGTAAAATTTTTCAGAGTATACTTAAAACAAACTTTTCCTTAACTACTTACTCTTCGGATTTTATACAACGATAACAAAATATACGGAATCGTTTATGATTTCGAAGAAAAGTGGGAGTTGAGAAATGAAACATTTGCGAAACGAAACCCTTAAGGAAAAAATAGTAAAGCAAAAAGAAGCAATAACCTGAAAAAGTACTCAGCTTGGCCCGCTTCTATCCCAACAAAATCACTACAAAACAATGAACACAGGTAATTACAGTCTGGTGATGTAAAGAGCTTTTTATAAGCGAATTGCCGCAATAAGCTTGTAAACGCCGTGTTAACAGTTTTGCTCTTATGTCGGACACTTCGCTCGCCCTAGGAAATTAACCGACAGGGCCTATGCCCTGCGGCGTCTTTGAACCATATTGGAAAATTGATTTTTAAAGTAGTAAAAAACAAGAGAGTATGTTACAATATTGATACAAAAATTCTTCGTTTCCGAAGGTAGAGGATTAATTCGTTGTGAATCACAAGCGGTCTTATAGTCTAATGGTACAAGACGCTGTTCCGATATAACAGAGGCGCTGGTTCGATTCCGGCTTAGACTGCAGTGGAACGCAATTAAATTTTCTTTTCACTTAGATCATTGTATCAATTTTGTAATTTAAAAATATTGTGTGATGTTTTCACAAAAAACAATATTAAGAGAGTACATACTCTTCTTCTTTTCCATACTAATATTATAAATGCGAAAGTGTGTCTGTCTGTCTGTCTGTCTGTCTATCTGTCTGTCTGTCTGTCTGGCTGTCTGTCTGTCTGTCTGTTACCTCTTCACGCTTAAAGCGCTGAACCGATTTGGATGAAATTTGGTATGGAGATAGTTTGAGTCCCGGGGAAGGACATAGGCTACTTTTTATCCCGGAAAAATACCCTTATCCGCGATAAACGAATTTAAGGCGGACGAAGTCGCGGGCAGAAGCTAGTACTATTATAAAGTTGTAAAAAGAAATGTTTGTATGTGTCCTTGTGACTTCAATCCGCTTAACGGATTTCAACTATTTTTGGTACACGGGTAAGCTGGGTATCTCCAGATGGGTATAGGATATTTTTTACCCAACTACGCTAAAGAAAAAAAGACGGGTTATGACTTTTCCTCCTCCGCGAACGAAGTTGGTGCCTTCTAGTATAATATAACTTTTAAATAACGTTAATATGTGTTATCTCCTAAATTGGCCACGGTTCCATTAGAAATACAAAATAACAGGCGCGTTAATTACACTTTGTATTTTGCATTAGGTCAAAAAGGGTGTCATTGATATCAAAAATCGAATCCCACTTGGAGTAGGGTGGGGACGCGGTGCCCAAGGTAAAAGGCCTGCGGAGGTGGGTTGCGATTCAACCCAACTTAAAGCGTGGAAGAACGTGAGAGTCGGACATCAGATAACTTAATACACACCTGGGCAAGCACTCCCTTGTCTGCACGGCCACGCCCCCGCCACAGGTGCTGGAACAAGGACTCCACCTGCCCCAGGCACTCCATGCGTACGCGCCGGTAGACTCGCCCACCCACTAAAACAAGGATCACAGCTTAAATTTAGAGTACTTTACAACAATTATTTTTTAGTTCGTTTAGTTTTATTTGTACTCAAGTTAAATTTATCAACCAAACAAGCACCAATTTGCACTTAAGTTTCTTTGTTTGTCCTAAAAATCAACAGGAATAAGCGAACTATCAATAAAATTTTATTGTATTGTGCATGTACCTGTGTTGAGGTTGAAGTATCGTTTGTTGCCATGGTACACATTCCAAACTGAATGATAACAGCAACCCTGAAAGAAAATAGAAACAATATTTAAAGCTTAGGCCCATCTGGCATGTATGTACACCTTTATTTGTGTTTTTTCAAAAAATGGGTAGTTTGCACAAAATTGTAACTTTGACAGAGGAAAATACATCTTTTCTCAGTCCTCCCGTGACCATGGAAAGCTGGAAAGCTTCCGAAACGTCGGGAACTAAAATGAGATAATATACGCGATATAATCCGTTAAATTGTTTTATTTCAATGAATATTTAAAGCAGTCTGTTGCTTAGAAAATAAGACAAAAAGATTAGCAAATATAAAACATATGTAGATACAGGCAAACAGCTCAGGGTCATTAAGAATTTACTAATAAATAATCGTTTTCCATTTGGCATTTTAAAAACAGTGTACCCCCTCACTCGTCGTCTAGATTATAGACTTTTTGGGGTCATTTTACTCATCAAGAGCACTATCAAATACACAATTAAAATAGTGTCCCAAAAATTATATGAAAAATCAGATCGTCAGTTTCGTGACGCTCATACAAAATGCACCTCAACAATTAATGTCACAAAACCGCCTTTTTAAACACATATATTTTGTTTTTATATTTTCTAAATCAATAGTACTCTTGATTCTGAGCAAAACTTATTCAAAAAATCATGATATAGTCAACTATATCATAGATTTTTAGGCGATTTATTAGGGTAGGTTAGTATACGTTTTTGTGAAAATGCCCTAATTACTAACAATGCATTTGGTGTAGTCGGTCTTTTGTCTATTACAATAAAGTACATTACTAGGTTTTCAAGTAATAGTTTAACTGTTTTATGTACTGATGTGTACAAAATGCTCCCACAATTATTCACCGCCTTCAAAGTCACGGTTGCCATACCAGTAGGAATATTTCACCCCGATAACTACTTTAATTGATCACCGACAAAGGTTCAGAATTGCTTCGTGACAATATAATCTCCTCTATCCACGGACAATTTATTAGTACAGTCAACCAGACATGTTACTCAATACAGACTGACATCCACTGCAACAGAAACGTCAGTCACCGAATCGAGTCGCATTTAGTCCTTGTCAATAATTGAAAGTTCACAAGCGTATCAAAAAGTTATTTTGATATATTTGTAAGGAGTAATTATTAATAAATCGTGTAAAATATTAAGATTCGTTGTACTCTCAGATAAATTGCTAATACTTCAACTCAATCTAAATAGTAAACTTAATTACACTAGTTCCGGCGGCACCACTATCGCACCCCCACTACCATCGATACTGGTGGCGCGATCGGGGCTGGCAAAGGGCGGCATTCTGTTCATGGTCGGACACCGGAGAGGACGATCTAAGTGAAGTGCACGAAATAGATTTCATTTAAGAAAATATATCAAGCTTTGTACCTAGATCAGTAGTTGACCACGTTAAAATGTAATAAACTAATTCAAGAAATTACCGAGTTTTCGTTATCACTGCTGAGGATCCTATATATTATACACTAATTATCACAGACCTAGATAAACCTAGATACCGCCAATGCATGTACTTCGCGCGTATCTAAAGAGTGCTGTGCACCATTTGCCGCTCAGTCGCGCTCCTGTCGCTCTGTCAGACGTTTGTTGCTGCACTAGAAAATCTCACTGCGCCGTAATTAACTGTTTAAATTCAACAAGAGTGGCAAGACGAGAAAACGGTGACGTTTCCTTTCATAAGTAGCTATTTTTTTTAATAAATTTCGCCTTATTTAATTTAAATTTAATTATTTTCAACTTGATGTGATATCGTGTCGTTTCTACCAAAATACATACTAGTATATTTTCGAAATACTCCATCCATCGCTGCTTCTACTTTATACTATCCTTAAGGCATATGATTTGTAGGCCGCAATGAACAGTGAAGCAAACGACTTTTTCGTAAATTTTACGTTGTATGGTGGTAGGGATTTTCTCATCGTCTGTCGATTTAAAGTGAGTAGTGCTGTACACCGCGATGTTTCATGCAGTGTCACTGTGCAATTCGATTTATAATCGATTTTCTGTAAGATAATGATAATTAAGGCTAGTTACTATAAAATGAAATTCCCTAATGATCCACACTAAAAGAAAAATTTATAAATGCGACAGGCAATAAAAAAAAATTGGTTCCCTAGCAAACATAGGAAGGTTTTTTCGATCCACTTTAATAATGACTTCCCCGGCACAAGCAAGAGGCGCCTATTGTTAAACTCAGCAATTCCGACCATAGATATACGTCTTGAGTATAGGTGAAAGAGAGGTAAAAAATAAATATTAATTATATTGAATTTCATTAATTATCCTTTATTTGATAACTTTTTTTATAAAGTATTATTGCTAGTAGTACTTGTAGACTTGTAGATTATCAATTTTCATCAAACCAGGCTTCAAAGAACACTCCATCAAAGAGAAAATTAGAAAAAGTATATTATCTGATCATTTTATTTTGAAGCTAAATACATTATAAACTTGTATCGTTTGTAATATTTTCATCTGTTTCCGCGATTATTACTCATTGAAATAAAACAATTTAACGGATTATATCGCGTATATTATCTCATTTTAGTTCCCGACGTTTCGGAAGCTTTCCAGCTTTCCATGGTCACGGGTGGAGTGAGAAAAGATGTATTTTCCTCTGTCAAAGTTACAATTTGTGCAAACTACCCATTTTTGAAAAAACAAATAAAGGTGTACATAAATGCCAGATGGGCCTAAGCTGTAAAGACAGTTACACATGTGCCAGTAGGGCTTAATTATTTTATTCTAATAATTTAACAAGCAGCATTTCACAAATGAGTTGACACATTGTATCGTTTGGTTTTTTTTTCTCTTTTGTAGGATATACTAATCAAATACGTTAAATGAAGAATTATCTTTGTTATAAAAACATTACACTCCTATTTTTGGGCAATCGTGTAAAAAAATGTCTAACATGTAATAATTGAATCGCTTTCTCATTGTCTGTCTGTAAACTCGAAACATAATCGATAAAAGAATCGATAGAGAATCAATCATTAAAATATGAATCGGCTTAACGCGGCGGTAGTATTAGACATCACTAAATTGCTTACGTGACGTCATAGGAGGCATATAAAATTGACACGTTCGGTTTTCATACTATTGAGCGCGTTTGCGACGTCTATATGGTATGTGCTAATTATACAGTTACAGGGTTTGATTAAGTGGTATCAGTAAAACATTATCACATTTATTTTCTTAACTTAGTGTGACGAGTGTTATTTATTCATAACATGAATTTACTTTACACGCTACTCCGCCCGTTTTACAGAGATCTCCTGATACAACATGTAACCCCCCTTTTCACCTCCTTACCCTTTGTCCTTCCCAGGGTCTTAATCTATCTCCATACCAAATTTACTCCGAATTGGTTCAGTGACTTAAGCATGAAATGCTAACAGACATAGAGATAGTTACTTTCGGATTTATAATAATAGACAATATGCGTGAATTTTTATTTTTGCTTTAATAAAAGCTCATTCATGTAACGAACAGTAGTAAAAATATTTTTTCGGTTAACTATAAAAATAACTAATAAACAAACGTTTGATTATAGATATCTCTTTCTAGCAAAATAATTGTTTTCAATAGGTAGCTGGGAATCCACAGATGGTTATAGGATACTTATTACCCGGCTACATTGCCTTCCGCGCCTAGTATAATAGACACCAAATTTAAAGTATATCCTAGAAGGTGCCTACAACTTTCTTCGCAGAAAAAAAAAAGACATAACCCCTTTTTTTACTTCAGCGTAGTCGAATAAAAAGTATTCTATAACCACTGTGAATGCTCAGCTACCCGTCTAACAAAAACAGTTGAAATAAGTCAAGCCGTTTTGTCGTGATGAAGCCACAACGACACATACAAATATTTTTCGCATCAGTGACATTAAAAAAGTCCGTATCACTTTTTTTGTATATCTTCAATGTACAGACATTTAATTTTTACAACTTTATAATAGCATAGAAGAGCGCATCGTCTTTTACTGCGCTTCTATTTCGGAATATTAGTTTCCGACTGTACTGAAGCTCCAGGTAATGAGCCAACAACAAGGCGTGTAACAAGCACTCAAACCCTCGGTTAAACAACGAGCGGGTTTGTTAACCATCCGTTGACGGATAAACCACAAAAGACAGTAAGCAAATAACACAATGGTAACGTAAGTGTAAGCAGTATATTGACTTTAACAAAAAGTTCGAATTGAGTATTTTATGATTATAAATCTATACTAGTATAAAGTTGTAAAAATTAAATGTATGCACATTTAAGATGTTTTCAAAAGATTTGCTCACTCACTGGTCGCTGGTCACTGAAGGGGTAAATAGTTCCCTTTATCTATCTGTGGATCAGCTACCCGTGAACCAAAAATAGTTCAAATCAGTTAAGCCGATTTGGCGTGATGAAGCCACAACTACACGTATAAACATACAAAACATATAAAAATAAATGTTTTACCTTTAGATAGTCCGTATCACTTGTTTTTTTGATAATATTGTCAATGTACAGACATTTAATTTTTACAACTTTATTATAGAAATAGTAGTGTAGTTTCCCTGCATTCCTTGGTGTAAAAAATGTTTAACCCACGGGTATACAAACTCCTATCAGAAACATTTTTCCCAAAGTGATGTCTAATAAAAGTTAGGTTTAGGTTTACATAAAACTAAGTTAATAGTACTAATCTATACCCGTGAAATCCATTACATTAAAAAGGCATCGTATAGTTCCTCACTATAATTATGTTATGAGACGCTGATATATTCTGAAAAAAAAAAATTTATTTCAAATCAAATCAAATCAAAATATTCTTTATTCAAGTAGGCCTAGTTACAAGCACTTTCGAAATGTCAGTTACATGAGAGTGAATGTTTGCTGGGAGAAATACAATATGATCCAACATTTGCTGCAAGGATTAGGGAAACCCAGAAAAACCTAATCAGATCATTTAACTTAAGTGTAATATTATTGATAAAATCATCATTTTTAAAATTAAAATAATCAATAAGATAAATCCCAAAAGGATTGTCAATAAAAAATAAATAATCTAGAATGTGTCTAGAATAAAATTCTAAATGTCAGAGTATATAAAACAATTAAGATTAAAATAATAATAATAATATTTTCCGATTCGATCAAATTGACGATATAAATCATAATATTTGATGTGAAAAGAAATGTCGCTTTAGAAAAAGAAAGAACAAAGTTCCGTAGCCAAAATGGCAAAAACGGAATCCTTATAGTTTCGTCATGTCCCTCCGTCCCGTCCGTAATTGAGTCCGTATGTCACAGGCATTTTACTCAAAAACTACAAAATGTAAATTGATGAAATTTGGAGTACAGGTGTCTTGTGTAAGCCGCTACTTAGTTTGATAGTGAAATGATAAAAATAAATATTTCTAGGGGCGCACTCTATACATGTAACTGAAACTGAAAAAAAAATTCAGTGTATATCAATGTGTGGCACATATTTCAACAGTTCTTTTAAAAACATTTAGTGATTTCTAAGAAAAATTTTTAGTGAATATTTTCGGAAATAATCGCTCCGAAAGTAGCATAAATTGTGTAACCCCCCCCCCCCCCCCCCCCCCTCCCTCTATTTTCTAAACCTTATGTCCAAAAAATATAAAAAAAATCACAAAGATAAAACTTAATGAATACTTTCAACGAATGTATTCAACATGAACGGATATACCGTTTTTGAGTTATGGCCGAAAATCTGTGCTTCTCAGCAAAAGAATGTAAGTGCCGTGGAGACACGTTCTTTTGCTAAAGTCTACTTTTTCATATCGTATTTTTACATCAGTAGTGCATTTTTTCTATGAACGGCTGCGGAACCCTACACTGAGCATGGTCAGACATGCTCTTGGTCGGTTTTTTCTATTATAAACAAGGATCAGAAACAAATGAAAATTTTTTTCGACGATACTGGACTTGAACCAGTGCCTTGAGCCAGACCGGGGCAGCACGCTCTACCATCTGAGCTAATCGTCCACACCAGTAGTCGACGAATTTTGTCATCTGTTCTTGCTTATGGATCTCTGTATGGTGCATCCGACTCTTTAGCCGTTAGCGCCGCCTAGTGAAGAACTATGAAGTTACTTTCACCCCGAGCAGATACCTTTACAGGTACCATTGCTCGGCGAGAGGTGGCGCTATTATCAAGACTGTACTTTTTTTTTTTTTGTTTTTACAAATATCATGATAATAATCACAATTTTTGCAATTTATTAGTGGATCACTCCACTAGTGTTATTATTATAAACAAAGATCAGAAACAAATGAAAAATTTTTTCGACGATACTGGACTTGAACCAGTGCCTTGAGCCAGACCGGGGCAGCACGCTCTACCATCTGAGCTAATCGTCCACACCAGTAGTCGACGAATTTTGTCATCTGTTCTTGCTTATGGATCTCTGTATGGTGCATCCGACTCTTTAGCCGTTAGCGCCGCCTAGTGAAGAACTATGAAGTTACTTTCACCCCGAGCAGATACCTTTATAGGTACCATTGCTCGGCGAGAGGTGGCGCTATTATCAAGACTGTACTTTTTTTTTTTTTGTTTTTACAAATATCATGATAATAATCACAATTTTTGCAATTTATTAGTGGATCACTCCACTAGTGTTATTATTATAAACAAAGATCAGAAACAAATGAAAAATTTTTTCGACGATACTGGACTTGAACCAGTGCCTTGAGCCAGACCGGGGCAGCACGCTCTACCATCTGAGCTAATCGTCCACACCAGTAGTCGACGAATTTTGTCATCTGTTCTTGCTTATGGATCTCTGTATGGTGCATCCGACTCTTTAGCCGTTAGCGCCGCCTAGTGAAGAACTATGAAGTTACTTTCACCCCGAGCAGATACCTTTATAGGTACCATTGCTCGGCGAGAGGTGGCGCTATTATCAAGACTGTACTTTTTTTTTTGTTTTTACAAATATCATGATAATAATCACAATTTTTGCAATTTATTAGTGGATCACTACACTAGTGTTATTATTATAAACAAAGATCAGAAACAAATGAAATTTTTTTTCGACGATACTGGACTTGAACCAGTGCCTTGAGCCAGACCGGGGCAGCACGCTCTACCATCTGAGCTAATCGTCCACACCAGTAGTCGACGAATTTTGTCATCTGTTCTTGCTTATGGATCTCTGTATGGTGCATCCGACTCTTTAGCCGTTAGCGCCGCCTAGTGAAGAACTATGAAGTTACTTTCACCCCGAGCAGATACCTTTACAGGTACCATTGCTCGGCGAGAGGTGGCGCTATTATCAAGACTGTACTTTTTTTTTTTTACAAATATCATGATAATAATCACAATTTTTGCAATTTATTAGTGGATCACTCCACTAGTGTTATTATTATAAACAAAGATCAGAAACAAATGAAAAATTTTTTCGACGATACTGGACTTGAACCAGTATTATTATCATGATATTTGTAAAAACAAAAAAAAAAAAAAGTACGGTTTTTTCTAGTTAATGTACTGTTTAATTCAAATATTTATTTTGTAAATAAATCGTGGGTGCGAGCTATGACACGGATTGAACTTGTCTCAATTTACTTTACTTTCCAATTTTGGCTACGCTTGGCATTAGGGCTGTGAAAAGCGGTAAATTGTTTACTCAACAGTAGTCAGTGGTTCAACAGTGGCGATGTATGACCTAGAGTTGTTTCATTATTGTATTTTGTCAACTTTGATATTAATTAGCGTAATACTAGTTAACTGTAATCAATTAATCGACTTAACAAGTTAGCAAGATTACAATTTATTAATAGGAATGCAATTTAAATTCGTAAGTTTATTTACAATTGATTCTCGATAGTGTAACGCGTAAATGTAAGAAGTTTCAGTAGCGGTGACCATGTGCAAATCTCTCTTCTCAGTAATTTACAGCATCAAGCTTGAGGATGACTGACTGACGCTTCATTTACCAAAACGCATTTTTCACTCAAGAACACGTTTACCCAAATCGTCATGATCTTTATTTAATTTTACATCTAAATTGCAAAAAAAACGGTTTCGGGTTTCAATCAATTTCGGATACTGATATTTTTATGATAGGATCGCGGAAATTGCTAATACATTTGGGTATTGTAAATAATAGTATTTTATCGAAATAACACTAGTGGAAAATAATAAAAAAAAAACTTTTTGCTAGTATTTAAATTAAGGTGACCATCCCACTACCATTCCTGATCATCATCATCTTTAAGTTTGGTTCAAAATAAAATATTTCAAAATCCTGATTAGATCAGTGATTAAATAATGGCAACCCTAGCATCATCTTCACTCGTGCACTTCCATTAGACGGTTGAAAACATTACATTTTCGACAACAGAGTGCATCCAAAACGTCACGCATGCGCTCGACATTACTTTTGATCCTTCTTGGGTACCACATATTATCTTCTGCCATACCTCTCAGTCGCCACTGGCTATAGTGACTATATCATATATCAACGATTATATGTCCTTCTTACTCGAAATCTTCTGTTATAAAATTCATAAAATGCATCCATTGGCTTAACTCATATATTGGCCTTGGTGCGCAAAATTGCATGTTATCTTAGGTTAAGGATTTATAACAAATTACCAATAGAATTTAAACTCTCACCATTCTGTGATTTTTTCTATTTTATTATATCCATTTTATTATTATTTCACTATTAATTTAATTATCCTAATCTGACACTATCTTTAATGTAATTTCGTCATACTTACATTTTCTTGATCAAATAAGCAATGTTTTTGTACGCCAATTGGCAAAACATAAAGCAACACGAGGAAATGTAATATCTCTGTATTTATGCAGCCATCATTGTTGTACAAATAAAACACTTTTGACTTTGACTTTAGGTACCTCATTGCAAAGTACAAGGCAGATTAGCGATCGAATGATTGGCAACCCTAGTATCGCCCACACTCTTGCGCAATCCAACATCTCCATTAGACGTTTGAAGACGTTACATTTTCGACAACGGAGTGCATCCACTGCACCGCATTAAAACGATCAAACGACTGTGGAACGCTCTAATGAACGTTTTAAGTGGTTTATAAAGTGCCGATAGCCGTTATTTTTATGTTAAAATCACTTCACTCTCATCTGTCCTATGAGAAATTCTTATTTATTGATGTCTGCGTTGCGATTATCATTCATTTCTGTTTCTATGTGGTTGACTGTTTTTATCGCATTTCTTCTGTCGTGTTCTCGTTTAGCAATGACATTTTTATTCATGTCTTCGTTTCATATCAAACGAACAAGCGTTTTAGCTGACCATATCACTATAACATTATCATTAGAATTAGTTTTAACATAGTAATTAGACAATTAACATAGTAATTTGTTATCGCCTTGCCAAATGTCAACTTATTTTCACAAAAAGCAGCTAAACATATCGATCTAGTTCAAAACTAAGCAAAGCTTTTTATTATGGGTACCAGGCGACGATATACATCAAAACGTATATAAAAAACTTAAAAACATGATAACATCGAAGACTCTGTAACATACATTCGTGCTCATCACACAAACACTTGCCCTGGCTTCGAACCAAGGACCGCCAGCTTACAAAGCCGTAGTGAAACCAACTTAGCCAATCGTATCGTCAAGCCAAGATTCACAGACACTCATTCAATTTAATCCTTTAGGCAGGTTATCTACATAACTTGTTTATCTGCACATTTGGTCTTCATTCTGGATCCAATCATGGGTAATGATCAGTTTTCTGATATAATTATGGCCGAAGCCCGCAAAAACTCAAATACCGGGGTCACGGCTCCCAGTATCGTTTCCTGGCATTGGGTATCGAGATCCCGAGGGGTCCAGGCGCCCGCGTTTTTTAAGGGACTGGCAAAACGGCTCGTCGACACCACAGGTGACCAATGAGCTAGAAGCTTCCTCGACCAGCGTATAAGCATAGCCATATTGCGAGGTAATGCAGCCAGCATCTTTGATAAGATGCCATGGGGGCCCTTTTTAGATTTAGTTTTAGCTTTTAGTTTTAATATATTTAGTTTCATGTATTTTTTCAAGCAGTGATTTATAATTGTTTTATTTGAAGTGTAATTCTTGTCTGCAATAAATAGCTTTCTCATTCTGAAAGCAGATGCAACCGATATTACCAAGTGACATCTATATCGACCGCCTTTCAAAAAGTTCTATGGTTATTGGTTCTTTCATAGCTTAGTGTGTTCTCTTACCCCTTCAAATTGGTAACAAACTGGCTTCTTGTGTTACACGCAAAGATTACATCACATCCTGCACGAAATTTCATTACCAACTTATACGACTTAAATCAGCTTTTCACATCGCAGTTAAACTCTACGTATAAACGGACGTACAAACAGTGGAGCTGTAGAAAATAAACCAAAGTAATTAGCGTATAGATATTGCTTTGCTTGCCGAAAGATAAACATGTCAATTGTGCTAATAGGATTTACGCTGAGGCTCGTACGAGAAGTATAACATAACTTTGTACGCTATATATGGTGCATGATGGTGGGATAAGATGCATATCAAGTGCAGTAGAAAGCATGGTCTGAGCTGGTGGTATATTTTCCGTCTTTCTTTGTACAGGCAGTATAATGTGGGTTCACCTTTGTTATACGAGTATAGGCCAGCGTTTTGGTTTTCAGCCATTTTTTGTTTTTATTTTAAGCATTAATATTTACTTATAGTTATTAGAAGGTGCCCGTAACGTCGTTTGCGTAATTGTCTTTTTTGCTTCAGCATAGTTAAGTAAAAAGTATTCTACAACCATCCTTAGTAATCCTTAGATGTCCTCATACATCTGTGTTAAAATTGACAAACTCTGAAGATATTCCGTCCGAAAGATAGCTCCGCTATCAAAGCTCATACTTATTAAGTAATATATAGAGAGAGAGAGAGAGATCGCTCTGTTAAGATGTTTCTAGGATTCATAATGCGTTTAGGCAAGTGGTTTTCATACGTTAAAACTAGTATAGGTAGTTTTTTTTCCTACAACGAAAAGTAGGTGTTAAAAGTATAATTTAAGTGTTTCATACATAGATCCATATCGACCATTTTACACACATAGGAGTCGATTATCGCAAAATCCTTCCAGAGTACAACTGTTCGCTTTCTAAGGAAACGTGTTGCGTGGCAGCGCCAACAGCCTCCTAGCCGCCGTCACGGGTAGGGTAGTTAGATGACCCATTCCTGCAAGGGTGAAACTTGCATTTGTCACTTAGATTAATTTAGTCAAATTTCTGTGTTTCTGTTAGTAACATTAGTTATAAGGATTATTATGTACGAGTATGTCGCACCCGCTCTGTCTGCGCCACTGAACCAGCGGGTTATTGTTACTAACACGATATAGATAATTTTGCGAAATAAATGATTACCTATTTCATTTTTATAATGAACGTAGTTAATAGAACTCGTAAATTACAAATACAGTACTTTTCTAAAAATACTCTCGTAAGCAGCGTTCAATTATCAAAGTACACTTAAATTTTACAGTTATCTCTAATAGAGGTGAGCACAATTATTAATAGATACATACATTCAGCACCCAAGTTCACAACTTTGCCGCGAGATACCCAGTAATTATAAGAACTGATTGATCAGTTGATTTAAACTTACACGATCTTCACTCATTATCACAACACAAGAAAACGGGGCTAGATCGCGTATAAATATTATTTATTTAATTACCTTTCCTTGGTAATTCTTCGACATTTCGGACGTCGCGTTACGTCCATAGTCTCGATTCAAAGGAACGAAAGGTAATTAAATAAATCATATTTATACGTGATTAAGCCCCGTTTTGTAGTGTTGTGATAATGATTGATCAGTATTCGAATACCGGTAGCGTTTTCAATACAAAATACCCGATATTTCTTTTTGATTTATTTAGGGTGATTAATTTGACACACAACTTGAAAATTTATAAAAGCATTGGAACAAAAGCCTAAATATTCCATTTCGGTGTCTCGCTTAAAATTACTCATTTTTGTATTTGACTAATATCATTACCTATCTTCAGTATTATTGTAACTGAATCAATATAGTGTAGCATTGGCATTGGTGTGTGTAAGAAATTAGTTTAGGTGGGCCTAATGCTCGCCTTAATATGGTACGGCAAGAGCAGCATTGATATTTTCGATTAAAATGGCTGTAATTGTATTGTTATTCTTCAAGTTTTCGTATTTTATTAGGTCAGGTGACTATTATATTTACCGTATAAGGCAGGTATATAGGCCCACCAACACATTTTCATCTCTTTATTTTTTTCTAAGCCACAGAAATATCAGTATTTTTTTTCTGACAATAAGGAGGCTTATTCCTACCTATAAACAAAATTTCAAGATTTTTGATAATTTTCATCCATTCCCCATTGAATGCATTAATTTTATTGATAGGATTGAATGCAATTGGAAAAATATTTCGAATTAAAGTTATACCGGTAACGGTTTTCTGAGTTATAGAGAGCGTGACAGTTGTGGGACTTGCTGCACCTACTACATAAATTACAGTACTATCTATTTATTTATTTAAGTTCGATTTCTCGCTTATTACAATAAAAATAACCGGTGCCGCTTCTTGAGGGGAGCGTGACAGGCGTTGGATTAGTCGGGTTTACTGCAGGAATTTCAGAAATATACTTATTTAATTAACCATTTAAACGAATACAATTTAGAAAAAATATCGCGAATTTACAAAGATATTTCGCATGAAATGGATATCGATAACGGTACCCTGAGTAATCATGAGCGTGACAGCCGTGGGATTACTCGGTGCGGTTACAGCAGGAATTACAAGAATATTTACTACGAGCAATCCTTGGATTAGTAATGCGGAAATGTGTTTGTTCATTTGTTCGTTAGCTTGCGATTCGGAGAGGTAATACGGCCAGTGTGATAGGGAGCATGCCGCAAACAGAGCTGCTGGAAGGGGTTTTCATTTTATTGTATTCTATTTAGTATACCTTGCCTTTTTTTTTCCTTATTTATCGAACGTCGAAGGATTACCAACAATGTTGTGAGTGAGATCGTGTAAGTTCAAATCAAAGTTTAGTGCATTTCTTTGTAGCGATGGCATTTTACTCAAAAACTATATAAGATGTATATAGATGAAATTTGGAACATAGGTGTCTTGTGTAAGCCGCTACTTAGTTTGATAGTTAAATAAAAAATATAACAACATGTAACCGAAACTGTTTTTTTTCCGCAAATATTTATGTGTGGCACATCAATTGACAGTTTATCATTCGACGACGTGTCTATAAAAACACTTTGAGGTTTGAAATTTTTTTTTTGATTTAGTGAATATTTTCAGAAATATTCGCTCCGAATGTAGCAAACATCGTGTCCCCCCGCTCTCTATTTTCTAAACGGTATGTTCAAAAAATAGAAAAAAAATACAAATATAAAGCTTAATAAACACTTCCAACGAAAATTATTTTAAACATGATCGAACATACCGTTTTAAAATTTTTGCCAAAAAACTGCGGTCCTCAGCAAAAGGATGTAAGTGCCAGGAAGATACGCTCTTTTGTTAGTGTTTTTTTTTTCATATCGTATTTTTTTCATCTGTAGTGCATTTTTTGTACCAATGGCTGCGGAACCCTACATTGAGCATGGTCCGACATACTCTTGTCCGGCATTTTTTTGCAAAAGCAACGGACTTAAGCGTATTCGCAAAATACTACAGTGACGGCAACTATTTACAGGATATAATTATAGCCACCGTCAATTACGAAAATAAATAAAATTCGTTTCGAATTTAAGATTAATAATTATTAAAAAACAACTCGCGCAAAATCAAGTTTTTCAAATCATGAGAGCATACCGTTATACAAAATGGGTTTATTCACGTCAGGACGCTCTTGACCTTATTTTTTTCTTCCTGACTCAGCGCGTGTCGTGAATGGACCGTATAATTTATGTTTACTTTTACTCTCGAAGGAGTCTCAAGTAGCGAGGAATACCGTTTGAAAAAATATTTACCATGGACACTAGAGGTGGGTGATAAATATCGTCACAGTGAAAAAATCACAGCGATTGACCGTCTAAAAATATCACTGTGACTTTACTTGTCAGGTAGGAACAACGTTACAAAATTTAGTTGCTCGTTCAATTTCTAATGATATTTTAATCTGCGTACACGTAAATTGGTGGTACATGTTCCATTGTAACGGACTATTTGCAGGTCTCTGAAGTGTTTTTTTTTTAAAGTATGTCATTATGTGTCGTTGTGGCTTCATCACGCCAAAGCGACTCAACGGATTTCAACTATTTTTGGTACAATGGTAGCTGAGTATCTCCAAATGGTTATAAAATCCTTTTTCCCGATTATACCGAAGAAAAAAGAGGGGTTATGACTTTTTCTAGTATAAAATATAATATGTATATACGAACATCTATACTATTATAAAGTTGTAAAAATGAAATGTCTGTACATTGAAGATATTTTCAAAAAAATGATTGTTATGGACTATTTGGAGGTCACTAAAACGAAAAACATTCTTTTTGGATTTTATGTATGTTTGTATGTGTAGTTGTGGCTTCATCACGCAAAATCGGCTAAACGGATTTCAGCTATTTTTGGTACACGGGTAGCTGGGTATCTCCAGATGGTTATAGGATACTTTTTAGCCGACTACGCTGAAGAAAAAACGAAGGGTTATGACTTTTTCTCCTCCGCGAACGAAGTTGCGGGCGCCTCCCAGTTTATATTAAAGTAAGTAAATTTAACGTGCCCTGAGTAACAAGCGTGACTAAGTAACAGTGATTTTTCGGGAACTGGAACGACAGTCACGTCGAATGAAACGCTTTTTCCCATCTCTATGGACACACGTCAGATGTTACTGTGGACATGTCTTCGAATTAGTGAGTGGTTGCATTGTTTACCTCATTACGTTGTTTGATGTAGAAACGCATTTCATTGACATGATTTTTTGTATAAATATGCTTTCGGAAACTTTTTTGGCTGCGGACCGTTACTTTTAGACATTCAATTTGTTCATTACAGCGGGTTTAAAAGTTAGAGATAAAGTTTGTTACTTTCGCGTCTTTACGTGGTCAAAACGGCAAGTCGATAGGATAGATTTCAACCATTTTTGTTAAGAGTTGCTGGACATCTGAGTATGGTTATAAGTAGGATACATTTCACCCGACTACGCTTAAGCGAAAAAGAGGATTATGACTTTTTTTCTCCTCCGTGAACGTATTTCTGGGCACCATTTAGTATTGATAAATAGTTTTAGACGGATTTTTTCTACACAACAAGATTGGATCTATATCAGAATCCCTAACGTAATTTGTCCTAATGTATCGTTTGCAATAACGCATTTTTTTAGGAAACTGTAAGCTTTTCATGATTGTTATAAAACAAACGTAACCTAACCTAATCTATACGACGATCTTTTTAATAATACTGAAAAATTTACGGTTTCTGAAAAAGGAAAGGAGACCCAACAAGATTACATACTAATGCGTAGTGCAGCTTTTAATTCTCTTTTGTTGTTTAACGAAATTGGTAATTCAAAAACAATGGAATTCAATTCTTTGCGGCTATTAATGAAGAACGACCAAACTATTTGTTCCATTTATTTCTAAACCTTTGGCGGATTGTTGAATCTTTGACACCGTGCTGTTTAAAATACAGAAAAAACTTAATTAAAATGTTTCTCATTTCATTATTGTAGATCATCTGTAATACCTTAACAGATTCAGAGATTTGTTACTCGGAACTCGATTCGTTTATAGACTTTCGAGAGCAGGCTTATGATCCTGAAATCTGATACCAAGTGGAAAGTGAAGTGCAATTTTACAATCAGCCCTTTCGAAGTTAATTTTGCCAGTACATTCTATAATTGTAATTTTAGATATTATATTACGTAGAAGGTGCCCGCTACTTTGTCAGTAAAGAAGAAAAAATGTATACTCTCTTTTTAGCTTGCGCGTAGTCGGATAAAAAGTATCCTTTAACCATCTGTGGATGCCTAGCTATCCGTGTTACAAAAAAAGTTGAAATCTGTTTAGACATTTTGACGTGATTAATACCCAATGACACATACAAAAATACAAAAAACACAAAATTACATAATTTTTCGATTCAGTCACTTTCAAAAAGTCTGTTTGAATTATTCTTTCGAAAATATCTTTGATGTACAGACATTCCATTATTAAATTTTTAATAGATAAGGCTATTAATATTATTAATGTTAAATACAAAAAAATACAAACTATCGAACATATAACCTCCTCCTTTTTTGGAAGTCGGTTAAAAATAATATTTCTGTTTACGAACTATACCTATCATACGATATAATTAAAGAAACATAACTCACACCAAGAAGTTTATAGTTGTAATTTGAAGTGTAATGTAATAATAGTCTACTATGTACACTGGACCCACAGAAGGCAGAATATTTTGTCCACGATTTACACCAAAGACGATTTCTTTCTTTTCGCGGGGTCTGAGAACGAGATGAAATATATAACTTTTTTCTATTTTATACGATATTACTGAAACTTATTACGAGTAAAGTGTCACCGAAACATATTCTGAAATGGGACCTCCTATATTACATACGCACACATTCGATATTGCCAATTTTACGATGGCGCCGGACATTCCAAAGCCCTACATTGCTTCCCAAAAATAAATTACCATATGTTTCAAGTCCTGTTTATAATAATTAGGTTATGTTTAGGCATTTTTTAGCGGGCATCCTGTTTCAAACACGTTAGCAACCGTACCTGCCGCCATTAAAATGAGATACTACATACTACCGCGTACGCGTTATACTCGTAAAATGCAAGCGTGCGTACGGGTTGATTTATTGAGAAAATC
The DNA here is from genome assembly GCA_905404275.2 of Hedya salicella. Lineage (NCBI taxonomy): Eukaryota > Metazoa > Arthropoda > Insecta > Lepidoptera > Tortricidae > Hedya > Hedya salicella. Next base: position 14,856,577 of record FR990112.1, on the reverse strand, counting down.
ATACCATACCAACAAGCGGTAAGTTTGTATGGCTTTCATGCGCTCTTGGTGCCTTCTTCTTCTAAGTAACAGTTATTGTATGGGTGCCGTGAAAAGCGCTTTCACTAAAACTAAATTGTTAGTGCGCAAACAATGCTATTAGGTTTTGCCGTTTTTAGATCAAACGCTGTTACTACGCGTAAATGTAACTGTTTACATTAGGCAAAATTAGAACATATACAACTTCTAGAAATTAACTATCCAATATTACAGACAGCGTATAAGATGATTATTCAAAACTTACACTGGTAAAATTTACTTTGCAAAATTAACTATGAAACTATTCGATCTGTCGAGGGTGTTTAGTAGTCCCAAAAATATTACTTATTCAATTGCTACCTGTCCTTCGCAGCCAAACACCAAACAATATCTGATACAAAAGTTCTAACAAGCTAATAGAGTGATACTGTCTTAGACATATATGTGCGGTTGGCAAAATAATTAATAGATGGCATTAATATATCTAGTTAAAGAAGAAAGTCTTCAACCAGTGCGTATTCCCAGTGATGACCTACGGAGCCGAGACGTGGTCTCTAACTATGGACCTCTTAAGGAAGCTCAGAGTCACTCAGCGAGTTATGGAAAGGGCTGTGCTCGGGATCTCGAGTTCGAAATTCGAACTCGACATCCCGAGCACGAATCTCCTCATTACTGATTCGAACTTCGAATCAATAATGAGGAGATTCGTAGACGAACCAAGGTCAACAACATAACAAACAGGGTGAGCGAACTGAAGTGGCAAGGGGTAGGGCACAAAATTCGAAGAACCAATGCCCGTTGGGGCAGAAAGTTTCTCGAGTGGAGACCGCGTACCAGCAAGCGCTGCATTTTGTTTGATTGATTGAAGTTTGCTTTTCTGAAGTTAGGCGTCAAAGGGGTTAGACACCCGCAGCGGGTGGGTGTTGAAGCTAACTTCAGGGGCACAAACTTGTTGTTCTTGACCCTGGGCATCCCATAGGTGCAGGGGACCTTCATAAACTCACATCCATCATCATTATCTTAATAAACTCATATCATCATCCTCGGCAGCACTTTTGACCTCAATCCAGCTCAGTAGTCACAAACTCAAGTGGCGTGAATTTGTACGGTCGGCCAATTAAACCAATTTCTTTGCCTATCGTACAGTAACATAATCAACTATTGGCATACATTATACAGATCGGTTTATTTTAGCACTATCACATACCAAAGGATCTCCATCCGCAACGATCTCTCCATGTTTATCGTCACATGTACTTGTTACCACACTGTCTGTCCATTATGTCTAGAACACCGTTTTGTGAGGGCGTAGACATGGCAACTCATGTCGTCACGTCACCTCGAGGATCATAGTAAGTTGAAGTCACAACATGGTGGCGGGTTGTACGCTTCTGGAAACAGCTACCATTTTCTGTAACAAAGAAATGTCTATTTCATGATCTTTACTGAATGTGCAGTCGCTACTACAAAAATTGGCAACAAAAGTGCCAATTTGGTGGAGGTTGAATGTGTGTGTGTCTGTTAACGTCATCTGTAGCATATCCTAAACGAACAAGGTAAATGACCAGTTTAGTCTAGTTCTACGGGAGTGACGCTGGCGAAGCTGACGGTCCTGAGTTCAAATTCCGGTGAGGGCAAATATTTGTATGATGAGCATAAATATTTGTTTCTGAGTCTTGGATGTTTTCATCTATATAAGTATTTATTGAATATATCGTCGTCTAGTATTTAGACAAGCCTTAATGAGTTTACCATGAGACTACGTCGTTTTGTGTATAATTGTCCCGTAATAATTAACACCCTGCTTGTCAGCTCTATTTTAAGAAATTAACGTTAAAGGTACCAGCTATTCACCAGTGTCCAGCACTGGAATATTTAGTTTAAACTGTTTTTTTTTTCTTGTCTGAAAGTTCGAGACTTTATCGAGTGTGTTCCTACCTAATTCAAGATAATATGTTCACCGTGACGATATTTTTTGCTAAGTTGCTTGGTTGGCTCGCGGTCCGGTTTCATTTCATTTCATTTCATTGGATGTTTTCTATTCATAGTACAAGCTGTGCTTAGTTTGGGACTAAGTAGATTTGTGTAAGATTTTTCCTGATATTTATTGATATTATATTTATTTATTTGAAGATTATTAACTATTTTCTATGTCTAGTCAATTGAGAGTTTTCTATCATTTCAGCAATTATGTTTACGTTTAGGAACTGTCATTATAATTTTGTGCATATTTAGCTGTTTCTCTGCGCACTTTCGACACAAAAATGTACCTTTGGCTCGTTTATACAAGCGAAAGCTTTAACAGAAATACAATTTAGCGGAAATCAGATTGTCAACACGATTATGTAGCACATAACACAAGCTACCGCATCGTCGGCAGATAAGGAACACTCCACTCAAACAACGTGAGAAACACTGACTCACTTCGTAACTGGAGCAGCCAGTTACATTAACGAACCCTTCGTAACTTGATTTGAACGTCTAAAATGGTGGAAATTGATTTATAATGTTGATAAAATTTGTGGGAATGTGACAAATATTCTACTTATAGATGACAATTGATTAGCAACAACAGTGATTCGCAGATATAACACATATTTAAGACACCCATAGGAGCAGCAAACTCTAGAGTATTTAAGAAATTGACTATTACTGTCCTGCCAACCGGTGTTGATTCTATATAAAGATTGCAAACAATTTTTATTTGTACTTAGATCTTTGAATCAAAATTGTTATAAAAATTGCATGATATTTTCCCATCAAAAAGTAACATACTATTTTTAGCGTCTTTTTTAGGCTATTGCAACTATTAGGCTATGTAACCCCATATCATATATCTTCTTTATGCAAGGCTTTTCAATACATCGCCATCTATGATCGTACGAGTGCAACGATCACTCTTCAGTTGTACTAAATGGATTCGCATATCTCCATGTTTCATTAGAAACTTTTTTATGGAGAAAGTTAAAGATATTATAATTAGACATCGCTAAATGAAATATTACAAAACACTGCAATGTGTCGGTGTGTGCTGAAGCGGATAAAGAGTTATCAGAAGTGTTTTCACAAAAGATGTGCTTACAATAGGGAAGATGCATAATTTTTTTCAATGATACTATACTATTCAGTTTTTTATGAGTAAGGAATGTATATAATTATATTGTATATATATAATACCCATTGAAATTAAGCACTAGAAACATTTAATTGGGGATAAAATAAAGTTAGGCATAACGGCTAGGCGTTATACGCCCCATACAAATCGAGAGGCTCGTGTGACGTCATTCAAATCACAAGTGTAAGGAGGAGTGAGTTGTGTAAAAGAAATTTCTTAGTTTGGCTGTTATATAGTTCGTTTAAGTATATCGCTATTATATTGTTTTTCCTTCTTTTAACCGTGAAGATACATATATGATAAAGCCTTTTTCATACCATGAAAATATCTTCTTAAGTGTAATTAAATAATTCCCGCGTTGCCGTGTTGTTGGGTTGAACTTGTAGCTTCGTTGATTCGAAGCATATCGCTCCGTCGTTGTAATGACTACATGACATTAATGCGAAACCAGTCAAGTTCATTTTTTTTATTGTTTAGTTAAGTGTATCCTACTTATATAGTGAAGGCGAAATATTTGGATGTTCAGATGTGTGGACGTTTGTTATTCGACGATGACAGTTCAAATTAGCTTCTGTTTTCGAAATATCAAAACGCTTCGTATGAAGTTTGTAGGAAAATACAGACGTGTGACGTCACAGCCAAACTGCTTCTACTTTCCCTTTTCAGTTTTTGCAAAACTAAAAATAGTTCAAAGTGCAATTATTAGTGACCGTTTCTCTCTATTTTCAAACTTTTCATTTATTGTTTAGTAAAAAAATATTCATTTTTACTTCTGTCAAATATCCTTTATAAAAGTTTAGCACCCATCGAACCGATTAAAATGAAATTTGACACACACATTGATCAGGTCATAGATTAAATCAAAGGCTATATTTCATACCACGCGGGCGCAGCAATGGGTAAATACGAATCTATAATGGAATAATTGTAACATACTGAAACAAAACTATATACAACAATAGCACAATTCGCGTGGGGAACATTATACAGGCGCAGCGAATCGGTGTAACACTTGAGTTGCGTCTACATTAGTAAAGCAAATAATGCGTGCGCGCAACGCTGATATTCTGGGCTGAAAGGGCGTAACTATATGGGCATTCCAATGGCGCATACGTCGTTTGTGTGCTAATAGAGCAGAATATGGGTCTTGCTGCATCTGAGCGGTCTTGCTTTCATCTACCATGTGATAATGTTACTTACTTATACAATTGAAATACATTACATACTGACACTAAGTTTAGCACTCGACTTTGTCCGTGAACAATTCAAATTTCGAAAAATTATTCGCTTATGCACCTGTATGTCGCTAAAGGAATGTGTTTCAAATTTCATGGTCCTACCTTTAGCAGTTAAGTCTCGTTGCTGTTTCAATACGTATAGATTGATATGTTACTTGCGCTATAGAATATTTATTAGCTTTTTTCATACGTTGATCACGTTGAGAGATGGCGCAGTACACTCGCAAAGGTAATCCTACATTGCGCTAGCACGTTCGGTTTGTACAGTTTTAATATTAACTAAAAATGTAGATTCCTTCATTGCAAACTTCGTGCCATATCCGGAATCCTTGCCCATAATCCAAACTATAGTATTTTCAATTTATTGTATACTGTGATTGGCAATTTAAGTTTTAATAACAATACTGAAAGGTTTCAGGTAAAACCGTTATTAGACAATCCAATTTGCCAAATTAGACAAACAACACAGAAGCGATATACCGTTAATTATATTTTTTTTAAAAAACCCGCAAATAAAAACTTACCTAACTTATTCAACTTCGCTCCTTAATAAGACTTACAAACACACCTAAATGTCAAAAGCATAGAAATAGATCGTTTAGATCCACATACCACGTTTTAAAATAAAATTATAACCTAACTTGCTGCCGTTCGGAAAACTTTTAAATCGAACTTTTAAAATTTCGAATTCCCGCGTTCAGCCTAGAAGGGCGTGCGGCGCCCGACCGTGTATGTTGCCTTTAGCAGACTGGACGGGCGCATCCATGTTTCTAGCGTGGAATGCTCAAGCAGGTTATAATTAATAATGTCAGGAAACTGGAGCTGACGGGATAGGCTTAGGTATCGCTTGATCGTTCAACAATAAATTGGCGGTGTTTGATCTAACGTTTTTTGGCATAACATATGAGTCCACTGTACTATAAGTTAAAGTACTCCTCTTTATTATACACCTCACAAAACGAACAAAAATACACAAAGAGAGAGATGACAATTAGAGGTTGCTACTTACAATTAATTAGAGTCGATACAGAAGAATAATGTAGATTTTAATGTGAGGTTTTTTATTTGCTGAACAATATGACAGTTGTCGTAATCAATATTTTGTTTGTTTTTAATGAGTCTATGTACTAATCTGTAGCATCCAAGGGTTCCTCCGTTAAACAAAAGAGATTCGAAAGGGGGGGAAGGGTTCAGAAAAAGTCACGAAATATCACAAGGGGGGAGGGAGAGTCAGTTAGTATATTTTATTATATTCCTTGAACGCACGATTTCTATACACCTTGATGAATTTAACATTCGTAATGGTTTAGGAACCTAATTTAGGAAAGTACCAACAATAACCCGAATTTAAATATAATATTGTTTTCTTACGAAAATCTTGATGTTTTTTACCGTCACGATATTCGTGTTTTTTAAAGTGAGTTTCTTGACTAAGAAAGTATATTCTTATAAATACAAAGATCTAAGTAATTAATAAATTTCAAGAGGCTGACTAGATTTGAACCAGGGCCAGTGCGGGCGTGCCTTGCCAAGACATCGTTCTGCCAACTGAGCTACCGAGTCCAGTCAGCTTGTCTTCCAATTTTGTCAATATTTGCTACAAGATTTTTGCATTTTAACCGGCTTCAAAACCTTTTAAGTAGCTCCTGAAAGTTAACGAAATCGGGTTTAACCAAAATAATTTTTGACGCCTTACTGATAAACAGGTACAGTCAGCTGCAAAATTATATACACGTTTAGTCCGTTCATCTTCGCTAGACCTTACCTCTGTCAAGAGTTTACAGAAGTTTTTCTTTTTATGTTACATAGGCAAGCATTTGACTTCCACCTTACCTGTTAGTAAGGAACTATGAAGCTGACGAAGGAGCATGCTTACCTAGACGTGCCTATTCACCTTGAAGAGATTCAAGTTATATTGTTCCGGGAAAAGGTGTGCTGGAAGAGAGTTCCACTCTTTACCCGTCCTAACGAGGCATAGCAAGCATAGGGTTTTTGGCAAAGCTAGTCAGTTTTTCTGTGCCTATATGGAACCATGGTCAGGATAGGCAGTGCTTATATGGACCGTATGCCTTATCTTATCTTATCTTATTACTAGGGGTCCTTACGGATACACTTCGACCCAGTGGGATCTTTTGTGTAATTACCCCTTCTTGCTACTCAATGTTTTGTTCTACCATGTCCATAAACCGGATGATAGATGCCAATGGTAGCGTCTGGAATTCTTTTGGCCTTGGGTACCCAGCACCAAATCCCTTCATTCTCTGTCTGGCGAGGGCATGACATTCACATAGTATATGTTCCATTGTTTCAGCCTCTTAACCGCACATTCTACAATCCGTGTTGTCAGAAAGTCCTAGTTTGGCCAAGAGTCCTTTGACTCCGAAGTGACCTGTAAACACACCCATTATGATTTCGAGTTGTCTTTTGCTGTAGTTCCACAGTTTCTTGGTCCATCTTGATTCTACCCCTTCTATGAATAGCTTTGCATGCCTCAGGCCCTCCACCTTCTTCCACTCTTGTTGATGTTGTTTCTTGGCATGGTCCTTAATGGACGTTACTATGGTTCCCTGTGAGAGTCCCACATATGGTTCAGGTCCTATGAAGTTAGTTGCAGACCCTTTTCTAGCTAGTTCATCTGCGTCTTCATTGCCGATGAAGCCTTCATGCCCTGGAATCCAAACCAGCTGCACCTTATTGAGCCTTCCCAGCTTGTTAAATGCTTGAATGCCGTTGTGCACAAGTCTAGAGTCTACTTTGGGCGCTGATAACGCCTTCAGTACTGCTTGACTGTCGCTGCTAACGTGAAAAGTAGAGGCAAATCGCTGTGTTATTTTCAAACTGATTAATCGTGTAAATATTTTTGCGGCTGAATGTACCAGACATTGCCCGTCCAATTAATGTTAGCACTTTTAAATTTGTCTGGATTCCTTGTGTAATCAATTCAAATGTCTCATGATGTAGACTTTTATTACTTTGGTCTAGTATTGGCAGTAAATTCTTTATTGCTAATAAATACGTACGGCGAATCAGATGTCGATATCATTTTGTTAGGTCATTTATCATTCAATGAGTTGAAAAAATTGCATGAGTGTCTATTAAGTTTTGATGGTGGGCTGAATATGAAGTGTCAAAAATGTAGACTTGTTAGTGCTAGACATCAAGGACGATTCTCGGCTTCCTATCTACAGTAAAAAAAAATTAAGAAATAAAAATTGGCTTCTTGAAGGTAAATTTTATTGTTACGACGAATTTTTACCTTAAGAGTGACTATTTTTTATTCGTTATATATCTTTAAAATATTTCATAAAATAAGACGACTTCTTTAGCTCAACGTTGCCTGCGAACCTGAAAGTCTTGGGTGCTAATCCCAGTAAAGGCAAATTCCTGAGTCTTGGATGTTTTTTCGATTAAATATGTATATTAAATTTATATCGCTTACCATATTGAGCTTACCATGTGACTAGTTCGATTTATGTATGGTATTGTCCCGTAATATTTATTTATAAAATGTTTTCTATATATGTACTGACATGTATAAATGTACTGACATGTAAACAACTAATTCTTAATTATATTATTAATAATAATATGAATTATTATCGACGTTTCCCAATTACACAGTCTCAATTTCAAATTTTGCTTTTAATTTTGTGTAGTATGTGTGTCGCGTGTTACTTTTTTTTGTTAATTAATTTATACGAAATTTCAATTTTTCGTATAAATTCTATTAACATTAAATAAATAAATAAAGATCAGGGACAATCTTACACAAATCGACCTAGTCCCAAACTAAACTAATAAAAAAAAACAAAGAGTATTTTATAAACTTTTTATAAAATTCTACTCAATCAATCAATTTTTTGCTAATGCACTGGACAATTAAAACATAATTCTTAGTATAGTAAGGACATAACATTGTGCTATTGTAATATTTATAAATCTATAATAAATTGTCAATTATAAAATTGTATGTGCATGTACATGTACTTAAAGCAAATAAAATGTTTGACTTTGACTTTGAAGCAAAGCTTGTACTAGGCGACGATATACATAATATATAGATACATTATAATATTTAAATATACAGAAAACATCCAAGACCCAGGAACAAACATTCGTGCTCATCACACAAACACTTGCCCTGACCGGGATTCGAACCCGGGACCGCCAGCTTCGTAGGTTGTACAACCCACTGAGTCAAACGTGTCGCCAAAAATTATGTGAACATAAGGATTTTTATTGAAGCAAGAATACAATCAAAAGGTCTTAAAAACCCGACAGCAAAATATTACAGCCCAAGCCCTAACGACACCTCTTACGTCAAAATTCATCAAGCCGTAGGCTTTAAAGCATGCCAAAGAATCAGACATATAAGGTGCGTTGGGGTAAGATTGAACGAGTTTTATACGAGATGAGATGTGTTTTTTTTTAAGTTATATTGTACCAATAATATTGTAAAGAGAACATATGAATCTTTATATTTAAACTAAAACACGAAGTTAATAATACTTTAACTATTGAAAAAGTTGAAATAAAGTTACACTCATAACTAAATAAACTTGGGGAAAGATGAAAAGGGGACGGGGTAAGACTGATATAGTTTTTAAAATAATTTATATGAGCCTTTGGTATATTTGATGCTTACATTCCAACTGTAAGGCAACGTAGCAGTTTAAAACTCTACTTCACATTAAAAAAACTTTTATTTACCGCTAATATTCGATTGTTTTAAAAGTGGGGTAAGATTGAAATATCATCTTACCCCACCTTGAGGTGAGGTAGACTAGGGTTTTCAAACTGTTCTATATAGGATACTTCTTTTCATGATAGAAAAATAATAAATAATAATAAAACACGATTAATCATATTATTTTTTATTTCAAATTCACTATTACAACTAATGCGTTAAAATCACTGAGTACAAATAAAATAGCGCTGTGTTAATCAATAATATACCCGTACCTCTTTCCTACGAAACAAAAGAGATCACATTTTTTCCAATCACGTGAGTCTTTTTTTTAATATAGTCTACATGTAACAAGAATAAATGGAGCGGAGAGTTAGAAACTGTACATAGTAATAAAGGTTTGGTGAGAGAGGTAAGTATAGAGGAAGTGAAGATGGCAGTACAGAGTATGAAAAATGGAAAAGCAGTTGGGCCAGATAGTATACCAGCGGAAGTATGGAAGTTTTTGAAAGCAGATGGATGGAAGTGGCTGACTCTAATCTTCAATAAGTTGTTGCAAGAAGAGGTAATCCCTGACGAATGGTGCAACAGTTCACTGGTGCCCATCTTCAAGAATAAAGGTGACATACAGGATTGCAACAACTAACAAGGAATAAAGCTCATGTCACATAGTATAAAGATATAGGAGAAAGTGATGGCAAAACGAATGAGAGAAGAAAGTGAGGTAACACAGAACCAATTGGGTTTATGCCCGGCCGGGGAACTATGGACGCTATATTTGCACTCCGCCAACTTTGCAAAAAATACCGACTTACACAAAAGGACTTGCATATGATGTTCATAGATCTGGAAAAACATACGATAGGGTCCCCCGTAAGGTTCTGTGGTGGGCTATGAAAGGGAAAGGTATGCCAGAGAACAAACCTCTATAAACTACTATACTACCTAAATATATTTAATCGAATTAGTTATTCCTCCACATTTTGAGCACCTGTTACCGTCACTATAAGTTTTGAAAGAGGGGGAAAGCCGAAAACATAAATATTTCCGTCTTACCCCTCCAAAATTAGTTGGTGCAAGATTGAAATGTATAGAAACTCGTAAAATAAGAAAGATAATCAATATCCACATTGACAGGTAACGAAAATAACAATAACAAGCAAACGTATCAACACAAAAGAAGTTACAAACCATGGGGTAAGATTAAAAAACATGATTTGAACGTCAAAAACTCACCTTGCCAAAAATTGCCAATAACACTCGACCACACTCACTGAGCGAACAGCACTGAATGAGGGGCGGGGAGCAACAAAATGGCGTTCTCAATAAAGTTGCCGGGACCAAGAAATGTGCATGGAATAGGGAGTTACGAACGGTTTTTTATCTTACCCCAACGCACCTTATACACATTCAGATAAATACACTTGACAAATATAAACTTCCATATGACGTAATCGGTTAAAAAACCCATGCGGTCTAAGGTTCACAATCACAAAGTTTCATAGGTCATTGAACACATATCTAGCGAGCACAATCGGAATCCCGAATATTTGACAGCAGAGTTAAAAGACAATTAAATTTAAAAGCGAACTCGTGTGCCCTCTTAAATAAATAACGAGCAATTCATTAAGCTTCCCTATTATTTTTACTGTTGGCGTCACAGTCATCTACGTGCCCTTAGTATGACAAGGTTGTAACTAACTCTGATAGTGATAGCGAGATGAATCTTTGTTATACCGAAGAATGTAGGCGAGTTGATTAACATTCTTTGCGTGCCAGTGTTTGAGGCGTCTTAAATAACTAATTTAAGGTGAGGTCATTATTAAATCTGGACCACTTTGCTGGTTTTAGATGAAAACAAAAAGGTAAGATAAGCCACGGCCGGAGAAAGCCTATCTAAAATAATAAGGCATGTGACATACCTAATTGTCACAGGACAGTAGGGTGACTGAAAATGAGACTGTATTAAGTGAACCACCTATATTTAGTAAAACACCTTTGAACAATAAAAAACCACATATTATGCTTCACATGCAATTCGATAGTTAAGCATTTTATAGTATTGTTACTTCGTGTTTTTTGCTTTAAAGACATCGGCCGGAAATATGCCCCTTTTTGTCTTGGCAAATAAAAGCAAAATTTCCGAAGCATAAGAAAACACCCACGGCACGCAGGAAATCTAATGCTTAGGGGAGATCAAGTAAGGTTGTCTCAAGGGTCGGTTGTCACAGCGTCCATGATGGACTATGAACCGGTGTCGAAAGATCGCGAGAGCTATATCGCCCTTCTAGATAAAACTCTCGCGATCTTTCGACACCGGCCGATGAACTTATCCGTTTGTTCAGTTTTCTGTTATGGCAGTCGTGTGACAACCAAGCGGTGAAACAATCTTACTCGGTCTCCCCTAAATAAAATTTTTGATACCTATACAAAAGCATAACACCAAATAAAATAAATATAGACCTTTTGAGGTACGTTTCTCTTAAGATGGTGAACGTTGCCGGAAGTGTCATTTTATTCACAACACAGGACTTAGCTGATCTTAGTTGGCTGATTCCAGTGAACATTTTATAAATTATGTTATAATATTAACACAATATTACACTCGACCAAGAATCTTGCGGAAGCGCGCTTCGACAAATTCTCTAGCATCCATAAATTACTCACTTCCTCGTTATTGTCAAAGCGATTGCATAATTTAAAACTTTCTGGGGCCCAATTCGACGTGGCAAATAAGATATCACCAGTATATTTCTACCATGTAATTTTATTTCGCAAGTTTAACCATTTTATGACACCCTTATCCTATAAGTTCAGTGTCTTCCAAAACTGCAAAGTTCAGTGTCTTCCAAAGCAGCAAAAATAATGTTAAAATATAATTTTTGCTTGTATGAAACTACAAAACTTGTAAATACCCCCTTCCCACCAAATCATCTTACGTAATAAATGAAGCAACAAACTTTATGCCATTCCTTAGAGAGTGGAAATGACAGGCGTGTATCTAATTTTGCTACACATATAGATAAACCTTGATATATAACCGTTACTTAGATTCAGTGGCATGTCCGAGATATATCTCATTTGAAAATATTGCATAGACTCATCGAATTCGGGCACTGGGCGTTTAACTGAGGATAATGTAAATAACATTTCTATATTAAATACGGTAGGAACGTATAAGGCATACAGTTCGATTGTAAATCCATGCAAAATTACAAGCTGCGTCTAACGGTTCAGGAGATAAAAACGTTTAACAGACGAATTTTCATGCAAAAACAATGATTTGTTGAGGGTTAAAGTTTATTTTCATGCTTGGTCAGTCAGGTAGCCTACACACACGAATGGTAGAAACATTGACATTTCTTTTAGCCAGCTTTTTAAAAACAAACTAAAGTAGCACCTTACATGTAAATATGGTACTCACTTATTTTGACAAAAAATAACAATTTGCTCCGATTTAACAAGAACCAGTCCATCTTTACTCAAAAAACTTTAGTATAACGCCTTTCTCTATAATGGTTTCCATGCTCTTTCATAATTATTTAATTTTTAAACGACTCCCTTTTTTTTTGTTTTATACCTCAGAACGCCATTATTTATAAACCAATTTAGATTATTATTATTTTTTAGATTTTTCGTAATGACAATGACTATAAACAACTTTGTAAAAAAATCAAAAGTACTAGCTACTATTTTTATTACAGCTCAATAATTAGACCTTGTGTACGGAACCTTAAAAAGCGAGTCAACCAGTACGCGTGAACCTAATACTTAGCAGGCACCTACCTTAATAAGAGGTCTCTTCCACCCATTAAACCGTTTCCTTAACAGATTCCTCCAATACCAGTATAACCATTAGACCCGCCTGGTGGTCCATCGACATTTCATTACCAACAACAAAGCACCCGTTACTTCCAATGATAACATTTTATTGTCCCAACGCCCTGTTTCACCCACATCCATTAAAGACCTAATAAATACGCCACAATGTATGGGTAATCCCACTTACAGTTAACGGGTTTGTGAACAAAACACTATCCTTTGGATTTAGGAGGTACAGATAAGTGAGGATATGGGTGGTTTAGAACCTATTTGGAACAAAACGTGATTTGTAGACTTTAGAGATCAATCGACGATTGAAAGGCTTAAAAGGATACGTATAGGAAAAAACTTAAGTAAAGCCCCTCTTGTATGTAGTAGTGTACAAAACTGATATGGAACTTATGTCATTTTTCTAATATGGAACGTCAAATTGCCTATACAGAGACGCTACTACTACATGCAACAGGTGACTTCCTTAAATTTTTCACCTATACAAACTACAATCTCTCCTCTCTCTCTTTCTCTCTCTCTCTCTCTCTCTCTCTCTAATCTCCACTAGTCACTGCCCTCACTCTGAAACTCTTGCGCAGATAGGAAAATACATATATATAAACTTGAAGTTGCCCGCAACTTCATCAGTGGAAACAAGTCATATCATAACCCTCTCTTTCACTTCAAGTACTTCGGGTAAAAAGTATATTTTAACTATCTGTGGATGCCCAGCTGGAGTTAGGTACACATAGTACGAAATGGCAGATTTTTTTTCTCCCCATGTGAAAAGTTGTTAGTATTAACGAATAATATAACCTGTTAAAATTACAGGAAAAAAAACCACAGTGTATAAATATCGCATCCAACTTAAACATATTTTATGCATTCTTTTCAACAATAGCCGACGACATTTGGGATGATGGCTCAAACCAACCGCCATCAACTTTGCCCTTTGCCATCGTTTCTTACTATTCAAACATAAACCATATCAAAAAATATCAAAGTTGTTTATCGTTAGGGCTTGTTTGGGAGTGTTTGATGTTAGATGTCAGGTGAGACTATAACCGTTTGCACAAATAGCCTGAGTTAGAAGTATGATGCACGTTAGGGTCTATTAGCGGACTTAGAGAGGGCAGCCACCTTTGACCCCGTCGATACACTGACCCAGTTGAAGGCTTTCGGTGCATATGCAATTTACACAGACTTAGTCATTATCAAATTTGGACCTTTTCCACAATAACTATAGAAAATTAAAAATGTTAACAACCCCCCGACACAAATGAACACAAGCTGAATATCTTGGAGACGAGTGCTCTGATTTTCATCAAACAAAGTTTAAAACGCTCGGGATAAAATTATCTACATAGCCCATACAAAATCATGACACTTGATTCTGATTCCGAGCGTCAAACGCTTTAGACAATAAGGGGGCATGTCGTACATTTTGATAAAAGTCTTCGGTTTTATATGTAGGGATGAAACACCCGTAGCCCCTAGCTACACCGTAGCTCACTTTACATTTTAAAACTTTGGTTTCCACAATTTTCGCATGTACATAAAACTTATTTTGATTAATCATTCGAGAAAAATGCATGTTCTGAATGTTCCGATATAGAAGGTTTGGTAGCCTACGGCGTTCGCTATATCATTTTATGGCGCTTATAATCGCTATAATAATTTATTGGAATTAGTATTTTGTAAAAACAAAATTACAACCACGCGGAATCCATGGTCATGTCACATATTATTTCAGATAAAAAATAATTTGCTCTAAAGTGTCCATTAAAGTAAATGGCAAATATTATACTATACACGAACACGCCTATAAACGAACAACGTCACAAGCTGCTTTTGCCAATGATATTATCCGCGCAAAATTCCGATAGTAGGTATAGCGTTCGTAAACGTCTTAAGGTGCGTCCACACTTGTATCATTTGCTCGTATCCGATCACCGTGCCGTAGCATGACTGCGTATCGCGCTGCTTGGACGCTTACTGTCGGCGCGCCGATAATGCCGCACTCTTCCGATACAAGTGTGTGATACGTGTAGCAAATGGATTTCGAGTGATCGGATCGGCGCAACGTCCAAACGCGTGATCGAGACACGCGATCATGCTACGCGACGATGATCTGATACGGGCAAATGATACAAATGTGGACGCACCTTTAGAATCGATAGCAAAAAGCTTGTTTACGCTTGATTCAGCCGTTGTATAATGTGGTTTAGTCATAACCACACATCATATTCTAGAAGCTAAAGCCAGTGGCACACGCTCGCTTTCTTAGTGGTCAGTAAAAGTGACCGCAAGTGTGCAACCCGCTTGAGAGTTAGACATCGGTGTTTTAGGTTAGGCTTTATGACGGAAAATTTTCCGTTTGCAAATTGTTGGTCAGTTGAAACGGTACTTTCTCTTGAGTTCCAGTAAAAAGTATCTTCAGTTAGTAACAAAGATAGGCTTTTTGTATCATTGTACTGCAAAGAAATAAGTAGAAAGCTGTACCTATACAATATCATAGTCCTTAACAGTAGTGTAGGTTTACACATACCTAAAACAATTTCAGCCGTTTGAAAATTAAGTATTAACTTTGTATATCAATTCACTGATTGCTTGTTGTACCTTATTCTGGTTTTTTTAGATTTTGTCCGCCTTATTGATTCGCATTTGTCTACCGATTGTTTATTACGTATCCGTAAATTGATCATCTATAAAGTCAAAAACCAACACTCCCTTTTATTTGCTGATCTCTTATTCCCAAACACCTCGGCTACAGAAATCTCATTTACAAAACTCATCTTAATTATAACCCCCAAATATTTCAAAATAAGATCTGCAGTCAAATTAGTCCATTGGTTTTGCTTGATACATTTTTAAAACAAGCAAATATCTTAAGCCGCAAACCCTGTACCATCTGGCTAAAATCCAAACAAATCCCCCGTTATATCGTGACGATAATGTTGTGTCGGCGAACGATAGATTGAAATAAAAAAAATATATGAAATGAAAGAATTAATGGCCGACAACGCACTTATGACTCCTCCGGTGATGTAGGTGTCTATGGGCGACGGTGATCGCTTACCACCAGGCGATCCGTCGGCTCGTTTGCCCCCTATAACATAAAAAATAGATATTATATATATATATAAGTTTGGAATGCATAATATCTCAGTTCCACTTCATAGCGTTATTTGTTATACGTACCTAAGAGCAGGAGATAAATATTAACCATCGTAATAATAGTGCATCAAAGAATGGATGCAATCTATTGCTATTTATCAGGAATGCACTCGTTCCGACCGTGTTTACTTGCTCTGTAATCAAAGCGGCTTTTATTCCTGGGAAAATCTTTTCCCAGTACAAATATTTACCCGAGGTGTAAAAGGGGTCTTATTTCAAAATAGAGAGTAGTTTGTATTGATTAATTAAACTTTAATTACTCATTATTGATACCCTTTTTTTGAACGACTACATGAGAAAGAGGGTTAATTTATTTAGTACGTCCTGCAGCCTAAACGGCCTGATGGATTGTATCGTTTAACGTGTCGTTAGGTTTGTTGTGGCCGTGGTAGTGACTTAGGCATAATATTTTGCCGTCAGTTTTTATTGTCAGAATAGTTACTGATTGCGGAAAAAGGAAATGTATAATAATTAACTTAAGGCCCACAATATCAATAAATATATGATTTATGATCATGATTTCTCTTTG